>JABTXL010012463.1:8944359-9010149 GCA_025134845.1 Neodon shergylaensis
CCCAGGCTTTTTCAGACCCAGGCCAGCTGGCCTTGGTGAGTTCCCGATAGAACATCCCCATTGTCTCAGTGTGTGGGTGCACCCCTCGCGGTCCTGAGTTCCTTGCTCGTGCTCTCTCTCCTTCTGCTCCTGATTTGGACCTTGAGATTTCAGTCCGGTGCTCCAACGTGGGTCTCTGTCTCTGTCTCCTTTCATCGCCTGATGAAGGTTAATATTCAGGAGGATGCCTATATGTTTTTCTTTGGGTTCTCCTTCTTATTTAGCTTCTCTAAGAACCTGAGTTATAGGCTCTATGTCCTTTATTTATGGCTAGAAACCTAATATGAGTGAGTACATCCCATGAGATTATTTGGTCATATTCACCACCAGGTTTGAAGACTGTAAATCTGAGAGAGAATGTTATTTTTCTTGTTGATTATATTGTACCTCCTAATTGGTATGTGATTCCTTCTCTCCCATTCCTTCTTTTTTCATTGCTGTGTATTCGGGATTGTAGGTTTATGTGCTTAGGTGTATTCTTTTTTTAAATCTTTATGTATATGTGTCTGTGTCCTCCTATCTGTTCTTTTTTTCTCTGCATACCTATTGTTGTATAGCTTTGCCTTTATGTTTAAATGCACATGTGTGCTTTGTATGTTGTGTGTATTTCTCTGTATGTGTATATGTCCATATCACCTTTTGTGAGTTTGTATTGATTTCTTTCTCCTCTCTCTCTCTCTCTCTCTTTCTCTAACTCTATGTCCTAAGGGACATTCTCTCCCATCCACTGTGTGTGCTTGAGGTGCGGAGGTACTGTTATGATTGTCTGCTTAAGTGTGTATGTGTACTAGTTTTAGTGATTAAGACTTTTACTGGGCAATGCCATAGTCTTTAAACAAGAATCAACAAAAAAAAAGTACAATTGATGATAACTCCAGTTATAATATATTTTCACATCACCCTATAGGATGCTAAATATTTCAAAGAATATTTCATTTAGATGGTTGTTTCAAGGATCCATAGCAACACGTGTAGTAATTATATTAGGGAACTAAAGTTCAGCATCTGGCCTATTTTCTATGTCAGAAACATGTCCTTCCTCACTGCCAATTGGACATCTTGGTATGATAACCAAAAGTTGTTTTTACTCCTAAACAACCTCAAAGCCTCTCTGGTTTTGTTCCTTTTGCCTGGTGTTGCTGACTTTACCGCATCTTTCAAAAGACTCTTTGCTCAAGCCATGATAGCCACTGTGGGTGTGTGGCATTTTGGTTACTACACTGTGTGGGTATTTCAAGGCAAAGTTAAATTTTCCACACATAGTGTTGAGAAGCAGCTGTAACGGATCTAGGAATAACACTTTTCTTGAGAAGTGATGGGTGAATGTAAGTTTTTATCCCATGGTCATTCAAACATTCAGATGCTATTTTGGATCAAAAAAATCTAGGCTCTATCAGAAAGTCAAGTACCCAAGGGTTTTCTTCTGAAATCATCCCAGATGACTCAAACCTGTAGTCAGAAGACACACCATTAATACTGATCCTAATAATTTTCCTGTGAAAGAGCTGGATAAGAAAAGGTATTCTTTTTTTATCTTTGAGAAGGATAAAATTTTACTTGAGGAATTATTGATGAAAAATGACAGAGAACTTACTTAGTTGACACCTAGAGCTACACATCAGGGTCCTCTGTGGTCATTAAGGGTTGTATTTTTCTTTAATTTATTTATTTATTAAAAATTCTTCAAGAGTCTACTGTAAAAGATTGTGATGATTGGTTCTTTTTGCGCCCCCGCAGAGTACTCAAGATTACCAACTATGTTTCTGTCAATGACATGAAGAAGCTGCAGGCCTACTCTAAGAGAAATATAAAGAGGGACTAACCGAGTTATATTCTTACCATGAATGCTTAAGGTTTTCATCATTCATTTTTTTATTTATTAGATTTAAAAAAATACCAATCCAAATTCCCACTCCCTCACCTCCTCATCATTCATTTTTAAAGATAAATGCATATCAAAATAAAATACCTTAAATATTATATAATTCATTTTATTCACAGTTGCCAGCTATATAATATAACCCAGCCACATGACACCATCTTTTTATGGGACAGTGTATGATCCAGTGAAAAAGATAGCAGGAATTCTCTTGTGCATTTCACTTGAGAAACACAATTTTCTTAAAAAGGCAAACAAAGTAAGACTTTGCATGTCTTGTTTGTGAGCATGAATAGTAAAAATTATTTATTTGTGGAAGATTAAAGACAATTCTAGTGGCTAGACAAATGTCTCAATGACTAAAAGTACTTGTTGACTTGCTGCTCTTGCAGAAGTCCTGTTTCCAATTTGCAAAGCCCACAGACATTCAAAACTCCAGTTTCAGGAGATTTGATTCCGTCTTCTGACCTGGTCAGCACCAGCACAACATGGTGCACATATGTGTGTGTGTGTGTGTGTGTGTGTGTGTGTGTGTGTGTGTAAAACACTTACATTCATAAATATCTCTAAGGATAAAATTTTTAAAAATTTCAAGAATATTCTGTTTTCTCCAAACTATGTAGATTTTCTTTGGTAACGAAAATGGGAAATTCAGTCATTTTTCTGAATCCATGTAAGTCAGCTCACATCTTTATATGACCCGTATTTTACTTCACTGAATGAGAGATATTCATGTTTAGACTTCTGAAACCTTCCTGACTGAATCACCTGTGATTCCTTATACTTCATTTTTTTCTGGAACTGTTTACAAGATTTATTGACATGTATCTAAAAGTAATAGAAGATTCATCAGAAGCATTTGGATAGGAATTAAAAATCTGGAATAACCACGTCTGCTCATGAGACTGACCTTTCAATAGCTACCGAAAAGACGATGTTCTAAGACGAGAAGTGACCCACAGTCAAGGATGTCTGTGAGAGGTCAGAGAATACTGCCTTGTTCCTCAAAACTTTCTCATGTATCCTGAAAACAATCTGTGGTATATTTTTTTGGTTATTCAAAGTAAAGTGAAATCTGACTACTATTTTTATGCAATATTTGTTTTCACGGTTTTAATACATTGGGCAGTATCAGGGGAATAATCCTCCCACAACTTGCTATTTCTTTTTCTCTATGGCAAAGGATATTGATATTGAGCCCAAGTAGGAAAGCGGCTCCCGATTCACACTATCACAATCAAATGAGTGCTGGGAATAAAGGCATGTGCTAAAAACGTCTGGTGTTGTTGATTTTTAAAAGTGGACACAATTGCAATTCTCACTCAGTGATAAGAAAAATGTGGGCACATTCTAAACTTAAGTAGTGAAATGTGTCACCTTGCTATGTTAATTCTGAAATTTATAAGAGATTTGTACATCATGGATGTTTCAGAAATCCCAAGAACTTAACAATCTGGCTGATTTTTTCAGCATTCATTTTGAATATGTATTTCTTTTTTAACTTTTATTTGTTGATTTTATTGAATATACATTTTTCTCTGCTCCCTTCCCTTCCTCTCCCCTCCCCTTCTACTGTCTCCCAATTTACTCAGGAGATCTTGTCTTTTCCTACTTCCTATGTAGATTTGATCCATGTATGTCTCTCTTAGTATTCTCATTAGTGTCTGGCTTATGAATAGGAAGAAAGGAGAGGACTCTTCACCAGAAACCACGTACTGGCAAAGTTGCAATAAATCACATTACTGTAGTGGAAATTCCGATAAAAAAATAAATGCCTGGTTTCAGGGTTAACATTAGTGTTGGATGGGCACCACAGATGATAGAAGCACAAAATCTGGTTCAAGGTCCTCTTCAACCATGAGAGCTCTTTCATTGCACCTGGGCAAACCATTGGCCAAGTAGAAGGAAATCATGCTCTGTGCTGCGGATAGAATGACAGGTGCTTCCCTTTCTTCCTCTCAGAACATACTACCCTTTATTATTTGAAAAAAAAAAGCCAATCACTGAAGGGATCTTCAGAACATGAGTTTATATAAGAGTCATTCCAAGTCCTAAAAGAAAGATAGGATTCTGGGACAGAAGTGAACATGAACAATGAAAGTGTCTCTGTTGTGGCATCTATCTTAAAGGTGGGGAGAGTCCTCGCATCTGCTGCACTCAGAATTCCTCTGAATCAGTGTGAGTTGTTGCCTTCATTGTGTTTACTCCTGAAGGACTATAGACACAAATGATAGAAATCTGATAATACAAAGAGTTCCTCTGATGTGTATAACATCAGGATTCGATTCACGCTAAACCACTCACAGTGGGGTCCTAGCTGGTAATAATAGCTCAAAGCTCCTCTGTTACCTCCAAAATCCTTCTATGGAGTACTGCACAGGAAAATGTCTCAAAGAAGTCAAAGTTGAACCTAACCTAGGCTTCTCTAGCTTGGTTGAAATCTGTAACTGTTCTATATATCAATCAATGTCATATATTCATTATGAAATATCATTAACTATTAAATGGTAATATGAGGATAAAAATAACTCACATCACCTCTCTCTCTTTCACACACACACACACACACACACACACACACACTTACACTTCTTTTAATTTGTCTCAGGTAGGAACTTAAACTGTAGTCTAGTTGGCCTGGACCCAACTATTTAGCCAATGCTGTCTGTCAAACTATGACAATTATAATGTTGTAGCATCCCTATGGTGAGATTGTAAGTGTGCGACAGCATGCATGACTAAGAAATGTGTCTGTTTATCCAGTGACTATACATGTGTGAGAAAAAGAAACCTTTTGGCATGGATCATCATTTTGGTGGATAATGCAAACTAATATGCCTCTAATAATAAATCACTTCTAACTTTTTGTTCTCCAAATGATTAATGTATCATTCTCTTTAAATAGAAGAAATTATTTTCTTCAGAAATCTTTTATCAGGCACATCAAGCCATTTTTCATATAGATCAGAACCAACTAAGCTTCCTTGTATATGGAACAAATTTTTCATATTTTTAAAAAGAGAAAAAGAAAAATTTCAATGGTCAATATTCATTGGAGAAATTAATGAGAAACATTTTTATTGAAAAATATCCAGGGCTGGAGAGATTGATCAGCAGTTAAGAGCACTGACTATTCTAGAGGACTCAAGTTCAATTCCAAGCACCCCACATGCCTCAGTTAAGTTGTCTTTTTTTCTGAAATATTTTGTAGAAATATTTCAAGCAATATCTATAGGACACATTCCTCTTTTTATTTTATTCTCAGAGCACCATGAGTAAGATACAATTACTCTGTTTCCATTCTTCATATATTATTTAATGAGTAAAATTTATTGTTTAGAATAGCTTTTTTCCTCCTATGATCCCTTCTAATTTAGGTGTTGGCATAGCCCTGAGAATTCTATGCTTGCCTAGCTCCTGTAACTCACAATTGGCAGATGTCTTCAAAATGATAATTAGACAAATATTTTATGCCTAGAGTAAAGAAGTCTTGACAATGAGACAGGAATGTAGGTCTATCCTGAAAGTCTGATTTTTGTTTGTTTGTTCATTTCTGTTTTTGTTTTTAAAGAAGTACCCCCTTGATTTTCATTCTTCTGGAGGGGAACAGTCATTTTTGCATTTTGAGCAAGTAGAATTTAAAGGAGTATTTGAGCTCAATTCTTTGCCAATTGTGATTTAGGATATTGATATATTAGCCTACTGAGAGCAAGTGTTGAGAAACGATAAGAAAACATGGGTGCTGGATTTAAAAATCAAGACTGAACCCTCAATGTCATCATTGAGGATTGTATGAATTTCTACTTGTTTTCAAGGTGTTTTTCCAACTAGAAAAAGGTAATGTGGGTTGCTTTTATCAAATATGTATGTTCTGAGGACTGGTGAGTGTAATTAAATATGTCCTTGACCTCTTGTTGCTAATTATGATTGGATTATAGAAGGTTTTGAGTGTGCATTTCTATTGTAGGCATATTTGCAATTCTTTAATAAAATATCATAATTAACTCTGTAAAAGGTTGAAATGATTATTTTGGCTAACAGTATTTGAGTTTCAGATTTATTATTAATTGAGCAATTGCTTTTGGGCCAGTAAGACGTACATTATAAGAAGGCCTAACTCAGAATATCTTTTCCTCATATTGTGTAGAATCAATGAACAGAAGAGAAAGATAGCATTCCAAACAACCTGTCATTGCAGACACACAACTATCTACTATCATCCGAATAGGCCTTACTTCAAATATGTCCCAATATAATGAACCTGTGAGTCAAGATGTTTACATTGCTTGTATACTAAGCAACGAGACACACATGGATGCTGCTGCTCAGTGGGCTTTACCGTTAGTCACCCAATGGGAACTTTCAACACGATGGTACCCACATTCGGGAGTAGTCCTCTCTCCTTAATTGTGCCTTCCTGTAAGCATCCTTAAAAACAAGCTCAGCCACATCTCTCATAAATGGAAGGAAAGTTAGTCAGGTAAACAATATATTCTACCCATCACAGTGGGAACACTGGAAAATCACCCTGATATGATATTGCACTGTGATGGTCACATTTTAACATTTGATCTCTAAAATCTTTCAAATTTCTAACAGAAAACTCCCACCTACTTTATAGAAGCTGACTTTTTCTCAGCATTGTGAACTACATACTTTTATCCTCAAAGCTCTCATATCAAATGTGATTTATAACCATGCAAATGACAGAGACCTCTGTGTTTGCTTCCT
Source organism: Neodon shergylaensis (assembly GCA_025134845.1). Taxonomy (NCBI): domain Eukaryota; kingdom Metazoa; phylum Chordata; class Mammalia; order Rodentia; family Cricetidae; genus Neodon; species Neodon shergylaensis. Next base: position 8,951,009 of record JABTXL010012463.1, read on the forward strand.
TTTGTCACAGATTTATTTTGTCAATTTTCTTATTGAGAATTATCCAATAATATTTGGAGAAGACATGCCGTTACATTATGGGAGCTCCTTGTTTTGTTCTGATGGAGAGAACACTTACAATTCCCTGAACACTCTAACTGACATTGTTGAGATGGAAGAACAAAAACATGAAGACAACCCCTGTTCCAGTGGGAACACATGCCCCACAGGCAATGATGCAGTGCCCAAATCCAATAACTTCACAGTGCGGGAGTTATAGTTAAGTATAGATGTTCTATTATCTAAACCTAAATTATTTAGCACCTGAAAACATCATTTACAACAAGCAGTGATTGTGAGTTTACCAGAACCATTGTTGAGTGAAACTTCACCTGTGCTTCCCATGTGTTTCCTGTTGGTAGAAACTGCCTGTAAATTCTCATTCCTTCTCCAAAGTGCTCCTGAATTTATGTAAGAGATAAATCCTAAAAGTGCCAAATATATAACTAATTAAGAATATATGGAGAAACATCACTTACCTTGATTTCTTGGCTCGTGAATTGTTTTAACAATACTTAGAATAGCCACTTAATTTTGCCAGTCAGGCTTTCTCTGTGTAACAACCATAGCAGTAATGGATCTTACACTGTAAAGCAGGCTGTACACAAACTCGCAGAGATCCTCTGGGCTCTGCCACTTGAGAACTGGGGTTAAAGACTAAAGGTGTGCACCACCATCCCTATCTCCTTTGCAAGTCTTAATGTAGCATATGACATCCATAGGGAAGAAGTAGACAATATGCTCTCAGATTTGATCACATAGTTCAAGGAGCGGAGTCAAAAGTTGTCAGAGAAATGCAGTTATGTAAGTTATGTGAAGAAGTGCAGACACTGCTGTCAAATTGGAGTTGCCCATGAAATTTTAGTCAAGAAATCACATAGGAAGGCTCAAAGATTGTAGACTATATCACTGCTTGATTCTAATGACCCTATGCATTGTTTTCAAGACAAACACCAGAATTTCATGATTATGCCTAGAAGTATGGACCATATAAAACTAAATATTGTGTTCCTTGTGATGCAGTCTCATTAGTAGAAATATCATAGTATTGGTTATTTTCTGTGTATTATGGTGATACAGAAGGTATGTGTGCTATAAAATGAGAAAGATGTGCAAGGGTTAAGTTAGTTACAACATGCAATGATTTCCCTTCTGTTTTAGTTACTGAGAAACCCATCAAACGGGGGAGAGGAGTGGGGGGAGGGGGAGGGGCGGGAGGAGGGGGAGGGAAATGGGAGGCTGGGAGGAAACAGGGATTTTTTTTTCAATAAAAAAAAATATAACCAGAAAAACAAAATCCAAAGATTACATGGGGCTCTGATACCAACCAAGACAACATGGCATAACTCTACCATCGCCAAAGGAGGAATACATTTTTGGAAAGTCTCAGACCACTTCACCATCAATAAAAAGACACTTCTTCAAAATGTCCCTACTGAGAGTTTGCGAAGATAGCAATCTGCCTGCTTCAATATTGGTTCGTTTCTCTTTGGGTTTCTATATCTCTCCTTTTCAACATAATTTCTGGAACCTCTGTTTTCAGTGAATGTTTGGAGAAGATATTTATGAGGGTATATCTCTCTTAGGGACCTCATTCTTGTCTCTCTTTAAATTAGTGCCTCAAGGAAATTAATCCCCTTGAAGTTAGAGTCATGTAATTCAAGTAAATTGAAAAAAAAAAAAGACATAGTAACAAACCTGCAGTATTCCCATGTCTAGCATTAATTTCCAGAAAGGCCCAAACCTGCCAGCTTCCTGGAGGAAATGGGTCTATGGGTGAGATCCTCTTAGTCTCCACACCTCAAATCTTCCAACTTCTTCCATGACTCCCTATTACTCTAGGGTCTTCCTTAATATCTTTGCCTTGGAGATTATTCCACCTTTAATTAAAAATATCTAGAGTATTTTGTTTCATTTATAAAGGAATTATGCATAAGCATTTGTTCTGTGCTATATATTAACCAGTTTCTCATGTTCATGGCTATTATCCTTGTTCATATAAAATATAGGCCATCATGTTAGTAAAGTTTTATGGGTAAGGATCAAGGAACACTGCAGAAGAGGGGGAGGAAAGTGTTAGAAACTAAAGAGTCAGTTAGTTCTTAGTTACTTTTAAGTAAGATGTATAATCTTTCTTAACGCCAGTGTTTTTCTGTTAAGATTTGGTATGCATGACTAATGTATTTGTGATATTAGCATATTGGAGTCAGCCACTATCACTGTGTTAGGATCAGTGTAGGATTTTAATAGTAGTAGTGTTTCATTTTCTAACTTTGGTGCCCTAGTGTTTGGAGCATAAATATTTAGAATTGTCATACCTTCTTGTCCTTTAATTAGTATATGCTGACTTTCCCTACCTTTTTTGTTTATTTAAGGTGTAAAGTGTCAGGAGTCATGAGAAGCAGGTGGCTCCTAGTGTTCAGATGTCAATACACAAGAGGCACGGTTATCTGATAAGATAATAATCCTGACCATTGATTTGGAAGGTTGCTGCTCAATTTTGCTCAAGCATTTTGGCGTCTCCTCAATATCTGCATTCTACTGTGTAATCACATGTGATGTGTATATGTATTCTAATGATGGTATCTCAACCTTATAGGCACATATATTTGTGGATGGTCAGGAAGATAATTTTTCTTTTTGCTGTATAGTTTTGATATATAGAATATATAATGGGACTTGCTTCATAACTGAATCTTTCTCCTACAAGGACTGTGGACATTTAAAACATGCCTTGTCCTTTACTTATTGGATGGCTTCCCCCACCCCATTAGCCCTCCAGAGAGAATTTAGTCACTCACATAGCAGGAAAACTTGGTTCCCACAGTCATATCTCCATTCTGTTTCCTGAGATACATTGGGAGCCACCTTCCTGCAACTATCTTCCATTTGGCAGGACATTCAGTCAGAAAAGGAGTGTTTTATATAGATAACATTTTGGACTTTCAAAGATAAAGTGATGTCCAAGCTCAGAGAACTGTCTTTGCATTTGTATATAAAGTGAAGACTTTACAGAACAGAAGAACAGCAGAGGAAAAATAATGAGCATGATTTGAACAGCATGTGTGTCAACTCAGTCCGTACTTCTTAGACTGGAAATGTCTAAGTCCTCCGCTATGCTGAGGCAACTGACCTGAACCTTGGTAGGGAGTCAGCATTGCTGGACTCTGCTAGCCCTGATAGTGAAGTTTATTTTGTCAGATTAAAAAAAAATAACTATGCCTGTTTGCTTCTTAGGACCGTATCTTTGTTAGATTTTTTTTATCCTTTTACATTACATGATGTAATGTAAAGTGTATTTCTTGGCTGCAGCACAAAGATGGCTCTAATCTCTTAGTTTGTGTATTTTTATTAGAGAATATTGAGAATTATTCATGAGCAGTGCTTATTATCTCTGTTATTCTGTTTTTGCCATGCTCTTCTCCCCATCTTTTGATGAACTGTTATGGGATTATTTATTATTTCCATCTCTTTGGGTATTAGTAAACCTTTCTTCAGACTGGTGACTCCCAGACTTGGATTGCTGGACAGACTTTGTTCAGTATTGATTTTATTGCGAAATTTTTTTCTTTTTTTGTTTATACAAATGACTCTTATCCTGGTTATTGTAATCTAGGCTGGCATCTGTAGTTTTTGATAGGTTCTAAACATCACTCCATGCCCCTCTGTATTTTATAGTATCTATTGAAAATTCAGATGTTAGTCTAATGCATTAGCCTTTGTATTTGACTTGGATTTTTACTTTGCAGCTTTTAGTATTTTTTCTCTGTACATTTAGTCTTGAGATTATTATATGACATGTAGGATTTATTTCCTAGTCATGTCTATTTAATGTTCTGTATGATTCTCATTCTTTAACAGAAATCCTTTTCTGAAAAAAATTATTAGACAAATAACTTATGTTGAATCTAGTAAGCATGAACTAAAACGAAGATTATACAATAAAGAATTAAAAATGAACAATCCACTAAGTTCATGCCAAATTAATAGATGGCAATGAATAGCACCATGACAGAGTTTGCTGTGTTCAAATAGAGTGTCTTACTCTGTTCCCCAGGCATGCTGCTAATATGAGATTTTCTGCCTCAATTTTCTAGAAGTCTGGGATTACAAATAAGTGTATAAAACTTCTTAATGGTCATGAAACAAATACAAATAAATAAATATGTAAATTATGTATGTGCAGTTAATCATTATTAAAAATGATTATGTTAAATATGATGTAAAATATTTCTATAGTTTTGAGGGTGTGTGCATTTGTGTGTATGAGGGTAAAACAGCACATACGTAGACATAAGTGGACAACATGCTATAGTTTGTTCTCTACTTTGTACCTCATCAACTCAGAAACTCCAACTGAGGTCAATAAGTTTGGCTGCTAGTGTTTTTACCATTTGAATTATCTTTCCAGCTCAAAGCTGAGGGCTTTAAAAATCCATCAGAGGTTTGTAAATAAGCCAGATTTTAGTTGGACACTTTTGTGTACACCTATAATCCCAGCTGTTTGGTTAGGAAGGCAAGAGAAAATTTAGTTTCAGGAAAATTTGTCTATATAGCAAGACCGTGTCTTAAAACATGACAAATAAATGTCATAAATTTCTGTCGTGTTGGATCATTCTGAGATCCCAGTACTTTGTAAACTAAGGTAGAAGGATCACCATGTGTTTAAGACTAGCCTATGGTGTCCAATGATCCTTGGTCAAAAACTGTCCCTTTCCCAAGAAGATCTTGATTGACCTTTATTTTTATTTCTTAAATAGGCCAGCCTATCCCTCAGTTTCTCCTCAGGCTTCCTACTGTTCCATGAAGTTAGCTCTGTTCTTACTCTTGTCATAAATTCTAAGATTCCCTTTGGAAGATGTTCACCACCATCCTAACCGGGAATACTGGTTTCTCCCACAAAGCTGTACTGGGACTGATAGTCCCTCTGCCCGATTTATTACCATCAGGGACTCACACAACTTCTCAGGACCTCAAATGCTCTAGGACAAAAGCCTTGGGGGTAGGAGGTCCTCTCCCTTAGGGCACTTCATCTCTGTCCATGGTAGAAAGCAAAATTGTGTAGCTCTAGGTGCCTTTGTCCTGGTCTATGGAGCTCTCATCATACCAAAGGTTCCCTTTGGTGGTTACAAGAAAAAAAAAACTATTAGAAACATGGAAAGAGGGGAAGAACAAAGCAATGTGGGTCAAGAGCTTAGAGATCCATCTTCAGGCTGGTCCTCTCCATCTCTCTTGCCTCTGAATTGAAATGAGCCTAAATGGAACCAGTGATCCTGTGTTCTTGTTTTTATTCTTCAGTTCTGGATTGACCGTGCGAGGGCTCTATGTCTCCATCCCATTCCTTTTTCTCTTTCTTCCACCATACACCAAGCCTAGAGACAAATTACAGAGGTGATGTCCTAGGAGAAAGAAGGTAGTGTGAGTTTATGAGGTGTGTTCATTCTGCTTGAGAAATCCCAGTTTTACTTCTCCCCTCACACACTGCCATCAAGTCAATTTTTCAAGATTCACTATATTTTAAAATGTAATAGAAGTGTTTATGGTAAAAAATCAATATATTCATGGAAAATGTTTCATTAAAATTCTACTCATATTCAAGATAAGAAAATTTAGAAAAATGACAGAAGTCTTGTCTTATTTTTGCTACTGAAATGCATAAATATTTCTGTATTCTCTTCCCTATAGATTGATGAATCTCGAGGGGTGAAATTTGATCTTTTATATCCCTTTCAGGACTGAGGAAAACATTAATTGAAACAATTTTGGGATTCTGTTTTAAAGAACTCAAAATGTCCAAGATTAATAAAACACATGATAGCAAAGATAATGAGAAAGAAGGAATACTTTGTTGTCATTGCAAGTGCAAATTGGAAGAATCATTGTAAAATTCAATGTAGATATTCCTCAAAAAGATGAAAATAGATATCCCATAAGATTCAGCTCTACCGCTGTTGGGCATGTACTTAAGGGTCTCTACATCTTACTACAGATGTTTAATCATCCATGCTCATTTCTGTTCTATTTATAATAGTCATAAACAGAAATTAGCCTAGATATAAAGCACCCAATGAGTAGGCAATAAAAATGTGGCTCATTTACACAAATAGTATTCATTTTTCAAGAAGCGTGAAATCATGACATTTGCAGGTAAATGGGTGAAAATAGGAACAATCACCCTGAATAAGCTCCCTGCATTACTGGTGTGAAAGTTGACAAGGGTAACTTGTATTTTCAATAGGATGAATAGAACTAAAGTTTAAATCTACAGAATTTGTACATACACAAGTTCAAGTTTAATCTGAGAGAAATTTCTCATACACAACTATAGAACACAATGCCATTGATTAATGGCATTGTTACTACCCATGATCTCAAGCCTTAGATGCTCTACAAGGCTGCTCCACAACTTTTAAAACCAGGTGACTCTTGCACAGGATCAAACTCAACTGCCAGCACAAGGTGGACTTGGCTTCCTCTTGACCAAAACTTTTATGTTGACACTGCAAAATGTTTCTCAGAAGATTTTACCTCAAAAGTGCTGGGTTCTTCTTAATCCCATATTTCTCAGGTTCATCTAATCAGCATCAATCGTCTCAGCAAAGCAAAGGTTTGCTCTAGTAGTGCTAGTTTCCTGTTAATTACAACCATTTCTTCAGCCCCAATTGACCAGGAATCATGGTGGTTTTTTAACAGGAGTGGTAGGTTTTCCTCTAAGCTCTATGATTATTTTGGGTAGTTTGCTTGGTTCTAATACCAGACATTATTTTCATTCTGCTGCATTGGCCTTAAGTCCAATGAAACAGTTGATGGCTACCATGAAGATTCAAGTGCTACTATGGCTTCCTTAGAGACACCTTGCCATATTGCTATTATTGTAGTTCACAGCTGTGTACAACTATTGGTTATTTCCTTCCCTTAGAAGCCTGCAGAAGACATCCTAATCCAATGTGATGACATCTAGTCATCATAAAAGAGGATCCCAGGCTGGGCGATGGTGGGGCACGCCTTTAATCCCAGCACTCGGGAGGCAGAGGCAGGTGGATCTCTGTGAGTTTGAGACCAGCCGGGTCTACAAGAGCTAGTTCCAGGACAGGCTCCAAAGCCACAGAGAAACCCTGTCTCGAACCCCCCCCCCCAAAAAAAAAGAGGCTCCCAGGTCAAATCCAGCTTGGATCCTTCAAGAGCTAGATCTGAAGTGCATGGTGTTTTCAGCAATAGGTAAGAGCCTTCAACCTCTAAAATATAACTAAGGGCAACAGCAACAGCTTAAATATTTTAGGAGTTTCTAAATCCCTTCATCAAAAAGAGAAAAAAGGATGTTATTTTCTTTTTCCATGTCTATTACTAGAGATTCTGTTAGACAGTCTATGGTCTTTATGACAAGCACTGTCAGCCCATGTGTATAACATATATACATATGCATGCATATATTTTATGTATGTATATATATATATTTCATCCCACTTATATTTTTATATATTTATTATATTTTATATATATTATGTAATTTCAAAATTAAAGAAAAATACTACTCTTATGGGCCTTTTCAAACCTCATTAGTGTTATGTTTTTCCTCCTTTTATTGTATATTGACCTTCCACCTTTCATTTTGCTTTTCTTCCTCTCCATTTCTTTCCATTCCCCCCTGTTGCTTGGAGGTCGCTTGCTTGTTCCTGGCAGCTCAGCGCCCTGAAATAATCACACTGAAACTATATTATTTAAATCACTGCTTGACCCATTAGTTCTACCTTCTTATTTGCTAATGCTTACATCTTAATTTAACCAATCTCCATTAATCTGTGCATCACCATGAGCTAATGGCCTACCAGCAAAATTTCAGCATATTTGTTTCTGGCAGCGGCTCCATGGCTTCTCTCTAACTCTTCCTTCTTTCTCCCAGTATTCACTTTAGTTTTCCTCACCCATCACATGCCCAAGACAGTTTCTTTATTAACCAATGGTATTCCCAACATACAGAGGGGAATTCCCCATCACCCCCCCTTCTTGTCACATGTCTATTGCTATTTTCTTATCTAGAATTTCTACCCCAGCCCCTGGTAGTCCCTTTTAGTTTCAAGATTTCTGTAGTATCTCCTGGTTTTATCCTTACATCTGAAGATTTATAGCTATGAATCATACATGAGAGGAAACATTTAGTGTTGTCTTTATTTATTCGGTTTACCTCACTCAACATAATGTTTTATAGATCTATTTATTTTGAAGCTTTATAATTTCAATTTTCAAAAGCTAAATAGCTTACCACTGTATATACATCATATTTTTATTTTTCATCAGTAAAAGGACCTTTATACTGTTTTAATATCCTAGATATTGTGGTGAATAGGCAGTGAGCAATCTTGAGCAAATATTAAGGTGAAACTAGCAATTATTCTAATGAGTGATTCAAAATGAAACCTTGTCAGAGAGATGGGGAGATTGCTTTATTTTTTTTAAAGAACTGCACACTAAAGATTTTTCCACTTTAGGTTAATTTTATCAATTTATTTCTGTGCACAAAGAATGTTTTATACAAGAACAGAGGAAGTATGACGACCATAGAGTGCTGGAAAACGAAATAAGACTTCCCTGCTCATTTACAACTACAGTCAACAGTAGTCAAGTCTATTCAGAGCATCAGAAAATCTATACTCTTTGAGTTAAGTATAGTCACATGAATAACTTGCTAAATCTCAATGACAAGCAAAACATAGCAAATACTTTTTTATGAAGGCATATGAATAAAAACATCTAAAGTAAACTCATTTCTATCTCATACATCTGTGGGAATCATGAAAAACAACATTCTAAAAATAATTATGTGCTTTGAAGAAATTGAGGTCACAAAACTCATGTTTTGTTCTTAGAGTTTTCTCACAAGCATTCAGAATTCTCTCAATACTCCATTCTTGGACTGTATTCTGACTAATATAAAGGATTCCATTTTTGGAACTTGCCTCCCTTACCATGGAGTTAAGCTGAGTAGTTTTCTGCACATTGTTCAAGAGAAACTAATAGATTCAACAACATTGAAATTTGAATTCCATTCAAATTTATAATCACAGTTGAAGAATTAAGGTTACAAAACTAAGTACTTAAATATTTGGTTACATAGTTGTACTAAGGAAGTAAGTAGAATGATATTTAAAAACAAATGGAGATAAAAAAAAGTCTGTACAATCATTATCACCATTAACCTACTGAAATAAAACCTTGCATAAATAGATATGTTGGCCATTTACCTCATTTGTAGACTCCCATATTGCTAAATTTATAAATATTTTAATTATATTTTGATGATATTCTAAGCTGTAATGGATATTTGGGGTGTTCACCTTCTGTAATAAATATTTAAGAACTGTGTTTCTATTCTGATAGTGAAAAAGACAGAGGAGTTGGAAGACACTTAAAGAATGAGGCCTGCAAGACAAATAAATACTCAACATCCCTAGCTATCAGAGAAATGCAAATCAAAACAACTCTGAGTTGTTGGTTGAGTATATAAAAGAAGAGAAATCCACAAAGATATTCTCAAAGTGGTTTCTTTGGTCATCCTCATGACTTTGGTGGTCTACAGGTTAAAATGACCAAATTTCAAAATCTATATGGATAATAGAATAATTACTATTCTAAAAAGTACTGTGAATGTGAAGCTTTCCACAATACCCTGTATTTAACCGTTGTGCAGCTGTTTCTACTTTACACACTTATTAACTTTTTTTCTCCAATATTATGTTTGGAACTGTGGCCAATAAACATAAAACCAGCTTTGCATTACCTATTACTGGCAATATGCATTTCAGAGAAGCTTTTATTTTAAATTGTAAATTGTACTTAAACCAAGAAAACAAATTTTTCAGTGCTATGTCTAGTAATCATTAAACATGATCAAACTTATGAAACACTTCTTACTTCTGAGACATTTTTTTTAAATGGTACTTGTTTTGTAAGACATGCTACCTTACGTCTTGACCTTCTTATTATAATTTTATAGAAACGATGAACTTTATTTAAGTGGCTAAAGAAATTGCTAAAGAAAGTTTAAATGCCTTCATCTTTTGAACATTCTTCCTTCAGCCTTTTACAGATTTTTCCTGTAAGTTTCTAAAAAGGCCCCAAATCTGGCAAGGTTGTAGACAACATTTCAAATGAAAAGTCCAGGCAAGAATCTTGACTGGAAGAACAGAAATTGATATCAGGTAAACAGAAATCAAACATCAACATGCCTCAGAAAATGTATGAACCAGATTTCTGTTTACCTGGAAAAATCACTCCTTCCCTCAACCAACCCCAGTTTGCCTCTAGTTCTTGATTAACCCAACATCCTACAAATGATCAGATTCAATGTGCTAATCCCTAGGCTGTCTTGGCCTGCATTCCACCTCCCACTTCTACCTGTCCCCTCAAAATTTACAAAACTTTTTCTGCCATCTGGTATTCTCTGCTCCCTGAGAGACTGGCGGCAGCTTGTTTTCAGAAATGAACTTCTCTTCCTGCCTATGGAATGGTCTGGGTCAGTGGTTTCACAACACATTCCTTACATTCTCTATTGCCTAGAAAAAATTCTTCTTGCCCATGCATGCTGTCAGAAATCTGGATGGAGAATGCTGGCTTATCTCTAACTAGTTCATAATCCAATATAGTTCTTTCCAGAAATCTGGAAAGAACTGAGTTTTTGTTTAGGTGATTCAGGTAAAGACCAAGGCCTGTGTTATCCCATTTCGAAAGCCTTATGTTCTAGCTAAAAAGCACAGTGAAAGGACTGGACCATCTCATACTTCTTCAAATCACTGCTTTGCTTGCACTGCAAATTGGTTGTGGCCTATGTCTTGGACTTGAACAGGTCTCATACTCAGAAAAAAACAACAACCATGGCTTGCAGTTGACCCATCATCCTCCAGGAGCACAAAGGGGTCAGTCTGCACGGGTGGAGCTGCTGAGCTGGAAAACAAGGTCTACTGTCATGTCCAGAGCAGCCTGGCATTTAGATCACCTGCATATTCACTTTGGAAGCAGTAGTCAGCAAAAATTTCTGATTCTGTACCTACAGACCCAGAATGAATGTTATAGATAAAACGTTCTTGCCTTAAACATAGGCTGACCAAAGAAAAATAAAGGTCTTTCCTATGCCAGGTAGCAATGTACCACACTGGTTTGAACAACTGCAGTTTGGGTATGACCTTATTTTCTGGTCTTAGTCTGTACTATTGTGGAATTTAGCCTCATTGGTGAATCTTTTGTTTACTACTTTCATCTTAATCTTTTACTGCTGATTAGATTTTTGTATGCCTCCTTAGTTTAGCTGTTGTTTCTCTGGAATCCATAACTAGGAGTTGAATCGCCAGCCTGTGAGGGGTCTTCAAAGGTCCCAAATTACTCTTAATACTTAGTAAGAATGTTCTCAGTGTTTCTTAAAAGTCATTGTTTTGTACAACTGTTTTTAAAAAATGTTACTTACATAGGCAAGAGTTTTTCAGCTCTTGCTCTGTTCTGGTTTTCTGTGTTTCTTTTTTATCTTAACTTCCCTTAAAGAGTTCAAGAAAACATCAGAAATGGAAAATCTTTTTAACTTTTTTAAAAAAGAAAACAAACTATCTTTCCATTTTACTATCACTCCCATTTCCCACTCCCTCTCCTTTTCCCATTCCCTCCACTTCCCCCAACCCCATCCACTCCCTAGAGAGAGCAAGGCATATTGCTCCTAATGAGGAAGGACCAAGGCCCTCCCCACTATATCCAGGCTGAGCTAGGTACCCATCCAAAGAGCTGGGTTCCAAAAATCAAGTACAAAGTGCAGGGACAAATACTGGTGCCATTGCAAGTGGCCCTGCAGTCTGTCCCAGCCATACAACTGGCACCCACATTCAGAGGGTCTAATTTGGCCCTATGCTGGTTTTTATCCTATTTGGCCAGAATTGATGAGCTCCCATTCACTCAGGTATTGACATCTTTGTTCATATACTTACTCCTTCTACCCTTATACTGGTAGGAAGTAACCTTCAATGCATGGGCACAGGAGACCACTTACTAACACCAGTAGCACAGAAACTGAGAGCAAAAATAAATAAATGGGACCTCCGGAAACTGGGAGGCTCTGTAAAACAAAGGACACAGCTAATAAGACAAAAAGGTAGCTACTAAACGCAAAAATATCTTCACCAACCCCACATCAGATGACTGATCTCCAAAATATATAAAGAGCTCAAGAAACTAGACATTAAAATTCCAAATAATCCAATTAAAATTGGGGTACAGATCTGAACAGACAATTTTCCAAAGAAGAATCTCAAATGGCTGAAAGATACTTAAGGAAATGTTCAACATCCTTAGCCACCAGGAAAATTCAAGTCAAAAAAAAAAACTTTAAGATACCATCTTACACCAGTCAAAAGGGCTAAGATCAAAAAAAGGCAATGATAGCTTACGCTAGAGAGCATGTGGAGTAAGGGGAACAGTCCTCAATTGCTGGTAGGAATGCAAACTTGTACCACCACTCTGGAAATTAGGCAGTTTTCAGAAAATTGGAAATCAACCTACCTCAGTATCCAGCAATACCACTCCTGGGCATACACCCAAAAGATGCTCAATCATACTACAAAGACATTTATTCAACTATGTTCATAGCAGCATTATTTGTAATAGCCCAACGCTGGAAACAATCTAGATACCCCTCAATCGAAGAATGAATAAAGAAAATATGGTACGTTTACACAATGGAATACTACTCAGTGATAGAAAACAATGACATCTTGAAATTTGCATGCAAATGAAATGGGAAATCTTTTTTTTTCATTTTTTTTTATTGAAAAAAAATTTTTTTTTCGCCTCCTCCCAGCCTCCCATTTCCCTCCCCCTCCCCCCACTCCTCTCCACCTCCCTCTCCAGCCTGAAGAGCAGTCAGGGTTCCCTGCCCTGTGGAAAGTCCAAAATCCTCCCTCCTCCGTCCTGGTCTAGGAAGGTGAACATCCAAACTGGCTAGGCTCCCACAAGGCCAGAACATGAAGTAGGAACAAAACCCCATGCCATTGTCCTTGGCTTCTCATCAGCTCTCATTGTCCGCCATGTTCAGAGAGTCCGGTTTTATCCCATGCTTTTTCAGTCCCAGTCCAGCTGGCCTTGGTGAGCTCCCAATAGATCAGCCCCACTGTCTCCGTGGGTGGGTGCACTCCTTGTGGTCCTGACTTCTTTGCTCATGTTCTCCCTCCTTCTGTTCCTCATTGGGACATTGGGAGCTCAGTCCGGTGCTCCAGTGTGGGTCTCTGTCTCTATCTCCATCCATCGCCAGATGAAGGTTCTATGGTGATATGCAAGATATTCATCAGTATGGCTATAGGATAGGGTCATTTCAGGTTCCATATCCTCAGCTGCCCCAGGAACTAACTGGGGACATCGCCCTGGGCACCTGGGAGCCCCTCTAGGTCCAAGTCTCTTGCCAACCCTAAGATGGCTCCCTTAATTAAGAAATGTGCTTCCCTGCTCCCCTATCCAGCCTTCCTTTATCCCGATCATCCCGTTTCCCCAAGTTCCCCCCATACTCCCCTTCTCCCTTTTCTCTCCCCATCTCCCCTTACCGCCGTCCCACTCCACCCCCAAGATCCCAATTTTTTGCCCGGCATTCTTGTCTACTTCCCATAACCAGGAGGTTGGGAAATCTTAATAGTACTTACTAAACTTGGTTTGAAACTTAGATTGTTTTTTCTTTTTCTTTTCTTTTTTTTTTTTTTTTGCTTGCATCTATTCCAATACATTTCCTCTTCGTACATATCTGCTTTTTGTCTTGTAGGTGATGTTCTTTATGATCCAGGGTCTCACTAAAGAGCTTTGCAATGCTCCAGGGAATTGGCTTTCATAAATAGATTCACCAGTTCCATCCCTAAATATTGGGATCTGTTTTTCCATCTCTGAGATGATTGTAAGTTCCCATCTTTTCTCTTAGCACACTACTAGAAAACATAAAATGATTTACAATGGTATGTCACAACATTTAAGTGAGCCCAAGAGGCCACTTTCTGGAACTTCAATCAAAATTTTTTATCTTTTTTAAGACTTGAAGGTTCAGAAAGTACCAGGACCATGCTTCATTCTGCTGACAGTGTGTATTTTGGATAAGGAACATTAACTGAGCCTGAGAATTTATTTCAGAAATGTGTATTTACAAATAACAGACTACACAAGCCAACACATAAACATGATGCTGTCTAATTACAATGTTTATTAAATGTATTACAATATTAGGAAAGATTTAGAGTGGAGGTTAAAAAATTTTCAGGTCTTAAATCATTATTTTAAAAGTAGTTGAGACATTAATAGAACCAATATCGCCGTAAGAATAATGTAAAGGCAAAGAATGAACGAGTTGTTTAAGTACATATGTCAAATGAAGCAGGTTAAAATAAGTCAGAGTGGGCAGGTTTTACAATCCAATTTGTTAAGTACTTGTATATTTAATATTTGCTTTACAATGACTTATTAAGAAGTCAGAGTTAAGTAAAATACATTCATTTTATAAATTCAGTCTATCCTCTACATCACTATAAAACATGCAAAACATGATTCAATTTTATTTTATTGCTATTATTTAAAGCTTGATGTTTTTTAGATAAACCATTTTCTGCCAGATCATATTTTCTTCTTTCCTCACCTTAGTATTTTTTTCTCATTCAATATAATCTGAATATAGTTTCACCTTCCTGTACTCTTCCCAGTTCTCTCATACACACACCTCCTTTCCCATCTGGGACCAGTCCCTTTCTGTCCCTCACTCGAAAAGAATAGGTTACTAAGAAATAACATAACAGATTGAAATAAAATGTGAGATATAACAAAAACCATAATATTGAAGTTGAGTAAGGTAAGACAACATAAAAATAGAAGAGCTCCAAGAAATGGCAGAAGATTCCCAGGCCCACTCATTAACACATTTATAGTTTATTTACAAAAGACCTGGTGCAGATCTATATAGGCCCTGTATCTTCTGCTTTAGTTTCTGTGCACTTATATGAACTTTGTAATCCAAACGAATGATTCTAGCTTTAAAGCAAGATCAACACCCATAGATGAATGGTTCTAGAATTAAGTTGATATTGGAAGTCACACTTATGATGTTGCTTTGATAGGAGAAGCAATTTCTAGAGATTTTAAGAAAAAAACAAATATATCAAATGGTTTAAGTGTAGTAAAGAAGGTCCTTTGAAAACATATTGTAGGCAAGATGTTCCTAGAAACAATGTTTATTTATGTTTTTTCTAGAGATAATCCAAACAAAAGGTCCCAGTCTTCTGGAGTATGCAAAAGGTGAGGCAGAGGGCCCATTGGACCAATGAGTGCAGATCAACAAGAGACAGGCAAAGTAAATATTTATCATTAAAAATGCTCTGAGGGGCTTCCCACAGGCCCCAATATAAATTTAACTCAATTATTCCCTGTAAGAATTAGGGAAACTCACCCAAAGAGCAATTAAAAGAATTAATGCCTGTTGTAAAAAACATACTGAAAATGATAAAAGAGAATTTAGCAAGATAAAATAAAAAGTTAAGGAGAGATCAGAAGACAAGCAATTTGGCAAACTGCTATAAGTGATCAGATACCAAATCTAAAATTACATGCAAATGGCATTGACATTGAGGACTTCGTAGACACAGGTGACAATAATTTCACCAATATCTTGGCATTCAGCTTGGTCTCTTCAGGAGGTAAATGCTAAACTTCTTGCATTTGGAAATTTGTCTCAGGGATATCAAAGTGTGAAATGGATCAAATGTATAATGCCAGAAAAGCTAATAGAAAAGTTAAAACCATATATGACTACCATAGCAATAAACTAATGGGAACATGATTTCTTGTGGCACTGGAAAACACAGATTAACAATACTCTAATCGCAAAACAAACTGCAAAAATAAAGAGTGCGTCTGAGAGAAATATTAAAAGATATTGTCAAAAGCCGGGCGATGGTGGCGCACGCCTTTAATCCCAGCACTCGGGAGGCAGAGGCAGGCGGATCTCTGTGAGTTCGAGACCAGCCTGGTCTACAGAGCTAGTTCCAGGACAGGCACCAAAGCTACAGAGAAACCCTGTCTCGAAAAAAACAACAACAACAAAAAAAAAAAAAACAAAACAAAACAAAACAAAAAGATATTGTCAAGAATCGTCACAGACTGTTCAGGTCGTACATAAGCAGGGGACCAATAGCTGTTTGTCTTCCAAAAGTATGGGTTGAAGGGAAGGGTAGAGACAGAGAGGAGAGCAGAGAAAAATTTAGAGCTCAGTAAAAATCAATTAAAAAAAAACTAACTTTAAAATAGTTAACTGAGAAACCTGTCTGGGTGTAACAGTGCCCTTTGACATCAGAAAAAAATTACAGACATTGGAATAACTAGTACAGGAGCAGCTAAATGTTCAACATATTGAAGAATCAGCCAGTCCTTGGAATTCTCCTATATTTGTCATTGAAAAGAAATCTGGAAAGGGAGAACGTTAACAGATTTAAGAGCCATAATAAAGGTAATTCAGACAATGGACTCTTTACAGCCTGGAATTCCCTTGCCTCTTCTATTGCCTATAGTGATTGATTTAAGAGACTGCTTTTTAACTATACCTTTACAATAACAGGATAGAGGGAAAAAATGCCTTCTCAGTGAAAACGGTCTAACTCATAATAATTCCCAGCCTGTTAAAAGTAACAGTGGAAATTTCTTCCCCCAAAGAGGCTATACAGCCTCTCCTTATCCCAATGATTTTCTAATAGACAGTTCCATCAATCTATAATTTACTGTTATTTTGATATGTTATTGACCGAATCAGATGCAGATACTTTAGGAAAAAAAAACATTTGAAGGGGGCGGGGGAATCTGCCTTTTGGGGGTTACAAATTGTTCCTGAAAAAATACAAGAAGATGATTGTATTAGTTACCTAGTTGTAGTGGTATTTTGTTTGTATTTTAACAAACAAAGCTTGCCTGAAGATCAGCATGCAGAGCTAAATCAATAGAGGTTAGGCAATGTTGGCAGACACCTTTAATCCCAGAACTCAGGAGACAGAGGCAGACAGTTCATTAGTTCTAGTTAGACAGTTAGTTAGTTATTTAGCCATTCTGGGCTAAATGAAATTAATCCAGTCTAAGAGAAACAGAGTTTACACAAAGGCAATCCCAGAACTTGGAATCCCAAGCCTTTAATCCCAGTACTATGGGCATGAAGTCAGAAGTGATATGGATGGGTGCAGAGAGGAATAATGGTGGAGGAGAGAGGAGCTCATTGCAGTCTGTGGATGCGTTCTGAGGAGACACTCTCAGGACAGATTTGTCTTTTTGATCTGAGCATTAGTAAGGTAAAACGTCTCTCTGGCGACTAGCCATACTGATTCTCCAATCCTTCAGCCTTTAGCCCCTAATATCTGACACTAGGTTTTATTTATTTATTAAGACCAATTAGAATTCATGCTGCACTTAGTATATAAGACAGACTTACAAAGATTCAGTCACAGAAAGTACAAATCAGTAGATGTCAAGTATGAACTGTTAATGGTTTTCCAAAATTTCTTGGAGATATTACCTGGCTATTGCCCACAACTGGATTGACAATTCAAAAACCAAGTAATTTATTTCAAACCTTACAAGGTGAAAAGGATTTAAACATTCAAAAGCAATTCTCAGCTGAGGCTGAAATAGAATTGACTTTGGTAGAAAAGATATTACAGGATGCACATGTGGTTGATTTGTATCCAGAACTTGATTGTGTTCTGGTTATTTTAGGTTCTCTGCATTCTTTGGATTTTTGTTTGTTTGTTTTTTTGTTTGTTTTTGAGGCAGAGTTCCTCTATGTCATAGTCTTGCTCTGCTGAAACTAGCTCTTATAGACCAGGTTGGAGTTCCACCTGCTTCTACCTCCTGAGTGCTGATATTAAAGGCATATTTAGGTCTCCACATTTGTGCACGTATGTGTTGATGTTGGAGGTTTACATTTGATCACCTTCCATATTATTTATTTATTTAGAAAATACTATTTTTGTTTTTGATGATGCTTTGCAATTATAATTACAATATTATTCCCTTTCCTTTCCTCCCTCCAATTCTTCATGTATACTCTCTCTGTAAATTCATGGGCTCTTGTTACACTCATTGATAGTGTCATAATATATGTATATACATATATAATTCTAAATATGACCTCAGTCATATGTTACTGTATACATGTTTTCGTGGCTGACTGGACTTTTGCAATGAAGAAGGTATCAGTATGCTCTTTTCTGGGGAAGATCACCTCTCCTCCACTCATATCTTAGTTGCTAGTTATTTGAATAAGGTTGAGGTGATTCCTTCCCCACCCAAAACTTAATAATTTTCATTGGTGTGATCCTGATTCAGCACACATTTGGGCAGTACTGTTTGTGAGATTTTCGGGTTGAAATTTCTGATGTTAGTTGGAGACACAGTCTTACAGAAAATTCTCTAAATTCTCTGATCCTTTGACTCTTGCAATCTTCTCACCTGCTCTTTCCTTGAGTTTTCACAAAGGGTCTTTCCCTGAACCAGCAGTTCACTTTATGTTAAGACTGGTTGACTAATAATCTACAAGCAGTTGGCTTTTCCATGGGTACTTGGATCTGAACTCAAGATGCTCTGAGTCCTTTTTTAGGATTGTACCCATCGAGACATCTACTTTACTTACAGAGTTACAGTATTCCAATACTAAACCACAATCCCAGTGCAACGTGAATCAATCAAACTCTTTTCTTCTTTGATTCATTAAAGTGATGCCTACTCATTTAGTATTTAGAGAGACAAATGTCAAGTGCTTGTAGCAAAACAAGCTGCTTTTCCAAAGCTGACTCTTCATTGAGGGTTGCAACAAAGCAGTGACCCTTTGACTTTACATGCATAAGAACAAAGAGCAGTTGAAAAGAAACAAATTAGGAAGGGTGTGAACACAAACTAATGTTCTCTGTGCATTGTTAGAACTCTGTAGTTCAGTTGACATAGGACAGATAGCGTGGGTTTTTGAGCAAGGGGAGAGATCGAAGGGTTACTATTTAAAATAGCAATGTGTGTTTTTGTGTGGGGATGGTTTAAGGATACAAACAAAATTTAGAAAGTAGTGAAATGTTTTAATTGTTTCTTTCTAATCATGATCTACTTAAAAAAACTCAGCAAGAAAAGCCTCTAAACTCTCTTGGTGTAATTTTTAATCTTAAAAATCTATTTATTGTATAACCACAAATTAAGAACATCACAAAATGAGTTAATCATTTCCAAAATCATTTTGATAATTTTCTTGTTTTGAATTATAATAACATGCTATTTTTAAATTTTCCTTTTTCCAAAGCAATTTTCTCTTTATAAAGGCTTATGTGTGTACTGGCATGTTCATTTAAGCCAAAAGGGAATTAAATCAATTTGTGCTTAGCTTAGGTAATTATTTCATTTACTTTATAATTATTATTCTGAATATGAAATATTCATCATCCAAGAAAAAGTTAAAGCCCATGAAATTCAATTATCATTTGAATTCAGACATAAGTCTTGAAAGTGTTCTCTGTTTGAGGTGTGTATATATTTAACTTTGAATTTCATAGACAGCAAAAACTAACATAGTGCACATGGCTAATTCTCTTTGTCTAATGTTCTTAATGATAGCAAATAATTCCCTCAAAGAAAGCTTATTGAAAACACCAAACTTTTAAAATAGAAAAAAAAAACAGTAAGCATTGACATACAAAATCAAATCATAAGAATTTTTTATTATGTTTTTATATGTGTTAAAACAAATTGCAGTTTATGAAAAGAAAAGTCCCAAAAAGTGATGTCATTGTTCCTGGTCACACAGCAGATAGAGGTACATTTTCCCGAAAAATTTCACACACTGTAGATACAGTTTTCAGATGAATTAAGCTACAACAATTTGAAGCTTACATCCTACTGGCCCTTCTTCATAGTGCTAGAAGCTTCTGTACAGCCCACTCAGGGTGAAAGAGCACCAATGAAGGAGGCGTCAACATTTTCCCTTGGCACTTGGATACTGATCTGCCAGACAGGTGGTCCCACTTTTATAATAGTGAAATTGCTGTTTTGCAGTTGACCAATGAGTTTCTGGTTGGATTTGAGGCATTCTCTCGGAGATGAAATACATAATTTGAGAAATTAAGAACTGGCTACTGATGTTAGACTAACTGGAAATGTAAAAAAATAAATTGTTTTTTAATTTTGTGTGTTTAATAACACAAATATTTGCATAAACCCACATTTGAGGTAGAGAACCATAGATATCTATGAGATAGCTTGTAATGCTAATAAATAGTTTGAAATCATGCTCTGTATCAATAGCTTTGTTGCTAGGAATCTTGCTCCAGGTGGGCTCGATAAACTAGGAGGGATGTGTGAACTCAGTGAAAGGAAGAAACTGTGACCACCTGTTGTTCATACAGATAGCCGGGGCTGTTTTTGTTTATACTGTTTCAGTGGTAAGCGTGAACTGTTTTACCATGAGGTTTTACTTCCTAGAGTTTCTAAAAATGATTACAATACTTACCAGTTTATTCCTTCCTTTTCTTCCTCTTCCTTCCCCCAACTTTCCCACCAGTAGCCATTATCTTTCTGTTCTAGATCTCTACTGTTAGAAGTGTAAGCATTCTTGCAAGCTACTAAGGAAGTTTTCTAACCAGGTCTACCTACAAGTAGAACAGACTTGCGGTTACAGTGTCATGCAGGATGAGAGACATTTTGGTCTCCAGTGATTAACATTTACATCTGGTAGTGTCTGGGTTCTCCCAATCAACTCACCAGTCAAAGCTAGATCAATCCATTCTACATTCAGGACTACTCCATCTCCTCTACGTATATATCATGTTTCCCTTTTTTCTTTTATCCTATAAACAACATAATTTTGAAACTAGCTCTTAATAGCTGACACTGTTCATCCCTTGTTCTCATGTCCTTCTCCCTTAACCTCTTGGTGCATTGTCAGAGTCAGTAGAAATGAAGCTGCCCTGACATTCTATGATTCTGATTCATTCCTTGTTCCAAGATTGTTTGCATTAACTTCTGATATTATCTATTTATTAGCATTTCTCCAAGACTCTTGTAGACAAAATCATTCTTCTGAGAACAGTTATACAATTATGTAATATGAACTTCATGACCTATTGTGACTCACTCAGATCATCAGTATGACTAGCATGGTGAAAGCAAGGAGACCATGTAGCTCATAAGCTCCTGGAGGCATGCCCAGAAGTCTGTAGCAACCTGTCCGCAGGTTCTTACTAAATGGGTCAGGTTCTCCAGTTTCCTGCCACAAGGAGAGTCAGTCATGCTATTCTCAAGCTTTGTTTTCCAAAGAAGACACAGACATACTGCTACATTGTTGTCATGTTAAAAAGTTTCTTAAGAATATCTTTATCAAGGAACGCAAATTTTACTGTTAGCAGAAAATATTGAAATGTGAAAATTAAAAGTTTGATTTTCAAGCTTTCAAAAGGAGTACATTTATAGAAAATATCTAATCCCTTAAACAAAAAATAAAGTACATTATTGTTACACAAAACTGAATTAAGTGGTATTTTTGAAAAATATTGTTATAATAATTAAATGTAGCCATTTATGTAACAAAAAGTGTTTGATATAGGAGAAGTAATTTAAAACAAGAAACAGAAAATCAATTCAGTGGGAAAATCAAACAAGGAAGAAATATAATCTTTTTATTCAGCAAAGAAATCTAATCTTTTCATACAACATGCCAGGGTTCTCAGATGTATAAATATTTTTGTTGTCCAAGACTGTACAACTTTCATTCAGCTTATTATGATTTATAGTTTATTTGGTTGAGGCCACACTCTTAAAGATGCTCAATAAAATCAGTAGACAAATACTGTGCATTTTAAATGGAAAAAATCATATAAATTAAGAATTTCAGCTGTAGTTTTGGTCAAATTTAAGAAGCTCTCAATATAGGCAAATTTTACAGAAACAAAAAATAAAGGCAACAGGCTTTCTGGGAGAATGGTCTAGCTAGCATGTTTAATTTCCTGTGATTGCATTCCCCAGTCTAATTTTTATAAGACTTATTTTATTTCTTTCCTTTATTTGGATGGAAAATATCTAACTTGCTATACATTTCCTAGTTAGAGA
Organism: Neodon shergylaensis; assembly: GCA_025134845.1. Lineage (NCBI taxonomy): Eukaryota > Metazoa > Chordata > Mammalia > Rodentia > Cricetidae > Neodon > Neodon shergylaensis. Next base: position 8,973,164 of record JABTXL010012463.1, read on the forward strand.
ATTGTCCTAAATAACAAAGCAAATAAACAAACATAAGTACAATGCTACAGACAAGTGCTTACACTGCTTAAATCTGTAATTAAATTTAAGGTCATTCTGATTTATTCTGTGTTTTCCTTATACCCCGTAAAACTAATGTACATCTTTTATAGTCTCTGTGGGGTATGTGTGTATAAATGTGTATATAAGAAAGTAATTAGCATGAATTAGAATATAATAATTTGTCACTAAATATATAACTATGATGGTAGGCTTTGTTAGGTCAGGGCAAAGTCACAGATTTTCTTCTTAGTTCTTAACAAATTTAGGATAATGTGAAAGTTCTGAAATCAGGGTGGGCCACTTTGCCAATAGGACTTTCTTTTGAAATAACTTTCTTGGAGAAAGATTGTTTTTCTGCTCTCTTTATACTTGGCAAGGCCATGAAATGTGCCTTTGTTCAGAAGCAAGTGTTTATGAATTCAAGCATTCCATCATGGATGGAGACTAAGTAAAACAAAATTAAACAACTCACAATTCTCAGTAAATTCCTGAAACTTACAAGCATCAGAAGATCCATTTGCAATGGATGATGGGCAGAGGAGACTCTCTAAACAGCTGACCTAACTGTAAGTCCTATAAAAGCTTGCAGAAGAAAAATTGTTGAGTTATTACTGATGTTAGCAAAGAATTCATATCTCCTGGAATAGGGACAATGAATTTTTATTAATTATATGACCCCTAGTAAGTCAATTACGCACAAGTCCAGGCTTTATTCCTAAAAGTATTCGGGAAACACAAACTATTTTCAATGAAGAAAGAAAATGAAGAGAAGAAATATCAAATCTGGGTAGGAATGAATGGTGATGGGTGAAAAGTAGTCAAGAGAGGAGTTGGGAAAAGGATATTATCAAATAATAAATCAAATATTGTTAAGATAAAAGTTAGGAAGGTTTTTAAATACTTTCACAAGTTCTTAAACATAAAAAATAACAAATGAGGGTCCCCGGAGCAGCGGCCTTCTGGACGGAACCTTCATCTGGTGATGGACGGAGATAGTCACAGAGACCCACAATGGAGCACCGGACTGAGCTCCCAAGTTCACAATGAGGAACTGAAGGAGGGGGAACATGAGCAAGGAAGTCAGGACCACGAGGGGTGCACCCAACCACTGAGACAGTGTGGCTGATCTAGTGGGAGCTCACCAAGGCCAGCTGGACTGTGACGGAAGAAGCATGGGATAAAACAGGACTCTCTGAACATGACGAACAAGGGGGGCTGATGAGAAGCCAAGGACAACGACCCTCGGTTTTGATCCTATTTCATGTTCTGGCTTTGTGGGAGCCTAGCCAGTTTGGATGTTCACCTTCCTAGACATGGACGGAGGGGGGAGGACCTTGGACTTTCCACAGGGCAGGGAGCCCTGACTGCTCTTTGGTCTGGAGAGGGAGGGGGGAGAGGAGTGGGGGGAGGGAGAGGGGGGTGGGAGGAGGGGGAGGGAAGGGGGAGGCGGGAAGGAGGCGGAAACTTTTTTCTTTTTTTTATTTTCTCAATTAAAAAAAAAACTGGAAAAAAAAATAACAAATGAAATATAGACGCTGAGCTACTTATCCGAAGTGTTGAATGTACATCGGTAGCTGGTCGCTTTTTTTCTTTTCACTTTGGGGACCCCTCTATCCAGTCCCAAATAAATCACAAATGAAGGCTTATTCTTACTTATCCATGCAAGGCCTCAGCTTAGTTTGTTTTTGACAAGATTGTCTTAAATTATCACATCTACCCTTTGCCTTTGGCCTTTTTCCTTTTCTTATTTCTGTATTTTTACTCTATGACTGGCTATGTGGCTGGGTGACTGACTTCTTCTTTTCTCATTTTTTGATCTCCCTTGCTTCCTAATCCCTCTTTTTCTTTTTCTGTTTATTCTCTCTACATGACAGCCCTGCCTATTGTTTCTCCTGCCTTGCTATTGGCTGCAAAGCCCATTATTAGAACATCATGTATTTTAGACAAGCAACATAACAAAGATTCAGAGTTAAACAAACACAACATAAAAGAATGCAGCACATCTTTGTGTCATTAAGCAAATATTCCATATCATAAACAAATGTAACACATCTTAATACTCCATAATATACATTATTATGGTTTTTTACGTGACTTCATGTCTTTCATATTTTCATAGCACATGGCTGGCTGTGGATATAATATAAATTAGTGTTTTATGTTCAACTTACTTATATCCCCTATACAAGGAGGCATAAAAGCTATTTAGGCGCTGGAATTTCCTGAATAGTAGAATAAATTCTTTTGTGAAAAAGAAAAAAAAATGGAATATGTTTTTGTTTGTCTGGAGATGTTTTGCAGGAACTGTAGTTATGGGACAGGACAGAAAATGTTGGGCAACAATCACCGCCATTTAGACAATGCAGGCAGGATAAGGGTACATCATCCACATAAGCCACATGTGATGAGTTCCACTGTGTATGCCCAACACTGATTTCTCAGCAGCTTAACTTTATGGTGCTTTTGTTTGGAACTCCACAGGGAGAAAAATACACACAAGGCATGTGTATTAATTCCATGTTGTCAAATGGAAATATCAATGAGCTTAGACCACAGGGCACTGAATTTTCAGTTTGAACTGGCCCTGGGTGATGTAAAGCCTGGACTCTATTGATTCTGAATTTGTTTTTCCTTATTTTTATTTACTATGTGGTAAATACAAATGAGAAGTAAAGAGGAAGGAAATATCAAGGAAAGTTAAAGGAATTAAATGCGGAATGTGGGGCGAAGAAGATTTGAAAGCAGAATCAGTCGGCCAAAGAAAGAAATTATTCAGATAATACATCAATCTGAACTTAAACTCTGGGTATTGTAGGGAGAGAAGGAACCATAGGCAAATGGAACGAATCAAACATGGGTTTATCTATTTGAAATTCAAATTTTCTAAGTGAGTCCTAGTAAGTTAGATTATTTTTTCATATTTATTGAATGAAAATATTTTTTATTACTCAAGTAAATAAGCATTTGAAATATTTATATCCCAGATTTTATTTCAGGATAAATGCTTGCTTTGGAGAATTTACTGTTCTAAAAGCTGCATATTTATTACTTACCATACTAAAAAGAAAACAACAACAACAAACAAAAGCAAACAAAAAGGACGCCATTTATTTATTCAATTGTAAATCTGAACTACAGTATCATTTAATATAAATGTATCTTGATTCTCTTCTGCTGTTTGCTAATATATAATGCTTAATGTTCTTCAAAAAATACGACGTTCCATTAACATTTCATAAAATAATCAAGAAAATAAAGTCAAACAATGGAATCACTTAGAGAACTATAAAGCAAGAAGGCAAGTTAAAGTGTGTATATTTCCACCTCCCTTGCTGAATGAAATAACATTCTTTGCATAATATTGACTAGACAATTGAGCTTGCTGAGGTTTTGTTATTGTCAAATGATTACTACTTAGTACTTGTTATTTCTTATTATATATGTATATACTTCATATAATACAATTAAATTTTGTTCATTAAACTATTAATAAAAATGTCAATGTCTTTTAGCTGCAAATGAGTAAGATAAAATCCTGAAGGAGAGAAGGGATTTTCCTGTTTCTCCTAAAAGACAGCTACTATTAATATTTCTTCAAGTACGGATGTAGTTGTCACAGAAGTATTTGCAAATAAGCCGCAGGTTTCTTTTGTATCTGTACTTACTATGTAATAAAAAAGTTCCATCAGAAAGATTTCACTATCAGAAATCTATATACAAATGAAAATATTTATCGTTAAAATATTAAGGACAAATATTAAAATTAAAAACTTGCATAACATTAATTATAACAACAGTCTGTTTCCAAATAATATTAAACATTTTATAAACCTTATGTCGATAAAATTATGAAATATTGTACTTCAAAAACCAAGGACATTATGGAAAATTCATATACTTGAAAATTTTTTTAAAGGCAACAATTTGATAAAGACCATGTTCCAGTAAATTGAGTGATTGAACAAAGCTTAATTGTGACAGACAGAAGCTGTCTCTCATGTGACTGAATATTTGAATAGGGAAAAACATACTATTCATTTTTTAATGCCTTTATACTATGTGCTCTATAGGTTTATTGAACTTTCTTTGCCCGAAGAAGAACCACAACAATTACAATTGTTGAGATGGTTCCTGTCAATTCAGATCATCAAAGGAATCGCTTATGTCTTGAGGTGCTGTGGGTTCTAGTATTTGCCTAGCTATGTGATGTGAATTGTATAAGGAAAGAATAGAAATCTAAAATAGACAGATAATTTTTTATGACTTCCTAACATTAAAAAAAGTGTTTTGTTTGAAACTTAAGCAACTTGGATATTGAAATGAATCTTACAGTATTTGACAACATGTGTAACTTTAAAACAATCATATTTTAGGAAGGGAGAAATGGCTCCACAGTTAAAAGCACTAACTGTTCTTACAGATAACCACTTCTGTACACAGCATCCCCATCATGTGGTTCACAATCACCAGAATTCCAATCCCACAGGATCTGACACCCTCCTGTAGCCTCCATAAGCACCCGTTCTCTCTCTCTCTCTCTCTCTCTCTCTCTCTCTCTCTCTCTCTCTCTCTCTCTCTCTCTCTTTCACACACACACACACCACACACGGTGAGAGAATTAAATAAAGAATATTATATTTAATTTTTAATTGAGAAACCTCTCATTCCAGTACTTTAGTATAAATAGTTCAGTTCTGTTACACTTGCATTTATTACAATATGATGATTTCAGTATATCTTTCCTCTTTTCAATTGAAGGAGATCTGTTTCTCTCACCCTTAACATTGATGTGGTTATATATTCGTAAAGCAGTGAACTAGAGGTCTTTTCAAATCTTCACACCCACAGTGACAGGCCCAGGAAAAGAGCCCAAACTAATCTAGCAAGTTAGATATTTTTCGGGTTCTGAGTAGAAAGGGCTTTGTTCCTTTATTTCATAGTGCTAGGAGAATTCTCTTCTCAAACAGCTCAACAGGGGCCCCATTATATGGACTTAGGCTTTTTACAGCAATGCCTTAGGCAATGGGTAATTGCTCATAAGATAAAGAGCTACATTATGAATGCTACATAAATCCTTTGTGTCATATTTTTACAAATTATATTTTTGCAGTGTGTTACCTGTGAGCACCCTACAGATATTTTTTCAAAACATTTACCTCCCCTTATATTTTCAGGGACCTAAAGACATAAAGGCTTCTCTGTTGGATTTCCACTGCACAATTCTCATTTAAAAATATTTTCCAATCCTGGTGTTGATTTATTTCAAGTCACCTGTGTATCAAATGACAAGCCAGCTGGTTGCTGACCTTTAAAAATTCCCAGAACTTTAAAAGAAAACCATGGGAAACCTGTTCAACACGCTGCTCATTTCATAATAAGACCGCAATGCTTTTACTCCCACAAATCTAAGTATAGTTGTGAGAAATTTTAATAATATCATGTAAATAGAACATGTATTATTTTGTTAAGTTAAATGCTCAATGATTGCATCAATGCTTTTTAATGGAAATTCTTTATTGTTTTATACATATGAAATGAGGAAAGCCATCTTATAAAGTCTCAAGAAATAAATTATGCTGGATTTTGAGGGTTTTTTGAAGATTTGTTTTTAATTGTGTTTGAGTGTTCCTGTCTGTGACCACATGCACATGTAGACTAGCAGAATGCAGTGTGGTGATTCTCCTGGGGCTGGAATTTCAGGCAGTTGTGCGCCACTTAAGACAGATTCTGGAAACCAGTTTTGGGTCCTCTGCAAAAGCGATACAATCTATTAACTATCCTCTCTCTAGTTTTAGAAGGGCTCATTTGTTATTTTATTTTTTAAGCAAGAGACCAAATACAGGGCTTTGTATTTGCTATTCTTTGAGGTTAAACCCTCAATCTTGATGCCTGGGCATGCACAAATGAACCCATTACTTCTGGGTGCTGGAGTATGAACTTTAATAGATGCCTGTTACATACACCAAATGGCCAAATATTGTCAAAACAACTAGCAGTAATTACAATAGAAGTCCAGAAATTAAGTCATAGAGCATATGATTGTAGCAATTGTCACTCCAATAGAAAAAAATTTTAATAAGAGAGTAGGGTCTAGTTTTATTTCATTTGGGATCATTGACATCTTTTTGTTGTGGCAAGAATAAAATCTAGCAATATTATATAGAAGCAATATTAGATAGCAATCAAGATAGAAGGAAAATGAACCTTCTTTGAACTCCATTAGACACATCGTTCATGTCATTATATTTTGTGCATTTCTACACATTTCGGGAAATATATATTTGTGGTAAGTTGAAGCAAAAAGATTTTATTCAGAGCTCACTTTAGACACTGAAGAGACTGGGAAATTCTGCTCTCAAGGTGGATGTCTCACCTGCACATTAACAAGACAGCCTACCAATAACATTCCAACCAGTTAAGGGAGTGACTTAGCTTTGATGTAGTCAACAAGAATGTACTGAGAGGTTTAAAAGGCAATCTTAAGCACAGGGGATTTTACAGCCTCTGAATTGTTCCTATAGACCTTAATGTTTCTTTTATAGTCTCTGGGAAGATTCTATAGGAATCTGAGTGCACGGTCAAGATCATGTACAGGCCATGGAAGAGCAGGCAAAAAAGATGAGACTCTTAATTTGTCTGACCTTGTAGTTCTGAGGAAAACCAAGACAAAGGGTATATAGTAACTGCTTGATTATTTTCTTCACTGATAATAAATACTAGAAAACTGTACAGGATTGTAATTAATAAATAGTGTTAGATATACTATGATGTTGTGAACAAAATGTGTTTTAGTTATAACATTTTCCATATATACATCATACCCATCGTACTCAGCATGCCCCTCCAGCCTGCTTCATGAAATTTTCTATCTTCATGCTGCATATAAAATGCATAAATTTTGAAAACATGTTTCCTTATAAAGATCTTGGATATTGTACAAGATACAGACAAGGATCTTATGAAAATGTGCCCTGGATTTTTATATATAGCATTTAGAAAATGCTATACTATGTGCCATAAAAAAAGACAGAAGTAAATGTAGACCTATTTTAGGCAAGTAAATAGCAGCAGAGATTTACAATGGCAACAAAAGCCACAATGTCTGGAAGCCAAGGTCCTCGCAAATGTCTTGAAGCCTGTTTATTTTTTTCAGCTATTTATTTATTTATATATATATTTTTTCATGTATTTTACACACCAAACAGTTTCCCCTCACTCCTCTCCTCTCATTACTTCATTTCCCATCTACTCCCTCCCCCATCTGCCCCTCCTCCATGTCCATTCCTAGAAGACATTTTGATGTGGTAGTCCACTCTGTATGCTGAGAATACCATTGGTTAATAAAGAAACTGCCTTGGGCCTGCACAGGGAATAGAGGTAGGCACAGGGGAAACTAAACTGAATGTTGGGAGAAAAAAGGAGGAGTTAGAGAGAACTCACGTAGCCCCACTGGAGACAGATGCCGGAATTTTACTGGGTAGGCCACAGCCACGTGGTGATACACAGATTAATAGATATGGGTCAAATTAATATGTAAGAGTTAGCCCAATAAGAAGCTAGAGCTAATGGACCAAGCAGTGATTTAATTAATACAGTTTCTATTTGATTATATTGGGGCTGAGCAGCCAGGAAACAAACAAGCAGCCTCCCCAATACACTTTATTTCTGTATTAAAAATTGGAGCCAGCTGGGGCATCACCGAATTTGAATTAAATAGCATACTCCTATCATAAGGCTCCAAGTACAAGTCTTACTTTTCATATTGATAAGGATTAGATTCTCTGGTTACTGAGTCCCTCTACCACTGATGCAATAAGTCAAATCAAACTGAATTAATAAATCCAGATTTATAAACAGGGCAACGCAAAGCAGACTACTCTCAGATGGCACTCAGGACAGCAGGGAATGAGAGCACATGCAACAGATTTATGGGCTGGGTCTTAATTATCAGGTAGATGTGGTCCTAGGCATCTTCAAGGGAAGAGATGCCAATGGTGGGCTTTCTGAGATCAGGCAGGGTTTGGGGAGAGAGAGAGATTGGGGAGGGGGATTGAGGTGATGCTTCCACCAGGACATTCCAGAATCTTTGGTGTATGGATGCCAGGGGCTGGGTGAATTTCCACCAGAATGCATATGTGGAAGCGTGGTCCCATTGTGAAGCTGCTAGAGATAAGTCAAGCATCCAGACTTAGGCAAAGCTTTCAGATAAGGACAGGCCTTCAGGCATAGAGACCTTCTCCAAATAAGGGCAGGTAGAGAGAAGAAAATCTTATAGGGAGGGAGTCCTCCACTTTGTGGTACCTGGGTAGAGCTGCCAGGCCATGGTAGAGTGCAATGGTTGATCAGCAAGGCCTCACAGCTGATTATGTAGATAAATCTTTCACAAGTGATTCTAGATTTACATATATTTCTAATAACATGCTTCAAATGAAATTGGAAAACATTTTAAAACACGCACTTCCAAAACATCTAAACATACTGCAATTAAAGTGAATTATGACTCTTAGGAAAAGAAATACGCATATTCCCAAATAAATGTCAACCTGGCATTAGTGTAATAGTTGACAATCTTAGAAATTTCTAACTCGCAAATTTGCAGATTTAGGAAATATTTTCAGTAAGTGGATTCAAGAGTTCTTGATTTTTTTAAGATTGAAGAGGTAAGTTTAATTTTCCTAACTTTAAAGGTGCTTTAGTGGGAGAGAACACAAAATACAGTTCATTTTACTTAGATATAAAAATTCGAATAGCAAAACAAATTTCAACACTTGAATATCCTTTTTCATTTTCCCTTCCAACACAGCAATTCCTTCTGAGAGATGAGGGAAAGGCCACAATTACTTAAGCTCTTTAGTCTATTTGCTTTCTAATTTTGAAATATATTCTGTCTACATGTACAGCTCTTTCCCTCTACACTTGATTATTTATGCTGAATGCTCTCTAACACTGCATATTGTAAACTCCCTGACTCTCACATCTTTCAGGCTCCATATTATTTTATTATTTTCCTTCATTCTTTTGTGGTCAAAATATTATGGCCTTGCAACAGTTCGATACTAAAATAAATATTTTTCTTTCTTATTTCATTTATTGAAAATAGATTTTTTATGTTATATTTTCTGATTAAGGTTTCTCTTCCCACTTCCTCCCAATTCCTCTCCCATCCAGATTTACACCTTTTCTAATGACTATAATAAAGTAAACATAAATCAAAATCAAGCAAAAGGAATACAACAAAACAAACAAACAAGAGAAATAGCCAAAGAAAAATCACAAGAAGCACATACACAGTGACACATATTTTCACATGGGAATCCCAAACCAAACATAGCATTTTATTTACTTATTTTTTTGCTTGAACTACATTCAATGACTCTCTCTCTCTCTCTCTCTCTCTCTCTCTCTCTCTCTCTCTCTTTCCCTCTCTCCCTCCCTCATTCTCGCACTCTGTGTGTGTGTATATGTATTGCTACAGTTTCTATTTGTTTATTTATCTTTTTATACCCAAAAGTTCCTGCCTGAGCTGAAATTTTTTGTCAAATTATTCAAACTCTAGGTCCTCACTTTTTCCCTTTCTAATTGTCTTTTTTCACTTGCTTTTAAACTGCGAGCTTGATAATAATTTTTTTCTACCATTCAAATGGTCCCAGGTATTGGTTTAAAAATTATTTTCCTCAATATAAGAATAAAGGACTAAACTATATATTTATATTTTGGTCAATTCTGTGATCTTATTTTGATCTTTATTTTTTTTAAATCACATTTATCAAGAGAACAAAGAGATTTGTGCACTGAGATCATTATGTGAAGTGTGAGCCTCATTTGGGAAAGGGAAACCTGAATTAAAAAATAATTAAACATTGTTTGATATAATGCTTACTACTATTGAGTGGTGGAAAGTCAGTAGAGCAGTTCAGAGTACAGGACTCAGGGAAACTGAGAAAGCTGTGTTGCCCCAGTCTTCTCAACCATTACTCTATTTTTAAATTAAAGATGATCTTTTGCTCTCTGATCAGAATGCCACTCTCATATGGAGTTCTCACAACACTGAGTGAGTGAAAATGAGTTTCCTTGGTTGCATGCTTGAGTTCTATACATTAGAATTTGAGATTATGCTAGAGTCACTATATGGGAACCACCATAAATGTCTGAAAATGAAGAATTGTGCATTAAAGAATGGAGAGCACCTCTATAGTCTAAGGTCCTTTGAGATGCTCCATTATTTTTTGGAAGCTGTCACTGGCCCAAATTGGAGCTACATGAGGGGCACTCATTCAAAGGTACTAAACTTATTTTATATGAAAATATTTTTAAATCATAATGATATTCTAACTTATGAAATTTCTGTTATATAGTTTATTTGGCAATTAATGCAAAAATGTAAAAATTTAAGGTTTTCTCAATTCCTTTGGATAACTGTCAAAAATAAAATAGAGTTTAAAAAGTTAAAACCACATTTATGAGACCTTGTGACTCTTGCAGAGGATCAGTCTTCTGCTCTCAGCATCCATTTGGCTGCTCCAAGACTGCTATAATTACCATTGTAGGATTGCTGATACCCTCTTGCGGCTTCCATAGATACTGTACTCATGCACTGCACAAACAGATAAGATGATATACACAAATGCACATAAATAAACGCAGATTATCTTAAATAAACAAAGATAAATAAATTTGAAAAAATTCACGTTGTTAACAAATATAAAATATGTTACATTTGGAATATCATAGAAGCAAATACTACTGTAAAGTAGAATACACTTAAGCAATGATTATTTAATTAGCATCCCCAGATGTCCGGGCCTGGCATTAAATTCCATCAGTCTGAAGTTGAAGATAATTGTGTGTCATCCATTGTGAGAACTGGCAACTGGACTCTGCAGAACAGAACACACTCTAACCACTGAGCAATGTCTCTAGCCTTAATATTGTGAAATTGCCATTAATCGTAGAGAACTTTTTGCTTTCTATTAAGTCACCAGAATATAGAATATAGTCAAATATTATGAGTATGCTAAATCTAACCCTTTAAGTATTCAAGTATTTAAGTATTGCTTCTCAAGCTCAGTGGCTAACCTCTCAGGTATACATTTCATGGCAGTTTTAGTACAAGAACAAGAATGAGGAAATATTGCATTACTTTATCAGAGTTTATAACAGGCTTTAATCCTATGTATATTCTCTTCCCTTACTATTCATTTATGGTAAATCAGCAAAATAGTAAAGTCCCCTCAACTCTTTCTAGTTATTGGATAACTCCTATCATATCTGTCTATACCTATTTCCAAATATATCTCTGGGAAGATTAATATGAATGTGCCATGTTTTTGCTACATTTTTTAATTTTTTATTGATTTTTATTGAACTTTACATTATTCTCTGCTCTCCTCTCTGTCTCTCCCCTCCCTTCCACCCTTCCTGCAGGTCCCCATGCTCCCAATTTATTCAGGAGATCTTGTCTTTTTCTACTTCCCATGTAGATTAGATCCATTTTAATGCCTTTTATCATTCAAGAAAAGTTTTTTTAATATTATGATATCAAATCTCTTTATGTTCTCACCAGATATAACAATGTAAACTGCATTTTCTACCCTCTCCTCACCCATCATCTAAAACAGCTGATCAAACTCATGTAAAACCAGGTACAATCAATTGCCTAGGGAAGTTCAAATGACAATTCTTTGAACTCTGTCACCTTACTAGAGAAAAAAATAGGACTCTCCATTAGGTAGCTGCAAGAAGCTTATAGTTCTAAGACACTTTTCAAATACTCTTCTTTCTTATTTATTAAGATTAAATGAAATGAATTGCTATTTTAAATTTGTTATTATTATTAAATTTATTTTGTTTTTGAATTTATGACATAATTACATCATTTACATTCCATTTACTCCCTAAACACCCCCAATCTCATATACTACTCATTTGTTCTTTTCAATTTCATAGCCTATTTTTACTTTAATTGTTGCTATGTGCATACATGTATGTGTATGTCTCTTTGTATATGTATGTGTGTTTGTGTGTATGATGTATTTTTGTGTGTGATATGTATATAATGTGTTTTATATATATGCGTATGCATATACAGGCATTTTTCCAGACATTTGCTCCTCAGTGTGACCAGTGCCACTCACACATAAATCCCGAGCATTAGATATATGACAACCTATTTTCCCACTCTCAGCATTTTTTGGCTGCCCGAAGGCCTTTGTGCATGTCTGACGTCCTGTGGGTTTTTGCCGTCCAGTTTGGCATGTCTGTTCTTGCCCTTGTTCAGATCACATTTAGACTGTCTTGTTTGTGAGTTTTATGGGTGTAGTTTTTCTTATCATTCAACAGATCACACATGGAGAAAAAAAGAACCATTAATTTCTTATTTAAATACATGATGCCAACAATATACACTCTCTCTTTGCATAATTATTGGCTGTGGATATCTGCACCCCCTCCCATCTGCTGCCAGAAACAGCCCCTCTGATGATGATTGGACATGGGACCAATCTATGAGTATAATGATTCTATAATAATAGTCTATGAATATAAATGCTTCATTGGGAAACATTTCATTTCATTGATTTATTTTTCAGTTGCTCATACCTCTTGTTAATTAGCTCTTACAACTTAAATTAACCCATAATTCCTGTATATGCTTGCAACATGGCTTGGTAACATTTTTCAGTGAGGCATTCTCATCTTGCTTCCTCTATGTCTTGCTGGTGACTGTGAATTTGCTTTTCTTCTTCCCAGAATTCTCTTTGTCTGGTTGCCATGACTACACATCCTGCTTTGCTACTGGCCAATCTGCCTTTTATTAAGCCATTTTGACTGACAAATCTTTACAGTGCTTAAGAGGATTATCCCCCAACGGTTCTGTTGGGTTTTACCCCAGGTTTCTAGCTAGCCAGTGTCTGCTTCCTGGCCATCCTGGCAATATAGGGTGTAGGCTCCCTTTCATGGAATGGCTTGGCTTCAATTTAAACCAAATATTAATAAGACACTACCACACTTTCTGTTCCACCATTGCATGAGCACATTGTGAAGACAGGGCAGATTGGAGACGGAGGGTTTGTGGTTGGTTTGGTGTCCATGGTTCCCTTTCTCTTCCTGTAGCTTGTACTACATCTTCCAGCCCTCAAACCTGGATTGTCAGGGTCAAGACTCCATTCAGGAACGAGCTTGACCTTGCCACTTTAAGAAAACAGCAATATCCTGTTGTCAGTTTTCGGAGAGGAGCCTTATGTCCTAGTATCTACCTGCCTTGTCCAAGAATCTACACGGGAATCCCTCTGCCACCAACTCAACCAAATGCAGTCTTTCCATGGCTACAAAAGATATCCAGTTCAAAGTCTGTATCCCCCTTCCCTATAAGTCCTTGCTAGGGTTACTCTCATTGATTTCAGGATGTTACTGCACTAGGTTTCCACACGCCCTTCCCAACGTTCCCCAATTCTGGCTCTCTCTCCCAATGCTCTCTCCACTCATGCCTCCCCCTATTCTTCTTATTCCCATTTTTGCCAGTGCTGGTTCTGCTGCAAATTTTATTCTATTTCTTCTTCCCAGGGAGTTTCATACCGCCCCCATAGATCCTTCCATTTTACCTAACCTCTCTGAGTATGTGTATTGTAGATTGATAATCCTTTAGTTAACTGCTAATGTCCACTTATTAGTGAATACACAGAACCCTGCCATTGGAAAGAGGGAGAGGAAAGATTGTGGGAATCAGAGGAGATGGAGGGCTCCAAAATTTGGTCCACATAATCAACTAAACAGTTCTCAATTGGGCTCACAGAGACTGATGCAGCAAACACGGAGCTTCAAGTGCCTACAGTAGGTCCTCTGCATATACTTTGACGCTGCTAGCTTGGTATTTTTGTGGGAATCCTAACCATGGAAACAGTTGTATATTTCTAACTCCTCTACCTATTCATAGGACTCTTTTCCTATTATTGGGTTGCTTTGTCCAGCCTTAATATTAGGATTTTTTTTCTCATCTTATTTTGTCTTTTTTTTTTTTTCTGTATGACTGCTGTCTCTTGGAGACCTGCTCTTTTCTGAAGAGGAAACGGATGTGCAGTATATCTTGGGGAAGTGGGAGAGCTGGCAAGAGTCATAGGAGGGGAAATTGCAGTGGGGGTGTATTGCATGAAAGAAGAATCTATTTTCAATTAAAAAGTAAAGCTGTGATGAATAGCTGGCGATTTGTCACATGGAGGCTCCTGTTCTAAGAAGAATTTCTGAAATAACAGGTTAAATGGAGTGGCCTCATCTATTATTCAATAATAAACAAACAAACTTGGATGTCAAAATCTTGACTGTGTAAGACATTGAGAAAACAGCATCAAAAATCCTTCAGTAAACATATGTATATTATTCAGTTTCTAAAAAAACACTCAAATATTTGCTTACATTGTTTTGCCTACACAATGGAAGAAACTGCATAACTTTTCACATAAGTTATGTCAACATAATTATATTCTCTCTGTTTTGTCTACAGTATATTCTGTAAAACGCTAACAAATCGATTGTTACAGGATTTGAAGACTGTATTTGGAATTATTCAACTTTATTTATGAACTGATTTATAAAAACTTAATTTTGAATATTTGATTATAATCAACCATTATTTTATTATGAATCCTGATTATCCTGAATGGATTGCCACTATCCACCCAATTTGTTTGTAATATTCCTTCTGAATGACCATGTTCTATAGGTCCTCATTGGTATTCCTTTGCCAGGATGACAAGCAGTTTTAACTCAAAACACAGTTCTCTCATTCACATACTATGTTGCATCGCTCTGAAATTTGCCTCTATTTGTATCTAAGTCATTATTTAAAAAAATAAAAATTTAAAATATAATATATAGTAATTTAGTGTAGTGTCTCTGTGTGGATATGGATGTTTGTATTAAATAATAAATTTTGTGTCTGTTGTATTAAATCATAATGTACATACAGTGGGACACCACTCACTTTCACTTAGCTTACTGGTGTTTTAAACTTCAGCTGTTCTATAAGCATCCAATAATGTGCAAATGTTAGAAATGCCCATGCTTCATAACCTGAATATTATAAAATAGGATATTATTAAGGACATGTTTGGGCTAATTCGGAGCACAGACAATGAAGGTCATGTATTATCAGAAAAAAATCACAGAATTTAAAACTGCTGCCAAGGATACTATTATTGATTTGAAATATTAATTCTTTGAAAAGAAAACTATACCAACAAAAAAAATCATTTTTGACAGAGAAGATTTTATAAACAATGCAACTGTCTTACATAAGAGAATGACAGAACTTAAACACTATAAGGTCTAGAAGGATGGAAATTGGGAATGCTGGAATGACAGAGACTCAGGAAGAGCTGTTGTGAAATGAGGGTTGGATCAAGGTCATGTCTTCTTCAACTAAAGATTCTAATTTCACTTTGGAATTGAATAAGAATGGAACCAGAGGGAAATTTGATTACCAGTTAGCTGGTAATCATAGTAGACAAGAAATAAACAGTATTAATTTTTGAATTAGTTCAAGGGTAGTAAATATAGACAGTCAAGGATGTATAAGAAAGATATTTAAAATGTAAAATTTGAACCAGTGAAATGGCTCAGTGGTTAAGGACACTTGCCATCATTCATTCATTAATTGGATATAGATGATAAATAATAGCGAGAAATCCCATGGTTTAGTTATTGTTACTATGAATGTAAACATTATATTGGAGAATGAATCCTTAATTTTAAGCAACATCATTAACAGGGTTTTTCTGTAGTAACTTTGAAATATTGAACTCACAACTTCAAATAACGAAAGTGTTTATGGTTAGATGGAAAGGTGACTCAGTGATTAAGAGCATATTCTCTTCTTGCAGAGCACCCCCAATTAAGTTCCTAGCATTGACCTCAGGTGTCTCACAATCATTTACAACTTCAGCTCCAGGGAAAGAACACCTTGTGACCTCAGCAGGCATTTGCACTCATATGCTTATACCCTCTACACATAAACATAAACCAAGATTTAAAAGAAAACTATTAAAAATATGTTTGATTTTCTTTCTCACAAAACTGAAGTGCTTGGAGATTATCATCAAAATATGAAGTGACCTTCATACCTTCTTTTTGATATTCAAACGAACCAAGAAGAATGCATGAGGTCCATTATAAATGAAATTCAAATGTTAATGAAAGGATAAGAATGTGAATATCTGATTTCCTCATTTAGTCTTTCCTATGCCCATCTCATTCTGATTCTGGTTTAGAATAATGGCTTTTTTTCTCTATTCACTTTCATGCATATTCATTTTCATTAAAAATCTGTAATAGATTTGGAAAGAAGTAATTTTGCACTTGATCTTAGCCCAAAGGCTGAGAGCAATGGAAAGAAGTAATTTTAAAGAGTTAAAATAAAAAAAAAGATTTTATAAACCTCACAAAATACCATGAACTTACAAATTACAAACTATTTCAACTGAAATGCATACCTCATATGAAATCTGCTTTCTAAAGTTAGTGAATATAATAAGACAATGAGTGTCTTAACTTGGGGGTGAATTTTAATGAGTGTATTGTCATATGAATTAGAAGTGTTGAAGACAGTGGTAAAAATGTGTTTTGATATAGCATTAGAGATAAAAAAAACATAGTTCAGAAAATGGAAAACTAGTAAAATCATCTTTTCTGTCCAAATTTATCTTGATATTCTTCCAATAGGACCATTATGAAACTAACTGACATAATCAACAGATGAATGGAACAAGGGAATATCTCTCTTCCTCTCTCTCTGTCTTTTTCTCTTTATCTTACTCTCTCTTCTTCACATACAATACACACTACACAGAAACAAAAACACAAGAATGATGGAGTTCATTCAGTTCTAAGTATAATTATATGTCTGCATGAAAGTATGTGCATATTGAGATTATTATGGTAAACAAACTACCCAGATTCAGAAAAACATTTTTGATAATATTTACTGTGGATTTGTTTTAAAAGGAGAAATTAGGATAGAAACAGATTGTGGAAGATAAATGGATGGCAGGTGACATGGACAGGGAGATAAGGAAATATGAATATGTCAAATGGTATTATAGACAAGAATGAAGTCCATTTTTCCATATATCAATATAAGCTATTAACAACCAGCATGTGGTCCTTTGGATGTGTATCTTTGGGTTTCAGAGGCATTATTCCTGTTTCAGCTATATAATGCCAAACCTGAGGGTAGCAAGAGGAAGTAAGTGAAGTGATGCTAGGTAGTTTATTATAAGAAAGCCATATTCCAGTTAAATTAGAGGCCACTGCTGTCTGCTGTATTCAGTCCTGCAGAATCACACAGAAAAAAAGTCCTTACAATATTCATCACTACAGTTACGTTGTCAGAGCATCAAGAAAAAAGAGTCCTAAGCTAAGAGTTTAGAATGTTCAAAAATTGTATAAAACTCATTTTTTGGCCAATTAGACTTTCAAAATTTACTAAAATGTGTTAATCTGAGGAAAGAGAAATTTAATAAGAATGCAAATAAAACCTTCAAATTAACCAATAATAGAAACTCATAAATATTTTGCATCCTATTGATGAATACACAGAAAATAGCAAAAGTCTGACTGTCTTTACAGACAGATTCACATTTTAATAGGAACAGAATCATTTTAGGACAAGCTCCAAAATCCGCAGAAGATCTTATGGCTTGTTCAGATTGCATGGAATTTGGTTTCATATGATCTTTATAAAGTAATATGAAACTGAGGTCAAGTGATGCATAGTGAAACAGAAATATGAAAGATGTTATTTTCCAATAGATATAGAGAAAATCTATATTTCCCATTATGTATGCTTAAGAGTTTCCTCACTTGTTTTTAATGAGAAGTATTGGTGATGTTGCCTTTTGCTGTGAATATTAATTCGAATACAATAAGTAAAATTTTCAGTATTTGATTTCAAATCATTTTTCATCATTGATCTTCTTTTCAGTATTCAGAATAGATTTGGGTTGAAATATAAATATGTAATTTTTGTCTACTCTGTAATAGTAACATTATATTCAGAAGTTGGCAGTTCTAAATTTCAATATTCATTCTAAATATCTTTACACATTAACAACATTATTTTATTAAATTTAAAAACATACAAGTTTAGTGTTTCCGTATGTTTTAATATGTCACTAATATTTGTTTTTATGATCTAATTGCAAAATAGAACAGTTTGTGACAACAGTTAAATTATTTTTTTAAAAAAATCATAGGGCTGGAATTTTAAGTGTATACTTTCTACTTCTTTAATACACTCTAACTCAGCACTCTGAACCTAACTTTTCCTGGTTAGGTTCCTCAAATGATTGTAAATGCTGGCACACAGAACTTTGTAAATGGCCACACTGCACTTTCTTTTCTCTCTTTAGAGCTGTCTTGTACACAGTTGTTATTGTTATAGTTGTTATTAGTGCTATTAGTCAATGTACTAAAGAAAACTGCTTGATACAAACACACACATAATGACCAGTGATTTTCCTCTCAAAGCAATTGAGCTGATATTTTGTATTCAAAATAACACTGCTGACAATGTTCCCATACTGTTTCCACATGAGTACAATTAGGGGCAAAAGTACTTGTACATAAATCTAGTTCTATCCTAAGTACACTGTTTTTCAATAGCAGAAACATATAATTTGATGATGATAATAATAATAACTATAGCAACAACTATGAAAAATAGATATCAACAAAGAGAATGGTGGAGTGGCCCGAAATTAGCAGCAAAAGTCTCTACTCAGGCAGTTATTCTGTAATACTCAGAACTTGGCCATGAGATGGGAATGAGAAAGGAGGTTTATCTTTTCAAGGAATTGGTAAGATGTAGCACTCAGAAAACCATAGGTGGGTGATGGTGTGGGTAAAGATGGGGAGTATGCAGATGAGATAGAAGTAAAATGCTTTCTATTACATACATCTAGAGAACTACATACCTGAAATATACTGAGTGTTGGCTTGTACGGAGGATGTCTTAAAGACCTAATAGCCAAAGGTATTAAAATAATTATATTTTTAAATGTTAGAAAACACTAGAGATTATCTCCATTTTAATCTAAATTAAAATATTTAAATTACTTGCTATACTGGGTCTTTGGCAAGATGTTTAAACTGATGTTAAAATGTGTAGATGAAATATTCAACATTGTGGTAGTGCATTTTTGTGAGCCTAGCACTTGTGAAATGGTAGCAAGAAAAATGGAATTTCAAAGTTCACCGCTACGTATACCATGAGTGGGAGGTCAGTCTTGAATACTTGATACTCCGTGTTGGCAAGCAACCAAACATACACTAGAAAAAATGCGATTGTTTCTAATTTGTCACCATTAATTTTTATTGAACTGCATGTAATTCTTATTTCTAATCTGTCTTTTAAATATGCAGTCTGTACCATTCTATCACGCATTGGTGACACTACTTTTCTGATGCTTCCCATGATATTTGATGCTGGACTCCCAACTGCTTATATATGTTGAGTATTGGATATTTTTTGCTGCCGCCACCAAAAACAAGTCACCTGACATTGAGCTCATTATTTTGAATATGTGCAATCCACTTCATGTTTGATGATATTTATTTGAAAAAATCTTTGATGAAAGAAGAAAATAACTTTTGACTTAAAATATATAAATTTCATTTTATTGGATATTTCGGTAGAGTTAGTAATCCTGAAAAAACATTGATTAGGATTTCTTATAATATCTGTGTTTTTTTTTCTTTTTTTTTAATTGAAAAAAAAATTCCGCCTCCTCCCAGCCTCCCTTTTCCCTCCCCCTCCCCCCACTCCTCTCCTCCTCCTCCCACTCTCTCCCACTCCCTCTCCAGTCCAAAGAGCAGTCAGGGTTCCCTGCCCTGTGAGAAGTCCAAGGTCCTCCCCCCTCCATCCTGGTCTAGGAAGGTGAGCATCCAAACAGACTAGGCTCCCACAAGACCAGTACATGAAGTAGGATCAAAACCCAGTGCCATTGTCCTTGGCTTCTCATCAGCCCTCATTGTCCGCCATGTTCAGAGAGTCCGGTTTTATCCCATGCTTTTTCAGTCACAGTCCAGCTGGCCTTGGTGAGCTCCCACTAGATCAACCCCACTGTCTCAGTGGGTGGGTGCACCTCTCGTGGTCCTGACTTCCTTGCTCATGTTCTCCCTCCTTCTGCTCCTCATTGTGACCTCGGGAGCTCAGTCTGGTGCTCCAGTGTGGGTCTCTGTCTCTATCTCCATCCATCGACACATGGAGGTTCCCACTGCTGGCTCTTCTGGCCTAATATCTGTGTTTTAATGACTCATCATTAAGAGCAGCACACTAGCAAATACAACATTCTCCAACTCTCTCTGTTCTCACAATAATTTTCCTTTGTATTATTCTTTAGAATTATATATAACATACAGATTAAATTCTATTTTATATATAGTAATGCATTTTGGCAACACCTTGGTTTTCATCCAGTCAATGTAATGTAGTTTATTCTCTTATAACTTCTTTTATATTTTTAAAACTTCTATCAGAATGTGTTATATTTTCATTTAGAATGACTTCTAGATCCTGTGTTTCCATAATTCCTTTGGAAAGAAATGTCTGAGGATGTGTTTGCTGCTGTTTTGTCCTTAATGATATTATGATGAAGTGTACTATGCAAATATCTGTTTGGTATAGATTCCTAAAATCCAGAAAGCTGAATAACAAAACATGAAAATTAGTGGTATCAAATTGTGAACACGCAGAAACTGTCAGGCATCGATGTTCATGTCTGCTCTGGAAATCTGTCTCTCCACCTGAAAGGAATCTAATAACTGAATTATAAATATCTGCAGATGAGTTTGACAATGAACCACACAGCTGCATCTGTAATAGGATGCCTTTTCATTGTCATTTCCAAGAATTACAAAGGAAAGCGTGACATGGTGACCTGTGCAGTTGAGGCTGGGCCCCTCACAACTGTTTTCTCTTCAAATGGTAGGGTGAAAGGAATCCACAGAAGTCAGCATAAAGCAAAGTCCTATGACAACACTTTCAACAAAGATACTTATAGTTTCACAATTCTCTTCAGAAATTTCAATACACAACTTTCTTTTCCTGAAATTTCAGTACATGACTAAGTACAGTCAATTACCATGCCATTCATTACAAAGACCTTTTGTTTATATGCTGTGCTATTCGCAATAGATATTTTAGGAATGATTCTTTGATACTTCATAATTAAGAAAAATTGTGCTGAATGGGTTGTTTGTTCTGGACGCTGAATTTTCATATATCTTTAAATTATCCTTCGGACAATACACAGAAAATTATACTGAAGTGCAAATCTTTTAATATACTTTTTTCCACTCATTGATTCTGAAACAGTCTCAACTGTGAGTGTTCTTTTTATATTAGATGTTCTTTTCATATTGGTGTATATGTTTGCTTTGTTTATCTCATTTTTCTTATGTGATTCAATTACAGAAGTGGTAACAGTTAATATAGTAATGCCTAGGCAAAAAACTTTGACCTCATATTATTTCATTTGATCTCTCCTGTGGGGAGTTATATTTGATTATAAATGTGTTATATTTGCTTTTGCTGCATTTGTTTAATGATGTAAAGATGTGTTGCTTTGCTTGACTATGACACCTGATTGGTCTAATAAAATGCTGAATAGCCAATAACTAGGCAGTTGAGGGATAGGCATGACTGGTGGGCAGAGTGAACATGTAGGAGGAAGAATCTAGGCTTCAGAAAAGAGAGAAAAAAGGAGAGAAGAGAAAACTAGGAAGAAAGGGAAGGAGACCCCTGGGGCCAGTCAGACAGCCACCAGACAAACAGAAATGGAAGAAGCAGGAAATGTAAGTCATACAGAATTAAAGAAAGATTAAAAAAAACCAACAACAACAACCACAAGCAAAACATCACTGAAGAGAAACAGGTTAAAAGTTGTAACAGGTAGTGAAACAGGCATAAGATAAGGCAGTGCATTCTTAACTAATATTAAGTCTCCATGTCAGGTTTTGAGGACTGGTGGTCCTAGAAAGCGTGTAACATTTGGCATTCTAATGTGGGGACTGAATTTCCACAGAAGGCTGAAAAACAAAAAGAAAATGATGCCTTCCTTTAACTACCTCTGCCATACTTGAGTACCCAGCACTTGAGTACCCAGCCTGTGAGGCAGAAACAAGCTTAGTAAAAATGCCAGAGCCACAGAGGAGAAACTAGCTACTGCTTGACAGTTGATATAAGATTTTGCTCTCACAGTCAGGAAAGGTTGCATATGTGCATCTAAGCAGATCCAGACTGAAATAAAAACTCCAAAGAGGTTATGGTTTGTTTAAAGTGTTCGTAGACTTAAGAGAGAAAAGAAAATGGGTATAGATAGTCATGGTAAAGATAAATAGCTTAAAAATAAAAAGGTCTTTGAAGAGAGAGTAAAGAAACATAAAAACAAGTTACGTAAAGATGAAAACTATGCAGATCATCTGCATCCTATGGTCTTGTGCTTACTTTGATCTTTTTGAATGCTGATGAGTGAATAAAAGCTCCTGAGAGACATTGGATTGTAAAAATGATTGCTAAATTAAACTAACCTAGATATTTTACAGTTATCTTAACTTTACAATGGAAGGAAGAAAATGTATTGTTTGGAGAGAAAGGTTATGCTTTATTTCTATGGGAAAGGCTGTGGATTTTTTAAGGGTTAAAAGAGATCAGTTTTGATTGGGGAGAACTTCTTGAAAAATCTTGGTGGTAGACATAAAGAAATAAATGATGGAAATGCTTTACACTGCAATTCCTGTTTACTCACATAATATACCTTTATGAGGTCTTTGATATCAATAAAAATTAGGTAGGTATAGCTATAGTTTTTCTTAGTTTATGATAGACCATAAGTTAGACATAAAACTTTGGACTCATCAAGATAGGATAGATAATAGAATGATTTCTCTGAATTTGCCAAATACAAATGGATTAAATATTGTAAATGTAACTCTTGCTTGATAACTTCCCATGTTTTTTCTTATGTTTATTCATAGTTTTACTATTTTAAGGTTAATACACTTCCTTTATATTTAAACAAAAAAGTGGAAAATGCTGTGGAATATTACTTTAAGCATATAAAGATGTGTTACTTTGGTTTGCATTACAAAATATTACCTTAACTATGTAAACGTGTGTTCAACTTCTGTCTTGTGCAGTTGTTATCTGACAGATGTGGGTGCTGAGATCTGAATTTCAATTGTTTGCAAAAACAATATGTATCGAGCCATCTCTCTAGCCTTCAAATGCACGCATGACATTTACTCATGTAAATAACCAAAGACATTTCTGATGGGGAAATGTATCTGCATGATTAGCAGATTTTAGACTTTCCTTTGCTTTTATGGTTATCTAGAGCGAAAAGAAAAATAACCAGATGGACTCTGCTTATGTCACTGTGACCTCCTGGAACATTCCATAGCCAAATTCAGGAAGCTACTGGAGAGATAAATGGAGTTGATTGTCATATTTTCTAAAGGCAAGGCTTAGCTGGGCAGTGGTGGTGCACGCCTTTAATCCCAGCACTCGGGAGGCAGAGGCAGGCGGATTTCTGTGAGTTCGAGGCCAGCCTGGTCTACAAGAGCTAGTTCCAGGACAGGAACCAAAAGCTACGGAGAAACCCTGTCTCAAAGATCAAAAAAAAAAAAAATGTTAAATTTAAAAGTCAGGGTTTTACTAAATTTCCAGGCATCAAAATTAGTGTGACTGGTGTCATCACTATTGCACATATCCAGATGATATGAAAGGGAAAAAATAAAACATGTGATATATATATATATTTTTTTTTCTGTATCTATAATTGGGTATTAAGTTTTTGTATTATGTTCTATCACTGGTAAGAGTCATGCTGCTGTTCATTTATTTATTTTTTCTACTTTCAAAGTGGTTTCCTATTTTTAATATCCCACCCTGAAGCACAGGCTAAACCCACTCTACCAAAATGAAAATCACTCCGAAGATTTGACTCTCTTTCTGGTGTCTATGTTAAAACCAATCAGAAAAATACCTAATAGCAGTCATAGCATTTTCAAAAATATCAGTTGTGCCTTTATGTGAGTGGTTGTTCTCAAATATGTGAAAATGCCACAGTTAGATGTAATCTTTGCTCTGCTGACTGGGAAAAAGAAAAATGCTTTTTATACGATTTTAAAGCTTGGCTATAATTATGCACATATAGATGTCAGACAGAATAACCCTTGTAAGTAACAATAAATGTCTGTGAATCATTTTATTAACCTTTTTTTATTTGCCATTTATTGGAAAAGTGACCTTTGAAAGCTGGTTATTCATTTAAGTTATTAAAACTTTGAACAATACTTAGGAAATAGAATCATTTTATTACCAGGAGATGCTCCTATTAATAGTCCACACAGTTCTCAGGAGAAGCAGGTTAGGACTGGATGCTTCAGTTACAACTCTTCTGACTTTTAGCTCCATTAAGCTAATAGCAATGATTTCTAGAGGTGATCAGGGATTCTCATACCATAATGTCAGTGAGTGATGCAATCATAAATGACCCTAAAGATAATCTAAGATGTATGCTTTTGTTTCCGATTAAAAGAGATATTATGTAAATATGACAAACCAGTGGGTTGATGTAAGAAGATTGAGAAACTATTTCCAAAGTTATTATAACTAGACTATGACTTGCTACTCACTTTTAACCTCATTATATCCTTCCCCATATATAAAGGTGGGAAAGTGTTTGAAAATTCTAATAAAATAAAAATATAAAACTCAAGTAAGTATCTAGCCCTTGCCATCTGTGAAACATCAGGAGAGTTCAGTTATACCTCACAACTCAATTCATTAGTTCCGAAAGGAGACCATCATCAGATGTATTTTACCTTAACTTTAAAAACCAATACATGTTTTTTTTAATTTCTGATAGATCAACATAGATGGCATATTCCTAGAATGCTTTCCTTCTCTTTATTTCACAATCCTGTCAACTATGGAAAACATGATCTGAGCTTTTTAGTGACACAGCCTAAAAAACTGAAATTTACCATTTTTTCTTTATAGTTTTTCTTTGGTACATTTCAATGTCATGTATGAATTTATTTTGCCAGGATTTTTATGTGTGCACCATGGGTGCTCTGATTATCCACAAGAATCAGCATGGGGCTTTGAATCTCCAGGGACTTGAGTTACAAAAGACTGTTAGCTGGCATGTAGGTGCTGGGGATTGAGGTTATGACCTATGCAAGACCAGCAAATGAGTGCTGAGCTAACTCCTCAGTCTTGATTTTAATCTTTTAATCAAACAACAATTCAAAATAGTAATATCAGTTACAGAAGATGAGCTATAAATTATTCATTTTTGTAACTAATTTATCTTTTTAGTCATCATGTATATTTTGTTATAGTTCATTTATGGTGTGGGTGATAAAACTTGAATTTGTTCAGGGTCCATGTGCTATAACAATTTTTCTGACTTGTTTAATTTAATATACTGGTAATGTATGATATTTAGTCCCTTGTGTCTGCTTATTCTACTTAGTCTTTTATTTGTAACTATATATTTTAAACTGGTAACCTAAATTCAATTGCAAATCAAACCCCGTAGTCTGAATTTTAAGTGCTACAGCATATTGTGTTTGTTATTGATATTGCAAATTATTTTTATTTATACTGTTTCCATGACCATATTTTATACTTCCTTATTCTTTTGTATTTTGAATTCTGTCTGATGAAATGATTTGCACATCACTGTAACAATATTGTAACATTTATTTCACTGTGTATTTACCATTACAAGCTGCTTTATTTTTAGTACATCTTTCTACTGCATTTTGGAACCCTGTAGTTTCAGCCTGAAGGGCTTCCTTTGTCATTTTTTCCAATGTCACCTTAGTGTTGATGAACACTCTTAAATTTTTGTTTTTCTCAGGAAGTATCCATCAATTTATGTTTAATACAGGTTTTACAGAGTATTACTGCTCAGATCTTGAAGATTCCTGTTTTCCATTCCTTTCTTTTCTTTCATTATCTGAGCATATCATTCGCTCCCTTGTGATCTATAACTCCTTTTCTGAGATACTCACTGCTTTATCTTTATACATATTGTCCCTGTGTAAACAAATAAAAAATTGCCTTTCTCTATTTACTTCAGTTATCTGACTTTAACTTTCTTGGATTTGATTATTATGCCTACCTATGTAAATATGCATTAAATTATTTTATGTTTTTTTTAATATTTTTATTTTTTAAAAAGAAAACAAGCTATCTATTTTTCATTATACATACCAATCCAAGTACCCACTCTCTTCCCTCCTCCCATCCCTTCCACATACCTGCCATGCCACCCCCATCCACTCCTCAGATAGGGTAAGGCACATTGCTTTGTGAAATGTCCAAGGCCCTCCCTACTATATCTGGACTGAGCAAGGTATCCATTCAAGGAGAATAGTTTCCCAAAAAGCCAGTATAATCAGTAGGGATAAATCCTGGTGCCACTGTCAGTAGCCACTTAGTCTGCCCGAGCCATACAACTGTCAACCACATTCAGAGGAACTAGTTTGATCCTATGCTTAGTCCTTCCCAGTCCAGCTGGGGTTGGTGTGCTCCCATTAGCTCAGGTAGACTGTTTCAGTGGGTTATACATCATGGTCTTGACTGCTTTATTCTCATATTCTCATTCTTCAACTGGATTTTGGGAGCTCAGTTCAGTGCTCTAATGCAGAAGAAGTCAAATTTCTGTTATTTGCAGATGATATGATAGTATATACCAATGATCCTAAAAACTATACCTGGAAACTCCTATAACTGATAATTACCTTCAGTAACATGGCAGGATACAAGATCAACTCAACAAAATCAAATATTGTATTTGATAATTATATTCAAATGATAAAGAAGTTGAAAAAGAAATCAGAGAAACGTCATCTTTCAAAATAGCCACAAATAACATAAAATATTTTGGGGTTATACTAATCAAGGAAGTAAAAGATCCATTTAACAAGGAATTTAAGTCTTTGAAGAAAAAAATTGAAGAAGATAATAGAAAATGGAAAGATCTTCCATGCTCTTGGATAGGTAGGATCAACATAATAAAACTGGCAATCCTACCAAAATCAATCTATAGATTCAAGGCACTCCTCAACAAAATACCAAAACAATTCTTCACATACCTTGAAAGAACAATAATCAACTTTATATGAAAAAACAATAAACCCAGGATAGCCAAAACAAGCCTTTACAATAAAGGCACTTCCAGAATCATCATCATCCCTGACATCAAGTTCTATTACATAGCTTCAGTAATGAATACAGCTTGGTATGGCATAAAAATACTCCTCCTCAAGTACCCTGGCTAGGTAGTCATGAATTTCTCAAGACGTTTTGAATAGATCTTATCTGGATTTGCTTATAGAGATTGATAGATAATGTAATTTCTTATCATATTTCATTCTCTCTCTCTCTCTCTCTCTCTCTCTCCCCCTTTTACCCTCTCCCTCCATTCACCCCTTCTCTTTTCTAGGGGTCACCATCTTCCGTTCAGTTTGTTGTCATTGTGCTGTAACAAGTTTCTCTGAAGTGGTGCTCAGCTCCCTTCTACAGTCTGCCAGGTGTTCCCTTTGCTCTGCCAGGTGTCATAACGAGCTTGAGTTGGAACAAAGGGAAATTGTTCCCTGAAGAAATAATCTCAAATAACCAGAAAATTGGATGCACTTCCTCTCTCTGCCCCAGCAAGAGACTGCTGAGCTTTAATGACCTCTGTTTGATAGATCAGTGTCCCTGTGTAGCAACAGGAAAGTGTGTAGTAGATACTCAAGTAAACCACAGGCTAAACTGTTGTAAATACTGCTATTTTCTTATAAGGATTTAACATGAAATGGGTTAGAAATTGGGAAACAGCAAAATTCTTAGAACAAAATTTCTGTGTATATTCAAACTGAACATCATTGAAGCAAATGAGGCAGGGCAGCACCTCGCCTCAACAGCTGATTCATATTTTTATTTTATAGCTGGTAGGTGTTTACAGTAGATGTCATTTTCTTGGTCATGACTCTTTTAAAATAAATATTAGCCAATATCTCACCATTGTGTGATGTTCTTGCAAATTTGTGGGTTGGGAGAATGTAAGAAATTGGTATTATGAACGTTCTAGAAGGTGGCTGAAATTATGTACTACTGATTTAGGTCAGAGTCTCTCATGAGCTCTTTTCTCATTTTCTTTCTTTCTAAGAAAAATCTCAGACTGACTGCGTGTCATGTGTGAGTGATTAAATGTCACTTAAGTTCCCAGAGAGATGCAACCCGTAGGAAAAGATACTCTCTCTCAATGCTCAGACATCAGCTCAGACTTTAGCTGCTAGGTAAACAAGGTCTATTATATTTTATCAGAACCTGATCATCTCTTATTCTCTCAAAGAGCACATTTGAAGCTTTGATTAATTTCTGGAAATATATAAAATGAGACTATGTTTCAAACACAATTTGTCCATGTAAGGGCAAAGAATCATTCTCTCAAGTAAGGCATTGAGTTGTTCCTAAATATATGTAAATGCCTTCTGATTCAGAAGACTCAGACTAAAACTAAACTAAGTCTGAAACATGAAGAACCATTCCGTCACCAAAGTGAAGTTTCAGCATTATATAATTATATATAGCATTTAAGAAAGTATTTATTTTGCCCGTGATGCTTTCCCCAGAATCTGTGAGATAAACAGGAAAGGGTTAAAAATAGCTGCTTTTCTTGAGTAACATCATTCTTATTCTGAATTTATTCCCATTGCATCTTAATTAAAATGCTTCTTTTATCTTCAAAGGAAGATGAAATCAGAAAAAACGGAAAAAGTAATAAAATATTGAAAACATCGTTCTGGCATTTGATTGAATTATCTTTGATGTAAAGAGGAATAGTTAATTATAATGAATATTTAAGAATAAAATATTAGATTTTTAAACTTATTTTCTTTCTTTCTGCTTTAGTTTCTATTCTATGAGAGGAAATGATAGTTTATATCCTTCAGATTATGAATCATTTGGATTTGATATGCTACTACATAGGCCTCTCCACTGTCATCTTAGAACTTCCCAGAAAGGAAGAGTTTGCTAAATGAAGAAAATCTATAATAAAAATCTGAGTTATAGGCACAAATGTATTCTAATGTACTCTTCATATTCAAGCTTGTGTGTAAGTTTTCATGACTGAGTAGTGACCAGTTTTATGTAACCATTATAATAATAAGGAAAAAAGGTGTTAAACTTATGATAAACTACAGAACTACTTGGTCATAAATGGTTTCAAATCAAATAGGTAATCCCAAAATTTGTATGTTCATAAATCAAAATTCTTAGACATCCATGAAATTGTTAGTAATTTATTTGTAGACAATTTTTATAGTAATTGCAAGTTTTATTTGTCTGTATTCTTTTTTCTAATTATTTTAAATATATTTACAAGAAAATAGAAATCTTAGGTGGACCAATTTTTTAAAAAAGCAAGCATATTTTCATGCCAGACATTTTGAGTTTATATAAATAATATTCTCTAAACTTTTGATATTCATTGATTTTTTTTTATTATTTCTTCAGGACGATGTTTGTCACATGCGAATAACTCCCATGATCTCTTGTAGGCTTGGCATAATTTAATTGCAATTTTCTTCTTCCAAGAATTTTATCACACCAATCCTACTGTTCATGGAATTGCATATGTCAGTTTAGAAGATTTCCCCTTATCCAATTATAATAGAAGGTGACTGGTAATTTTCCCTCCAGCCCCTGCCATGGATGCAGGCATTACTCCTCAATAGTTACTGAGTGCTTTTAATTTCCAATGAGGCTGATGAGAGTATTGTTATTTAAGATTATTACACTGCAATAGGATGGTGCTTTATCAGTCCAGACCTCCTTTTTTATCTCCATTTCCTCAGCTCCAATCTGATGTCATTTGTCCATGCAAATCAGCTTTGAAAGACAAGGTGATTACATAATGGATTGCTTTGGTTGCTAAGTTTCCTCCATTAATTGTTTTCAAATACTGCTAATGTATTCAGCATTTTTCTCATTTGAAAATGTACTCTATTAGCAATGTTTGATGATGTGTAGTCTCCAGATATTGTGTCTATTGTCATGGTAAAAATAATGATAAAAATAGTCCAAAGAGTCTCACGTGCATAATATTTAAGTTGCCCTGTTTAAAATAAGTGGTTTAAAACACATAAGCAGAGATGGGGTATTAATAATAATAGGAGATATTACACATATCAGTTCCCTACTGGTAAAAGACATCACAGAGACTGTCAATGAGAAGAGTGGGCTCTTTACCCTTGAAGATGATTTTATTGGTTAAAAGAAAAGAAACGTTTTAATGTTCTGGTTATACACAGGTCTTTGTGGAGCTCAGCAGTGTTGCTTGGCTAATTCACTAGATTATTTTCTATACATAATACTTAGACTCTTCTATGATATAATGAAATTACAGGCAGGTACAGAAATCAGTTGAAGTCTTAGGCTCTTCAAGATGTTTCAAGAGCCATCCTCCTATGGAAACAATAACTATGTAGTATAGTAATGGAGAAATGGCATTTTTTTATATGTGCAATAGTAATAAATGCACTTGAGATAAAATGACAATGTTTATAGTTTGGTAACCCATCACAGAAACAATTACTTTTTATTTTAAAATTATTTTTATTTGAAAAGGTGTTTTTTATGCAGTATATTTTGACAACATTTTTCCCCTGACTTCCCAAATACACTACAAACAGAATATTTCTACCTACCAACTGAACCTATTCATGTTCCCTCTCCCTTTTTATCTCTCTCCACAAACAAAAGCAAAAGTCAATCCAAACATAAAACAAGTAAGGCAAAAAGTACCAAACCCAAATCCTCCCACCCACAATCACACAGAGAAGTGTAGAATCTATTTGCTGTTTTCCAACTAATCCTGGACATGATGACTTTCCTGGAGTATGGTTTATGTACTCCTTTATCACTCCCTTGGAGAAAACTTACTTTCCTTTCTGAGTGGGTATCAGTTTCACATAGCTTGTTGGTTATGGGTGGAACCAGTGTCTTGTTTGGCCTCCCAGTATGGGACTCCATCTGTCTTGGAGGGGTGAAGTTACAAAGCTCTGTGGATCATATATCCATCTATCCTTTTGTGTCTGGAAGACACTGTTTCTTTGGAATCATTCAACAGCTCTTGTTCTTATGATCCTTCTGACTTGTCATCCCTGAGCCTTCAACAGAGTGTGGGGGGGATGACTCGGGATTGGAAAAGACAACCCATAGAGGATTGATTGCTCCAAGGTCTTTTAATCACTGCACATTGTCCGTTTGTGGTCTCTGAGTTAATCCCCATCTAATGCAAGACATTCATATCAGAGCACCATCCCGCGCTGGAGTCAAAATTAGTATCTCTAAAAAATTTCTATTTTACATTCCATTTTACGTGTAATAAAATCTATTGTTAGTTAATTATAATTGGTGAAATATGTTGATTAATTTTTCTTTTAATAATTACACCACGTGACACGTGTATCTTGAATATATCTCAAGTAAAGCAATTATGGGATTGTCTACATAGAAACTACACTGAAAAATGGTAGTGAAATTCATTGTTTACTTTGAAAATAGCCAATTACTATTGCTTGACTGATAGCCATTTTTATATAATTAGCTGCTTAATTAAGCACAATGTGTTTTTATGTAAATTGGTATTCTGTAAAGAACCGGGAGAAACAATACATTTCATAAGGCTGAAAACAGCCCATAACAGAAAGAAAGGACTGTGAGTTGGGTCAATAATCAGGATTATTATTTATTCTGGTTCAAGTCCCTTGCTCCTTAATATAATCTCTTTCCATTACTTGCACTTTAAAGAAATACATAATGGTTATAGCCTCTGAGATACTGCAACCTCTACATGTACTTAGAAGCTTATTTCATATGCCAGTTATGCGAAAGTAAGGGTTTCCCTAGATATATGTTTGAGAAAATTTCTATTTGAATTCATATTTTCACTAGAGTTTGTTCTAACTTACCAATGAAAGAGTTTTAAATAGAAGTTTTTTTTTTTTAAAAAAAAAACAGCATTTAAATAAATTCTGATTTGATTAAAAACCCCAATACTTTAGAGAGCACACTGGCATTTGTACCCCAGCATCATCAGTTACTGCTTGTCTTCTTGATTACAAGTGCAACTATAAATGGAGTAAAATGAAATAAACATGGAAGATTACCAATTGCTGTTTGCCTCCAACTATGTGCTTAAAGATGTTCTCATTTATTATCAAATTATTACATCCTGCCAACATCCAAAATAAGATAAAATGATACATGAAATCACAGCGTTTATCACCGAGAGCCAAGCGTGCTTCCTCTACTGCCTAGAGTGTGCTTGTATACATTACAGATCCGATGTGATTGGTGAACTTAAGTTGCTTCAAGAGGGAAATTTTTGCCTTCTTATCATTTCCTCCATCTGTGCTTCCTGCTCTGTGATTCAAAATCATAAAGTTTTCAAATAACAGTGCAATTGTAACAGTTTGTATGAGATTTTCCAGGTGGTACATTCTAATTCAGTTTATGCTGCTGTTCTGCAAGTTTTACAGATTCTAACACGGTCTTTACATTACAAAACGTATTTAATATTAAATAAATTTTAGTAAGTTATTCTATGATCTGATATTATTCATCTTGCTATTTAATTGTCTTTTCATAATCCAGAAGATCTTTACATAAACCAACATTCTTGCATAATTCGATACTTTCCAGTAATTTTGCTCTTGCAGATGGATCAATTCTAAAAAGAAATCTAGCTGAGATTTAAGGTAAAAATAATGAAATGCATTTGTTGATTAAATATATTCATTATCATCTCATGGATACATTGTATAAAGTTCTCCGATTTCTCAACTCTGCTTCAGTTTATATTACATATACCTTTCCTCATTATCTGACTCACATTCATCTAACCACTGTTGTAGAATCAACTACTTTACAACATGTATTTTTATGGAATATATAGCAGTTAATATGTATGAGGATTAGTAAGTACTTTGCAAGTTCTAGTAGGTTTAATACCCATTCCAATTAATACTTTAAAAGTTATCTTGTTGTTTTCCCTTCCAATTATTTGTTTATTTCCCCACCTTTTAAAACCTCTCCCCCACATCCTGTTAAGAAGCTAGCAGCATTCTAACAAGGTATGGAGAAGTGCCTTTAACCACAGCACAAGGTAGAAACATCTCTAAGTTGGAACCCACCCTGCTCTGCAGAGTGATTCCCAGGGATACAAAGAATCCTGTCATTAAAGAAAGATGATGATGAGTAGGACACATGAAAGAAGGAGGAGGAGGAGAAGAAGTAGAAGAGAAATCAATTGCAGCAAACTTGTTTCATGTCATGTTTCCATGGTTTTACACTGACCATCACATTGTGTGTGTTTGAATTCTGTTACATATCTGTACTTAAGTAGGGAAGCACAAGATACTTGTAAAGTTTGACCACAAAAATATTCAAATCTGTTTTATTGAACGATTAAAATCAATATTCTATATTTATATGCTTACCAATGAAACAAATTAATATATAAAATATAAGATAACATACTAACAACTTATCTTTGGAAATAGTTCATAATATATAGTTTGAATATTATATGGAACTGGCTAATTTCATACAATTTATTGCTATAAATCCAAGTCCAGGTATATCTACAATTTCGACATTTTAAAGCAGTATTCAATAACTTCTAAAAATGTAATTAATATTCGTGCACAATTATTCCAATGCACACACACAGGAAGAGAAAAAAGAGACAATTTGTACTCTTTGTGATATGAATACTTTATGTCTGTTCATCATGTGTAAATGAATTGACAGAAGCATCTTATAGAGAGGAAATAATTTGCCATATTAAATGTAATGTAATTTTCCTTACCTTCCTAACTTTTTAAAATAGTAATAAATGGCTACCTGCTTGGAAAACATTAGTTTAAACAAAGCTATTGTTTAGCAAGATTACCACAAACACATTAGCTGCAGCTCATTAGTATGCATTAATTAATGAAATGTTTTAAATATTTGTACTAATTTTCAGACACAACTATACACATAATTTTAATAATCTGAATAATTAAATGATTGTTCTACATTTCCATTAATGCATTAGAGAAATGAATTTTGATGCTTTTCAAAGCAGTTTCACTTTGAGAAACCCGACAACTGATATTTTGAAACATTTGATAATCATACTTGACATGCAAGGAAGTAACACAGATGTTATATCATCCTATGATAAAATAAAATATTTTCTAAGTGTTTTAAGCAATTATGTTTAGGTGTGAATTGCATTTGACCAGTTTTCATGACTTTAATTGTTGAACATTTTATAACCCATGCCTAATGAGTAAATAGAGAATAAAATGCAACTCAGTCTGTAAAAAGGAATTGAGGAGATTTGTTTTCTGGCTTATTCGTGTGTTATCGATTACATTCTTTTATGCACTCCACATGTTATATTATTAAATTTATGTAATTAAAAATTAAGGTGTCTAGACATTAGCATAATCCTCAATATAGTTTCTAATATTTTTCATCAGAATTACAATATGTGGAATCATGGTAAGATATTAGAATTGCCTATCAACACCATGGCCTTCCCTGGCAGGGACAGGCAGATGTGCTGCATCTGCTTGGAGCCCACATGGTCAGCTCCCACATTAAAGTACTTGGGATAATCATCAAATGTTGCATAATATTTAGGAAGCAGTTGGATTTATGGATCCCCCTGCCTTCCCTGGATGTCAAGGCCTTGCCTCAGGGATTTCCATGAAGTGTTTAAAGGTGATATCATTTTAATGAAGATGCCTTGTGATAGAGCAACCAAGCTCTGGGAAACTATTCCCTCATATCCGGGGGAATGTGAGATTTGTGTTCACCAAATAGTACCTCACCAAGGTTAAGAACATGCTGCTGGCCTAGTGCTGATGCCATCTCCACATTCGATGTGATGTTTCTGATCAATGGTATGAGGCATTACTCTTTCTTCTGGGTTTTAGGCATCACCACTAAAACCTTCAGGGCTGCCACTGAAATTCTGAGTGATGTGTAACGGATGAAAACTGGAGACAGGAGTGGGAACCAGTGAAGACACAAGGTTGAACAAGCTGAACATCTCTCTTTGCTTGGGCGGATCATGCAGAGGGTGCAGCACTGCTAACACTCCAGAAGTGCTTGACATCGCGAAGCCAGCTCTGCACAACTCTCTGTAATGTTGCTATTGTTTGTCTGCAGATGATTCGCTGACTGCGGCCTCAGTGCCACACTATTTCCCCAAACCAGTCTGGGCTTTGTAGAGGCTGAGCACTACTTCCCACTTGCTGAGGATTTCTTGAATGATCCTCTTGCATTTGTGACTGATACCCCTGTGGCTGTTGACATCACTTCTGCTCCTGCTGCTGTTGTTGTAGCCCCAGTCAAGATGGAAAGCAAAGAAGGGTCATAGAATTACATGAAGATACGGGGTTTGGTCTCTGACAAATTCCCTTCAGAGCTACCAACTCAGCCAGCTTAGAGAAACACGGAAACCAAGGTGAACTTCTCTTAAAAGATATAGGACCTATAACGATATAGGACCAGGAAAGTAGAACATAGAAAATATAATATACACTTAAAATTCATATATATGTATATGTAAATACATATACATATATATGTGTGTGTGTGTATACTTTCTGTGTAATTTGCCACAAATATTAATAATGAAACTATGTGTCACATATCAAGGTTTATGTCAAGGGCTGTACATACTTAAATGAAGAATACAATATACAAAGCTAATAAAAATTCTGTCTTCCTGCAACACACTAACTTGTAGAGACTCAAGTCCTTTATGTTCTTTACATGTTTATCTAGTGCTGAAGCTGACTGGACAGCTCTGCTGATTTTTTTTCTGTTGTTGCTGTTGTTGCTTGTGTTTCTAAAACAGTGACTTTTTTTTATTTATTTATTTTTTTATTTTTATTAAAGATTTCTGTCTCTTCCCCACCTCCGCCTCCCCCCTCCCTCCCCCTCCCCCAATCAAGTCCCCCGTCCCTCCTAAGCCCAAAGAGCAGTCAGGGTTGCCTGCCCTGTGGTAAGTCCAAGGTCCACCCAACATGTGAAAACAGTGACTTTTATAAGACAGTATGTGCTGTCACCCAGAAGACAGTCTCAATCTCATGGTTACCGCATCTCTTGATGGCAGAGAACAGCTTTACCACTCTGTAAATCCACTCTGTGGAGAAGGTATACTGATGAAATTGCCTAAGGATGCCTAATTATCACACTCTAAAACCATATTTAATTGCACTTTGTTGCAAAACATCTAAATTTTTAAAACGGCATGCAGATAACTGAGATACATATTTTAGTGTCCTGAATGCAAACTAACAATTTATGATGTTGAAAGTTTAATTATCACATATATTGAGCTATAGAATTAAAGAGATAATGGAATAATGCACGGTCTCTCAATAGTCCTGTAGTTCTTATTTGTAAATAAAAATAAGTTAAAATAAGATAGAAGGAAAAAAACAACTGCAAAATAGTACTCACATTATCTTTTTGGTAAATAAATACAGTTTTCATTGATACTACTTCAAAACACCTAGTTTTTTTTTTTTCAAGCAATTATCCCTGCTACCAATAGCTGTAAAAAAATTCACTAAATACTTGTGTTGTAAAATTACTTGTAGGATTCTCATCATTTTACTATTTTGGAGTGTGTTATTCATTGTTGCTTTCATTTGACCACACACAGCAGATGAATAGAAGCATGATTTGGCTGTATTATTTGGACAGATTACCTATGTCTCTCCTTCTCCCTCTAGCTACCTACATATGTATCTGTCTATCTATCTATCATCTATCTATCTATCTATCTATCTATCTATCTATCTATCTATCTATC
>JABTXL010012463.1:9013110-9023913 GCA_025134845.1 Neodon shergylaensis
TCTCTCTCTCTCTCTCTCTCTCTCTCTCTCTCTCTCTCTCTCTCTCTGTATGTGTGTATGTGTGTCTGTCTGTGTGTATGTGTATTCCTTGGAGCATGTCTCTCCAAATAATACAGAACTCAGAGCTTCTGAAGCAAGATTCCAAGGAACTTGTGCTTTGCAGTAACTTGCCCATTCTACTTGTTTTACCTTTTGTCCTAGGCCGATGGTATACATGAAGAAAAGATGCAGCAATGGACAGTGTTAAGTGCTGGATTGTGTCCCCAAATCTTCACGTGAAACTTGAGCTCCATATCACTAGTACATGAGAACAGCTGGGCATGGGGCACAAAAGAGGAAAATCAACTTAAATAATGACCTTCACATGGTCCTAACCTAATGGGAAAGTCTTTCCTGGTGTAAGAGGTTCTTCTTTCTATGTGTTGCTTTCATTGGTCAAATAAAGAAACTGCCTAGACCTTTCGATAGGGCACAACTTAGATAGGTGGGGAAGAATGGACTGGATGCTGGGAGGAAGAAGGCAGTGTGGCAGAAGCCCATGGCTCTACTCTCTGAGAAGGACACTGGTTAGACTCATGCCAGCAAGCCACAGTCAAGTGGAGATGCCCATTAATGGAAATGGGTTAGATCAATATGTGAGAGTTAGCCAATAAGGGGCTAGAGATGATGGGCCAGACAGTGTTTAAATGAATACAGTTTCCCTGTAATTATTTTGGGGTAAGCTAGCCAGGCAGGACAGAACAAGGGGTGTGTGCTATTTACAACACTCTCCCATAAGAATGTTTTGGGATTCTTGATAACATCAGTCATTCCCTTGTGCATGGAACAGTAATGTGAAGACACAAGGAAAGAGACATGAGGGGAAACCAAATCTACAGAACAAACCTTCATGTTGGGCTTCTCCCTTCCAGAACAAAAAGAAATCCACTCATGCTATCAAAGGTGGAATTACATGCCAGCCCTAGTAAACACAAACAGATGTATTTTCTTTTCATCATATTATATGACAGAAAATTCTAGATAACTCCATAATTCCAAAATTTGACAACACTAAAATGCTTTTTCCTGAATTTTTGATATAAGATTATGCTGAATTAATTCTAATGCTCTCATGATAAACATCTTTCTATGCAGCAGCGAGGGACAACTAATCAGATCCAGCAAAGAACATGGACATCTCCTTAGCAGTATTCAGTTTCTTATCTATGTTTTATTGATATTTTCTACATCTCAGAAGAGTATTGAGATTGTTGCTGCTATAGATATTATATTCAGGATATTGTATTTCTGTAGAAAAGTGTGATATGGAATATTGACAAGCACAATAAACTATGAAGAGCACTTGAACTGCATTGCAAATTATAAGATTAAAAAATGTTTAGCATTTAGTTATAAGCAGTCAGTGTAGTTACATAAAACTCCATCACCAAAAGTTTGATTTTTATCCATAGTAAATATGAAGAATTTTCAAATTAAGTCTAATCCTATTTCATATCCTGTTTACTATAAACCATCTTTTTATAAATATATGACTGAAATCTGCAGTTTCTGAAAGCATTTTCATGCTTTCCTAAGATTTCTGAGAAAGTTTTAGAAGAATAAAGTAAATTAAACATATTGCTCATTAGTTTATATGTGTTGCTGTGTGAGTGTGTTGTGTTCCTATATGTATTTCTACACAGGAAACTGCATACATCTATGTTCATGTGCAGGAGAAGGTCAGATATCAATATTGAGCATATATCCTCTATAGCTCCTCACACATGTTTCTGAGACAAAGTATTCATTGAACTTGGGTTTGCCAATTTTGCTGGACAGGATGAGGAAAAACCCCATGGATTCTTGCAGTGAAACCCCTATATGTTAGGACTAGGGTTAAAGAACATGTCACCAGGTTGGCTTTTGTTTTTGAACAAAATGTAAGAAATTGAACTTAAATGTTTATGTTTGGAGAGCAAACACTTGATTGAATCAAGCATTTCTCATTTCTCTTTTTTTTTTAATGAAGAAAACTCACTATATTTTCAGTCATTTCTTTTTTCCTATACAGTTAAAAGCATTGACAGATAATTTTCTGCTGTGATTGGAAGTTTTAATGTTTCTTTTTCCTCTCCCATAGATCTTTCCTTAGCTTCTACTGAACATTCTGCAAATTTTTCTTTGTCTTTTCTCAGATAATACCCAAGCATGGCAGAATTTTGAAGACCATATTCATTCCACTATTGGAGACACTGTTGGAGATTCGAATTCTGAAATATACTGCTATAGGTCTATGCAATTATGAAACATTTGCTATTGTTTTCTCCTAACATTAAATGAAGATTTCCATATGAATGCCAGATTAGGCAGAGGTTTGTAAACATAACATAATTAGAACAGCTTTCATTTTAGCCAATTAGGTTAGTGAGAGGAACAAAATTCTCTGTATAGGAAGCAATTAAAATAATTTGCATTACCTCCTTGTGGAGGAAAAGGGGGCTGGGGCTGTTTACCTAAGGGAAATATTAGACAGACACGTAGATCTATGATTGGATTATGTATCAATAAACTCAGTGTAAATTGAAAAGGCCTTTAATATTGCTCACCTACTGAGTATCACAGTTTAACAAAGCAATACACAATGGAGTTTGCTGTAGAAAATAATCCTGTTTGTTTACCTGATGTAGCAGTGGTTGGCATGGAGCTACAGAAGGCTACTGTTCTACCCAGAGCTTAAGACAATATGGTATGATGACTTTAGCCTGGGGAGAGATGCAGATTGAACATTAGAAGTACCGTTCCATTTTAGTTTATTTCCTCTTAAAAATTGCGAGGAAAAGCATAAAATAGTGAAAGAGGAATGTCTGTGGTCCATTCAAAGATTGATACAAAGGAATATTTGAAAATCAGGAAAAGCAATATATTTGTAATAGTTTTCTAAGAAACGACCAATGATTTTTAGCAGAAAAACATAAAATTTGATCAGTAATATTGTTTAAACTTTTTTTAAAAAAATTAAGGTATACATACTGTTAAGAGAAATTGGAGCAATACCATTGATCAAGAGACATTTGAGTCATTTATAGCATAATACTACTTAGTATTTTAGCTGTACTAGATATGGAAATTAATATTTACATAGAAGCTTCAATTTTTCCTAAGAAAATTGTTTTTCTACCTGAAAGTATCACTTGAAGACACCTATTCTATAACCTAACATGTTCAAATTTATATTCATATAATTCATAAAACATAAATGTAGTAAGATACTTATTGTTATTTCTCATGAACAATTTCAGTCACATTCCTGTCTCTATTACTATATTTGAGTACTTGATACTTGTTTCAAATATTATTATTCTGGAGCCTGGAAAATGGGTTCATTTTCCTGACGAAGCACGAAACTAGTTTGGGTCCTCAGAACCCATGTAAGAATTAGATATACAAGACAGTCAATTGCAATACCATCACATAAGAGGCAGACCAGGGGATACCCAGGGCAAGTTACCTCTTTTGACTACATTAAATGATCACTTCTCCCTCATCAAGAAATATTGTATCTATGAACAAAGTAGGGAATGATCAAGAAAGACACCTAAAGCAAAGCGGCTTTCACATGCATGCCCACAAACATACACATACACTTAGTCTTCATGTATATTCACATGAAAAAAATACATATCCATGACACACATACGCATGCACCTGCACACACAAATGCCAATTACAAACATAAGTACGAACACTGTATGTGGATACATTTATACAGATAAATATACACCACATACTCATGTTCACAAAAATAATTGTAATTTGTTATACAGAATTAGGAAAAATATGGACAACTTTTTTTCTGCCACTGTATAAAAGAAGTTTAATAGTGATAGAGAGATGCAGTCATGATACTGACTTTTTTTATAATTCTGGTAGTTATCGTTATAATTGTAAAATAATTAAATTCACTGAAAACACTATATTGGTTGTCCATAGAATAAAAGTCACCCAATAAAATATGTTGTTCATATTGGGTCTCTGTACCATTGCACCTTGTTTGATTCTCTTAATTGTTAATCTAATTATCCAGCTCAGAAGAGTTCACAGACACGAATGCATCATGATTTTAAAGTTCTCTTTGTTGTTTTGTTGAAAAGTAGCATTGGTGAACAAGAAAATTTTAAACATTTAGTTATTTATCAACTTGATTACCCTTCATGTATTTTGGTTCCCTCATTCATTGTCTGGACTTCTAATTAGAGTGTACCGTTGAAGGGCAATGTTTCAATGACTGTCTTTCATCACAATTTCCTAATTTCAAAAACTGCTTCAAAAAGTCATAACTAATGGTGATCCAGTAAGGTTCCATCACTTTGTGTAGGTGACTTTGGAATAAGAATGTAGTAGTCTATTGTTCGCACAATGAGGAATTACCCTGGCCACAGCCCAGTGATGACACAGTGTGTGATTGTGAGTCATTATTTGTGTCTACAAGAATACAGAAAATAATCTTTGTGTTGTGGTTACCAAATTGAAGTTTGATTAATAAGAATTTGAAATCTGCGATATAACTTATGGCATTAGTGCAATTTCTTCTTGCAATACACAATAGATGATTGTATTTATCTAAAATCTGTTGAGAATTCTTAACTATGAAAATAAAATGTACTATTCATAAAAACTTATTTATACAGAGTAGTACAGTTACTTGACTTCCAAAGAAAAGAATAAATTTTAATTCACTCTTATTAATTTATGGCATTTTCCTTTTTCAAATGTATTAGTCATTCAAATGTATTAATATTGCTGTAAGGGTCAATATTCATGCATGGTTGTAAACAAACAAAACCTGTACTAAAAAGAAGAGTGAACATTGCCTAATTTGTCGTTTTTACAGTTGTCAATCTCTACCGTTTTTAGTCTCCTCATAGTTGTCCGTGTTTCTCAGAAACTGCATTGCTTTTTCCAGGACTACTCTCTTGTCTTCCTGGACCTTTCAGTCTCTGTCTTCATTTGTGCTGCTCTTCCTATGTCTCTCATTTGCATTTACTTTATACACTATTATTTTAGAAATCATGATGCGCTTCTTATATCAGCTACCTTGTTGGTTGGGGAAAGAAATTTATTTCTCAATAACCTACACATTAAAGAAACAAATTTCTGTCCTTGCTGTTACATTCAGGTTCAAATTACATGACCATTCTTGATATAAACATAAGTAGGAAGCTCTCCATAACATGATCTTATGGAAAGACAAACAGCTTTGTATCCAAAACATCTCAAAGATAGATGAGATGTTGAATGAAATGGATCTATATGAATTATAAATGTGATGAACTGTATGGGTTATACCAAAACATTCATGATCAGTGCTCAATTATCTGGTCATACTTTGAAATATAAATAACTACACCCAAACTTTGAGTTATTCTCCAGTATATGTGGTTGACATGTTTTCACAATGAAGAAACTATTGTACTTTTGGGCATACAATGCAGTTTACACATGGCTGCCACAATTTCTATTAGGTTCATTAATTGAGTACATAGTTCATTTTTCTTTTGAAAAATTTGCTACCGCCGGGCGGTGGTGGCGCACGCCTTTAATCCCAGCACTCGGGAGGCAGAGGCAGGCGGATCTCTGTGAGTTCGAGACCAGCCTGGTCTACAAGAGCTAGTTCCAGGACAGGCTCCAAAGCCACAGAGAAACCCTGTCTCGAAAAAACAAAAAAAAAATTTGCTACCATATTAGAATATGAAGTAGATGCTGCTGCTCTACGCTATTCACTTCATACGCAGGGCTTCATACAGTAGAAAAGTGCAATTAATGATTAATTTACTCTTCTGTCATCAACCTTTCTTCTTCAGAGCTTTCTTTCTTTTCTTTTTTTTTTTTTTTTTTGCTCTCAGTTTATCTTAATTTCCCAAATTGCATGCCAAATAGAAAAACATTCTACAAAGCAAATAAAGGCATCCCTACCACTGTGTGACAACTGCTTTGGCACTAATGTTACTCTATGACCAGGACAGGACATTCAATCCCTGACTTTTTACTTCTTTCAGTGTAAAGTCTGCTGTTTCCATCATAACAGAAGTCTTGGCAAATATCTGGTGGCTCTGTTTAATTCATGTTCCTTTTCCTCATTCCTCATCAATTTCCCTGCCTATTTTTCCAGGCACTTGACCAGTCCAGGATTTTATGACCTCCATAGTGTGCTC
The DNA here is from genome assembly GCA_025134845.1 of Neodon shergylaensis. NCBI lineage: Eukaryota > Metazoa > Chordata > Mammalia > Rodentia > Cricetidae > Neodon > Neodon shergylaensis. Next base: position 9,019,302 of record JABTXL010012463.1, read on the forward strand.
TCTGCCCAGGAATTACAGTTGTACATTATAACAGCAAATCAATAGATATTTAAATAAAATTTGCCATTTGTATGATAAAATGGTATAACTAAGTGTAAGTATCATGCCACACTGGTTATGAGCACTACTTTAAAAAATAAAGGACAAATTTGTTAGTGATTAATAATTATATACTCTAATTTTTTTGTTAAGTGTTATTAAAGGTCTAGAAAGATGGCCAGTGTTTAATAGTTCCTACTTTTCCTGTAAAGGTGCTAAGGTAGATCACAAGTATCATCAAAAGTCTCACAATCACCTGTAACTCCAGATTCAGGGGGTCCTACACCCAGTGGGACCTTCACAGATATGTGTACTAACACACACATACCTTCATAGACACAGACAATACCCATAATTAAAAATAAAATAAATCCTAAAAATTATATTAGTGTTTTCCAAAAGAATCCCATTCTTGTGTTTAAATATCAACAACTATAGCATACTTTTCTGAAGGAAAAAATTTAAAGTAAAATTAAAATAAATGCTCTTGAATTTTCAAAGATTTTCTCCTAACAGGTTTAGCTTTATAATATGAGCTGTTATGATACAATATTTAAAATTCATACACATATTCTCCTTCAATCATTAAAAGCAGAAAGAGAAGGAGTAATGAAACGCCTTGCTTAATAAGATGAATGTAGACACACGCCGGGCTTCAATCAAAGGGGGCAGTGGAATTTCCCACTGTCTCTTTTAATGACCTGCAGTTTCTATACCTCAGAGCAATGTGGCAGGGTAAGATTCCAAAGTGGTGAGGTGTATTAAATTATCCTCTAATGTGGATAAAAGGAAATTAAGAAACTGGACTAATTTTGGGAAAGAGTACTTTAAGGGGAGTCAGTGTCAGGAAATTGTTTCCTAGCTAAGATTCCCTTCAATTGCTTTCATGCTTTCTTTAGGGTTGCCCAGTGTGAAGATTACTATTATAATGACCTCAATTAGTTAGGTGAGGAAACAGAGGAAGAATGTAGGAACATTTCCCAAGGCCACAAAACATTTGAGCACTAGCGCCAACACTGAAATTGAGGTCAATGTGGCTCTCTGTCCTTGAATGAAGTTGCTGAAATACAAGAATACAAGCTCATTTTACAAAAGTAATACTGCTAATGTAACATTGATTCATTGCTAAAAGTGTTAAAGGTTTTTAACACCAGAGAAACAATTTGAAAAACAACACTCCATAAATTACTTACAATATGAAAAACAAAAACAAGAAATAAATGGAAGTAGCATTTAATAGAAATAAGAACAATTTGGAAGTGACAAGAGCCAGCATTATTTTTCCCCAGAACTTGTTTCCTCCAATGATTATTACACCAAAAAAAGTTCACACACACACTCACTCTCACACACACACACACACACACTCACACACACACACACACACAAAGTTGCAGTATTCATGCACTGACAATGCAACACAGGAAGTGTGCAATTTCGTATTCATGGGTATGCATGTATGTACATACTCTAGTGTCTAAGTAGGGAGATAAGACTACGAAACTGTCTAATGTTTCTCTGTAATCACTTTTAATTCAGTATTTAATTAATTGTCATGAAATATTGAATGGCCACCGTGGCCATGTTGATTACTCGTCTGAGTGGTCCCAGGGTTCTGTACATCCACTTAATGTATCCAGAGTGAAAGGTACATAACTCTGCAGCAATTCGGTCAGGGAGCACTCCTTGGAAGATCATTAATGTGAAGAGTGAGGTAATTAAATATGTGCTTCTATGTCAAAGGTTAAATTCCACAAAGCTCTGAGAATTATTAATGAGCAGTTGGAAAAATTTACAATCCAACACTGAGACAAGGAGACACAGGGTGATGTCTCAGTCTAACCAGTATTGGCCACATGGCAGGAAGAACTTGGAGGCCTGGGATAGTCATGGAAATAAAATGGACCATTTAACATGCAAAAAGGTTACAGACAGAAAGGAATGATGAAAACATCAATGTATTTCACACAGTCAATCACATGAAGTTATCAAAGACAACCATATAGAAAAGATCACGTAGAGAGAAGAGCTGCAAAGTCAATCGATACAAAGGCCTTATTTTCCAAATAGAGCTGACGTCATAAGCCACAAAATAGCTACTCCAGCAACTTTAAAGCATACTTCAGATGGGTTAAAAGACTGTACACTCCTCTTTTAGAAGGATGGGATTGTTTTATATGTCCCTTCACGTAGTATTAACAGAACCAATTTCATGAATCACAAGACATCTCTATTATGAGGAATTTTATATGAGTGTCCACACATGTCAAAGACCATGACATGGATGCAAAATTCTAAATCCTTTGGTGTGGTTTAAGTAAAAATGAATTTCATTGAATTGAAAACGTTGTCTAATAAATTAGCCAATTAAAGATGAATTTTATTAGTTTCTTACTGATCTCTTGAGGCATGAAATTTTGTGAAAATTTTCTCTCAGCTAATCAAAGTGAAATGGTTTGTATCAATAATCACATCCTACCTCACAATGTTTAATTGTGTGTAGTATATGGAGATGTGGACTTTAATTGGACAGGGTTATTATTGTTTCCTAAATCATATTTAAACATCATAGGCTTCATAGGTCTTTTTGTTTGTTTGTTTGCTTGTTTGTTTGTTTTGAGGAGATGGATGTTTGTAGACTCTGAGTTGATGAGATTCATTTCAAATAGGACAAACAGTTCATTTGTCTTTTCATCTTTTCTCAGTTATAGCGAAAGTTAAAGGAATATTAACAACATAAAATCGTTGTCTACAATCTTAATTTTCCATGTTCATACTTTTACATAAAAATAAAATAAGCATAGAGGAAAACACACATAGAAAGCCTTGCAATTCCTGGATTGCCATCAAATAGATTCATACATGTTGGAACTGTCAAATAAGCAACTGTTTCTCTCCACATTCCCCTTGAGATGGCAGTAGATACATCCAAAGGAAAATGTTTACTACAGCCAAGAGCATAGGCAAACATGATGCACACATACGTTTTTATAGGTCTCTGAAGGAATCCAGACTAGAGTCGGAAAAATATACACATACATACATTTCAGTTATTTAGGAAAAGTTGATGCCCAATAGATAAGCAAGATATGAATGATAATTAAGAGAACATATTTTTAAATAAAATCATAATCAATATTTCAAACAAGATTAAAGAATATAGTCCTTTAGTAGTATACCATACAACAATGACAGGATAATTATTAAATTATTTTCCTTGATGTATATAGATGCATTGCCTGTATGTTTGTCTGTGCACTTTGTGCATGGCTGATGCCCACCAAGGCCTGAAGAATTGCACCTATCAGATTCTCTAGAACTGGGGTTATGGATGGCTGACCTCCTAGAAGAGCCACTGATAAGGTTTTAAAAATAATAAAAAATGATAATCAAATGAAAAAAATGTCCCATTTATTTATGTGTATTCTTGTATTCATTTTACCTTCCAAACTCTACAAAGAGAAACATTTGTAAAAAAAAAAAAGGAAAGAAAGAAAGAAAGAAAGAAAGAAAGAAAGAAAGAAAATGGGTTTTAGCATGTGTTTTAGATTGAACATGTGTTTTCAATATATGTAAAAGTTTTAGAAGGGAAATATGAAACACACTAAGTGGTGAGGAAATTCCATACGGCTGAATTCATGGTGGGCTTGGTAGGTAGTATACCCAAGGAGGACACTGAAGTTACATGGCCATTCTCTCTTTACTGTGTCTTGCATTTGTTTATCTCTATCTTTTGCAATGTCATTGATTTTAAAATGGTTAATATTTATCCTAAGTTGTTTAATAATTACCTTGCTATAAAATATTAACCAAATTCAACATTGTTATGAACATCCGATTTTATAGCTAATTGGCCAGAGAAGAGGTGACAAAACCAAGTGTTGACAATCAGACTATAATATAGGGACAGGTTTGACCACTGTCGACTTACAAATTACAACATGTTTCGTTGAAATGTGGGACAAGACGTCAATGAAGAAACGACTGTTTTTCTGATGTATATGAAACAAAACATATATAGGTAATGTGCTAGCAGTATTCTCAATACTAGATAAAACAAAAGTTATTCAGGATATTTTTCCAGTTATTATCATTTGTCTTTCACCTACTAAGAATAATGTTTAAATGTCTGGATTCCTTGGTACTGAATAAACAATTTGGAGTTAGACTTTGGGCAAGACAAATACCTTTTTTCAGTCATTATTAAATTCCTACAACTTTTCAATATCAAATGATTAGCTAATTAGCCCTAATATATATATAATATTTATTACATATTATACATATAATGTATGTATATATTATATGCAAGCAACATTAAATGATATAATCAGGCTGCATTTATATAATTATATGATGTATATATTATCAATAATAGTTAAAGAAAAAGATAAAAATTTCTTAATCTCACCAAGTCACTGGGTAATCTCTAGCAGACTTATTTTCCTATAGAACTATCTATCTCTCTATCTCTATCTATCTATTTATCTATCTATATCTATCTATCTATCATCTATCCATCCATCATCTATCTATCTATCTATCTATCTATCTATCTATCTATCTATCTATC
>JABTXL010012463.1:9023923-9147037 GCA_025134845.1 Neodon shergylaensis
ATCTATCTATCTATCTATCTATCTATCTATCTATCTATCTATCTATCTATCTAGTCTTTTCGCTTCAGACAATTCACAGAGGAAGGAGGGCATATATCCTTTCTGTCTGTATTATCTTGATATTTAGTTATCTATTCTTTTAAGATGTTTTGATATTGTTGTCCTAATAGTCATATTCAGATAACTTTTAATTATTAGTAGTATAAAACATATGTTTAAGATAGATGATTTCTGGAAACAGTTATAAGAAAGAAAACAAACCTTTCTCCTAGCTAATAGAACTGTATAAAGGGTTAAAAATATTATCCATCAAAACACAGAAGTGTAAAGCATATATTTGTAATTTGATGCCCATAAGACTGTAAACCTAGGATAATTAAAATATGCTTGGGAACAGAGAAACTCCAGGGACAGTTACACAGAATTGTCTCTTAAGAGATGCAAATACTGAGAACCTTGGAGTGTAAGCAACATTACTGCCAAAGTTAAATTGTTCATCTAAAAGGAAGATCAGGAATTCAAATATCAAAAGGAGAGTGATCAGAGATAGCAAACAAGAAAATGCAAAAACGATAAAGAAACAGCAACACATGACAAAAGATACAAAAACATCATGGATATAATATTCACTTAGTATTCTTGTAATAATTTGTATTATAATTTAATCTTATTTATCATTCAGGAAGAAAAGGCATAATTATCATCCTCAATCAGGTAGAATCCTCTTGAAAATGCATATTTCTTATTCAAGAATGCTAATACAATAACATAATTATAAAAAAGTTTGAAAAGATGTTTTCAATTTTCGTTTGATGCAAGAGAAAAGCACCTTTATATCGCAAACTGTGTTAGCCACAAATAAATTCACAAGCAACACATTAGGTTTATAATTTCAGAATTTCATTTTGCTTTTAAACCCACTTTCTCTTAACTTTAATGTTTAACGACTTATAAAATACCTGCGCATATTTTAAACTTGTAAACAAAAGGATTGAGAGCTGTCATTCAGAAATGTCATATTGGTTGTCAGGGATTCATGAATAATTGACATTGAGATTACCCAGGGAAATTTGCAATTAGCCTCCTCATTAACATAAGAACGAACAGTAGGCTGCTCAGGGAATGTTAGATTTTCACTTAGGTATTTGCTCAGGAGATAAAACGTTTGTAATAGGACCTCTAATGAAAAATTCATTAGCTCAGTGTGATATCCCAGGGGTTCCAAAGCTGCTTCATGAATCAGTCATTGTAAAAAGGAACACATCTTCAGTTATCAATTTATGCATTCAAGTAGCTGTGGATGTCCACATAATAAAGAGAACCACCACGCTGTAGCACTACAAAACGACTCTAGAAGTGGGAAAGGAAAACAAGCTCCATGGACTTTACTAATCTACAGTTGGTCAGTGGATTTGTAAATTAATCTCTAGAAATATGATTAATATTATAATAACAACAATTTCAGTAATAACTCATTTGGAATCAATTTAGCACATATGAAACACTTAATGACAAACATCATTAAGGTCCAACTTATCCAACTTATTTCTCTAGAAGTTAGTTCTTGTTCTTCAAGGCCTCATGTGTACATACAGAGAAAGAGGATATGACCTTGACTTCAGTTTAATTATAGAAATGGTACAATGAGACATCTGATGTTGCAAAGTATTTCTTCCTATTCATTTCTACTTTGATATATTGGCCAGGTTAATTGGACTTCACTTTGGAGTCATTATAATAAAGCTGCTTAGATATAAGTAAATAACACAAATGATTTAAGCATTTCTTGGTTTTAGATCAAATTTACATCTTAATTCATAATCGGTGTGAAATGAGTTTTAGCTCTTGTAAAGTTTTATGATATGTCTTATGGAATTTTAAAAAGAGGATTAGCATAAGAAGAGCAAAATAGGTAAACAGTATTTCTAGAAACAAGCAGGGGTTCCTGTGAGAGCAGCTTTAACCAAGACCACTGGTGAAAGCTAAGGCGTGATACTCCACAGAGCTGCCTAGTCTGCCAGCCAAACCAAACTGTAAGCATTGTGGTTCAGGGAGTGACCATATCTCAAAAGCAAGATGGAGGCTATGGTTAGAGAAACTGAACATCTATATCTGGCACCCACAAGCACACAAATGCATATATGCATGCAGGTTCTCTCATGCATGCATGCATGTGCTCACTGTAGGGAGAGAGAGAGAGAGAGAGAGAGAGAGAGAGAGAGAGAGAGAGAGAGAAAGAGAGAGAGAGAGAGAGCTAGACAATGACAATTGACAATGAATATCTATCAAGACATTTTTTTAAGATAACCCAGCATAACTTGACTCTAGATTTGCAAAATTCCATCCCATTCCTTCACAAATCTCTAATCATGCAACCATGTACAATCTTTAACTAGTCTTGTATTTTTTACTTGGAAATTCACTTCACAGGGTCAATCTGTACCACCCTGTTTTAATAATCCCTGTATAGTACTAGGAATCAAGAAAGCTATAGAAGAAAGATAAGATATAGGAAAAAAACTAAAAATATAAAAACAGTAAAACTATGGACCTAAGACAAATACATTTTAGTATTCTTACACATTTATTGACAATTCTATATTCTTCTATAACTAAAAATGTTTTTTTTTATATAATATATTCTGGTTGTAGTTCCCCATCTTCTCTCTTCCCAGTTCCTTACCACCTGTCCTCTCATCCAGATCTACACCTTTTCTATTTCTTGTTAAAAAAAATGGACATCTAATTAATAATTTTAAAATAAATTCAAATAAATCCAAAACAAAAAAGTCAGAATATGACCAAATGACCAAGAATGAAAAACCAAAGAAAAAGCACAAGAAACAAAAATAGTTCTATAGACATGCCCATTTACACAGTCAAGCATCCAAAATAATTCAAAATCGGGAAGCCTTAATATATACAGAATGGGCATATAATATCAAAAAATTAAAATTACCTGACTAACATTATGTTAGTCCAAAAAAACCTCCAAAATTCCATTGTGTTCATTTTGTTTTGACCATCTATTGCTGGACATTCAGCCTACCCTTAGAACATGAGAATTAGTCAGGCTGTGGTGGCACACACTTTTAATCATAGCACTCAGGAGGCAGAAGCAGATGGATCTCCCAGTGTACAGCCAGAATATTTCACAGAGCAAGGTCTAGGAAAGCCAAAGCTATAGCAGGTTTGTCTCTAAAAACAAAAATAAACCAGTAAAAAAAGAATAAGAGAATTTTAGAATTCAAACCTCCTTTTCTCTAAATAGAATAGAATCTCCTAGTGGTCATATGTATGTAAAAACAGAGACTGCACATTCATTTTATGACCACCAAAACCCAAATAATCACACAGAAACTATGTTAATTACAACACTATTTGACCAATAGCTTTGTCATCTTTCTAGCTAGCTCTTATATCTTAAATTAACCCATTTCTATTAATCTGTGTACTGCCAATAAAGCTTACCAATAAAGGTTCTGGGCATCTTTCTGGTTTGGAAGCTACATGGAGTCTCTTAGACTCTGGGTACTCTCTCTAAATATCTCTATTTGGATTTCCCTTCTAAGCCATTGGTTGAAACAGGACCTCCCTAATTTTATTCTACTAAGCCATTGGATAAAACAGCTTTATTCGTTAGCCAATAAAAGCAACACGTATACAGAAAGACATCACTCATCCTGTGTATACATAAAACCTTCTATGATCTTACATTTCATTCATTTAGTAATTAAAGGCTAATAATCCATAAAGGGAACCATATTATTTGATCAAATTATTATAAAATTAATAACTTTATATTAAAGATAAAATTAAAATATTTCAGACTCAGAGGGGAAATGATAAAGTTATTTTAAAGCTGAGGTATGCTTTCTTTCATTGTCTAATGAGTCTCAGGGTTTCCAGGAAAATATATTTTTCTAAATAGCATATATATTCTCACATGCTTCAAAGAATTAACTATGAAATTTAAATTAGTTTTAATCACTGAAAATAACATGTGTACCAATCATCTGTCAAAATTACTAATGGAGACATTCCAAGCAGCTCAGTGGTTATGTATGGTACCTCTCTCATTTCCCTATTATAAAATTCAGTGTGATAGGGGACTCAAATGTAGTTTCATGGTAATATACTTTCAAGCAATTTATTTTAATCTTCTGGCTGAGATTGACTCAATATTTTTTCCCCTCTACTGGAAAAGCTAACCCCTGCGGGTTTTCTTTCAGACCAAGTTGAATCACTTTTCCCCTATAGGAAAAAACCTGAACTTTAAGCAAAGTCTTCTATGAATGTCTTCAACTAAAGCTTCTGAATTGAGGATCTCAACACCCAGTTTGTAATTTGGGACTAATTAAATTAGTTTACTGTACTGAATAAAATATATTTTTCATTATGTTCTAGTCACTCATTGTGACTGGTATCTTAAGACTTCTCACTCTATTTAAGCCACTTACTGTAAGGGAAGATTCATCTATCTCTAAATCCAGAGAGAAAACTATTCCTCCTCATTTGAGTAATAAATGTTTCACCTGATGCTGTTATGTATAATCTTATTTCTATATATTAATTTTTTCTTTTTCAACTGTAATCAATAGTATTTCTGACCATATGTTTAGTCAATAATCAGTGAAAAGTAAACTATTGGAATTATTCAAAAGCATTTAACATGCCACCATTATGAAGCTAATTAATACTGTTTGTGATGTCTTTCATTGATAAATGTTATGATTAAATTGAGGAATAATAAGTACACTTTCTGATAATTCTTTCAAATATATCTGAAGTATGATTTTATATTTTAATTACAACTTTTCACACTCTGCTTGATTTCATTTCTTAAATACTAATAATGAATACTACTAAATGTAAGTGTGTTTGTGTGTGTGTGTGTGTATCAAAGAATGGGTTCTAGATCATATGTGTGGAGATCAGTGGGCCCCTTGTGGCAGTGGGTTATCTTTTTCCACATTGTGGGGTTCAGAGAATGAATTCATGTTTGTAGATGGGACAGCAGGTACACTTTACTGTCAACGCCACTTAACTGATTCTGAATTTTATTTTTAATATCTGAAAAATTGACTATAGGAAACTATTTTCATAATTTAATATTATGGATAAGAGTATCAAAACTAAAGACTACCGTAGTGTCATTTTATTTCTAAAGTGACAGTTTATGAATTAACCTTTTTCCTCAATCTCGATCCAATTATCAGTAACTCTCAGCTGGGTGATTGGAGTTATTGCACTCATTCTCTATTTTAACCATTTCTCTTCAGAAGAAACACAGAGATTTTAAATAAAATCATCTAATTTTCTCACTTAAAATTCTTCAGTTTATTGTCATTGAATCTGTAATGCAATATAAATCTTTAGCTGGGCTTCTATGCCCTAACCACAGTAGACTATTCAGGATTTGCCTCATTATGGTCATTTGTTCTGTGTGTAAGCATCCAGGCTTTATTGAGTGGTGGTCCACTGAGAACTGTCTTCTTTGCTGCAGAGACCACAGCTCCTTTTATATATTCTTTTTTTTTTCTATTTTGCTCTGTTAACACATCATGTCATGTACCAGTTGGGTCAGTTCTATCTCATGTACCTGTCTTTTCTCCCAGGTTATCTTTAGGAACATTTAACTATTTATAAAACTAACATGATCACTTATTCATAATCCAGATATTATTTTCTTTTTCGCATAAAAGGCCTGTTCCAAAGCAATATTGCAAAAAATTGTAAACATTTCAGCTGTGTTAAAGCACCTGGAACACTGTTGAACATTAGTTTGATTCCAAAATGATAAAACTTGGGGCATTTATGAAACAGTATTTAAGAAATTTTAACAAATGCAATGTCAATTTATTTTTAACATATTTAATTGGATAGAAGAATTACACAACATAAAGTTTAAAAGAACATTTTAATGAGAATTATGTACGTATCTTACACATTCATTAACATTATACATTTAAAAATTCTCAACATTAAATTAGTTTCATATTTCCTTAGGTCAAGACAAAGTCAGTTATTTTTTTTTTCATTAGTGGATAAAAGTGCACCAATATTCCCTTTTATTTCTTTTCTTCTGGGAGATTCTCTGAGTTGTCTCTTTAATATTTAACGTTAATATGTGATACATTACTTGGACAATTGTCCTGAATATTTTTTTTTTCATTTCCCTCGTCGGAATCTTTCAGTGTGGCCAAGAAACAAAGGTGAGTCAGTTGACACAATTCTGATGCCACAAAGACACGTGAAAACTGTAAGAGTGAAGCACCTTGAGACTTGCTTCCAGAGTGGAAACAAAGGAATACCCGTCTCTTCCAGTCCAGGGGATTGTGAAGAACAGCCCTGTAAAGAAAGGGCCCACACATGGTTTGTCTGTTCCCAGGTTTGACATTCTTTGGCTTTGGCTCAAACAGCTACAGAGCAGAGAATACGAGCTGGCAAAGGACACCTTTTTTGTTTAAATAAATTATTTTATTTTTGCATCCTGGTTGCAGTTTCCCTCCCTTCTCTCCTGCCAGTTACCTCCAGCATACATCCATCTCCCAATCCACTCAGGTCCCTTAGAACCGTCTGAACCTGCTCACACCATCAACTGCTCCATCCATTACTCAGACATAGAGGAAAGCTGTGGGTTGAATTTCCCCAGCATTTCTTGATCCACAGGGCATGATATCTGCACCTTCAGCAACAACAGCGAAGTGCTGTTGGAGAAATGTCTGTGCACCTTTATCCAAGGGGCTCTGGACAATTAGAGAAGTGTTGTTTGTATCAGTAAATCAGACTAGATTTGGTCATTTTGCTTTGTTTTGTTTTGCTGTGTGTGTGTGTGTGTTGAACATAATCATTGTGGTTACTTCCACTACTCTTATATTAAAATTTATTTCAATTTTATTAAATGAAGATAGACATTTCTTTTCTAATGTACTGTAGTACTTTTAATACTAACAAAAGAAAAAATCTTAAATCTTATGACAAATGAATTCTTATGCCAAGGATAGTGGCAGTATGACAGTCCAACAGAACACTTCAGGACTTACTTTTCCCTTCTTCAAGGACCTCTTTGGCCAAAACAGCACCTGAACCAAGTAGCATAAAGATCAGGAAGACAAAAAAACATTTATGTCAAATTATGACTCTATGTACAATAGAATTTATTGAGCTAATCCAAATTTTTAGGTGTTCTATAGCAAATATTTTATTTTTGTTGTAATTTCTATTGTGGCAATTAACTTAAAGCAGTATTATGGCCATTTTGTCCAATAATCCTCCAAAACAAACAGTTAAAAGAACCCTTTGCTTCTTTCTATTGTACTCTTAAACATTTCTTCTTTATGAGATAATGTTGAATTAACATGCAGCTCAGATTTCATAATGAAAAAATTCATAGTTTTCATTCATCTTTGCTCAACAATAATGTCATCCAAGAAAGCAATAGCACATTATCACACAAAGGCAGCCAAGAATATCTAACAATTTTAGTCAGGAAATCAGTGTTTCACACAATCTTTGTATGTTCATGCGTGTTAATTATATAGAATTTTAGGTGCAGATGAACCATGGTATTTATCCATAAGGAGCTTATGAAAGCTGAAGTCACCTGTTTAGCTGTATTCATCCCTAAGAAATTCAAATCTCGTTGCAACTCTAAACCTTTATCAATCTGAGAGTCTAGTACATGTAAAGTCATATGTTCTATAACATTATCAGCTTGAGATTTCAGGACGTGTAAAGTCATATGTTCTATAACTTTATCAGTCTGAGAGTCTAGAATGTGAGAAGTCATGTTCTATAACTTATCAGTTTAAAATTTTAGCAAGCATAAAGTCATACGTTCTATAGACTTGTAGATTAACATTTCCTACATTCCCATGATACCATTCCCAGAGACATAAGTTCATTTCTTGCCAAATAAAGGTCCTCTGTTATATGAATATAAGGTGAACGTTGTTAATTTCTCATTAATAAATGGTCCTCCATGGTGTGAATATAGGGGATAAATGCTAATTTCTCATGAATAAATGGTCCTTCATTGTGTGAAAAAATTGTTCATTTTTTCATGCACCTGCTGGAGTTCTTTAATTCTGTTCAATGTTTTCTTTTCTTTTTAGCTTCTATGACCCTGCATCAAAGACCTGTTCTAATTACTTGAGAATAAATACCTTAGGTGTCATTTTTGATTCAGATGGTAAGTGTTTGCTTAGTTTTATATGAATTCTACTTCTGTTTCTTAAGGAGCTTGTCATTGTACAGTCTTGTCAGGAGTGTATGAATCAGAAAGTATCTCTGAATAGCAGTCATACTCTTTCAAAAATATGCCAAGGTTCATAAAATATGGTTAAATTTCTCTTTAACATTTTAAAATAGCTAAAAAAAAACCTCAAGACATAATTAAATGTAAACAGTGTTTGGTAGGTGGAAAAAATTCTCAAAAGCAATAATAATGTCTACATGTAGAGTTTCAAAAATCCTTACATTGCCTTTTAATATGTGGGGTTATATATATCAATGTAAGAAGTAGATTTATCATGATTTCTCACTCATATAACTTGGGTTGTCTTAGTTGACCAGCTTCATGTGACAGAATTTATCCTTTGGTTCATTTCAGGCAGACTATGATTTTAGAGACCTTATAATATTCAGGAAGTTTGTCATGGAAACAGTGTTATAAGAGAGATACTGACAGCAAAGCAGAAGCCTGGGACAAGTATAGTTAGAGCTGGGATGCTCACTTCTGGGGAAGTCTCCATCACAAATTAAAGAACATTGTTCAGACTGTTGCAATTCATTCTCTCTCTCTCTCTAGAGAGAGAGACCATTTAAGAAAAAATTATTTCATTTCTTTATTCCTATATTCATTCTAGACAAACTTTTATTAGAGGAGTTAAAGCTATTGTTATAAATATTTGTATTGCAAAATCCATGAAAATTGTCTCAGAACTAGGGTAGTCTTTCCCCTATAACACAAAGAATTTTAGATACCACTGTCATAACTAGAAATCCTAAAATCAGTTTATGTCATATTGCTAAGTAGTAAAATCTGTAGAACTAGACAATATATATGTTGAATATATTTTAATTCTTAAAATCACAGCCAGCTGGATGGTGGTGGCACACACCTTTAATCCCAGCACTCAGGAAGCTGAGGCAGGTGAATTTCTGTGAGTTTGAGTTTAACCTGGTATATAAAAGTCAGTTCCAGGACAGCCAGGACTGTAACACAGAGAAACCCTGTCTTGCAAAGCAACTAAACAAAACCAGAAAAAAACATTATAATATATCATTTATAGAATATTACATAAGGATTATAGCAATTCCCTTAGGTTTAATGTAAATAAACTAAATAAATAAATGGGGGATAAGAAGGATGAGATATTACACTATCATTCACACTTTAGAATTGATATGTAAAAACTGTATTAATAGAAAATTTAAAAAAAAACAATTCTCCAGAAAATATATAGTATTCCTGGTATATTGAGATAAAGTTTTTGAGTATATCTCTTCTAGAGATTTTAGATAATTTATTGATCAATAATTACAGTTTTATTTGATATAGACATGTATAGAATATAAACACATGAACAAAAGAAAAGAGTAGATAAGAAAGCTACATGTAAAAAAGATGTAAAAAGAAAAATAAAATCGTAGGTACGATTGACTTAAGGATTGAGTTCGTATTTCATATTGTTTCAGAAATTTCTTTGAGACTTACATCTGTTTCTAAACTTGTACTGCTTTCTTATTAGTTCAATTTTTTTTGTTTTCTCTGGTTCAGATATGTTTAGGAGCTAATCTGTTACTTTTTTCAGTTAAAATATAGTCATATCTTTTTCTCCTTTCCTTTTCCACCTCTACTGATCTTAAATGTTTGAATTTGAGCTAAGACTGAGTGAATTAAATAACCTCCAAGAACCCTTGAATAACAAATCTATCTTAATATGGGCAACGTTTCAATAGACTTAAGATCCTTTGATAGACAGTTCCACGAAATTGCATGTTAACTGTATAATTGCAGTTTAAAGTTACCTTAATGGAGAGTCTGGAGAAATGGCTCAGTGATTAAGAGGACATGTTCTCTTGCAGAACTGGGCTCAGTTCCAGCACCTATACCAAGCATCTCACAAAGCCTACAACTATAGTTCTAGGGAACTGGATGGACTCTTATGACCTCTGCACATAAGGTACCAAGCACACAAATGATAAACATATATACATGCAGGCAAGCATACAAATATAAAATAGGATAATAATAATAATAATTAAAATATCTTAATAGATTTTATAAAAAAATAAATAGGACCTCTGCATGAAATGAAATTTTGAAAGGAACAAACAAAACTAATTATGAATTAAATATTTAGATAACGTTAAAAAGAATTATTATCAGCCTAATAGGAAATACCAAAAAAAATTGAGCAAACAAAAATATCCCACAAGAGTGCAACAGAAACAGAAGTACCTAAAAGCTACTCATGGACATTCTGGAAGTGCTTTTTTTAGTTGTTGAACAGCTGTCAAATTATCAATCAACAATGATGGCAGTCCTTGCTCAGATATGAGTACCTGTGGGCCTTTCCACCTACCTAAGAGTTGGGGAAAACATCAAAGTCTAAACAGAAATCATACAGCTCTATATTCAGGTCCACTTTTAATATTTGGTATATATTCAAATAAGCCTATACTATTAAAATGAAAAATTCTACAACTATGGAAGTGATTTCTATGTCTCTGCAAATAGGAGAGTGTTTTCCCATTGGAGATGTACTGGCTGATTACATTTATGACTGAGACCTTACAATTTCCCAGACTGCAGCACAGGTCTGTAGTCTATGGTCAAGTCGTACCTAAGATAACAATCTAGAACATTCTTCAGTCTCTCACAGTCCTCAGTTACCAAATTGCAATAACTAACACTACTTAGTGATACATAAGTAGCTTTCAAATGAGAGGGACACAGAATAATGGGAACATTAGCCTTCTTCACAGACTGGAAGCAATGTTAGTTCACAAGTTTTAAAATCAAGCTCTTTATCAGAGGCAGTGATTTTGCAGTGAATTCAAGCATTTTTCATATTGATAAAACGGAGGCTAAGAAATACAGAGGGAGATGAACAAATGAACAAGTTTTTGCTTTTTATCGTCAGGAGAATGCTGAAGATAATGTTCACAGCAATGCCTCTTCAGAGAAATTGAAAGGTTGTGATGCAAAAAGACCTGTAAGTATCCAAATATCCATATATGAAATTTCCATCATCATATGCAGAAGCCTCTCTTTTCTGGGTCTACTCAGGTTGAGATCATATATCACAGGTTCAATGAAAAGATGTGAGTGTATAATTCTAGGGAGGGAATTCAATGTTCAATGGATACATCGTTTTAGATTGGGGAGGGGGAGAGAATAAGAACAGGAAAATACTTTGTATTTAATATTTTACCCGTTTAGTTATTGTTTATACTACTCTATACTAGTATATATACCTATAAGCTATTAATTGTTTTCAAAAAACACAAAGAAATATATAAATACAAAGGCATAGTAAGTTTAATATTTCACTTAAAGAGGGATATAATATCACTTTTCATGTAAACAAAAAATTTATTAACTTTTATAAATCCAACATATATTCAAAATAACATTTGCTAAGGCTTATTAAAATTCCTTGCATTCTGATAGTGATTTGTTTTTGGATAACCAAACATAAATCATTGAGTACCGAAATGATTTTATGTCCTAAGCCACCTCATTTCGATTTTTCTTATTTTTCAGTGATGGTGACTCATTTATTAATGTTGGGCCACTATTCTTTGACTAGGAGTATTTGATTTGTACTGAGTGCAAAGAAAGCCTTGAAAATTAAAATTTATCCTTCCTTTAAATTATAGGTTTCTTAGCTCCCCAGATAATTAAGGCATATAATTCTGAATCAAAATAGAATGAATAAAATCAGTTAACTAAATACCTTTGAGACTAAAGATAGGATGGAAGTTGTAGCAGCTTTGCACTGTGTTCTGTATAGATGAGACAGCAGATTACCACTTTATTATGGTAAGATTTACATAGATAAGATGATTTGTCAGCTTCAAATGAGACTTCAACAGTTATAGATGAGAGAACATTTGAAAATTTTTCCCATCCTGAGTCAAGGTTTCTGAGCCACAACTTCTTATGTTACAAAATAAATGAATTTGAAAGACACTTCTTTTGCTGGCCAGCAGTGGAGCACACCTTTAATCCCAGCACTCAGGAAGCAGAGGCAGGAGGATCTTTGTGAGTTCAAGACCAGCCTGGTTTACAAGAGCTAGTTCCAGGAAAGGCTCCAAAGCTACAGAGAAACCCTGTCTGTCTCAAACACACACACACACACACACACACACACACACACACACACACACACACCTAGCAATCTGATGTAGATATTTTCTCTAGTGAGGTTCTCTATTCTTTGATATACCATGGTTGTGTCAACTTGACAAAAATTCAAACATGTTAGGCTGTTGATTAGTAATTATTAGTAATTATAGAAAGCTGTGTCTTTTGTGTGTTTTATCCCAAGATGGTAGTCCCAACTAAGACAAAAAGTGGTCCTAGAATGCTTACTACATAATGTTATTCTCTGAATGAACTCTGAATCTTAGAAAACATACATCTCAAAAGTTAAGCATAAACTTTAGTAAAAACACATTCCCTGAAAGACATCTGCAGTACTAAAGAGATAAGAATTAGTTTGTAAAAATGTTCATTTGTGTGTTGTTCTTTTTCTCTGTCAACTTTGATCAATGGTTCATAATTAGTTACCTTAAAACAACATATAGACTAACAACTACCTTTTTAGAATAGCAAAATCTAGCTTACAAGATTAACCTTCACCTAAACACATGGTTTAAGAAAACAATCTTCTAAGAGGGGTACCATGAGATTTTATTATCTATACACTATACCTGTATTATGAAGAAATTTCCAATATATAATAAATTAAGATGACCTAGAGAAAAATACATCAAGTTTTAAATATATTATTAAGCTCAATTTGAGGTTTCTATTAGACTATTGTAGGAAGCATGATTATTTTGAATGTGACAATAACACTGGTGGTTGGCAGTCCCTTTCTCATAAAAGCCTGTATGTATTTTATGGAAAACACAATAGTGTATTAAGAAAATGTATATTTGTGAAGCTAGAGAATTGGCAGGTTATTTTCGCTGATTATTCATTTCTTGGGATTATTCATTTACTTGGACAAGTAAGTAGTTTACCTTTTCTGCTATCATTTATGTCTCTGTTTTCCTTTCAGAAACTTACCTGTCAGGTTCTGGGCTAAAGGGGCTTGGAGAGACATAGCAAAGTTCTTCAAATCTTTTCTGGACACTATTATCTGTGCCAACCCTCAAGAGTCCATTGTTCAGTGTTGGAACTCAAGATCTGCCTTTAGAATTGAATTCTAAAGAAGAATAGGGCCCCACGCTGCAGGAGATCTAGTGGCTGTTTAAAAACATAGTACTTAAGAGGAAAATGGAGACAAGGTGAGCGAAACAGTTAACCCAGCAATCGGAGGGGACACTACTCTGACGTCACACTTTGTGAAAGGAAAATAACTTCTTAAGAAACTAATTTTTAAAGTGGTGTTTTTAGGAGACTAATCAGAATAACATTCTCATGCCGAACCCTGTCTACAAGAAGGTGACAAATTGGTCCTTTTCTCCTGTAAAATAAAATTTCTCTCATCATTTGTGGAGAAAAGTAGCAAACAATGCTGACTTAGTGTTATATAAAAGAGTATAAAAGACAAGGTTTTAAGAAACAAGAGCATTATAAGAATTGGGAGAAGAATGCTAGGGGAAATTTAATTTTTCTACCATTAAAATATCCACTTAAGAAATAAAATAAATGTTGACCATTTACACTAATACAAACCTGTAACATTTTTGGTGAATTTTCTGATTTATATTCATTTATGTCGATTTGTATTGACATCACTGGGCAAATCAATTACCTACTTTTGTTTGGTAAGAGTTAATCTGGGAAGTTAAAATAGTTCAAGTGAGACCATGTTTAACTGAATTTATCAGTTTAGGATAATTTTCCAATTGTAATTGCATTCCAAAAAAATAAGTGCATATCAAAGTTTTGACAACTATACTCTTTCTAGGAAAAACCGTTACTTGCATTAGTCCATCTAATATAGGGATATTTGAGAACAAAGGAAGATTCTGCTTGGCAAAGTAAAACTTTGAGGCTGTTAGCCACAACCAACTACAGTAATTATGTTCTGTGTGATACATATAGGCTTGAAATGCTTTATCCTGTACTTAGAACCTTTACCATCCTTGGTTCTTAAATTGAGAAAGGAATTGGCTTATTGCTCATTTTAAGGGCAGTTCATGCATTGGCCTTTCGACAGTTTGACTTCAAAAGAGAATATAGATATTCTTTCTGTTTTATCAAACTTTAAAGATGAGTGCTATGTTCAAATAAAAAAAAATCATAAACTCAAATTTTGCTGTCAAGTTAGTGGTTTTCTGATTAAAGTTAGTTCGATATTTTCTATCTGCTTTAACTTTATTCATTTATGTGTTTATTTGATTCAATTAGCTATTTATTTTGAAATATGCTCTCTTGGAGCTCAGACTGCCATATCTATTACTATTTAATATACTGAAGAAAATACAGAATCTCCTGGGATATTTGCAAAATTGTATAGAATGGCACAATGTAGGTTTTGTACATTATTCTAAACAGCAGAATATTAATGTGTGTCTCTGCTTTTTATTATTTAATAAATATTAAATGGCAATGCCTTAAAAACATATATATACACATTTTTCAAATATTTATTGAATAAAGTACATATTTTCACAATCTTCTTGTGACTTATAAAAAAATATTAGGAAGAAATAGTATGAATTTTGTTTCACATTAATGATTAATATTAAAATATAATATACATCTGTAACTGAAGGGAAATTGTTTTAGCAATGTCAAAACACCATAATGAACAAAACACACAAAAATTTAGGACTTCTTAAAAATTGACTTGATACCATTTCCTTGAGAGGTGAATCTGAAATCACAGGGCACCCAGAATAATGCCCTATGGGCAAAACAGTTAGCTCTGAAGAGCAGCCATGATTATATAATGATATAGCATTAAAATATGCAAGAAACCAGAATTATGATTGTTAGTAATTCCTGAGGAAATTATATCACTTACTTTAAGAAAATTAAATGGCTCAATTTATTTATTTATTAAAGATTTCTTCCTCCTCCCCGCCACCGCCTCCCATTTCCCTCCCCCTCCCAGATCAAGTCCCCCTCCCTCGTCAGCCCAAAGAGCAATCAGGGTTCCCTGCCCTCTGGGAAGTCCAAGGACCACCCACCTCCAAATTTTTAAGAAGGGTCATATTTTTAGCTATTGCCTATAGTTTGCAGTGGTTATCCTTGATAGAATCATCAAAAATAACCATTATATTAACCTTTTTAAGTCAAATATTTGTTTCAGCATATGAAGCAACATGATTTGGTCCATACGAGGTAATCTTCTCAGGCTTCTCATATTTTCTGGTTTTCGTTTTCCACTGGATTTCTCAGGTGATGCCCTTTTTTCTAATATCAGCTAGAGAAGGACTTTCTCTCAGGATGAATTACCATTTCTTACCTGATGAAACATTCATGTTTCCTACTAGTAACTTTCAGTTTGTCAACCAAATCACGTTATTTTTAAATGGCTGATCTGGATTACCACTAAACTGATGGCTTAAATCAACAGTAACTTAGTTTTCAAATTCTGAAATCAAGGCATCAGTTAAGACAGCTCATCTCTCTCTAGAGACAAACAAATTTACCTGCTAAGAATAAAAAGTATAGAGAACAGTATATGAAAACAGTGTGGGTGAGACTGTGTGTATGTATCTTTCCAAGTCAAGCACAGGAACCCAGCAATCAGCATCTGGCAAATTAGCTGTGAAAACAAGAACCTCTGAGACACAAATGACATTGTATGAAAAAAGGGAAAACATTTTACCTGGAGCAAGCCTTGAAATGCTGTAATACAGAGATGGATGCTATGAGCCAGCTGCTTTTAGGATAACAAGACAACAATGAAATGAACTGGTATCTATAAGAATTTAGGGTGCACAGGTTTTGGGGGCTCAGTTTTTAATAGAAATGAAAGAACTCCTGTCGTTAAATTAATCTTCTCTGCAGATCACTCTCATTCTATTCCATCCTTCATATTTCCATTGCTGGAAAGCCTTCCTCTGCAAGAATGTGACACAGGAATTGTACCATCATAGTCTCAGTTGCTGTCAATTTCTGGTGATCTAATTGCAGAACCTGATACACTAAAGTGTGAAATATTTGCTAGTGGAGCTGAAAACCGCCTCATACTTGGACCCTCAGTCAGCCTTACATTTTAAGAAAGATAGGACATATATTTCTAATCTATTTTGTTTCTTGAATTTAATGAATTTAATTCTTGGGCAAAAGGAACAGTAAGTTAGTGAAATAATATGAACGGAGTGACTTAGAGATAGTGTGTTAAATATGTTAAATAGATTTGACACCTGGGCATCATGAGTCCATTTTTATGATCCACATCGTTTTTGAGACTGATTCATATCAAAATTTCTCCAATATTTTTTTTCTTATTCACCACTAGATAATATGACTTGTTTCTTATAGTCAAAGAGTATGCACAAAAACTTCAATATATTTTTTATCCAAATTGTTCTTTCTTATAAAGTGGGAAAATTAGCAAAGGTCAATTAATGCTTTTGAGGGTTAGAAGGAAATGAATAAAGAGCTTCAAATCTGTGAATTTTTCCATAGTTGTGACTGCTAGAAGAGTTAAATAATTTTGAGAACTGTGAAAAGTATCTAGGAGAGACAGAATGGACGGCAGGCCTCACCTTTGCTCTGGAAGAAAACACAAATGAGTTGCTTGTCATGTAATCAGGTAGCAGAGACCCACAATGATTGGAACAAACTTTTAGAGGTACAGAAGCAGTTAGTTCTCTCTCTGAACATGGAATGCATCAACTTAATTTCAGTAACAGAAAAGAAAAGAAATTAAGAAAAAACATTTCCTCGTAAAAGAGTCCTACAATATTTGGAAGAACAACAAACCATATATATCTTCCTGAAGGACAAAAAGTTATCTGAACATGTTCAGATCCACATTCCATCACTCTACACTAAAATAATAATAATTTTGAAATATCTACTCTGAAATACAGATACAATAAAGTTTCAGTTTTGCTCACAGAAGAAATAAATGGAAGAATTTATCTTTATTTTTAGAATCTAGTTGTTTGGAAAACTAGTTATTAAATTTGTGAAAGGACGATACATAAAATTAAATGCATCTAGATTACACACATGTAAATTTGCACAGAGTTCTAATACTATCAAATTTGGATGGTGTTCTGGTAAGATGGTAACCCTTTATAATGTGAATGTCCTCTATAAATAAATAAATATAATAATAAATAATTAGAATGTCATTAAGAAAGGAAGAGACAATGAAAAATGCTAAATAACATACAATAGCATTAATACCACATGTGACTTCATTGTAAAACAGGTTTTAAAAATATGAGGAGATTGTACCTCTTGAGCATGAATCTAAAACAGAGGC
Source organism: Neodon shergylaensis (assembly GCA_025134845.1). NCBI lineage: Eukaryota > Metazoa > Chordata > Mammalia > Rodentia > Cricetidae > Neodon > Neodon shergylaensis. Next base: position 9,041,566 of record JABTXL010012463.1, read on the forward strand.
ATTCAATCCAATATCCCATATGTATATATATTCTACATAGATTATAATTTACATTTAATTTACTAGGTATGTATTTAAAGTGATGTTTTCATGAATAAAATGCATACAATAAGGTAAATTTATAATTATTTGTGTAATTTAAATATACATGCAAAGACAACAGGAAGTGAAAGAAAATGTAATTTTAAAGGACAGGTAATGTATTTACTAACTAAATTACAGAAATTGCTAAGTAAATAGTATGTTAGTAATAAAGGCGATTAAAAGCAAAATAAATATCTTCTATGAAGATAATTTTAATCTCATGCACATTCAGACAAAGACAAAGGAAAACTTCATAGAATAGCTTTCACTTATTTATCCAGCAATATATAAAGTGAAACATTAAGTGCTCTTCAGAATGTCAGGAAGTAGGTTCGACTTGTTCAATTTTCTAAAGAGAAAAAGAAATTCCATTTTTATCTATAAAAATTAAGTGCATATTGTTAACCTTAGCAATTTCCCTTTAGAGACCATAATTACTAAATTATATGGATTTTGCTCAATGGGCGAATAAGTATAAAATTATTATTATAAGGACTATAAAATACTTAGCAGGTATTAAAAGAAATGGACGATAATTTATACCTTCTTATTTTGCTTTAGTATGGTTTAAAGAGGTTAAAAATACATGTCACACTTAATAGTGTTTTGTTTTGAAGTTAAATGAAAAGATGTATGTTTGGGAACTTGAATTAAAAACCCATTAACTGCATATAAGCATATATTTTTAAATTGCTATTACTAGAATGCATTAGATAATAATTCAGGAATTCATTACAAATGATATAGAAAAGGAAAATATTTAAATTATTAAATTCTTTCCTGATTTTGAATAGGAAACATTTTGTAAAGAATATTGAAAGGCTATGCATCTAATGAAAAATATGATTTTGCCTAGATTTCTTCATTAGACCTGTAGGGAATGAAGAATGTACTAGTATGGTACCATGTTTTCTATGAAGTATGTGATTGATCGTGGATGTCTAAAAAATATAACTCTGTATGTGTATTTCTAGGGATACTGATATATGGAAATATAAACAAGGCTAATGTATTAAAGTTTGATAATGATGAATTTTAAACATATGTATGAATACTGGAAACCAAAGAAATAAATGTTTATAAAATATCTAAAAACTTAATGTTGTCTTTCAATGACTCTAATAAAATGGTTTATATGCTTTTTCCAGGCATGCTATCAGAAATTTAAAAATAATAAATTTGATTTGATTTTTCTTATTATTTAGGCATATTCTTGCAAATACAAACTTTATATGACAAATTCTGGATCTGACCCCAATTCTAGTAGTAACAACTATGTCATATATATATATACATATATATGCATGTGTACATATATGTGTGTATTCATTATTCATGTATATACATACAAATGTACATACATATATACATACATATATAAATCTTAAAACTATAAGCATATTCATCACCTTTATCTCTATATTTTCATTATTTCATGGAGATATATATGTATTCAACCCACCAGTGTAATGAAAGAAGTATTTAATTAACTTAATGCTTTAACTTTTTATGATTGGTCATTAGAAGAACAGCAATATCTACCAGCTTAAATGTTCCAGACATGTACCCAAAACCAAATTCAAAATGAAGGTCATGTACAAAGAAACAGCGAATTATGAAAACATGTTGCATAATCTTTTGTCAACCAATGGACATCATTTTTCTGTTACAACAATCTAATGAGAAAATATTAGACACATTACAATCATTATCAAAAACTGAATTTTCCATACATAATTCCTACAAATCTACCAAAGCTTCTAAGGGAACTCACAAAGTAAAAGTTTTGTGCACCCCTCATTTTCTTTCTGTATAATCAAAGTTGTCAATATCTAATGTTTATTAAGCTATGGCCCTTTAGAATTAAGATATTACTACACAAAGGAGCTCTTCATGATAACACAGTTTATGTATGCAAATATACTCTCTTGAAACAAGAAGAAAATTCAGATTCATGCAACTGATCTTTTTTGTAATTTTCCTACTCTTTTATAAGTCGTTCTAAACTATGATAATGTAAACATATTGTTGTAGACTTTTACTTGATTAACTTGCCTAGTCACTTCAAATAACCAATATATAAATTTAACATTCGTTTCCTTGAATAAAATCATGGGTTGGTTTATTTAGTCCAGCACTTCTATTGTAATAGCTCCTCCTGTGTCTATACAATGCTATTTTTAGATTATTTTCCTGCAATATCAGAAAACTAACACTGAATCTGAAGAAAGGATTTAAGATGATGTAGAATGAGAGGCTGAACTGGTAGTTGGAAAAAGTCTTTTCTTCTAATATTTTCTCTGGATCACACGTTGATCTCTTCTTATACCTGGTTTTCACCTTTATAGATAGGCTTCAAGCAGGGTATCTTTTGAAGCCAAGTAAATCTGGCCTTCTTATTAGTGGTGCAGGGCAACTGGTATATCTATGAGCCAGTTAACTTCTGCTGCAATGATTCTGAAATTCTTAGAGGTTCTGTAAGCCCTAGCATTACGTATGAGGGTATGTGCAACTGAAGACAATTCAGAGTTAGCTTAGAAAACATTTTAAAGTTCAGCTGTTCAGAGAGACAATGGAGAGTCAGCAGGAAACAGAAAAATGGCCACGGAGAACTGTACAAATTTCAGCTAGATGGAACTTTTCAAAGGAAGCATAACTTATGTTTTTTTCAATTGCTTGGTCATCTTTGGGCCAGTCTCACACTTTATCAAGCAATAATGTTGATGTCTATCAAAGTGAAAATGCATATAAAGACCTTTGGACCAGGCATGTTCATTTTCTTAAACTACAGAAACCTTCTTAGTTTTATCCCACACTCCAGATTTACTTGGGAAACAAACCTCAGCTAGAACATTAACCATCCCAGGAAGTACCAAGAAAGGCATTTCAGGACGGTGAATAAACCTGTTCAGCCTGAACATTGGAAAGGTAAGTGCAGATTCAAAGTTTCCTGCTTTGCAAAGAATGCAAACAAAGGAGATGGAGACACCTCTGATGCACATCAGATAAGCTGTAAGAAAGAGTCCATAAGTCCAATGGACTTCCCTCTCCTTCACATGTATCTGTATAGCTGTAGGCAACTACTATTCAGTAACAATTTGCTACAACATCTCATTCTTTCCAACTTTATTTCTTTTTAATTTATTGTAATTATTCACACTTCACTGTAAAGGAGTAAGATTTAAAAGTCACCTTTTTCTTTTATTCTTTCCACATTTCCACATGATGGTCAGATATTTCTGCTATTATCAGAGAAATAACCATTTATGTTTAAAGAGCATGAACTGGGTTAACACAAGAAATACAAGCATCTACTGTCAGCAAGGAATACAAGGAATTGTGATTTGTTCTATGTATTAATGTTACCCGTGTTCAATTGCTTTCCTAAAATTAGTTTTTTTAATATTTCACATATTTATAGTATTTCATATTATTGCCATCCTCCCAAACCCACTCTAAATCCTCCCACCAAAATGCATAATAAATAAAAAGCATTTTTGTATACAAACTCACCTCATTATATAGTTACCACTTGAAATACATCTAACTTACTTTGTGTTCATGAGCAATATAACATAAAAACAAGTAATTGAGCAAATTACCTAAAATACAACAACAAAAATATAGATACCTTAGCAAATTTTATAAAATTCAACTGTATTAGGAATGAGGTAAACATAGAAGAATAGATGACCTCAATTAAAGAAAACTTTATTAACAGTAGATAAGAAATTTTTGAAATTGAAATTGGCTAAGGTTGTTGCAAGATATATAATTATATAAGATTTAAAGGAGAACCATAAAATAACAAATATCATGTTTCATGTCCATAAAATGCTTGTAGTCATTTAAATTATTACTGATAATGATAAGCTAGTTGTATGCTACAATATTCTCATAGGAGCAAAATTTTCTGAAGTCCTATTTAAGGAAATATATCTTCATAGTTAGGTTACACATGACTACAGGTGAACTTGTATTTCTTAACAAGTCATGAACTATAAAAGAAAAGTATGTTCTGTTAATAAAACTTTCTTCACTAGACAATAACAATTCAAATTTCACTTTCTTGCCATCTGTTCACAGCAGAATATTTGAGCAGCATAGATTTCTGTCACTCACAGAGTAGTAATTGTGCCATGACCTAATTAGATTTTACAAATATGAAATAATAGGCTAGTTACTATTTTGGGGTAGAAAGTGTTTTATACATGTGTTATGTCCTTGATGATTTAATTTCAAATGGTTACTTTAAAAATCATGTTGACATATTTTCATGTAAAGTTTATTCTATAATAACTGCAAAATTTCTGAGAAAGGTTATGTTGCAGTTGGGTTATATATTATATTGGTTTGCTATAAAGAATCAGTAAAAATAAAATTTTATCATTATGTTAGAAAAGTTGTATTTGCCCTGTGTAGTTACAAATGTCTGAACCTTATCAAGCTTTCAAATAGACCAAAGTAGCGAGAATATGCTTTATTTTAACACTCAAATTAATGTCTATTGTCTTTAATGTTGCATTTTCAACATCTTCAAATTATACAAGCCAACAATTACTGCTTTTCCATGTTGTACACTGCACTTGACCTTGGATTTGTGTTGAAAGAAAAAAAAATCCTTTCATAATCATTATTTTTAAGAAGTGACAAAAAGAAAGAACAAAAAAAATCAAGCCAATGAACTTCACTAAAATAATTCTTTATGTTTTCTTTCTGTACTGAAAAACAGGTGTAATATCCTCCTGTAAGCTGTTTCATTATGTTGCCAGTTTTATACCATCCCTAAGATTTATTTAGCCATAGATGACTTCATGAATTATAGTACATTGATAGAAAGCTCGTAGGAACCTACATGATATAATGCCTCTCTCTTAAAGTAGGTGGCCTAATGTCATCTCACAGATGGATGATAATTACTGCAGGGAATTATCACAGTAGGAATTTATCAATTAAACATTGTATACTATATTCCATCGTAGATCTGTTATCCCACTCTTCTCTGTGTTTTTTTTTTTTAGCATCGGTTTTGGAATTTTATCAACTCCTAAAATGCCTATCTGAGCCTCCACTGACTATTTTATCTATTTTAGGTTGCTCAGCTTTAATGAAGATATCTATAACATTCCTTCAAAGACTGAAGAACATCAAAGAGGCAGAATAGAGCCAAAGAAAAGCAACAAATGCACAAAATTCTCGCTTTTGGACATGGCATATAATTAAAGGTTGAAAGGTACATTAGGGAAGAATTAAGGTAATTCTGTGTCCCTGTAAATGGAGTCTGCTTTTTTTTTCCCATCTGCCCAGACTCAAAAAATACAGAAAATATATTAATTAGAAAGCTGTTTGGTCAATGGCTTTGGCATATTCCTAGCTAGCTATTATATCTTAAATTAACCCATTTCTCTTAATACATGTGTCGCCACAAGGCACTGGCTTACCAGAAAGTTTCTGGCATCCTTTACTTTCAGCACCTATATGACGTCTTCCTGACTCTGCCTACTCTCTATCTATATCTCTGTTCAGATTTCCCACCTGGCTTTATTCTGCCCTGCTACAAGCTGAAGCAGATTCTTTATTAGACAATAATAGTAAAATATAGTCACAAAATACAAAGGGGATGAATCCCAAGCTGTTGGAGGTGGGCTGGCAGGAGCATTTAAGCTTATAGACAGCAGTAGATCTACTAGTGGGCTTAAGATACAGAAGGTGGGAAAGAAGAAAAAGATAGTCACCTGATTCACAGCTGCCTGTGGCAGATACGTAGAGAATGGTTCCGTGACTCCTCTGGCAGTCACAAAGCAGTGTGTATTGGCTGAAAGTAAAGGCTGAAATGGGTAGTAGGAAAGAACTAGTATCCTTATCTGCCCCAAGTGCCTAAGTTGATGGAGGTAGAGCAGAAGGAGGGGCTCTTGCCTACAGGATTCAGCAGGTCTTTAGTAACAAAAGTTTGTGTTCTGGGTTAGCTATTACTCATCTCATGTTATTCTCTCTGCCAGTTCTGAATATTTTATCCTTCCCTTGGCCACAATCCAGACTGTATAATCCTGTTCACCTAAATTTTTAATGTAGTTCAATTGGATCTAGCTTGCTTCTTTACTTTTTATTATGTGTACTTGTGTAGTGTTGAGCATATTTTCCTCTGAATGTGTCATAGTAATCCTTTGTTTGCTTTGTCATTTAGGGTATACTTGAGAAATGTTGTCAAGCTTGTGGGAATCTTCAGGATGGGAGGTTATGAGACCATGAATGTCAATGTCAGAAGCTATTATCTAGCAACTTAAGCGGATTATGTTTATTGTTGATAGGTATAGTTTGGTTTCTATTGAGCCATAGAAGAATCGGTGTTTGGATAAACACACATGCTTTGCTATCAGTTTGTCAATAAGCAAGCATATTTTTGTTGACATTGGACTATAATGAATTGCTAGTTTTTCTCATTTTACTTGTCTCCTTCTATCTCTAATGATTGAGGATAAGTGGGAAGAATATTGAAGTCAACAAACATGTGCTTAGATGATTTACTGCTAAATATAGCCAATTTAAAGTTCCTTAACAAGATGAGAAAAGCCAGGCGATGGTGGCGCACGCCTTTAATCCCAGCACTCGGGAGGCAGAGGCAGGTGGATCTCTGTGAGTTCGAGACCAGCCTGGTCTACAAGAGCTAGTTCCAGGACAGGCTCCAAAACCACAGAGAAACCCTGCCTCTCCCAAACCAATAGAGATAGAAGGAGACAAGTAAAATGAGAAAATAATTCACGAAGAAAGAATTTGAATGTTACTAACCCAGGTTTACCTGACAGAGAATGGAAATGAGGCTTATGAAGCAAGATCAAGTTTTTTAGTCTTGTTTTCTCCCCAGACACACACAGATTACTTCTACCATGAGAAAGAAAGAAAGAAAGAAATATCCCACCGGAATAAAGAAGACAAATAGATTTCTTGGATGTGATTACTAAGAAATCAGAGAAATTAAGGTAGTTAAATCAAATTTTCTTAGAAATTGGGAAATCAATGCCAAAGGTTAAGGTCAAACTAAATCATTTATGTGTTCTAAGTAGAGTGAGTAGTGGTTACGACAGTCTGGCTATATTACTGTCGAATTATCTTTTGTTTGTTTCCTAAATCAATTCTTAGTAGTTCATTACAAGGTTGTAAGACAATACCAAAGAAATCTAAAATCTGCTTTGGTTTTCTTTTGTCTAATTATTTATTTATTTTTGACACAAGGAATTTTATAGTACAGGTTTGCCTTGTAACACTCGTGCAGTCAAGACTGATGCTGAACTCTTGATGTCTCTTCCTCTACATTCCATGTGATGCTATAGGTGTGATATAGCACACCAGTTTACATGAGAAATAGTAATAAGAGAATAAAACGACTGGTACATGTAACAATGCACAAATTAAAGAACCGGTTAAAATTAGGAAATTAACATGGACATTAACAATGAAATGCATTTTGATGTACATGGTTGAATTCCCAAGGATACATGTGTGTACAATGTAGTAAGTATACTATTTTTAAATGGAAGAGGTTAAAATATATTATCACTGGCTGACCACTGACTACTTAATATAATGTGTATGCTCCAAACTACTAATATTGACAAGACTATGAGAAAAAAAATTCTTGTGAGAAAGCTTTTCAGATTTCAAAATATTATAATTTTGTGGATAAAAATTAATAAAAGTTAATAAAACCAATTAAGTTTGACTTGCCACATACTGTCAAAGTTTGTATACATGTGCATACTAAGTTCAAATTCTAATTTTACAATTTATTTATGATATTAGCTTGTGAGTTTGTTAATATTCTATTCTAGAAACTTCAGTGATTGAAATACACAAAAACATTAATATTGATCTATACTCTATATGGCATTTTGTATTGTCCTTGGCTAAAATAGATAAACCAGGGAGCAGGGAAAATATAAGATTCTTCATTGTTCCTAGGATAATTTTTGGCATTATAGGAAAGATTATAATTTTAATTTTACCACAAAATATTGATTATCTATGTGTGTACATGAAATTAAATGTGTACATGTTTTGTTGTGTAACTATTCATGAGTGTGAGTGTTTTCTGGGTGGTGTGTACATATGTATTCATTGTACACCTGTGCATTATTATCTTGAATCACTGGGATGTGAACATATGCATTTTGAATGATATTGTTTTGTTTAATATTGGAAGTCATCCTATGAGCCATGATTTCTTTTTCTCTCCCTAAAACCAGCATCTATGAATAGATGGAATTTTAAAAACTCTGTCAACTTAGGTAAGATTTCACATCTATAATACATGTTAAAAGGATTCCATTCTCCCTTTATAAGATGTCAGGAAGCCTATGAAATGAAAGTGAAAAGCACACTGCTCAGAAAGAATTCTTTGCTGATTAGAACTGTTGGCCAAACTTCGCTACAGTTTAAAAGAAGCTTAAGATCAGTCAAGGAGATGTATCTATAACTTCAAAGAGTGGTTTGCAAGCCTGAATGCCAAGTAGAAAACAGAAACAAACGAAGGACCTTGGAAGGATAAAGGAGTGCTTGATTCACCTGTCGATGTGGCTCAGCCAATGACTGAAATAGTATTCTCAGCTCCAAATCCCACAGATTGTATTTCCAAAGAATCTACATCACCCCGAAAAATTGATTGTGCTATATTTGTTGGAAATTCATGTGTTGAAATAAAACATATATAAAGTGTGAATAACCATTTTAGCAATACATATGGACTTCATAAATATTCCTATTTTAAAAATTGCTGTGTTCAAAAATGTAGACCAAAGCCTATTACTTATACTGTATTTCTTTACTTGTAGCAGACCATTTTCTATATGATTTAAAGTCATTTCCCCATTTAAGTACTAAAAGTCAATTATACAGAAAATATTATCATTATCTTACAAATGAGGACATTAAGTTTTATTGAAATTAGGTAATTATCTAAAGGTCAAAGGAGTGCTCATTCCACTGTCCAGATTCAAGTAGATCCTCCCTAACTCTAATGATAAAATATGGTTTATCATATGGAGAACTTCTATGGAATGATACATGCTAAGAACCATATATAACACTATCTTTGCATACAGTGTTCTGAAGAGAAAGTCTTGAAAACCACTTAAACTACTCTCTTTATTTTACCATCCTGAGGGACTGAGAAGTTGGATCAATGAGTAAGCACTCTTGAGGGTAAAACTCAGACCCGGAACTCAGAACAAAAAGAGGTCGGGGATACCCACCTGTAATTTCAGCTCTTCTAAGAAAAGATGGGAGATCAGATGGAGATGCAGAACTCTCCCCCCACAAAAAGTAAAAAAATTAAAAAAATGCTCTAGTATACTGCAAGACAGAAACAAAAGAGACCATCTTTTAACAAGGTAAAAGAACAGAACAACTCTCAAAATTTGTTCTTTGACATTCTTTTGCTTACCAAGACGTGAAAGCACATATACATACCCCACATGCTGCAATACATCGAACCACCCAGTTCACTCATACACATACAATAAATGGTGGAGAACATCCATTAACCATTGTGTTTGGAAAAACAAGAGAAAATATATTTACCTTCTAAATATAACATTAAAGTCTTACTCTATATTTATAAAAGTGATGATGGTTTTTCTTCTTAAACCTTGTAATTCATTTTATTTTTCAATGACTTTTACTCTCGCCTGAATATGTGCTTGGCCTGTTTTCTGTTTCCTGTGATCTACATATCTCACCCCTTCTTAACACAGAAGGCAGTAATAGTCCACTTCATTTAAAGAATATTCATTACTGCTTGAAGGTGGAAAAGGAAAATTCCTCATCCACTGGCGCATGTTGCATGGACTTTGTTCCTTACATAGCTCAGAGTTGCTTTGGATACCAGATCTCATTACTTGTCATTCCAACCTGCTCTATGATGAGCCTCTAAGCACGGCAATGTACCTTAACACGATAGAACATGAATTTGTTTTAAGGTGATGTAAGATAACAGCCCTGCAATAACACTTACACTTATGGTAAATATTTTTAAAATGCTATAACTCATCAAAAGAAACAATACTAAGTAGAGCCATAAAATACAGAATCTACAGAAATGTGGTGTGTAACACTGCCATCTGTGGTAATAATGTTTGTTCAGTTTGCAGTCAGTGAAAATATGTGTCATCATTAGAGACTGCAGTGACAGATGAGTTATTTTTATTATATGATTAATTTAATTTGATATACATTCAAATAATCCCTTGGTTGTTAGCTATTAGACAGCACTGCATGTATACATTTACACATTACATCTCACTCTCAGTTTGAGAATGTTGTATATTTGTACTCCAAATGGTTCTCAATTACACTCACAGCTCTGATTTCTCCAAGAATCTTCCAGCCGGAACCGTATTTGGAAAGAGTCGTTATAGACATGACAGAGGTTTTTATAGAAGGTTCAAATGAGACCAATAAAATAGAATCCTATATACCATCTACAGTTATTCTTAGTAATAGGAATTTTTTGACATAAAGGCAAACATGAAGAGAAGGGAATATAAAGAAATGGAGAATATTATCAATATCATTTAATATCACTTTCAAGACAAAAATTTCTATTATAGAATCAAAAGAATGAACATGAAAACTAGTTGGAGGAAAAGGAAATGAAGGGACCTCAGTAGCAATAATCCAGAATCTCATGATTCTTTTATATCTCACACCCTGGAGAATTGTTTACCCCTCTTGTTCTTTCTTACTAATAATTATTGAAGTTTAGATGCTCTCTAAAATAAAGAAAGCACAGATCACTTAGCTGTTATTTTTATTCTTTACCTCCTGTCTTCCCTGGAACCACACAATAAGAAGAAATGTTTTTGATGCCTCACTGGCCCTTTGGCAGCAAGAACCCTTCCATGCTGAGCCATCCTGAGTTCCTCAAGCCCATAGTCTCTTTTATTTTACTCAAAAAAAAGTTTTATCACTTTGACATACATTTTTCTGTTGGATTTCCACTTCCTAAAGTTATAAAATTAAGTTATTATTATTGAATTTCTTTATCCCTAAACCACAAAACTGGACAATGTCTATCTATTTTTATTGAAGATGAAATCCTAGTTTTCAAACCAAGGACGTTCAAGACCCAGTAATAAATATTTATAAAGCAAATGGATATTTTCTTTTATCCAACATTAATTTTGATCAGTTCTTTCTACTCCCATCATTGTTTTGCTAATTTAAAAGTTGAGTTTACACAGGAAATGCCCTGCCCAGATTGAATCAACTGCATATGACTTATTTTCAAGCATCTGTGGCTAGAATTAACAACTTAATAGATACTGAAGGAACAAAAAATGTTCCACTAGAAAAAAAATATTCTTACCTCACAGAGTCTATGAAAAAAAAGGTATAACAGACTTCAGGACATTCAACAAAATAGGCAACGGCTTAATGTAATCAGTAAAATATACATCTTATTGAGTAATATATCTCCAACTATTAAGAGAAATATAAGACTAATATTGCTAGAAAACTATGAGCATATGAGAACAAAATATATTAGTCACCAGTATAGTTTAAGGTTGAAAAAGTATCCAGATACTTACACATGCACACAGACACACAGAGAGATATAGACAGAGAGACAGACACACTTTCTAATTTCAACCTTGACAGGTTGATACAAAGAATCAAAAGAGCAAGTTGGCGAACAAGTCTAATTAAAAGAAAATTTCTGAGTTTAACTGATAGACCTTCAGTGAAAGAAAGAGGAGGAAGAGCAATTAAAGAAAGTTTTCGATATCAAACTTTGACATACCCATACTATGCACCCAAACATTTGTGAACATGTATACATATTTGTACAAATATCATATCGCCATACACAGGAAGATGAAAACAAAAAAATGGTTTATTCAAAATTAAAGTAAAATCATGGATAGTTCATCTTTCATGTAACAATGAATAAATCTAATCAAAACATAATTTTTACTATTTCTACAAATTTATTTTTATCATAATTAAAGACAAACTTGGCACAATTTGTAAAAAAAAATAATATCCTGAAAAAATATTTTGGCAATCATTTTCTTATGCTCTTACTTGAGATTACTGAATGTCTCACAGCCTTCACTGTGACCTTAATTCTTCTCATTTTATACACTCAAATTGACTCTCTGCAACACTTATTCTAATAATCTCTCAGAGAACTTCCTGATACGGAGTTCCCTCTTTCTTCCTCTAGAGGTTTACTCTGCTTTTACATAATTCATATGTCTTTTCATCTGTGCAGATTTGCAATATATTTAAATATCAATTTCATCTTCTACTTAAAATGACAGTAGTATAACCAAGTTCATTTTTTCAATAATCACATGTATGCAAAGCAAACTGGATACATGTCATATTCCTGAATTATTTTCTTACTGAGGTACAAGAAAAAAAGATACATGCTTGAAAGTCATTATGCTTCTGTGGTGTTTTAATTATGGTTTCAATTATTGTTATAAATTGCCATGACAAAAGTAAATTGGTGGGGTGACTTGTTTTAGTTTTCAACCCTCAGATTATACTTTATAACTAAGAGGGATGTTATGGCAAGAGCTCAAGAAAGGCATGAATCTGGAGGCAAGATCTGAAGGAGAAGCAACAGTGAGGTGCTGTTTATTGGCTTCTTCTACATAATTTGCTGACCTTATTTTATTTGGAACTACTTTCTCAGGTGTAGCAATGCCCCAACTGATCTGGCCCACCTATACAATCAGTAATCAAGGAAATGCCCAACATGTTTTGAACAGGCCAATCTGTGGAATTTTCTCAGTTGAGGTTCCTTCTTTCTAAATGACTTTAAATGACAAATTTAATGTTTGCCAGCACAATTTAGACATTCCCAACTTTCACAAAGAACATCACTATTCAACTATAACCTTTCCTTTCTCATTTGTCCCTAAAATGACATATTAGTATCACATGTAAAACCTTCCATATTTAAACGTCCTATTGACTTTAACAATTTAAACACATTAACAATTCAGTTTCTTTAGAATATCCAGTTTCTTTCAAGGAACAAGTCACCTTTAAATTTTCAAAGACTCTCAAATAGCCAATCACTTTAAAAACTGAAGTTTTATAACTGTGAGTTTCTGTAAAATCAAAAATAACTTTAAGAAGTGAAAATCAGAACACAGTCCCATCAGATTAAAACAAACCATAGTTCAACAGGTAAAAGCTTTGGTTCAGACTTCTAGCTTATGTTTTATAGGCTCAGGCCATCTCCAACTGCAAAGTTACTGTGGCAATCCCAAAGTTCTGGCATTTTTCAAAAGGTTAGATTTTGCTGGGAAACTAAATGGGCTCTCTGAATAGTAACTTCTTATTGGATCCCTCCAGGGTCTCTGACTCTTCAGCCTCGTGACAGTCTTTAACTTTTTTCATAATCCCTACAATCCTGGGGCTTCTCCTGCAACTGGACTTGTGTCTTTACCAATGGCTGTCCGTGGCCCCTCCTATTCCAACCTCAGATGCTCTCCATTCATGCCTTCAAAACAAGTACCAGCTCAAAAAATTCTGCCTTTTTACCAAGTTCAGCTGCCCAAACAAAACATAGCACTGGTTCAAATGGATCACAATATTTGTGGGCTGATATTGAGAAAACAATTATAATATTATACCTCAATGACGATTACCAACCTCTTCAACCCAGTCGACCATCAATTTGGAATTCAAAATATCAAACATCTGTAGACTACTCAGTCTACATAACATTTTTTTTGTATATGTGCTTTCAGGTCTGATCATTTGGCACTGAACAACCAATTGATGTGCTCTTCCATGAAGAAAGCCAACTCTTCCACTCTGAGCTTTCTTCAGTTTGCAATATTTCTTTGAAAGGCTGACCCCTGTAGCCTTTTGCATATACATGAGTGTTGTCTCTATTCAGCTTACATTTGGACAGTCAAATTAGTGAAACTTTTGGTTGTAACTCTGACATTACTAGGAGACAAAATCTCACACAAAACTTCCTGATCCTCTGCTCCTTGCTATCCTTGAAACCTCCCTTTCACCATGTTTCCAGAGACTTTGGTGTTACAATGTTGGATGGATATATCTTTTGCAACTCTCCATTTTGATTGGTTGTGGTTTTCTGTAGTGGCCTGCATCTGTTTGTTACAGAGAAGTTTTCTTCATGAGGGGTGAAGACTCCACGTATTTGTCTATATAACAAAGAGATTTATAGGTTGTTGTGGGAATTATGATAGTTTAGTGGATACAGATTTTTCTTCAGTGCTCAAGATTCACTATCATTATCACTGAGTAGTTATTTAAGAATTCAGTAACAATCATGTTTTCCCTGTTGTTGGGCAATCTCTATCTATATTTAATAACATATTTAACAAATTAAATAACAACATATTTAATAAATTAAATTCTAAATTATATTTAAAATTCAAAATTCTTGATTATTACCTTAGATTTCTTTGCCTGAGATGTCTTTGAACATATTTTTCACTTCTTGCACATAAATATAAGATATTTAGTCTCCCAGATATCCTGCATGATCTGTGGCTGTTGGAAACAGCAATTATGTAAAAAGAGTACTATACAAAAGAAACAAACATTATATGGAGCTAACACCTGTGCTGGAAACCTTATCTAAGGCAAATTTAGAACAGAGTGTAAAAATTGGAGGTCAGTTTTATAAACAAAAGTCACATGGAGGCCTGGAAAGTCAGTTCCTTTTGAGCTCTGTGATACAGGGATTTAACCTTGCAGCTGCTGCTGTTTGGGTTATGCAATTAAATTCTCCAGAGTAGACACATTCACCTTGGTATGTATATAAGGCATTTAAATACAGACTAAACCCAGGTACTTCAGCCTGCTCCTGCTGCTCTCTGGATAGTTAATGAAGAATAGAAGCAAATCAAGTAGACCTCCACTTACTGGGTACAGTCTTAGGGGAAAACAGTTAATTGTAGGCTTCTAAAGGTGGAGGGAGTTAAAACAAACAAGCAGAAGTATGTTACCTTTAAAATCATCTCACTCAGGAAAACAAAACACATACTTATAACGTTTCTGCTACTTTTTAAATCAGGGGAAATAAATAGAAAATACACTACTAAAGAAGACAACTGGGAAATGCAAATGCTGTGTTATAACTAACTTTCAATCTGTAAATCTTTAAATGTTCTACAAATCATATTAAACACTATCAAAAAATTTTAAACAAAACTTATAGTCGGAATTACATTTCCTCAGCTTGTCTTGTAAACTTGCAGGTTGGTAACATTAATGTTTAAATTCAAAAGTAATTGTGGAAAGGCACAATTTAGAGTATCATTTACCCTCTGATTTTTTTTCCTGATTTTGCAAACTATTAGCTCCTCTCAATTATTCACTCCCAAAATAAGAAAAAAAACTTATATTTTCTTATAACTCAGCTAGTTCTGTTTACTCTAAAAATATTTTGTAAAACTGTGAAAGAGTAACTTTTACATGGTATTCTGAAGGTATCATTTAATGTATATGAAAAGTTTCTGCACCCCGATAAGCCTCTCTGCCAACTCAATAATCCAAATCAGACTAAATAAAAAAGAATTAGCAAAAGCCCAGGCCTAATGGATACCAATGCCCAAGGATGTCTTTCCAGCCTTCCAGAGAGAAGCAAGGGAAGACAGACAGGAAAAAACATGGGTTTGTTTTTTGGGGTGCACCTTAAATACCTTCTGCAAGTGGTCTTGAGCATCTTTGGGGAGGGGTCATTGTTTGGCATGCTTTCTCAGGGGTGCAGTCTGGACTGAGGGAACTCACAGGAAGGGGACAGGGATAGAACTTCCATGTGAACATTTCAGACATTTTGAATATATGGATGCCAGGGGCTATGATGTGGCCATAACCCAAACATTCCCGACTGTTTGCGGATATGAATGCCAGGGGCTGGAGTGACGCTTCCACCCAAACAGTATGATTTAAATTAAACCAAAGCTTTATAATTAGAGGCTGCCGTTCACACCACGCCCCCGTGTCTGCACTCTGTGTGCTGGCACCCAGTTACCGAGCTTCGGGCAAGGGTCTGAAGATTAAAATACACAGACACACACGGACAGAGACAGCGACATGGGTCATCCTTGAATTCCCCAAGAATGCCCCCTTTATTGTGTTCAGGGGCAGATTATACAGAGATAGCCAGGCCCCAGCCAAAACCACCAGAAACCATTCTCCTGCCATCAGGAACTCCTGAAGGTCTAGTGCTCAGAGCAGCTGTAGGTACTCAGATCAGGGGATTACAAGAAATTCAAGATCTGGGGTCTCCCAACAAGAGGCTAAGGCTGTATTGACTTGTTTCATGGCAAAAATAAGCGTTTATCTTCCTTGCTCTCCTCTAAATAATGGCGAGTCCCCATTTCAGTTTTCTTTGAATTTTGTTTCCTCTGAGAACATACTTCAATAGTGATAATTCTCTTATTATGTTACCAAAGTGTGTCCCATATCAAACTTAGGAACCACAGACCAACACAGCTAACACCACCCTGACCTTCCTCACATTTCAAACTGTGATTATCCAATTGACCACCTTGGTGTTTCCTGTTACTTGCATGGTCTTATCTTGCTCTTCTATTTCACTATTATATACCTTGCCCAGCTCCATCAAACAACCCCGCGATGCTGTCTCTGAGCTCACTGCATCATATTCTCTCTAATATTCTCTTAGACTTCGTCTCAACTATGATCACACTGGCTTCAACAGTGTTCTTTACATTCCAAGAGTACCCCAATATGTCATCAAAACAAAATTGATGTCTACATGGTAAATTCTTCATGCTTCTCACCTGAAGCCATCTCAATTTGTTCAGATGTACCTTTAGACTTTCTTTTTACCCTTTCCCTTCCCTGTCCATCATCCTCAACAACAATATGGAGAACGTTAAAATTCAAATGAGGCTATACCTGAACAAAGGTCCCAGAGCTCTTGTGTTGAGCTACAAATCCTCTTATTATCTGCTTCTAGTGCTTCCCTGAGATCCTTTACTGCACTACCATACATCATGATGTTTACTATCAAATCTTCATTGCTTCCTGAGGTCTTAAATTTTTTAGCATAATATGTATGCTATTTAATAATATTAAAGAAAATATATACTATATAAAATGATGAGTTATGTTCAAAGAAAAGAAGGAAAATAATATGTAAAACACATATAAATACATGAATGTAAGTATGAACGTTTCTATTAAAGTAGTTTTGATTTAACTGTAATTTATGGAATTTTCTTTCCCAAAGCATAGTAATTCTACAATAAAGACTCAGTTGGCAGATATTCAAAGTTTACAGGTTTCATGTTCTTAGGATTTTGGTTGGCAATGTAACTTTTATATGTATGTGAGCATTTACAATTGCTTTTTAAACAGCATGCAAAATAAAATATTTTTTCTCTCCTATAAATGTATAAAATTAATTCATCTTACTTTGCTACACCATGACTAGAAAGTACTGTTTTTGAACCATTAACTTAAAATTCTGTTATAAAATCGATGTCTTCATATCTGCAAGATGTAAGGTCAACATATAACTATATCAAATGTTAAGCTTTTCTAGTGACTCACTCTAAGAGCTTCAGAACAAAACTGTTGCTATTCAGTAGATTTAATTAACATTTGATATAATATGAGAATCAGCAGAAAAGTTTGGATAAAAAATATCATTTACAAAGTGCAGAAGAAATAATTTTCTTCTTTCCCTTAATCATTTATGAGAAATATAGCCCACAACAATGACCTTTCATTGTTTATGCTTTATGTCTATGTAGAAATAGTTTAAGAAACCTGGACAGAGAAGAATGTTGAAAAGGTCAGAGAGGCATGCCAACATCATTGCTGCAGAAATAGCAGAGAGTTCTCTTAGCATCATGTTGGCTACTAGCTGGTAATTATAACTTAACAAGATTAGGAAATAATGTTAAAAATAGCATATTTCTACCAAAGACACAATAGATCATTTGGTTATGTTAATCAGACTGCACTAATTAGAAGTTGACAATGGTTTGATGCCACATAGGTACTAACAATGACAAAACTGCAGAGAAAACTATGCTAATTAATTAATAAATGGTTGAATGCAAGTGTGCAAATGATTTCAGCAGAGACCCAAGCACTATAGAGATTTTCCTCATGAAGCCAGGGAATAATCTTCCCTTTGAGCTATACTCTTCTTGAAATTCAGAAATCTATGTTTAAGAAAAGTATGACCAGGTATGGAGATATAGCTCAGTTGGGAAATGACAGGCTTAGCATGTGGGGAAACCTGGAAGTGCTTCCCAGCATCATATAAAACTGTGTGAGGTAGCACAGGCCTCTAATCTCAGCAGAAAAATTAGGAGATCAACTCATCTTCACCTACATGGTGAGGGGGAGGCAAGTTTGCTTGTATAAGAACTCATCTCAGTTATTCAACAATAAGATGAAATAATTAAGAAAAACGGTAATAATAGAAAAAAGGAAGGAATAATAGAAGGACAAATGAGCTACTAAAATCAGATCATAGATTTGAAATCAATATCAAATGTTTATACTAAATACAATGAAGGGAGATTGGTTAATTAATCATGTAAAAAGTTAAGCTTTCTCTGCATATATTCTATATACATTATATACATATATAAATATACACTTATATATTTATATAAATATTCTAAAATAATGAGGAAAGGCACTGACTAAAGTGTTATAAATCTCAGGTAAGATACAGAGAGAAGTAAATGACATAAAATTGGAAGGAAATTTCTGAAGAGTATAGACAAGAGAACACTTCAAGAATTTCCTGGACAAGGAAATGTATTATTGATTGTATACACACAGAAACAAATCTGAATATCACACCAAACTTGAAGTTAAAACAAGAGTCCATTACCAAAGATTTAGGAATGGGGGCATCTCTTCAACTATGAAATGCAGTTAGAAAGACTACAATTTCATAAAATAAGTAAATTTTGGTATTTATCCAGTTATAGGCTTAAAATTTCATGAAATGATTTTGTAAAAATAGATTAGGGGCAGTTGTTAATGTTGAAATCAATGATACTAATTGGTAAGTTGTATCTTCGTTTTAAGGGGAAAGTAAAATATTTTTTGTATTGGATGATTATTCTAGTAAAGAAGAATGATGGTTTATTATGGAAATATTTATTAAAAGCTGTAATATCAAATAATAACATGGTAGGAAGTTTATAAGCATGCCCATTTAGCAGAAATAATAGTGTTAGTTTCTCTCATAGGACCTATCATCTATACATACCGGATAATTGGTCCAGTTAATGGTACCATCTTTTAATCGAGGCTTTAAATCCAAGCAAAAAGTGGTTGGTTGCTCCCATAATATTCATGCCAGTGTTGCTCTATTTGATATCCTGACAGGCCAGGTTTTATTATAGTGTTAAGGGTTCACAGCTCTATAAAGTTGTTTGTTAAGTTTATCTCCTACTAGCATGTACAGCATGCTAGTAGCTTTAGTACTATAGAATCTACACAGTAGGAATAAAGTGTCCAGATTTGTACTTGAATCAAATGTATGTTGTGAGATTTACTTTCAAGCTCTGGTTTCTGATAAGAGAGATGATGGTATATTATAACATTTAAGAGAGTACATGGAAAACTCTATGATGACCATGTCAAGAAATTATCAGTTAGTCATATACTAAAGAAATGCCAAGAAATCAATAAGACTGTAGACATCTTGAACAAATAGATAACTTGATTTGACTTTATTTCCATTTATGAATAATCATATCTATCAATAAAATTTATGTTTTTTATTGTAAGCAGTTTTATTATGACATCTGCAGAAATTTCTTTGTCATGAAATATAGAGTAGAGCAAGTCCAATGGGAAATGGAAAATGAGTTTCTTGGAAGATGAAATATTTTCCTTAAAATCATTAAACTGGATACTGGTATAAAATTTTATGCAGGAATGGATGCATAAAGCTGTAAAGTATTAAAGAACATTTCTTGGGAAAGTAAGTTGTGAAGCAAAGTAATTTTCTAAGCGGATACATTAATATATAGCAGAAGTAAATCCTCATCATGAAAATAACAGAAAAATAAAGGCTTTCTTCCTTTTACTGGTTAACTAAGAAAATAAATCCAACTTTCCTATAATAGTTAAGTCTACCTCTTTATCTCATCAAAACACTAATTGAAAGTATTTGGAGTAAGGAGCTGTTAAATAGGAAAGGATCAGAAATAGCTTGGGAGAAAAACCAAGAAGGAACTAGTTTTAAGGAGTATTGTATCCATAATATTGTAATCTACTTTGACAGCCAGTCTAATTATATTTTCTTGAAGGTTTGCCAATTTAATATACTTATCACAATCCTCATAGAGCCATAACAATGTTTTTTCCTTGATATAAACTTTTTTTTAATAAACAACTTTGTGTTTCTTTGGATTGTCTTCAGTATTCCTTCTACCATTTTTCCATAATAAAAGTCTTAGTGATTTCTGGTTGTATGAAATCCCAGCAAAAGGATAAATCATTTATAAGCCATGAGTTCAGCTATATTCTGAATAATTTCTGTGACTACTTTCTGCCAATAGGACATGGAAAATGAATTGTATGCAATTTCTTTTGCACATTCATTTTTTTTTCTGTCACTTCAATAGCTCCTCTAAAGTCATTTTAAGCTATAGGAACTTGGATATGTTATAGTACAAAAGATAAATTTTAATTCAGAGATCATTTGTGTTGTGGTTACCCCTTACTACCATAAAATGCTCTTTCTAGTTCATGTTATAAAAGAAAAAGAATAAATTAAAATATTTTATAGATGTTTTCATCTGTAAATTTTTTTATAATAAAAATAACTGGTTAAAAATATAATCATCCTTGTAGTATATTTCACTATGTAATTGTTTAGAATAAAATTATTTCTATTATTAAAAAGGTAAATATAAAAAGTTTTATAAAATAATTAAACATTCCCATAGGATTTTTTTTTTTTTGTAAATCATCTATCCTTTGGGAGAGAGCATGATCTTGTTTTGAAAATTCATTTAAAGGAATTTGGAAGGATATATAAATTATATTTTCTTAGCAGTGAACATCTTGATATTCTATGATGCTACTTATATTATCTCAGCAACAATCTATATACTTGTACAGTCTTAATATTACTTTGCTGATATCAGTTAGAATATAATACTTTTGAAACACAAACTGAGCCTGCGAAGTGTTGTATTTCCTTTGAAATTAATCAGTCATAATATGCTCTATTGCACGAGCTTTTAGAAATTCAATGTTGCATTAATTACACCACTTTCAAATCAAATAGAAATGTAATAATTTGCAAATTAAAAGTCAAACAAGAAACACACACGACTTAAAGTACCATCATAATGATCCAGAGGCATGTGTGCATTTTACTCAGCAAATGGCCTCAGTTTTGTGGGACAGCAGATGCTAAGGATGATCTCTAATCTTGTTCAGCATTTAATCCATTGTGTCGGCCTTTTGGCTCATATATGCTAGCTTATCAAAATCAACTTAAGCTGGAATACTCAGGTCAGCAATTTTTAAATAAATATGATTTTTTAATCACATATAACAAATATGTTTGAAAGGTACAGTGTTCCCGAATTTTCCTTAGATTTTATTTTGCCATGGCTGTTTTTTTTTGTCATTTAGTTCATTTGAATATTTTACATTTAATTTTAGTTCTCAATTTAAAATTGAAAAAAGAAAGAATTTAAGGGAGGGGACAGTCAAAGATTAACATTCCAGTTTTTTTCTCCTCATCATCTGTCTCTGGTATGAAGATGTATCTTCTCAATAACATTTCAGTGTTTTAATAGATACTAAACATTAACAATATCAATTTTAATTTTATGTCTTGTGAGTATATTTATTTCACTGATGAATAGAATTGGGAGATATCTTTCTTTATATTGCTTTAAATTATGCTCACAGTAATAAACTTTCACTTAAGTTTTTATTACAAGTGTGTCGTTATAAATTTTTGCAAGCTATTGACATTGATCCTGGCTTGAACTTTTCCAGAGATAATTTCTTATAATAGCAAAATACCTAAGTTTATATTTTGTGTCATCAAACCCCACACACGAATAATCAGAAATTCCAACACACCTCTCTCACCAATGGACAGGTCAACCAGGCAGAAACTTAACAGAGAAATAACAGAACTAAAAGATATAATGAATCAAATGAACTTAAAAGACATCTATAGAACATTCCATCGAAACAGGAAAGAATGTATCTTCCTCTCGGAACCTCATGGAACCTTCTCTAAAACTGATCACATACTCAGTAACAAAGCAAACATCCACATATACAAAAAAAAAAATGGAGTAACCATTGTGTCTCATCAGATCACCATGAAGTATAGTTAGAATTTAACAACAATACCACCCCCAGAAAGCCTACAAACTCATGGAAACTGGACAGTCAACTACTGAACCACCCATGGGTCAAGGAAGAAATAAAGAAAGAAATTAAAATCTCCTTGAATTCAACAAAAATGAAGACACAATATATGCAAACTCATGGGACACTATGAAAGCAGTGCTAAGAGGAAAGTTCATTGCCCTAAGTGCCCACATAAGGAAAACGGAGAAAACATACATTAGAGACTTAACAGCACACCTGAAAGCTCTAGAAAAAAAGAAGCAGACTCACTCAAGGAGGAGCAGAAGACTGGAAATAATCAAACTGGGGGCTGAAATCAACAAAATAGAAACACAGAAAAACAATCCAAAGATTCAATGAAACAAAGAGCTGGTTCTTTGAGAAAATCAACAAGATTGACAAACCCTTATCCAACTAATCAAAAGGCTGAGAGAGAACACTCAAATTAATGAGATCAGAAATGAAAAGGGGGACATAACAACAGACACTGAGGAAATTCAGAGAATCATTAGGTCTTACTACATTTTGGGGTTGACAAAAGGCTTGGCTCTGGAGGGGTTCCCAGGAGTCCACAGGGATGACCCCAGCTGGAACCTTGGGCAGTGGAGGAGAGGGTGCCTGGATTGGCCTTGTCCAGTAGTCAGACTGATGACTATCTTGAATATCACCATAGAACCTACGTCTGGAGACAGATGGAGATAGAGACAGAGACGCACCACATCAGAGCCTTGAACAGAGCTCCCAAGGTCCCACTGAAGAGCGGAAAGAAAGAGAATATGAGCAAGGAAGTAAGGACCATGAGGAGTTGGTCCACCCACTGAGACAGCGTGCCTGAGCTAATGGGAGCTCACCAAATCCACCTCGACTGGGTCTGAAGGAGCATGGGATGAAATTGGACCCTCTCAATGTGGCCAACAATTGGGGCAGACTGAGAAGCCAATCATAATGGCACTGGGATTTGTCTCTACTGCATGTACTGGCTTTTTGGAATCCTAGTCTATTTGGGTGCACACCTTCCTAAGCCTGGATAAAGGGGGGAGAGCCTTGGACTTCCCACAGGGCAGGGTACCCTGCCCTCTTTTAGGACTGAAGGAGGAGTGGGGGAGCAAGAGGGAAGTGGGAGGAAGTGGAAATTTTGATTGGTATTATTTATAAAGTAATAAAAAAATTAAAAAACAAAAACAATACAAACAAAAATAAATAATTTTGAAACCTACATTTCAGAATAGACACAATGAAGACTACTTTTTCTGGTCATTGGCTCAAATCTGTTTCCCTGATATCACCAAATAATGTGATTTCTGCAGCAAATGCATGAAACATATGCTGTGAACCATAAAGCCTAAATTGCTCCTTATTATCCATTCAGTTTGCAACTTTCCCCTCCTTCTTCTGAATTATCAGGTCAGATGACTGGATTAGAGCTAGCTCCTGAGTTGAGTTGGTAGAGGACGTAATAATTTTTTTTTGCAAAACTTGTGTTACCCATTACTAAATAGCTTCTGTAGGTCTGAGGTCAGAATTTCTTGTTCATTATCAGTGCAATGAATAATTTTACATGTGCTTTGGGCAAAGGTATAAAGCCCAGGAGATGTGAAGGATTATTCGCAAGTGTTGACAAATAGTCTACAAAAAACTGACAGTATCATTTTTTTAATTTCTACTATTGATATATGGACTGTTCAATTATACTAGATAAGTATTGTATAGTATTTTATTGTTTGGAGTTAAATAAAATCAATTAAATAAATTTAAATAACTTTTGTTCGTGCTTATAAAGTATTACTTTCGAGATCTGAAAACTAATTTTAAAACCTTAATCTTTCTGCCTTAAAATACTTAGTGAACAGCTGAGAGTAGAAATGCACACTTATAATTCAGAGACCATGAAGATGGAGTTAGGGGATCTTATCTATTTAGTTAGCTATATGCCAGTGAGCACTACAGAAATAATTCTTGACTAAATTAAAAGTAAACTAAAGGCCAAATTTTAAGAATATACATTAATATTTACTTGTGTTCTAATCATTTTAGTTATTATTGTAGTAATTTTTTTGCTTTTTTATAAAAGTATATTTTTAAATATTTCTATATAACAACTTTGATAACACAAATATTCATAATAGTTTTAATATTTCCATATGTGTGCTTAGAAGCATATACTCCTATTTTTACTTTTCCTAATTATTTAATATTCTTTCATAGATTTTTTCTTTTTATATTGAATCATAAAATAAGTCTTAAAAATTGCGAGATTATTTTATTAAAAACAATCTATTTTTTTTGCTATTCTTTCTTATTTGCTATTCCTACTGTGAGGGTCAAATTTGAACTAATCTAAGACTACCCGTCTTATACCTTCTCCATGATCCCAAGTTCCCCCACGTTTCTCAAAGGAGTTGAACTCCACCCTGGGTGTGACTGAGAAGGATTGATTGATGATAGTCATATGATTGATGCTAGTCACTGACCACATGGCTAATGACAACTACTAACCACATGCCTCAACCATGCCTGATGTGTTTTTCATCACTTTACTCTTCAATTCTGTACCTTCCCTCACTGTAACTAATCAGGTTAAATATCAGCTACCCCAAGACCTTCTGTCAAGGCTATGATCCACTTATGGTTTTCCCTTGTGGTTTTTTTTTCCTCTCTAAACTCAATCTTATAAATGCTGAATACTGCTCTCCTCCACCTGCTGCACCAGAGTGTTGGATGGTGGTCCGAGCTCGAGCTTGTAATCGATATAAACCTGTGTGGTTGTATCAGATACTGGCTCCGTAGTGGTCTTGCTTGCACATCTCACAACACAGTCATAATGAGTTACAGACAAAAGGACTGAGTTTTCTCCAAAATTTTCAAAAAGAGACAACTGCCTCAAAGAAAGAGGTCAAAAGTAATAGTGAAAGACAAGAAAATATTTAAACAATTTTTTAGGGAAGGCTGTATATCTCATTCCATTTAGAATTATTTATATGAGCTTTTATAAAGACAATTTTAGCCTGCAGTGGTGGTTTTAAGTCTTTAATCCCAGCAGGAAGAGATAGTAAATTCCTGAGTTCAAGGCCAGCCAGGTATACGGAGTGAGTTTCAAGCAACCAGGGCTATACAAAGAAACCCCGTCTCAGGGGGGATAAAAAAAAAAGAGATAGATGTATTTATTATTTATTTATTCATTAAATGTGAATCATTATTTACCTGTATGTATTTGTGTCACACACGTACCTCATGAGCAATAAAGATAGGAGAGGGTGCTAAATGTCGGGAACTGGAGTTATAGATTGTTGTGATATGGAGGTATGAATTGTTGTGAGAGCCGGGCGATGGTGGCGCACGCCTTTAATCCCAGCACTCGGGAGGCAGAGGCAGGCGGATCTCTGTGAGTTCGAGACCAGCCTGGTCTACAGAGCTAGTTCCAGGACAGGCTCCAAAGCCACAGAGAAACTGTCTCAGAAAACCAAAAAAAAAAAAAAAAAAAAAAGAATTGTTGTGAGACATAATATGGGTACTAGAAACTGAATCTGTGTTGTTGCAAGAGCAGTAGATGCCCTTAAACACAGCACCATTTCCCTAGCTACTTGACATACATAATAGGTTTTACTACAAGAATTGTGTGATGGGATAAATGTTTACATAGTTTTGCTGTCTTGGAGGGGGTATTTGGTTTGTATTAAATCAGTTATCAATCTCTTAGGTCATCCAAAATATTTGTATTATATACAAGGACAGCCTGGTTTTTAGAACATAATTATTCTTGTTTGGTTCAATGTCTAAGCATTGAGTGCTTGAACTAATGAGCATGTATGTGTTTCTCCAGGGATAATTTGAAAACCTGTCTAACTCTTAGAATGCAATTTTAGGACAATAACTAGAGATTCACACACCTTTTCTTGAGTTGGGAGGATTCTGTAAAATTACACAGGCAGTGGCTTCACTTGAATTTACTCTTGTGCACTTAGCCTTGAAGCCTTAAGTATCATCTGCATTGAGAAAGTCAGATTGGATGATTGACATGTCTACACCATCAAGCAGAAGTCTGGCTTAAAGCAAAGGAGATAGATGAAAAGCAAGATTGATATACCCGACTTTTATCTTGGATTTACTCAGAAGAACACACAAAGAGGAATCAGTGCTTTTCAACAAATTTCTGAAGTGCTTGCTATATTGGATGGGAGAGACAAACTCGTACCCTGCTAGAAACAACACTCTCATTAATGGGCCTGTGGAAACCTTCTAGGTCTTGACTTCTTAACTTTAAGATATTTTACTCAAATTCCACATGATTTTAGTTGTAAAAGGGATGACAGAGAAAGTAAGGAAAAATACCCTTCAGAGAATTCAGTTGTCAACAGGATCAAATAGCTAGCATAAATTACCTTACCAGACAGGAAATCGTTGACAGAATATACATATCAGGACCCTCATGCCATTTTTTTTTCAACAAAGAAAGAATACTTCAATTAAGATCATTCTGTAATTATTGCTTTGAGGTCTGAAGATATTTAAAGCAAGGTTATAAATATGAAACTTCAAAAATATCTACCACTGGGAATATATAAATATACAATTAATTTGCAAGTGTCTGTGCATATGCACACATACACTTACGCATTCATGAACACACAGTCATCCCTTCTATATAAACACACATTGATAACAACTATTCGCTCCTTTCTTCAAATAATCTGTAGTTGACTCCCATTTTCTTAAATGCCATTTACCATTAGTATACACTAGCTCTTTACTGAGAATTATGAGTGATTTATACTATGCTCCATATTACATAGTAGGATTGATGCATTTATTTGTGTATTAAAGATAGTAATCAGTTATGGCATTGTCACGTGTACTTTGTTCTTAATCATCTTGCTTTTCTCTTTTTGTTGGTTACAATGATTTTTTTTTCAGCCTAGCCACCTCCCTCTGCTATCATGACACATATAATCCATCATGCTTCCCATCTCTCCCTGTTTTTTTACTGTCACCATGATGCCAAGCATTTCAATTTTTTTCTTATATATACTTATTTATTTGGGTTTTATATCCCAACCAATAAAACCCTTCCCATCTATACTTCAATTCCCTCAACTCCATTTCCTCCCCATCCACTTCCCCTCCTCTGTTTCTGTTCAGAAAAGGACAGGCCTCCCATGGCTATCAGATAGCCATAGTAAATCAAGTTGCAGTGACTAAGGGCCTCATCTCCTATTAAGGCTAGATTATGCAATCCAGTAAGAGAAGAGCATCTCCAAAGCAGACAGCAGAGTCAGAGACAACCCCTACCCTCTATTAGTAATCCCACAAGAAGACTAAGCTATAGAACTGTAACATATATGCAGAGGATTTAGGTCAGTCCCATGCAGGCTCCTTGATTGTGGGTTCAATGACATGCTCTCTCTTTTGAACTCTTCTTTGAAATAAGATTTCTTCCCTTTTATGGTCCATTTCTAATATCCTCTCTTTCTTTTTCTTTCTTACATACCCAGAGAGTTATAATCTAAATTTCACATATGGGAATTAGCTAGTGTGTTTAGAGATTTCCCTCTGTGTGCTGTATATGTTTTATTACCATTTGTTAATAAAGAATCTGATCTGGGCCTATGGCAGCACAGAATAGAGCAAGGCAGGAATTTTAAGCACAGAGAGAGGGGTAAAGACAGTGGAATCAGAGAAACTCCATGTAGTTGCCAAACAAGACAGAGGCCTCGAAACTTATAAGTAAACTATGAACCACTTGGTAAAAGGTAAAATAATAGGAATGTGTTAATTTAAGATGTAAGAGTAAATAAGAAGCCTGAGTTAATAGACCAAAAGGTGTTGTCATTAATATGATTTCTGTGTGATTATTCGGACAGCTAGAAAACAAACAAGCAGCCTCCTCCTATAAATTGGCATGCCAGTGTGGGCTGACTACTTCCACATAAAAGCTGAAAGAGATTTAAAAAGGAATTCTAGACAAACACACACACACACACACCAGAGTTTAGTGCAGCCTCTTGGTAGCCGCATTGTTTTTTGGATGAGTTCTGTTTGTTAGTGGTGAGCAGGGGTGCTGTGGCATCTTTAAGAGAGGTTTCTTGACTCAACACTGGCAGCAAAGACTGTGTGGCTTCCTTAGGGGAAAGCTTCCTGGTTCATGCTAGTCACACAAATAGCCCTGTCTCTCTCAGGAGGTCGAACACTTTAATGGGGTCTGTGAGCAGTGTGTTATAAATTGCTTAATGGTGACGTATACCCACTGCCACCCTGGAGCTGGGGCAGAAAGCATAGCTCTCAGAGGCAGTGAACATGCCTCTGCCATGTTGGACTGGGCGAAGCCAACAGAGAGGGCTGCAGAGTTTGTTGTAGTCATGCCTGCTTAGTATTTAATAGAAAAAAAAACACTCCTGATCAAAAAATAATTACAAATATACATGCAATAGATACAGATTTATTTTTTTTTAAAAAGGCCTCTTAATGGGTCACAGTGCTGATTAAGAGTATGTAGGCTTAGGAGGGAAAGGAAAAAGAATATAGACATTTATAATATAAGAGTCCAGACAGTCATAGATTAAAGGAAAGAAGTAAAGATAATACAATAAAATAAATATCAACTTTGTAGAAAAAGAAATAGGGTAAGAAGAATAAGTCACATAAAGATGGAATATACACAATGAGTCTGGATTATATATATTAATGTGATTTCTTTAACTTTTTGACTGCAGAGAGATATTTGATTCTAGGGGCTTTTAAGCTAAGCCAACATATATTTTGAAGGGTTGAAGGTATCTTAATTTCAAAATTTGGATCTAAGGATATGTTGTTTTGGAGAAGATGTTCTGCCTTTGTTTCCATAGGTAGAAAGCTGTGGATTACCAGCTAATATGCTGCGATCAAGCAAGATCCACCGGAGAAATGGCCCAGATGGTCCAACATCCATGACAGCTTCAGGACTGCTGGCTGAGATAGACCTACCACACAGGATGCTCCATGAAAGACCTGATTCACAGTGTCCCCAATCAGCAGAAAGTGGTCTAGAAAACAAACTCCAAATTCCCTCAATGATTGTTTATAAATGGTTATGTGCTAAGGAGGGGATATGCTAAAGAGATGAATATTTTGTATTGGTATGAATCTTGGTTTATTGATAGAAAATTAAGATCAGTTTTGTTATGTGTATATTTATTGATTAAGATACTGTGTTTGTGAAGCTCATTTAAAATGCAACATATAATTAAGAAATACAGGTTAATAGTCATCTATAATAGTCAAGCTTGTGATTGTGTTAGTTGTGTTTTCTAAATGTACAGGTAGATTTTTCAGATGGATAGGTATTCTTCAAAGACTTATAGAATATGGCATTTAAAATGCTTTAAGAATTTAGGAGTTTTCATGACAATGAGACTCAGCTGCTTCTGGCAACATTAAATACTTTAAAGAGGAAGATGGGCATCAAAGAGGCTCCTTACGTAGTTTGTTAGCAATTTGGGCAAGAAACTGCTCTTGCCTGGCCTGCTTGATGGTATGCTGGATAAACTGGATATAGACCCACAGAAAAATGACTGCCAAAGGTGACAAAAGAAGGTGAAACAGTATTGCACAGTTTTTACTTCATGAAAGAATCTGCCAGACATTCTGCAGGAAACAGAAGAAAGTGACTGACAAACTTCTAATATAGATAAAATTTGTCCTTAAAATTTCCAGCTTCGTGGAAAATCTGCCATCTACTATGGGCCTATAAGCTAAAGATGGAGGTCCCAATGTTACAGAAGAACTTTGGTTCACTGTCCAGGCAGCAAGATGCCTCTGTCAATTCTCAAGTTTTGGAAGTTGATTACAATGTACTTCCTGTTAATTTATGTAATATTATATTTTCTAAGTTTTGATGGAGCTGAAGCGAGATAGTTATAATTATAAAAGATATATTAGATATAAAATGTTAGACTCACAAGGATAGGATAAATGAGTTTTTCCCTTAATTTGCCAAATGTGAATAGACTAAATATTGTAACTATAATTCTTTCTTGATAACTATTTTATTGCATGTAATCTTGCTATGTTAAAGTTAACTTTCCTTTTTATTGAGACAGAAAAAAAGCAGTGATGTGGGATTACCTTCTGTATGTTATGACTATGTTTTATTACCATTGGTTAAGAAAGAAGCTGCTTTAGGCCTATGGTAGCACAGAATAGAGCAAGGCATGAATTCCAAGTAGATGTAGAGAAGAAAAGAAGGTGGAGTCAGTGAGACGCCATGGAGCTGCTGAAGGAGACAGAGGCTCGTAACCTTACTGGTAAACCATGAGCCACGTGGTAAAATGTAAAATAATAGGAATGGGTTATTTTAAGATGTGTTAGTTAATAAGAAGCCCATGCTAATAGATTTATAATTAATATGGTTTCTATGTGATTATTTCGGGTGTGGGAAGCTGGAAAACAAATGAGCAGCCTCTGCCTACACTAGACAAGTGTGTCTTTCTAGTCTGGAATATTTATGGTGAACATTTTAAACTAAACTAAGATTAACTTAAATATTGTTTTATTCATCTTCGGTATTATAATCTGTCAGTGCTGCCCACACAGTTTTGTGTATTTTCTTTTGTTGGTATTACTGCTTGCATAGGTCATATTATACTTAAAAGGTAGGATTTAGATGGAAAACATGTTTTAGGATTTAAGTTTATTTACATTCAGCCCCACGTTCCTGCCTCCTAGCTGCTAAAGATAGAAAATGTTATTCTATTAGCTCCTACATCCACCAACAGCACACACTTCCATGCATTCTTAACCATGATGCAGAATACTTCTTCAAAATTTTCCTTATAATGAAACATTTTAAATCATCTTTTGGGGATTCTGTCCACATTGACAAGAACAGAAAATAGAGCATGGTGTCTGAAAAAGGTCACATTATAAAGCACCATTTCCTATGGAAGCAGAAATCTAACACTACTCTTTATGAAGTGCTCTCTAATGGAGCATATGACAAACATGGCTCGGACAGGGTTTGCCATTTACCCTTCTTTCTTATTCTAATCTCTCCAAAACTCTAGACAACATCATTCATAGCTAATTTCTTTGTCTACACACTCTTGTCTCAGTCTCTCTGCTCATCCTTAAATCTGACAAATTGGCTCTGAGATTGCCCCCTCAAAAACTATTCCCACAGCTCTCTCTCTGTATCAACTCCTAATGCAAAAAAAGATCCCAATCCCTTCCACAATCTCAGAATAAAACCGTTAAGATTTCTGTTAACAAAAACTCAGTACTCACATTCTTCATGTATCCTCCCTCAAACTATTTGCACTATTCCTTTACTGCAATATTCCCTAGCCTTCTTCATTCCTGTCTAGGGACTCTCAAAGACCTCCTCCCCTATTCCTTTCACATGGAAGAGGTCCCTTAATTACTTGTTCCTATACTTTTTATAATGATGGCGGGTCTTTCCTGTCAGATGACCATCATGTTGTGAGATACAAAGAGTTCTCAGATGATGCCATCATTGAGGCAATCTCCTTACCCCCACACACTAGCAATCAACAGGCAAAATCGATATCTCTCCAGAGCATTCCAAATCACTAAAATTACAGCATTTACAATATATACAAACTCCAAATACACATTCCATATCTTTCTAACACACTTGAAAATCTGGAATAAAAAAGGATTTCTGAACATAAAAGACAACTCAATTATGAATTCTTCATATATCTACAATCACCACCATAATCCACATCCACCTGAATATTCATTTACCCTCCCTAATTGGCTAGGTTTATCGAAAGACACATCAGGCTAACCCCTCTGTTGTTAATAAAGGCAATAATCGAGCCAACATGACAGCCAATCACGCTGCCATTTCATCCCCTATGCATTTCACCCACTTCATCTACTTCCTAGAAAACAACATACATAACACTCGGAAACATAGGACATTTTTCCCAACACACATCAAATATTTCACTCAAGTGCTAAATACTGTGTATTCTTTTTCCATTCACACCAGCAGATAAGACATATCTACAGGACCTAGCTCAAACCAACAATGTATGTCAACAAACTAACACCACTTGCACTGTTTTATACCTCTACCTTTCCCACCCATCAAATGATATAGGTCTGATTTATGACAGTTTAAAAACATTTTTAAGCATATAAATACAAGTTATGAAGGACTGAGGATGTAAAAGCTTAGTTGTAAAAGTCTGTGAATACAGAATATAAAAATGTATTTTAAGGCCTGAAGATACAAAAGCCTAAGGAAGTTATAAGGGTCTGAGAAAGTGATATATGGATCTGAGAAAATGATTTACGGCATACAAAAAGTTGTTTCAGATTCCTTTCCTTCTCTCTGTTCTATTGTTTGGGTCCCCAAACTTTTACTATTACTCAAAGACATATATAGACTGTCGTGTCTAGAGTATGAATTTCAGTACAGGTTACAAACAATGATAACACTAATATATCTAAAACTTTCATCTCTTTTATAAACTTAAAAAATCCTTTCACACCTCAGGAAATCAGCTTGAATCCCCCTGTCACAGGTAAACAGACTCCAGATAAGCACCCCCATCCACCCACAGCCTAAGATTTTCATCTGTCTCTCTTCCTGAGGGTGGGATCTCTCCACCTTCACTTGACCCCCCTTTTTTGCTGGTCTTGGGAGTCTCTTTCCTTAACTACGAGCACCAAGAACCTGAAAGTTTCAAATGTACATCAAAGATAAAAAAATTTCCCTAAATTCAACTTTACATTCTGTTGCTTGTCTATTTGTCCCAGCAGATGTCAAATCAACTACTACACTGCTCATACAACTTGCTAGCCCCAGGTGATACCTCGGTCTTCACCTGAGGCAGCTTCTGAAGCAGTTAGCCACATAGACTGCTCAAACACGACCTACTTTTCCCTCCAGTCCTGCCTACACTTCCTTAGTATCAGGTGGTCTAGCAGTGGCCAGACGTCAACTGACAAGCCTGCTCTTCCAGGCCATGGCCAGCAGTCCAGCTTCCTTACATCTCTACCAATGGTGCCTCTGCATCAGCAGAAAGAAGCCAGAAAGAATGAAGCCCACTTATCCTACACCCTGTGACCCAATAATAAAACAAAGTGACAGAGGTAAAGGGTTCTCTGACAAGGCAAGCACAGTGCTCTAAGCTTTTGCCCTTTAATCTCATCTTTTCCCTGCCTAAATGTTAGATTATGCTCCTGAAGCTAGATCCCAAGTTCAATTCCCTTATTTGTCCACTGACTCATTCCTGAGAGAAAAAAACATCAAGGCCCAACAATAAAAATTCATATTAGGCTAACATGTCCATTCAGGATTTATCAACTCACCCTAGCCAGACTCCCCATTTTTACCCTTAAAATCCTACTTATGCAAAACAAACAAAATGACACAACAACCAAACTAAGCAAAAAAGGCAAATAAAAAACACCTGCTGCTACTCTGCTGCTGCTCTGCTGCTGCTACTGCTGCTTACTGGCCACCTTTGCCTGAACCAGAGGGAGCCTTTAACCCCTGCTTTCCCCTCGGGGGTAATAGAACTCCTCAGAGCTGAGAATTAGGTGTCTGAGTATGCCATTTTCACCTCTGGGGTGCTAATGTATCCCTTTCAAAATAAGTCTAAATCACTAATTTCTGTCACCCAGCTCATAAACCAAAGATATATACAAATACCTTTATTTTATTTTATTTTTTTGGTGGTTTAATGCAGCTACACAGCTTATGGGCTTTAACTGTGTTGTTGTGACTCCCTAAAGTAATATGTGACCATTTCCCTAGAAACCTGCTCATTACAGAAAATAAGTTATCAGTGTTCAAAAGGTATTTTCTTTTGCAGGGGAGGTATTAAAATATTTTCATAAAAAGGTACCAAAAAGTCTTATTCACTGTCATATTTTTTCACTAAAACATCATGCATGCAGAGGAGAAATTTGTTTGCCAGAGAAGGATAAATAAGAGAACACACACACACAGAGGTGTTATGTCATGTGTTTCATAATTGAAAAGCAGCCAGTTTCACAGAATTGTGTGATGACCCAAGAAAGGCTCCATTTCAATGCCAGCTGCCTGACAACTTGCAACAAGATAGTATAAGATTGTCATACTTTCAGAAATGATTCTGATCATAATGTTACCAGTGGCCATAATATGGTGATGTCACTCCCTTAACCGAAATATGCTGCCACAAATCAAAGCTCATGAAGCACAGATGATCCCTCTCTCTATTGTGTTAAATAATCTGCTATCCATCATAGGCTGAGAATTTCTATTCTGTCAGGGAAAATTATTTCCACCGCAGAATACCATTCATTTGAGAATTGAGACAACTGTCAGGGCATGCAAGACTCCTTCTGATACTGAATAAATGAAGACAGAATGAGCGATTACATTGGGTAACTACTTAGTCAAAATCTTCGTGAAGACAGCTGAAGAGTTGAGGCAGTGGCTAAGCACTTGTCCCTTCATCATCAGAATCCAAGCTTGAACCCCCCAAAACAATGTTATGTTGACATGGTAAGTAAGAAGTATCTGTAGTCTTGACGCCACTATGGCAATGTGAGATGCAAAGAACGGAGGCTCTCTAGAAGTTCTCTGAACATCTAACCTGATGTCTACAGCAGGGAAAAGTGAGGGAAGGATGAAGGACTGTCTTTTGCAAGAAGGAAAGTGAGGATTAACATGAAAAGTACCAAGCTCAATCTCTAACCTTCACTTCCTTGCCATTCTGTTGGCATAGCCACATACATAGGCAGATGACATAGATATACTTGATAACCAGTGAGAACCTATCATTTATTCTTTACTCTCTGAGCTTCAGACACTTTAACGCAAGGTTACTTACTCACAAAATATAACTATTATTGTCCCAATCTCTACACACAAAGAGGAAAGGCAAAACCAGGAGACCTCACCATGCTATGTCACCCATCTTTAGAGAACACCTGCCCACATGTTCCAGATTACGTACTTCATTTTATGACCTGTAATGAGCATAAGTTTTTATTTTTATTTTTAATGTCTGCATAGTCACCAAGAATAAGTTGTGAATCTCTTAAAACTAACCCCCCCACTGCTTCTTGCATCTGGATCTAAGAAGGAGAACATGTATCAGTGAAAGAGAGTGGAATCTGCTTCAACTTTTTATATGTTACTCTAAAGTGATTACAAATATAAATATTTATTAAAATATTAGCTATATAAACACAAATGCACACATAGTGCAGTGACTGGAGTATTCAATGATTGCAGTTAATGCAGAGATAAAAAATGAAATGTATTAGAGCATCCTCAATCAATAAGGTTTGTTAAGACACTACTTCAGCGTAGACACTTAAATGTTTATTTTGGGAAATAATAAGATATCTCACAATTTAGGAAATTTTGACATCAGAAAAGAAGTCGAGGAAAGGGCAGTTTGGATGTAGCAATTGGCTGCTAAAGTGAGGTTAACAAAGCCCTTATGCTTTCTATACAGAATGTTTTGAGTTTCCAATTTCTGTTCTTAATTATAAGATTGTCACTTTCATTTGTGTAAAAGGAAAGATGAATTCAGTTGGAAATTTTTATCTTGTCTAGAAAAGAAGAAAGAAAGGAATGTTTTATTGCATCTACTGTTTCTCAAGTTTCTTTTAACTCAAAGTCATTACGCCGGAGTGGCATATTTGAGGGTGGCGAGTTCTGACACACTCATTAAGAGTTTCAGTAGAGGAGCAAACGTGGTTTTCACACGAAGTCAGTTGATGTTTTCTTTATATTAACCAGCAAGATAAAAATGAAATGGCAAAGCCATATGTTAAGATTTTACTTCTCATTGAATGTATGTGACTTCTTTGTTGAAACAGATTATGGTTTTCAATTACTGGAAAGATCTCATCCCCCATCTTGTGATATTTAAGATGTAATAGTTACAGGCAGCCACAGTGTTGATTTTAATTTGTGTTCCTAACACATTTTTTAGACCTAATTTGCAGCATTTTCCAATTTCAATCTGCTAAATGAATGTTAGTAGCAGTAAGACAGGAAAATTTGCAGAGCCCAGTTTTTAGTACTGACTGGCTCAGGTGATGTCACAGAAGAAAAAAAAGCAAAAACTTCCCAGAAAAGAAAATTAATGACAGTAAACCAGATTGCCCAATGGTGCTTCACACTCTTGCCAAGGAATACCTGCTGCCTATAAGAAATAAAAGTGTTTTTGACCAGTTCTGTGACTGGTCTAAAATAAATATTGTATAGATATCTATCACAGTATTTAGCATGTAGTTGTATTCATTATATCCTATAAGGAAACAAGTTAAATGCACAGTTAACCAAAGCACCTGAGCTTGGGATAGAATACAGTAAGAAAATGAGGACCTGTACTGTTTTTGTTGAGATGAGAGGATATAGTTTTTATGGATGTCTATGTGTGCAAGTAAATCTTTCTTCTATTTTGTTTCATAATTAATTCAGGCTAAATTTTTTTTTTTTGGTTTTTCTTTTTTTTTTTTTTTTTTATTAAAGATTTCTGTCTCTTCCCCACCTCCGCCTCCCCCCTCCCTCCCCCTCCCCCAATCAAGTCCCCCGTCCCTCATAAGCCCAAAGAGCAGTCAGGGTTGCCTGCCCTGTGGTAAGTCCAAGGTCCACCCACCTCCATCCAGGTCTAGTAAGGTGATCATCCAAACTGCCTAGGCTCCCACAAAGCCAATAGGTGCAGTAGGAACAAAAACCCATTGCCATTGTTCTTGAAGTCTCAGTAGTTCACTATCAATGGAGAAAACAAGACATTCCAGGATAAGAACAAATTTAAACAATACGTAGCCACAAATCCAGCCCTACAGAAGGTAATAGAAGGAAATTCGCAACCCAAGGAATCCAACATTGCCAACACTGCCTACGACAACTCAGGCATCTAGCAACCCTTCACCAGCACAACTCAAAGAAGGGAGACACACAAACTCTAATACCAAAAACAATAAGAATAACGGGAGTAAACAACCACTGGTCATTAATATCACTTAATATTAATGGGCTCAATTCACCTATAAAAAGGCACAGACTAAGAGATTGGATACGAAAACAGGATCCAACATTTTTTTGGTTTTTCGAGACAGGGTTTCTCTGTTGCTTTGGTGCCTGTCCCGGAACTAGCTCTTGTAGACCAGGCTGGCCTCGAACTCACAGAGGTCCTCCTGCCTCTGCCTCCCGAATGCTGGGATTAAAGGCGTACGCCACCACCGCCCGGCTTCAGGCTAAAATTTTGCAGTGCTCATGTTTCTCTTAGCATTGTTATATATTCAGCAAGGTGACTAAATTCATTTAAAAGGAAGGAGAGGTAAATTCTAGGAAGTGGATTCTCTTCCACATGTTCTCAGTGTTGGAGAAAGAGCCCAGCCTTTTGCTCTTTGATTAGTTCTAAGAAGCAGGTCATTATGGCCTATGTGGATGGACATACCTTCTTAAAGTTGGTTCATATTTCAACCGAGGAGCAGCAAGGAGAGAAAGATGCCAACAGCACGAGCATCCAGAAGTCTGAAGTCAGAGCGCCTAAGGGCATCTTGTCATTAAACACTATCTTCAGTCTCTCATCTGCACACAGGGTTAGCATTTCATTGATATTATCTACAGGAAATCAGCAAAGCTTGTCAGGGTAAGCTTGGAGAACAGAGAAGAGACTCTGATTTAAAAGTTTTATTTCAGCCGGGCGATGGTGGCGCACGCCTTTAATCGCAGCACTCGGGAGGCAGAGGCAGGCGGATCTCTTGTGAGTTCGAAACCAGCCTGGTCTACAGAGCTAGTTCCAGGACAAGCTCCAAAGCCACAGAGAAGCCCTGTCTCGAAAAAAAAAAAATTCCAGCTCATTCTCTTAAATGTGTCCCTGAAGTCACTTTTATCTCTGCCATAGCAACTCAATTCCCTCACATATATCAATTCAAAAACATTCTTTATTATCCACAAAGATTGTTAAGGTTTTGCATGCTGCCCAAGTTCCTGGAATTCACATATATTCCCAGTCTTGACTAATGTTTTTCTTTTGTAGTAATAGTTAAGGAAGGAGCCAGCAGCCTATATAAATCTCACATCATCTCCAGTGGAAGCAAATCTAGAAATTGGTATATTTTATCTTTCTCTGAAAGATAAAGTTGTGTGTGTGTGGGGGGGGGGAGAATTACTTAGTTTAAAATAATAAGAGAGTCTCATGTATACATCTAAACTGAATTTATTTCAGTTCTCAAATCATGAGAAATATCACACTTGATCTAATTTGTACAATTGCCTAATTATTCATTTGCTCACTTATACCTAATTTCTACAAATTTCTCTACACCTACAAATATTATAATCATTTATGTCAAATTTAATATTAGTAAGATATATTTGAGGTATAAAAACAGAGAAGAATGGGGATGAGGAAATAGTTAATATTGTTATGTGGTTGATGTTTAAGATGAAGACTGGTGTTCTGTTCTCAGAACCCTTGTAAAAGACAATCAAGATGATGCCCTTTGGTGCCTTCTGTGCCTAGGAGATAAAGACAGGAGGCCCTCTTCATTTCTTGGCCAGACACTCTAGCCTAATAGAGAATATTCACATCTCACTGAGAAATCCTCTCTCAAAGAACTCAAAAAAAGTGGGTGGATATTTGAAGAACATCCAAGTTATTGGCCTACAGCTTGAAAACATTTACACACACACAGCACATGTGCATTCACAGAAATATGCACATATACCAATTATGATTTTTTAAAAAAAAACATAGAAGAGTGGATGGAAGGATGGCTGAGTGTTTCACAGTGCTTGATACCCATGAAGAAGACCTGTATCCTTTCTCAACATCCACATGGAAGCCCACAACCAACTCTGAATACAGTTCATGGCAATTAAAAACATAGACATGGTTCATATAACATATGCAGGAAAAGCACTCCCACACATAAAGTGAAAGAAATAAAATAAACTTTATAAAAAAAGATTAAAGTGCTATTTGTTTAATTATACCTGCTACATTTTCTTATTAATATAAAAAGTATTAGTGTCATAAAGACTATATATTTCCTGGTTGTCTAAAATGTTACTGCCAGCTCAAGATTATTTAGCTTGTTATTACACAATAATAAATTTATTTTTAACTTTCTATTAAATATAAGTAAATCTCGGAGTCCATTGTTCAAATATATTAATTTTAAATGATTTTCCAATAGTTTGTGGTTCCACAAATTATTTATTATTCTATTTTCCCCATTTTAAAAGTCCATAGGTATTTTATTCCTTATAACATATTTTAGAGTCTTTACTATGTACAGAAAGCAAATATCTATCTATATTAATAATAATAAAGAAAATCATTGCATGTGTCTAAGAATTTTTACTGCCTTTGGAATTATTGTGATTTAGAAATAAATAGGTAGTTATAAAAAAACTTGTTTTCAGAAAACAAGTCTATGATGGAGATAGAAAACCCCATCACCTTGTGAATGGATTTGAAATTTGGCAATCTTTCTGTTCAGTTGAGATCAGGAGTTTATTTTTATGTTTAAATATTATTGGGTCAAGATGTTTTATAAGAAGTCCCTGAACTCATGTAGATACTTGAAAAAAATTATCATTTCCCTTTCCATTTAAAAAAAAAACTTGCTAAGTGAAAGCTAATTTAATGTAGTGAATATTATTTGGTAGGGCCTGAACTTTTGCCCATGAGTTAGTTAATAATATAGTTTTATTCATGTATCTTTCAGTTCCATATTCATTGCTCAATTGCATTAAAATGAATAATTAAGTAAGTAAACTACTTGACTGCCTGAATTACAAGGAAAAAGAAAAGCTCTAGAATACCTGTTTATATTCATAATCATTCTGGCAGTCATTTATTGTATAAGGTGAGAAATTCCTGAATAAATAAGTTGTATGAATTAATGAGTGTAGTTCAGTCTGAATAAAGAATCAGAAAATATCCTTTTGATTTTATGGTATTATAAATAATGGTTAAGAAGCAAAATAAGCATTTAAACTTCTTAGTAACAATATTTATTTATTGTTTTTTATGTTTAGCATCATTTGTAAGTCTGTTAACAATGGAAAATCTTGCACACAACTGATCTAATTTAAAGAAAAACTTAGAAGTCTCCACTTAATCCATCTTAGCATCTAAAGACCATGTGATAAAGAAGTCGTGTAAAATTGCTCAATATTGCTGCTTCTCTGCAATCACCATGTCCATTTCAAATGTGAAATGTCGTAGTAAAGGTTCAGTGTGTGCAAGAAGACACTGAGAAAACTACAGGGATTACAGTTTAGGGTATGTATCTAAACCCTTTATATACAACAAGGGCAACATTGCTAAGTTGTCCCTGGAGGGAAACAATTAATATCTCTACGAGTTGTGATACCTATGAATCATATTGGTTGAGTGCATATGGCAAAACCATTGTAAATGTAATGCCATGACAACTGGATTTGATGCAAGACTGTATGTGAGTTAGATCATTGTGCATTAGGCATACAAATGAGGTGATCACAAAGTGAAACTTAAACAGAACCGAAAAACCTAGAGAGGAGTGGTCTGTTTGGAATTTCATAAAATGTGTGCCTATGTGGATTTCATTGTTTTATGCGAATGTTTTAGTGTCTCTGTTGAAAAATAATTTTAAAAAATCAAAAAAAAAGAAGGAAAACAAACAAGTGTAAGAGGATGAATAATGAGAGAATGTGCCTGTAAGTCTACAAATAGGAAGAGAAGATTATATACCAGAAAGATCTAGGGATTCTGGACTAGAAAATGCATATCAGAGCTCCACTTTGTCCAGGTATCTCACACTCAATTTTGTTCCTTCAGATGCACAAAAATGTATAAAATTCCCAGTTTATTCTGCTCAATAAGAAGAAAGAATGATCTGTGCCCTGTTCCTTTGTATGAGATTCAATTTAAAAATGTGTAGATTTTTTAAGTTTGAATTAGAATGGAACCTATATCTCATTACTACTGGACAATCAAGCAAGTTAGATATAGAATAACAAGGTAACCTTGCCAATTTCCCCTTCCCAGGGAGATCCATGTATGTCTGTCTATCGTACTGTCCTCTTTCTTATCTAGCTTCTCTGGGATCATAAACTGTAGACTGGTTATCCTTTGCTTTTGTCTAATATTCATCCATTTATGAGTGAATATAAATAGTATTTGACTGTTTGCATCTGGGTTATGTCACTCAAGATTTTTTTTTCTTGTTATCTCCTTTTCCCTTCGGACTTCAAAATGTCATTGTTTTATTTTACTGCTTTGGTTGATGTAGCAAGCTGCATGGAATCACACCTGATGGAGATGTATAATCAACTCCTATGGCTAAAGTCTGACTTATGCCTGATCACGCAATGATCATCAGCTGCTTGCATATGCGTGGGCCTATCGGCAGTGTCCACCCGGCAATCCGGGATTGGCAGCCCATGCCTACTTAAGGGCTGGGAGAGGTTTGCCCAGGGAGAGGGGAGGAGAGAGAGAGAGGAGAGAGAGAGAGAGGAGAGAGGAGAGAGGAAGAAGAGAGAGGAGAGAGAGAGGAGAGAGAGAGAAAGAGAAGGAGAAGGAGATAGATTGCTGTGAATAAACTCCTGAAAACTGCTGCAAGAAGACCTCTGAGTGCTGCGTTTTTCCTTGCTGGTTGAGGGTGGATGCGACAGGTTGAGGGGCATCTAGGTTGTTTCCATATTCTTGCTGTTCCAGATAATGCCACTTTG
The DNA here is from genome assembly GCA_025134845.1 of Neodon shergylaensis. Lineage (NCBI taxonomy): Eukaryota > Metazoa > Chordata > Mammalia > Rodentia > Cricetidae > Neodon > Neodon shergylaensis. Next base: position 9,083,726 of record JABTXL010012463.1, read on the forward strand.
AAAATAAGTTGACAAAATGTCCTTGTGGTATGAGTGTTGAACCCTTGGATATATGCCCAAGAGTAAGGGGATTGGAGAGTGTAAAAGGGAAGGGGGCAGGAGAACATGAGGGAATGGAATTGTTAAGTTGGGGGTAAGACAAAGATGGAGAGCAAGGAGATGCATTAATAGAGGTAGCTGCAATTGGGTGAGTGAGAAACCTGGCAATAGTGATGTTCCCATGAATAGACAAGGAAGACCCCAGATAAGACTCTAAGTGATAGTGGATAGGGTGCCTGAAATGGTCTTCTCTTGTAATCAGATTGATGACTACCTTAGTTGTCATCATGGAACCTTCATGAAGTAACTGATAGAAACAGATTCAGAGACTCACTAGCTAACCACTAGGAAGAGCCCCCAGGGTCTACTCAAAGAGAGGGAGGAGCGATAATATGAGCAAAATAGTCAAGACCATTATGGGTATAGCCACAGAAACAGCTGACCCAAGCTAGTGGGAGCTCATGAAGTCCAGACTGACAGCTGGGAAACCTGCTTAGGACGGAACTAGCCCCTCTGAATGTGGGTGACAGTTATGTAGCTTGGAAGGGTTGTGGGACCATTGACAGTGGGACCAGAATTTATCCCTATTGTATGAACTGGCTTTTTGGAACCCAATTCCTATAGATGGATATTTTGCTCAGCCTAGATATAGGGGGTAGGACCTTGGTTCTGCTTCAAGTGATGTGGCAGACTTTGTTTATTCCCCATGGGAGTAGGAGGAAGAGGGGGATCAGGAACTGAGATTGGTATGTAAAATAAAAAAGATTGTTTTAAAAAGAAATAAAAAGAAAAACAAAATAAATCTTGTCGACAATATCAAATCACTGTACTGTTAGGAACTCAATTCCATGTTTAATATTTTTAAAAAACAAATTAACGAGTAATTTCAAAATAAACAAATCCCAGGAGTTGCTTAAATAAAAAAAATATTCATGGCTCTTGCATGTACTTATCAGATAGATTTAAAGTTGACCAGTGTGAAGTGCGATTTACATTTGGAGTAGGCCAACCTCTGTTCAGCAATATTCAGAGAATATTCGGATTATAAGCATTTCAGTTAGATCTATAAATGGGTATATACAATGTATTTGATGCAGGTGAAAGCAGAAGGAAGAGTCGTTGCTGGAGCTGTAGGTACCTGGTCTAGTCTATAAGAGGTCAATTACAAAGCAGTATGCTTCTCCTGTAATCAGATGTGGACAAATGTCAGATGGCATTACATTTGCATTTGGTCAGAATAGGCTTTAGAAATTAAAAGACCAACATTTTAAAGATATTTCTATAAATTTTAGAGAGAAGCTTGCAGATTTGCATCTTCATCATGTTAATTTTAGAGACAGAACTCCAGGACTCTGGTTTGGCAGCCTTCTCTTGCTAAGAAATCTTACTCTCCCTTTTGAAAAAAATGGCACCTTTTCAACATGGGGCATTTAAAAAGCTATTTTATGCCAATCTGTAAATACTTAATGTTTAGTTTATTCCTTGTGAATCTTTACATGACCAGCAAAATATTAGTAAATGTTTGAATTAGTTAGAATAAATGCAATAAGAAAATATGACATTATTCATAGACCGTGCCATGGGTTGCATGGATGCCTGAAATTACTGTTACCTTTTCCCAGGCATTATTGCATGCCTTTTCTCCTCTTTTCCGATTCAGCTGCCAATTATTTACGGAGTTCTGATTCCTAACCGTGTAATACCTTCATTTTTTACACTGCCTTTTATCCTTACTTTAGCTGCCAATGCTTTCAATTAGATCACCCACTCCTGCCAGATCCATTCTTCCAGGGTTATGTGAGAAGTGTCTAATCTATGCCAAGACTCTCAAACCAAATTCATATCTTCAACACCATCTACCTAGCCAATACTTCATTTTCATACACTCCTTTCACTTACAATGTCATACTATTCAGTAGGAAAATGAGATAAAAACACCATCTGTGTCCCTAAATACACTCAGCTCGCTAGACAGAACATCTATTTATTTTAGCATGAATCAGAGGGCGATGTAACCTGATACGCTTGATATGTCTTGCCATGCCTTCTTGCTTTCAGGAGACCAAGCCACTTCCATAATAGATTCTTGAAGTTTTGGTAGGAAAAAAAACTTCGGTGTTTAAAACAAACAAACAAACCAAACTTAACCTAATCTCTGAGAAACTAGCACCAAATTTTCGATTGAACTTTAGGAGATGATACCATAATTTGCAATCAATATATTAATTCTTCTTGGTCTTATTGATGATCCTTTCTTCCTTCCTTTCCTTCCTCCACCTTATTCTATTCGTCTATAATGCCTTCCTTTACTTTTGTTTTCCTTTATGATGTTCACTCACACTGCCCTCAAACTCTAGATCCTTTTGTGTTTCCTTCCGTTATACTGGTTGATGATACTATTGGAATTTATTTAATGCTTTATCTCTGTGGATCCCAGGAAATAATTTAAAAAGTTAAATTTCGGAAATATGTTTGTATATGGTGTGCATGCATCTATGCTTGCTTGCATTAATATGGTCACATGTATAATGGCAGGTGCATATGTTCATCTGAGCATTTATGTGTGTGTAGGCCTGAGGATGATGTAAGTAGGTTTTCCTGAATTTCTCCCTACATTACTAATCAACTTAGTATCTCACAATTGAATGTAGAGCTCACTCAAATGGCTGTTTTGGTTAGCCAATTTGACACAGATAAGCAATATCTCTGCCTTATGAATGCTGGTTTTATAAAGGGCCACCATTGCCCACCCGAGGATTACACCAGTGCTAGGAATTTGAATCAGTGTCTTCATACTGTCTGTGCTTTATCCAATGAACCATCTCCTTGGCTTCACAATCAATTTTGTTAACCATTTAATTGCCATAGATCTCAGCCTGTATAGATTATAGTAACTCCTAGCTAAATAAGAAAGATATAAAAATATTCTAAATTGATAATTAACAATCATAAATATATTGTTATCATATTATACTCAAATAGAAACTGGCACCACACTAATGATTTGTCACTTACTGTGAAATACTAAAGTTCACTTGGTTATGAACCCCACAATCCTAAACAAATCTTTAATCTTTTTGTTAGAAATACTAATCAAGGAAGGTCTATAAGTCTCAGTTTGCTTCACATGAATAAATATACATATATGAGACTTGCTGTGATTGGGTATCAGGGTAATTGTAATCTCATAAAAAGAGTTTGGCAATGTTCCTTGTGTTTCTAGTGTGTGGAATAATTTGAGGAGTATTGATATTAGCTTTTCTTTGAAAGTCTTGTAGAATCCTGAGGTGAAATCAGGACTTTTTTTGGTTGTGACACTTTTGATGGCTGTTTCTATCCCTTCAGCAGTTATAGGTCTGTTTAGTTTGCTTATCTGATCTTGATTTAATTTTGGTAAGTGATATTTATCCAAAAAGTTTCCATTTCCTTTATGTTTTTCAATTTTGTGGAGTACAGCTTTTCATAATATGATCTGATGATTCTCTGTATTTCCTGCATGTCTGTTAATATGTCCCCCTTTTCACTTCTGATTTTGTTAATTTGGATATTCTCTCTCTACCTTTTGGTTAGTTTGGATAAAGGTTTGTCTATTTTGTTGATTTTCTCAAGAACCAACTCTTTGTCTCATTGATCCTTTGTATTGTTTCTATTTTGTTGATTTCAGCTCTCAATTTGATTAATTAGGTGAGTTTGCTACTTTTTGTTCTAAAATTTTCAAATGTTTTGTTAATTCACTAGACTGGGATTTTTTTAGCTTCTTTATTAGGCATTTAGTCCTATGAACTTTCCTCTTAACACTGCTTTCATTGTGTCCCATAAATCTGGATACAATGTGTGGTCATTTTCATTGAATTTTAGGAAGTCTTTAATTTATCCCTTTATTTCTTTCTTAACCATTGATGATTAAGGTGAGCATTTTTTAATTTCCATGTGTTTGGGGACTTTCTGGAATTAGTATTGCTGTTGACTTATAGTTTTAAACCATGGTGATCTGATAAAGTTTTTGGGTTATTCCAATTGATTTTGTATTTGTTGAGGTTTGTTTTGTTACCGAGTATGTGGTCAGTTCTTGAGAAGGTACCATGAGTTGCTGAGAAGAAGGTATATTCTTTTCTGTTTGAATGGAATATTCTATAGATGTCTGTTAAGGCCATTTGAGTAATAACATCTGTTAGTTCCCTTATTTCTCTGTTCATTTTTTGTCTGACAGACATGTTCAGTGGTGAGAGGGGAGTGTTGATGTCTCCCACTATTAGTGTGTGGGGTTTAATGTATGATTTAAGCTTTAGAAGTGTTTCTTTTACGTATGAGGGTGCCCTTGTATTTGGGGGATAGATGTTCAGTATTGAGATTTCCTCTTGATGGATTTTTCCTGTGGCTAATATGAAATGACCTTCTTTGTCTCTTTTGATTGATTTTAGCTTGAAGTCTATTTTGTTAGATATTAGAATAGCTACATCAGCTTCTTTCTTTGGTCCATTTGATTGGAATATTTTTTCCCAAACCTTTACTCTCAGATGATGTCTGTCTTTGAGGTTAAGATGTATTTCTTGTATGCAGAAGAAGGATGGATTCTGTTTTCATATCCAATGTTAGCTTGTGCCTTTTAATAGTTGAGTTGAGTCCATTTATATTAAGGGATATTAATTACCAGTGATTGCTATCTCCTGTTAATTTTTTTCATTGTTGGTGATGTTAATTTGTGCATTTTTCCCTTCTTTGGAATTTGCTACTATAAGACCATCAATTGTCTGATTTTTGTTGATGTAGCCAACTTCCTTTGGTTGGAGTTTTCCTTGTTGTATTTTGTGTATGGCAGGGTTTGTGGCTAAGTATTGGTGAAATCTAATTTTGTCATGGAATATTGTTTTTCCTCCTATGGTGATTGAAAGTTTTTCTACATATAGTAGTCTGGGTTGGCATCCATGGTCTCTTATATCTGCATAACACTTGACCACGACCTTCTGGCTTTCATTGTCTTCAATGAGAAGTCAGATTAATTCTGATAGGTCTACCTTTATATGTTTCTTGGCCTTTTCCCTTAATATTTTTTCTTGGCTGCTCTTAATATTTTTTCTTTACTCTCTATATTTAGTGTTTTGATTATTATGTGGCTAGGGGACTTTATTTTGGATCCAGTCTAATTGGTATTCTGTGTAAGCTTCTTGTATTTTCATAGTCATATCTTTCTTTAGGTTGGGAAAGTTTTCTTCTATGATTTTGTTAAATATATTTTCTGTGCTTTTGAATTTAATGTCTTCTCCTTCTTCTATGCCTATTATTCTTAGGTTTGGTCTTTTCATGGTGTCCCATATTTCATGGATATTTTGGGTTAAGCTTTTGTTAGATTTAATGTTTTCTCTAACTGATGAGATCTCTACTGTGTCTTCAGCACTTGAGATTCTCTCTTCCATCTCTTGTATTCTGCTGTTCATGCTTGCATTTGTGGTTCCTGATTGATTTCTGTTTCTATAATTCCCTCAGCTTGTGTTCTCTTTATTGTCTCTATTTCAGTTTTCAAGACTTAAATAGTTTCTTTCATATGTTTGATTGCTTTTTCTTGGTTTTCTTTATGGGATTTGCTGATGTCTTCTGATTTTTTTTTGTGTGTATTTTCCTCCATTTCTTTGAGGGAATTTCTCATTTCCTTTTTAAGAATTTCAAGCATTCTCCTGAAGTTTATTTAGGTCATTTTCTTCTGTTTCATCTATAGTTGGTTGTTCTAGGGTCTTTAGTTTTTACTGGTATTATGTTGTTCTTTGTGGTATTGTGTGTGTTCTTACCTTTTCTACTCATCTTTTCCTCTAATATGTGTGGTTGGGGCTGTCTGAGATTCTGTTGATTAATCTTCTAGGTGCCAGTGAATCCAAAGCTCAGAAGGTTGTTCGTTGTGGTACAGTCAGTGCCATGGATCTAGTTACTTTATTGGTTATGCCATGTTCCTGGAGATAGCTCAGCACTCTTGGGCTTTGCTAGGCTCCCTTGGAGTTTGCTGTCTCAGGTCTACTGTGGCCTAGGCTACTGGTTTTGACCTGTTTCTGTAAATCCTGGTCTGGATCCACTCCTGCAGAAGTCCCTGGCTTGGAGTTGGTCCTGCAAAGGTCTCAGACTCCTGTCTACTGCCTCAGAGTTCCCAGGCTTGGGTGCACCCAGAACCTTAGAGGACCTGGCTCTGGCTTACTCCCTCAGAGGTCCCAGATTTACGTTTCAGGTTCTGGCCTTTTCCCTTTGATGTCCCAGACCAATGCCTGGACTCACAGAGGTCCTGGCTCAGGCTTACTCTCTCTGAGGTCCCAAGCTGTGCAGAGATCTCTGGTTCCTTCCTACTCCCTTGGAGATCCCAGATTCATGCCTAGACTGGCATTGGTTTTGGCTCAGGCCTAGCTCCTCAGAGGTCTTAGACTCATCCCTAGACCCACAGGGTTCTTGGCTTAGATATACTCCCTTGAAGGTCCCAGATTCACATGGGGACCCTCAGCGATCTTTGACTCTGGTTCACTTGCTCAGAGTTTACTCCCCAACCTGTTCCTGTGGAATGCACTGTCTCTGTTCTCCTCTGGACCAGGCCACTGGCTCAATCCTGGTCTGCCAGTGTCCCAGAAATGGATTGATTCCCAGCTCCTGATCCAATGGAGCTTGCTTTCTCAGGCCCACTCTGGCCTAGGTATCTGGTTCAGTCCCACTCCTGTGGAATTTGTTGCCTCAATCCTGCTCAGGCCCAATGTGGAGTTCATTGCCTCAGGCCTACTTTGACCTAAATTACTGGCTTTGACCTGTTTCTGTGATTATACAGCCTCACCCTATTTCCAGTTCTCTCTATGCTTCATGCTTGTGATTGGGGATGTAAGCTCTCAGGTGTTGTGGAATATTTGTTTACACACTGTGATTGAGATGAATGTCCAATAGCTAGGCAGGTGAGAACAGGTGGGACAGAGAACCTGGCTCAGGATTACTCTCTCAGAGGTCCTAGACTCCATATAGTTTAATATTCTTTCTTTCTAACTATGTTATTAAAATGACACGGGATGCTCTAGGATAGGACAGATTGTGGTTGATTGTTTCAACAGTTCAATATAGCCAACTCCTTCTACATAGTTGTGGTGGGAGGACATCAAAGTGCTGGTTTGGGTGTCACAAGTTCCTTGCTATAAGCCTGTTCTGTGGCCTATACAAAAGCTTGTAGGATGTCCATGTGTGACAGAAAGAGAAAATAAGTAAGAGATTGGGGAAAATATATAATGTATGCAAAGCGTAGGTAGAATGGCCAGAAAGTTAGATTCCATATGACACAAGTAACAATTAGATGAAACTGTTTGCTTTAAAACAAATAAAAAGTACTATTGAATATATATATATATATATATATATATATATATATGTGTGTGTGTGTGTGTGTGTGTGTGTGTGTGTGTGTATTTTAAAAGGAGAGGTACTTGCTTAACTACCAAATGTTTGTTTCTTAAGAAAGTTGATTTTCACTTGCAATTTGCCCAAAATATTTACTGACATTTGTTACCTAACCAGAGAATCCACAGACATTACTTGATTATATAATTGGTTCATGATGAAAGTGTGTCTACTTTCAAACCTCCTGCCACTATCATGAAGCTTTAGTTAGCACTATTGTTCAAAGTGAACTGCTGCTGAAAATGTAGTTAAATATATTTCTGTAAAACATGCTGCTATTTATGTTGAAGATCATTTAACTGTAAGATTGCTCCTTGTAGCTGAGACAAGGAAACTGGAAAGTATACCCATGAAATCTCAGCAAGGAGGCTGCCTACCAGAACATGAACAATCAGTTGAGATTGCATTGTAAGTGAGGAAAATCTCACAGGATTCTCCCCTTAGATCAATATCTATCAGTAGCTGAAGTCTGGTGAGGAAGAACAACCAGGTTTCCCCAGGGATAAGTCCCCTGACTGGTTATCCAACCTCAAGTGCATAGTGCAACACCTGCTCTACGTGTTGTGTGCTATGCTATGGTTTGTGAGTCAGGTAAGGGGCTGGAGATTTAAACACACAAAGGCACACAGAGACATGAGTAACACCAAAAATTCTCCCAAGAATGTCCATTTTGATGTGTTTCAGGGCAGCTTATATAGGGTCTCCTTGATTAATGGCCACACTCTAACTCTCAGCTGGAAGCCCACCAGAAACTTGTTCCCTGCCACCAGGAACTCCTGAGGGTCACGTGCTCAGAGCAGCTGCAAAACAAGTTGTTTTCTCCGAGCAGCTACAAGCAGAGTGAAACAAGTTGTTTACTCTGGCCGACAGGGTTCACAGGAAATTCATGGCCTAGTGTTCCACAGTCCCCAGCACAAGTGTTTAATTCTTTTTTTTTAAAATTATTTATTTATTATGTATACAATATTCTGTCTGTGTATATGCCTGCAGGCCAGAAGAGGGCACCAGACCCCATTACAGATGGTTGTGAGCCACCATGTGGTTGCTGGGAATTGAACTCATGACCTTTGGAAGAACAGGCAATGCTCTTAACCTCTGAGCCATCTCTCCAGCCCCCAAGTGTTTAATTCTAAATGGACTCAGTAAGCTGTGTGTGCAAATGTGTAAATATGTATGTATGTGTGTTTCTTTGTTTTTTTTTTGTGTGTGTGTATATCTGTTTAAATGAAACAATAACCATTAAAGAAAAAGTAGCCATGACTTTGAAAAGAGATGGAGAAAACAGGACATAGGAAGGGTTGAGGCGAAGAGAGGGATGTGGGTCAGATTCTAATATTATTGTAGTTAACACCCCTTTGAGCAACTGAGATTTATTTTGTCACAGTTGCCAAAGCTGGAAGTCCAAATTGACAAGATGTACAGGAATTTATGCCATGGAAATTTCTCTTCTCAAGGGCCTACTTACTGTGATGCCATAAGTATATTTTCCTGACAGTAGTTATGCTAAGCTCTTGTTTAACAGAAAGCTATTTTAATCTCCTCTTCAGATATTTTGTCTTCAAAACATTACACCCTGCAATACTGTACTTTAGAGCATTGTCATGATGATACTCAATGCAGTTCCTAATATAAGAAGGAGGGAATTGTACAGAGTGAGAGATTTTAATTTATATCTGTCAAAAAATCATATAAGAAACAATTGTCCAGAAAAATGATTGGCCAAAAGAGAAATCTCAGGTTTGCAGTTATCAACAAATGTGGGAATCTAGTGCTAGGTGATACACTTCATGTCTGCCTGGAAAGGTAGACCTTATTGTCAACTTTTGAGGGGACAAATACCAAAGATGTGATACATTCCCAAGTGTCCACTGGTCAAGCTGTCATCTGACTATTCTTGTGGAAATCACGTACTTTTTTCATTTGATACAGACCAAAATGACTCATCTCCATGCTACGTGCAATTAAAATTTTCTTTTAAAATTCCCATTAACTTCTGCTCACACAGTATGTGGGCAATAGCTGTAAACATTTGGTATCACCAGGAGAATACGTTGTTAGTTTTATAGCAGGTTGTATAACATTTTCTTCAAATAGAAAACAAGTTGATTCCAATAATAACTCAGTACTGTTGTAGAAGTCCATAAGGCAAGTCCTAGAAGCTCTTTTTTTTTCAGGTATTAAACACTTTTTATTACTCTAAGTCTTTCTGAAAACTCAGATAAAAGGTAAAACTTTGAAGGACAGAGTGCTAGCCTCTGACAACACAGTTAGATAACATTGATCAAATTCAACAATAGTATGTATTCCCACATCTTAATAATTTAATAAATCCTTTAAAAAAGTAATATACTGAAAATTAAACGCAATAGCTATTTATGTGTGAAACACCAAGTTTTAACTACTAAATTAAGGCTACTGTTGTTAAGACACCTATAGTTCATAAAAGGAATTACTAACCTAAAAATATTAGGGCAAGGCTAAAGTTTAATATTAAAGTAACTTTCTCTCATATTACTGTCACAGTTGAACTTCCAAGGTTCAAGCATTTTACTAATTATTTGTTAATAAGCTTATGAACAATAGATGTGGTTTCTAAATATTAATGAGTCCCCAAATTTAGACTTTTTGTTCAACATTGTTCGGACATTTTAGAAACAACATAGTTAATGAAAGCATCCATTCTTTGTCCATTTTCATTTCAGAGAACTGCAATCATTGAAAATAAAGCTTCTAAAAAAAGACATTAAGGTTTGTTTATATTGAAGGAAGAAAGAAACTGAATATAATAAATGACAAAATCTGCAATGAGATTCACGACTTTCTTCTGAAATTGCATGCTTATTTTAATTAGTTTCTTAACCTTTGGAAAAAAATCACTGGAAGAACCTTCCGCTTGCACTAGAAACATTACATTATGGAGTAGAATGGAATTAAATCCAGAAAGCTTGTGATTGTGGAACATTTTAGTTTGGCAAATATTCAAACTATTTTAAATATAGACAAGAGTTTTAATGAGTTCTTGGTATGGGAATAAAGAGTTATATAAAATATTAGGAACTATAAGAAAAAAGCAGTACCCAGAAAAATGTTTAGTTATTATAGTTCTATATTATAATAATAAAAATGAAAAAACAACTGGTAGTATTGATCAACTACAGTTAACAGAAGTTCCTCTCTTACTAACATTTAAGGATGAGATTGTTTCCTCAAAGTATTAACTTCAAATAGAAAGGACTCATTTAAAGTTTTTATAATTAGTAATGAAATGTAACTTTAAGCAACATTTCAGGCAAAATGAGTTTTAAAGGGACTTTGTACAAAAATATGGTCTTTAAAAATATTAGTAATGGAGAAGACCAAGAGAACATACTACTCAGCGTACTACTCAGCGGTTAAAAACATTTTTTGATAGATAATATATTTTACAATGTTCCTATATTATTAATGGGAGGACATGCAAATTATGACCACTAAGAGTCAATGTCTATTAAAATATGAAAATAGCATTGGCATTTTTCAGACTAGATGTAGAGTTGAATTGGAAACCAATAGCAGAATAAATTGATTATGTTAACTATGTGACATTTGAACACTGCTTATCCTATTAGTGTGTGAATTCATAGTTGATATTAAAAAATATTTCAGACCAAAAAGGTCATGAAAATATTGTGGATATATGATTAAAGAATGTATTTTTTTCTCAATGTGAAATATTCAAGAGTACACGCAAATACTGAAAGATAGCATGTTTATGAGCAACTTGAATGGTTTATGTAGAACTGGAGCACAGAAGTAAGCCAATATTATAAAGAGCAGGTTTGATAGAAGTAATTGTGGTGATACATATGACCACAGACTAGATAATGTAGTACCAGAAGCCTTGGGAGCATAAGGACTATGAAAAGACCAATGACAACACAAAGCACAGTAGGTTCAGAAAGGAAAAGAAAAAAAAAAGAAATGAATGTTCTACTTCTGCAAACATCAAAATAATGAAAGTTTGCCAAGATTAATATATAATGATAAAACATAAATTTTACCAAAACTGATAGAATTAAAAAAAAAATATGATTCTTTTCCCAAGGGGACTGAAAATGTTAATTACATACATACTATTCCACAAAAAGGGCACCAGACTGTTTAAAGAATCAAAGTTTGTAAATCTTTTAGAAATAACTACCATTTCTTCTACTTTTCCTGCTTCGGAGTCTGTAATAGCTAATATCTTTGGACTACTTATAAAATATGCATAAACCTTTAATCAAAATATGCAAAAATCTTGTATTATTTATTTAATTAATGAAACTGAAGGATGTTGTTGGCTAAGAAACTAAATTCACATAATAAAATTGAGACAGTGTATTTGCAAATATCAAAATATTTCGAACATATAAGTTTGAAATGTTTCTACAAAGTCAAAGACCAAATAGTAGCTGAATATTACTTCATTCAATCCTTTCTGAGGTGAGATGTGTAAGCTAAGTTGGCAGATGGATACATCCCTGCTTCAAGTACGATATATAGAAAGCCATATCAAATGGCTCACTCATCCAACTTTGGGCAAAGATTCTTTGGCAAGAGAAATACAATATTGTGAGTAATTTTGTTTTACATGCATTGGACACAAGTCACAACAAATTACTTCAATTTTCATCTTGAGTTTTTCCATAACACTATGAATTTCCAAAACTGTTTTAGTGAGGAACACTGTAAAATACAACAGTAACCCGGCTGGCAAAGCGTGTGTGCTTGTATAACTATGGTTCAGATATTTCAATAAGAGACCAACTATTCTCTGATTGGATTTAAGACCTCTCCAAGGAAGGGAACCCCTGCATGGTAGTGTAAATCTATTAAAAATCCCATGCCAAAGGTGTCAGAGGGCCTATAGTGGAACTTAGTTCTTTCATTTATCTAAATAATCATAGCATAATGCTGCCTATTATACCTGCATGTTTATATTTTTAGGCCAGTACTACTCTGAGCCTTGCCATTTTTCTGATGAATGGAGGTGAATATAGATTCTTGTCTGCTCATTCTGCTGATAGTGAAAAAAAATCGACTATGCTTAGCCCTAAAAAATGCACTTACCATTTCACCTCTAAAGCTCAGGGAACTGTTGGGAAGAGGGAATGAAATGAATGTGAGAACAGGAAGTAGACAGCTGAGTTGCAAAAGCCATTTTCTAGAAAGGAGAAGAGGATTGCAGTTATAATCTCAAACAAACTCTGATTGTATGCGCTTTGTGCTCAAAAGGATGGTTCCTACAGTCCAGCATACATGATGGCTGAGTAGGATTGCAGGAACTCCTACCATAAGTGATTGGATATTGATCATGGTAGATGGGACTAATTTTCTTCAGTTGGCCACCTGAGTCAGTCCAAAGATGGATTGAATTCATGTCTTAGACTTAATCCAGGATCTTATGAACACTAGGTAAATGTCAAATACTAAATTATGTCACCACTCTTATATTTATATTTTCAAACTCTCATGTTAATGCTCATATTTTGGAGAGTCAACAATGTAGACAAAGTTAGAACTAATTTGTTCACTCTTTGAAAGGTTCCATATGCTCTATATCTTACCAATGTACTAGTTTACCTACTATTTTAATATTAAGGACATTTTAATAATATTCAGCAATGATTTGTTGATAAAGCTGTATTTGCTTTTAAACTACTGCATTCTTTGGTTATAAGAGACAAAATAAAACTGTGGCTCTCTAGGTAACAGTTTTTAAATTTTCTTTTAAATTTATTTATTTAATTTTGAGATTATAATATATTTGTAGCATATCCTCATTTCTTTTCTACCCTTCTACAGTCCCATATACACTCCATTTCTGTTCTATGTCAGATTTGTGGCCTTCACCTACTTCCTTCCCTTACTACATACTAACATGTACATACATTTCAAAATATTACTTGCTCCTTCCGTATAGCATTGTTCATATGAATGTTTTTAGGACTGATCATCTGTTATTAGATAATCAACTTTTTATATACTGTGTTTAAAATAAAGTTTCAATATGTAAGTCACTTATCTGGAACTTAGGGAGGTCCCTCTGCCTCTGCCACAAAAATGCTTGAATAGCCATGTGACATTAGGCTGAGTTCACAACTTCATAATTTATAACTTTAAAAACACACTGTGTAAATAATTAGTATGTTAATATGCATAGTTTACACAGAGGTTTCAAAAACTTCTATTTTAGAGGTGTTTTTAGGTTTATTTTATTAACTACCTTTTTTTTAACCAATGATATCTTAAGTCCATATTTTACCTAAAAAATGTATTAACTTTTTTAAGAAGGTTTTAAGGTATTAACTTTCGTTAAGAAGATACCATTTCTGTAATTTAGCTATCAAACTGAAACTTGCTTTTTTTTGGCTTTTTCCCTTCATGAGTTTTATAATTGAACTGTGAATAATGATTCATAAGGATTTTTTCTTGCTTTGTTTTTTAATCTTTGATGCAAATACATTTATACTTGTGCTGTTTTTTGGGGGGTACCTATTCACTTAAGTTTCAGGGACACCTATGGTTCTCAATTATTTGATGTGATTCTTTTGCTACCCAAGTTTCAAAGCGATCAGTTTCCTTCAGCTCTCTGTCCTTAGTTCTTCAGGGCACACACATTTTTGTAGAGATTCATTTTCACCTTCTTCCTCTCAAAGTTTGCTGCAAGCAGCTCAGTGTTCAGGCGTGACTCCAACCCCTAGCTTCACTGTTTGAATTTAATAACTGTTAAATGCTCTGTGTTTCCATTTCTTGCTTCGGGAGCTTTTTCTTTCTTTTTCTTACTGTGAGCTTGTGTGCACAACTGTAAAATATTTTGAGCTATTTTATCCATTATTACATTGTTTCTGAAATCAGGGATGAAACTTTGAAACTCAGATATAAGTTAGAAAACTAAATGGATGTTTTGTAGTAAAGGTTATAAAGAGTAATTAAATGATAGCTAGCTATCATGAAGCTGCCTTATAGTTGACACATATTACTCATCAGACAATGAAGAAAATCCAAAAATATCAACAGTAAGTAATTTGATACATGTTCATTTTTAGGATATCAGTGGAAATATTAGGAACATATTTTAAAGAAAAATGAATCTTCAGAGGAATCCATTTCTGAACTGACTTGTTAGAAAGTATATTGCAACCATGGAGATGTAAGTGACAAAGAATTGGCAACATTAGCAAAAATAGATGTCTGTGAAGACAGAAATGAAGGTAAAATTGAAATTATTCTATTTGTTAAAATCATTGATCTAATAACAGCGATACCTTTACTCATGTTATCATTTGTAAAACTTGGAGTATGTGACATATATTAATGACATGAGTAAGGCTTAAGCTACCAGTTAGCATATAGAATATAGCATCATGTCTTACTCATTAAGGATTCTTGGTTACATTTGTAGTATATTAATATTAATTTCAAAACAAATCTATCATACATATTTACTAAGACTTAAATGTTAATGGATTAGTTAGAAGACAATCCTTTTTCAATGAATAAAACTTAGCATGTTTACTTACATATGTCATTTCCTTCTATGCTAACATTCAGTAATTGAAGATATAGATATACATACTTACAGATTTATGTATAGATCAAGATGAACATACATTTAAATCAATGTGATTATGCAAATTGTTACTCATTAAAAATATATTAAGATAGACACATTATTCAACCCCATGTGCATATGAAGCCACATTTGTGTTTAGACTGCTAAACGACAAGAAGCTCTACTATTAATCCATTTCCTTCTTGAGTGAATCTTGGGTTAACCTACTTCATTTTCCTCCTCTTAACAGGCGGCAAGGATTACTAACTTCCTCAGTCCTTTTGTCTCAGAGAAGCACAACGAATGTGGCTATGTCATTAAGAAAATGCAAATAAGAAAAACTCTGTTGTGATGTGTAAACTGTTCTAATTAATTTTAATCATTATCGATTATATAATGTTATAAATTTATTAGGGTATGTGATTCTGGCTCAGGCTAATCTTATATAAAAGTCATATATGTTTTTCTGGGTCTGGGTTACCTCACTCAGGACGAATTTTTTATAGTTTCATACATTAGTCTGAAAATTTCATGATGTAACTTTTTTTTCAGAGCTGGATAATCCTCCATTAACTATACACTTATATGTACCACATTTTTTTGTCCATTCTTCTGTTGAGGGGCATCCAGGTTGTTTCCATTTCCTGGTTATTATTAATGGAGCAGCAAAGAACATATATGAGCAACTGTCCTTGTACGATGAAGCATCCCTGTGTATAGAACAAAATGTAGTATAGCTGGATCTTGAGATAAATTGATTCACATTTCCTATGGAATTGTCATGCCAACTTATCTAATATTTAACAAGTAAAAGGGTTCATTGTCTCCCTTACTCAACATCCTTGCCAGTCTGAGCTTTCACTTTTTTAAAATTGATATCATTCATTTTGACATGTGTAACTGAAATCTCAAAGTAGTTCTGATATATATTTTCCTGATGGTAAAGATGTTGAACATTTCTTTCTGTCTACGATTTTGAGTTTCTTCTTTTTAGAGTTCTCTGTTTAGATCTGTGCCACATTGTAAATTGGGTAATATTTTTTCTTGATATTTAGTTCTTTGTATATTTTGTGTGCTAGCCTTCTATTGGATGTGTAATTGGTGAAAATCTATTCCCATTCTGTAGACTGCCTCTTTGTTGTAATGAAGGTGTCTTTTGACCTGTGCAGAAGTTTCTGTTTCATGATGTCCTCTTTACTAATTTTTGTTCTTAGTCTCTCTGCTATATTGTTCTCATCAGAAAGTCTTGCACCATTTAGTTCAAGGCTATTTTCTACTTTATCCTTTATTGGGTTTAGTGTATCTGATCTAATGTTGAGGTGCTTCATTAATTTGGAGTTGAGCTTGGTACGGGCTTATAGTATATATCTATTTGAATTCTCATACATACTTCCGTCCAGTTATATCAGTATCATTTGTTGAAGATACTATCTTTGATTGAGTGTGTATTTCTTGTTTCTTATAAAACATCTTGTGGCTATAGTCTACAGGTGCTTAGATTTATATCTGGGACATCAGTTCAGTTCCATTAATCGGTGTGACTTTTTTTTTTTGCCAACAGTATGCAATTTGTATTACTATATTCCTGACCCTAACATTTGAAATCAGGAATACTACCCCTACCCCCTGAAATTGTTCTATTTCCTAGTATTGTTTTAGTTATCCTAAGTTCCTTGTGTTTCAGTATAAAGTTGAAAATTGTCTCTTCAAGATCTGGGAAGCATCTTGCTAGAATTTGGTTGAGTATTGTACTCACTGAATCAGTATATTACTCCTTGTAAGATGGTATTGTGTAATGGACCACATTTTCTTCATCCATTCTTCTGGTGAAGGTCATCTAGGTTATTTCAGGTTCTGACCATTATGAATAAAGCTGCTAAGAACACAGGTGAGCAAGTACCCTTGTGGTATACGCCCACGAGTGTTAATGCTAGGCGTAGAGGTAGATTGATTCCAAATTTTCTAAGAATCTGCCATACTGATTTCCAAAGTGGCTGTACAAGCTTGCACGCTAACCAACAATGGAGGAGTGTCCCCCTTACCCCATATTCTCTCAAACATAGGCAGTTATCCATGTTTTAAAGCTTACCCATTGCTACAAGTGTAAGATAAGTCTTAGAATTGGAGGGGGGTGAGTGGGGGAATGGGAGGAGGGGAGAAAGTGGAAATTTTGGATGGTATTATTTATAGAACAATACAAATAAAAAGATAGTATCTCAGAGTTATTTTGATTTGCATTTCTCTGAAGCTGATGACTAAGGATGTTGATCAATTCCTTAAACATCTTTTTATAATGTTTAAGATTTGAGAGTCTTCTACGGAGAGATATCTGTTTAGATCTGTACCCCATTTTTTAATTGGATTATTAGGTGTTTTGATGCCTTGTTTCTTGAGATCATTATATATTTTCGAGATCAGCCCTCTGTCAGATGTGAGGTTGGTGAAGAGCTTTTCCCATTCAATAGGCCTCCATTTTGTTTTACTTACCATGTCCTTTACGTTATATAATGTTTTTAGTTTCAGGAGTCCCATTTATTGATTGTTGCTTTCAGTGTCTGTGCTACTGGTGGTGTATTTAGGAAGTGGTCTCTTATACCAATGCCTTCAAGGCTACTTCTCATTTTGTCTTCTATCAGGTTCAGTGTACCCGGGTTGATGTTGAGGTCTTTAATCCATTTGGACTTGAGTCTTGTGCATGGAGGTAGATACAGATCCATAGGAATTCTTCTACATGTTAACACCCAATTATGTCAGCACCAGTTGTTGAAGATGCTTTCATTTTTTCCATTGTATAGTTGTTCTTCTTTGTCAAAAAAAGATTTGTGTGTATAGATTGATTTCACGGTCTTCAGTTCAATTCTAATGATCTATGTGTATGTTTTTATGCCAGTACTAAGCTCTTTTTATTATTATAGCTTCATATTACAGCATGAAGTCAGGAGTGGTGATTCTCCAGAAGTTCCTTTATTTTGCAGGATTGTTTTAACTATTTAGATTTTTTTTATTGTTTGTTTTTCCACATGAATTCAACCACTGTTCTTTCGAGGTTTGTGAAGAATTGTGTGGGCATTTTGATGGGTATTGCATTGAATCTGTGTGGAGTAGAAGGTTCATTCCTGTTTACATATTCATTCTGTTATTTAACCTATGTCTTTTCATAGACAGATTGAGTCCATTGATATGAAGGCATATTAAGGACCAGTTATTGTTAATTCCTCATATTTTTTTTGGTTTTGTTGTTGGTGGTGGTAATAAGTGTATGTTTCTCCTTGGAATATGCTGGTGTGGGAATATCTATTGCCTGTCTTTTACTGGATGCAGCCAATCTTCTTGAGTTGGAGTTTTCCTTCTAGTACTTTCTGTAAGGCTGGATTTATAGATAGGCATTGTTTAATTAAGGTTTGGTCATGAAATATCGTACTTTCTCTTTCTGTGGTTATTGAAAGTTTTGCTGGGTATCGTAATATGGCTGGCGCCTGTGGTCTCTTAGTGTCTGCATAATGTCTGTCCAGGTCCTTTGATCTTTCAGAGTTTCCGTTGAGAAGTCAGATGTAATTCTTAAAGGTCTACCTTTGTTACTTGGCCTTTTCTTTCTTTGCGGCTCTTAATAGTTCTTCTTTATTTTGTATGTTTAGTGTTTTAATTATTAGGTGGTTAGGGAACTACCTTTTTCTTTTTCTTTTTTGGTTCAGTCTATAGCGTGTTTTGTAAGCTTCTTGTATCTTCATGGGCATTTCCTTCTTTATGTTGGGAATTTTTCTTCTACTATTTTGTTGACTATGTTTCTTGTGCATTTCTATCCCTATTATTTTTATGTTTGGTCTTTTCTTGGTGTCTCAGACTTCTTGCACATTTTGTGTTATGATTTTGTTGACTTTAATGTTTTCTTTAGCTAATGAGTCTATTTCCTCTACCATACCTTCATTACCAGAGATTCTCTCTTTCATCTCTTGCATTTTCTTGGTTTTGCTTGCATTTGTAGTTCCTGCCCATTTACTCAAATTTTTATTTCTAAAATTTCTTTGGTTTGTGTTTTCTTTATTGTTTACATTTTAGTTTTTAAGTCTTGAAATGTAAAATAACTTGTTTTATCTACTGAATATTTGAACTTGAAGAGTTCAGATTAACATATGAAATTCATTCTCCATACCCCAAATTGTGCTCCTCATTGTTTCCAAGGTTGGTGGAGTCCTGTCTTTAAATTATTTCCTTCACATTATTCTTGACAATTAATGGAAGTTCACTGTTTTACTGGTTTCACAGTAGACATCTGCCAGATTTCATATTAGGAAAGAATATAGAAAAAAAAAAGACCTGGAAGCAGGTAGCATCTCTTCATGTTATGGCTTTACAACCTACTGCAGAATACTGAAAAATGCATATTTGATTACCTTAGGCAATTTAACATTCATTATTCAATAAGTAATTAATTTATTTGTAAGCCAGATCATGTTAAATTTGTAATTGGATTTTTGAAATGTCGATGGTCAAGAAGAGTGGAAATGAAAGCTAGTATTTTTACCTACTAAAATAAATATAGTTGATAGAGTATTTTAGATTTTAAAACATGACTAAGAACACATTGACAATATGTGTTTGCTGACAATGTGATCACAAGAAGCAAAATGAACTATGTTTCAATGGCAGACACTGAAGGATCTTTGATACAGTATTATCATTTATTTTTATATTTAGACAATAAATTATGGATAAAGAAAAGAAATATAGTGATATAAAGAAATAGTAGGCATAAATTTGATGATAGTATTCTTGGCAGATATTTTTTAAGCAGATTTTAGAATGATCAGGAAAAAAAAGAAACAAAACAACTAAAGGGAAGTTTATTTGATTATCTCATTTCCACCTAAATTATGTTTAGTAGAGAATATGACACACTGCTGATTATCTACCCAAGAACAGACAAATTTCACGCTCTTACTCATACAAAAATTGGGTGACTTTCTGTGTTCCTTTCTTTGTTTACCTTAGTGTTTTGAAATTTTTTAAACTATATAGATGTGACGGACCTGAAAAGCTCGAGGTAGCTCAAACTGATCTTGAATTCACACTATTGTGACCTTCTTTCCAATTCTGAGATTGGAGGCATGTTCCACAACAACCAACATTAATCATCTGATACTACCTAGCTTAAAGTCATAACTAATTTTTGACAAGCCGGTATTCTTAGTATGACATACATACACACATTATAAATATTCATTAAAATAATTATCAAAATAAAAATACAAACAAAACAATAACTAAATGAATGGACTGTAGGTTAAATTGTATATACATAAGAATGGAATATACCATGACATTAGAGTTAATAGCTACAATTTCTTCCTGATTTGCATATAAGTAATTCTATGCATAAAGTGTCTTGGCTCATGAGAAATCAAAATAAAAGAGATTCATTGTGTGCATGGAAAAGAAAGTGCATCACGATGAATGCAAGAAATGATTGGGTTATTTTATTAGAGCAAAGTATTTAGTTCGCCTTTCACATTCTTGTAACATATATAAATACAGGACAACTATCAATTCATGTGTGTTGAGTACTTAGGTTACTTGTTGTGTTTTGGTTCATACCTCTAATTTGACTTTTATGTGTATTTTGTAACCATAATTACTAAAATCTTACTATTTATGTGGCAGTTGAGAGTTTGCAGATGAAGTTACAAAATTCCCTTTTCCCCTTGAAGTAAAACAGTGACAAATATATTTTCAAAGCTAAACCTAGTCTTTACTTCTCAGCCAGCAACTTCATTGTATAACAGAGAACTGCAGAAAAATACAACCAAACAAAGTGCAAAGCTGTGGATTGTAGTCCCAGTGGTTATATCTACGAAACACATTGTGCATTCTAATGCTCAGGAAATGTTATAAAAGAGAAAATTTAAGAGATTTTAAGAGCCAAAGGGTAGTTTGCTGAAAGATTATATCTCCTACTAATATCAGATGCTCTACCCAAGTAGCCTAACCAACATCAACATCTAATCTCATATTTGAACAAGAACATTACCAGTGAAAATGCCAAGCATTACAGGGAAACATCAAACCTACCAGAGAACTCCAGGCAGCTGAGAAAAGCTGAGAGAAGGGGACATAGTCTTCTCCAGAAAACAGTTCACCAACTGATTGTCCAGCACTGAACAGTAAGTCCTGAAAACATTCATACAAGAAAATTTATATAGACTGAAGAGGTTGTACTTACATGTACACACACACACACACACATATAACACATAGTGAAAAAAGAGACCATGAAGTTGAAAGAGAGCAGGCAGGTGCATATAAGAGGCTTAGAGAGAGAAATGCTTCAATAAAATTATAATCTCTAAATGAATTATGAATAAGTATGTGTGGTACATAAATAAGCAAATAAAAAGTTATATGGGTCACAATAAAATGACACATAGTTTAAAAAACAAGACTTCATCTTATATCCAGTAGCTAAGGTAGGGGGCTATTTTAATTCAGTATCAGATTATTTGGGCTGTTTAGTATTTTGTGTCATGTTAGACTTACAATGTATAATTTATTTTTATTAAAAAATATGTGCATATACAATTATATTTCAATTTTATTAATTTAATGTAGTTAATTCAAACTTACATCATTTGTGTGGATTATAATATATTTACTTGTTTATAGATAGAAACAATAATCAAACTAGAAATTACTCCCTGCATCCTTTTGATATTTTCTGAGATTATTTATGCATTTGAACTTCATGAGAAAGTAGAAACAAATAAACCCTGAGACTAATTGGCCATAATGTTGTATAATGTACTTCATGATAACGTGGCAAGTTGACTAGCAGTTTCATAAAATTTAAAAACATTATCCTACAGTTTTAATCAAACATTTCCACTTAAATATTTATATGCAAATAAACATTACATGAAATATTAATTGTTATATTGAATCAGCACCAAGGCTTCACAATTGTCTCCATCAAAGTAGATAATTAAGTTCTTATATTGTATATTATATTTTTAAGTTTTGGTTAGCAATCAGGTTTACAGTAAGTATGTTTTCAAAAATTCTTTATTATTTTTAGTTCAATTATTTACTGAGAAATTATTTGAAAGGCATAAAATCATGTATCGTATTTTTTTGTTGGTAATATTAAGAGAAAAATAGGTGAACATATTTGACTCTACAAATCTAAGACTTCATTTTTGAGCTTCAACATATGAAAAGATCTTAATGAGTGTGATCTGAGGGAGAAGATAAAATTGAAGAAAAAGTAGGCCTCACATTTTCTACATGTCTGGCATGTTATAACAATGAAAACCCGAAGGTAAATTGAAAGAAGCTAAGATAGAATTTCAGTGTCTTTGCTGTCACTGTAGTACATTTGACCTGAAATTCTATCCAAACTCTTTTTTGATTTTATCCAACTTGGCTGGACATTTCCAAATCAGGAATTTTACTTTTGTGTCAACAATTCTGTTTCTCTCATTCCCACTTATTGTTTTTTCTAGTACTACAGTGACAGAAGTAGTAATGTCTAATGTAAACTTGGAACTTTAGCCATTAGAGGAGACATGTTTACCTAAAATCCCACTAAAGATCTAATAAGGAAAGAAAGAAAGAAAAAGAAATCAAGAAAACAAAAACAAAATAAAACAAAAAACATAAGCATAACAGTCTTTATAGCATTAAGTAGTTATCTGATTTAACTATGAGATAATTGTTTAGGTAGTACATATATTCCGAATCTCAGTTGATTATGCTTAAGATAAAATGTATAATTAAAACCACAATTTTGTATTCTTCCGTGATTTTTGTTTTATATTGGGATGATAATTTTTTTTACTTATGGAAAAAGGAGCCTGCATTTGGTGAAAAAGACAGTACACAAGTTTACAAATAAGATTATTTATTCTTGGCAGTATTAGTATAGGGCTAGACATGGATACATTACTGAAAATCTCACTATCTTTATAGAATAATTTTGTTATCTAGTTTTTTGAATATCAAACTAATGATGATGAAAAATTTTACAGAACATATGAAAGGCTGCTGTCATAAAGTAAATACATGGTTCTAATTAGATATTAATATAGTGTTTCCATTTTTAACTATTCAATATATTCAGTCACCATATACTAAAAATGAGTAAATGAACAGAATATTATTTGAAGAAGTGTTTTTCTACTTGAAATGGTATAGCAATCCTATCACTTTTTATGTTTCAAATACATTATATTCATAAATTCATAATTATATATTTATATACATCTACATACATCTTAAATTTCAGGTTTGGGTCATATAATTGAGCAATGGAAGGAGACAGTGACTGTCTAGATTGTCTAGTTTGATTCCTATGTCGTTTTTGGATGGAAAAGTGGGAGATAAGCTAAGTGTTGCAGATTGTCATGAAAGTTCGTTTAGTTTTCTAGTTTGTTGAATTGCATGTCTGTTATCCACTATTGAATTATATGCGGCAGGTAGCAAATATTTACAAAAAAATAGTGAGGGGGTAAAGATAGCTTGCTGATTGTCAAGACCTTAGAGACAGCTGTTTTCTAGAATATTCTCCCATAGTGCATAAGTACACTCTAAATATGTGCTTGGAGTGGAGTCTCAGGATCTATCTAAAGCCAGGGAAAAGCTGATTTATAAAGTAAGCATACATACCATAGAGAAGACTGTTAATGGACATTCTAGGCAAGAAATTAAAAGCGGAAGCGAAACTCTTCTATAGACCCTGATTTCAATAGCCATGTTGGTATTCCCATAGGTTGAAAATTAAAAGAAGATCTATGACTTAGGAACTGAATTCATTGTAGAAGTAGCTAACTTTAAAATATATGTGTTATGTGGGGTGAGGAGAGATAGTACAGTGGCTAAAGAAGTACACTTTTCTTGAGAACTGGAGTTGAGTTATCAGCATGCACAAGGTGACTTCACTGCTACTCCAGCTCCAGCTCATTTTACAGTCTCTTCTAGACTCTACATACATATCCCCACACAGACAAGAACACGAAGACACACATGAATATATACACTCCCCCACATACAAAGTTTTAAAAATACAATTTTAATTAATAAAAACACATGTGATGTGATTTAAACAAAAATATCTGACCACCAGAGAAGTTTATCCAGGACATAGATCAGATAATCCATCAAAAATATACCCACCATCAAGATGGTGGTTTATTTATTTAAATTACAAAACACCCTGTGCCTAGGGAAGAAAGAATCCTTAATTACATTCTTAGACAGAGCTTTGTTTGTCATCCTTATATTCACATATTTGAATTTTTTCAGAAAATACTGGCTTCACTGGCTAAAGTTAAACAGACATGGTCTAAGGATGCTGAAAACCCGTGGGAAGAAGGTAGCGCATGGCTCTTTATGGTCTCTGCTGAGGGATCCTCTGATTTCCTGCAGCAACCTGCAGCTGAGAGGAAAATTAGATTGACTCCTCTGGAGTAATTCAACACTAGCTGTAAAGCAGTTCAGTTCTCTTCAATACGGAATGCCATAATGCTCATTAATCAAACTGTGGGCCTATGAGGGTCAGGCGATCGCTTTTCTCCTATTATTTTTTCATCAGTGTGTATACGTATTCTGTTCAAGAGTGCATGGTTATAATTGAAAGGCTCAGGAGCAAACAATCGCTCCATAGGACTTCCCTATGGAGTGAGGCATGATAATTGTGAGACTTAGCATACATAGTGAACAGACACCGAGACAAAGTAGCTGGAGGCTACACATAAAATAGAATTATTTTGTATTGCAAACTATATTAAGGATCAACTCTCAAGTTAAGCTTTGATTTTTGTCATTTTTATTGTGGTAAATGATCACAGATTCTAGCAGTCATTATGCAGGAATTGTTCTAGCAACTATAATGCTCTTCTCCTCCCTCTCCATAGCCAGAAAGACATCAAAAGCATTGTGGTTCCCTAAACCAATGGGACGATAAATCTCTCTTGGTAGGCATAGGACCAGGTTTCTGGGACCTAACTTATATTCACAGAAGGTAAAGAATCACCAGGGCATGATTGTGCCGCATGGTATACTTTAGATGGTGTCCTGTATACAGCCGAGAAACAGCTCACCTGAGCCAGAATGAGAGCCATATTTCACCCCGACTGGATAAGGAATCCTGGCAACCGTAAGCCTAGCTGTGTCAAGATTCTCTTGCCAGAAAGAAAAGAAGTTGCTGCAATGTAATTTTTCTTCCTCCGAGAAAGATTCAGAATGGTTTCTGGTCTCTGGATGCTGATAGGAACACACGATGTACTTAGTTATAGTGCACTGACACACTTATTAAGTGCCTTGTCAAACTGCCAGTTCTGAGTCAGATGAAGAGGCAAGAGGGCTTTCCAGCTGGCTCAAGCTAGAAATTCTCAAGGACCACTTCTTGCCTTCTCCTTATTAGTCACTGAATGTGATGATTCCTCAACTGCCGCTCTAATCAGGATGATTGATGAAGACTATTGAAGGCTTAGTGGGTGACTCAGAGCTCAAGCTGTTTAAGTTTGGGAGAAAAGTTTGATACTTCAGTTTGCCATAAGTAACTATTAGCTTGTTGTTGAACCAGGATAAAGATAGAACACACGAGACCATGTAGTGAGAGCAGAAACTTCTATTCACCCAGAAATGGTACCAACAATTGACTCAAAGAAAGCATTACACTCAACTGTAGCTTGCTAAGTACTTTCTTGCAGCTGGTGTAGTATATAGACTTCTAATTGAAAAGACTTTCACTTTCCATATACTTATTGTTGCCACCTCCCTGTCAGCCACCAGTTATAGTCTCATTAGAATTCCTCTTTGGTAGTCATTAAAAAAAAAAAAAGAAGAGAAAACTTTTGATTCAGAAGTAGTGTCAACTCAACATGAATTCAGAGAGAAATGAGAAATAGATTTACATAACAAAAATAATTAAGACTTACCTTCGGTGATTAGAGATTACTAACAGTGCAAATAGGTGGTGGTTCTTTAGAGGAAGCCAATGGTTTATTTACATGATGAGAGCAGGAACATTTAATTTCAAGGCTTATTCTAATTCTAGCAAGACAAGGGAAAGGACTATAGAAGACCTCAATCATTAGGCTCAGGAGTTAAAGTCTTAAGGAATAATGTGAATGTTTGTCAGACAGTCTTAATGCCAGGATAAACCTGGGACTCTAGTTAGTATCTTTCAGATCAATTATGCAACACCCATCAAAACTTATTAGGTACAGACATAGGGTGGTCATAGTGGTCAGGTTAAAACAGACTCAACAGTTTTGATTGTGTAACTATGAGACTTGTAGAATTATGCCAATGTCAAGGGCTCCATGTTTAAACTGCAAAGACATTGCAATACAGAGCATTGTAGGACAGTATGCACTCTCCCCTCCCCATTTTTAAAATGCACTGTTTCTACTTTGGAATTTAGGGACCTGTAGTTCTTTCTGACTGTCGTAAACAGTTGGTTTGATATTGCTGGTTCTTTCCTGCCGTTATCTCGGTGGAGACCTCCAAATGCCGCGCACTGTGCCCCTGTGTCTGCGCTCTGTGCGCTAGCACCCAGTTACTGAGCTTCGGGCAAGGGGGCTGGAGGTTAAAATACACAGACACATACAGACAGAGAGACAGCGACACGGGTCATCCTTGAATTCCCCAAGAATGCCCCCTTTATTGTGTTTAAGGGCAGATTATATAGAAATCGCCAGGCCCCAGCCAAACCCACCAGAAACCACTCTCCTGCCATTAGGTCTCCTGCTCAGAGCAGCTGTAGGCACTCAGATCAGGGGATTACAAGAAATTCAGGATCTGGGGTCTCACTGCTTCCAACACTTTCCTATCTAGTCTGTTGTTGTCATCATACTTTCAGTAAGTTTGCTAAACTATTTGCCATTTATTTTTCAAAGACATTTATTTTGTTCAGGAGTTTTGTTTGTTTGAAAAAATTAAGAAGACTGTTACTGATACAGGATCTGGGGTACTAAAAAAATATCTTATTTGTGGAAGTAGAAGAACAGACTTTTGAGGAACTGATTGTCTTGAGATTCAGGGTAGAAATTTGAAAGTTTTATATTGTGTGTATTATTATTATTATTATTATCTGTATTCGTATTGGGAGCAACTAGAATCCTTGATTTTCTATGATGAAAGTATCACCAAATGCCTCTGTATCCTATGTTGACATGATGAAGTGCTCAGAAAGGGCAAAAGAAAAATTACATAAAATGAGCCTTTTAAAAACAACAGTCTTGAGAATACTGAAGAAGACAAGAGTTATTTAGTTGACCAAATTTTCTTTCTTAATTTAGTAATCAGCTATCATAAAATAACTAGGTATATGTACAGGTAGAGATATTTTAACTATGTAGTTCCTTTTACTCAGTTCAAATTCATTATATTTAAACTGACTTATAAAATATGTAATTGTATAGAATTACATAGTTGCAAATAATGTTTTCATTTAAGTTATATATATGTATATATATTCAAGAATTTTTATTTCATTTTGAAATAAAATTTCTTTGAGAATTTCTCACATGTATAAAATATATTTTGACTATGTCCAGTCCATTTTAGACCTCCAACTCCACTTGAACTCTCTTCTATTCTTTTACAACTTTATATCTTTTTTTTTAATAGCCCAATCTACGCCTGGTTCATGAGCTAGCTTTTTGGAGCCCATTTCCTATGGCGGGATGCCTTACTCAGCCTTGATGCAGTGGGAGGAACTTAGTCCTGCCTCAAGTTGATGTGACAGGCTTTGTGGACTCCTTATGGGAGGCCTTATGCTTTGGGAGGAGTAGATGGGTGGGCTATGGGAAGGAAAATGTGTTAGGAGGAGGGGTGAAGGAAGAACTGGTGTTGGAAGGCAAAATTAATAAGAAAAAAAATACTTAGAAATAAATAAATTATATTAAATATTATAAATAAATAAATAAAATAGCGTAACAACATATATGCAGTGACTTTGGAAAGCTTATTTTTTGGGGGAGCAGAAGATGAACCACATTTTACCAGGAGAGAACACAAACAAGTGGGAAAATATTTTGCAGTAATATATACCTTGAAATATAATTATGGAAAATGATCTGTTACATGTGTTAGATATTTAAAAATATTGTATTGAACATATAAGTGTATGTGTATACATATATAAATTCAAGCAAATTTATGCCTCTGGGGTGATAATGTTCCCTGAAGAATAGCAAACTAGCTAACAAAAATCCCAGTACCAAGCATGAGAAACTTCCCTTCCAGTTATTGGCCAGGGGAGTCTAAAAGACTCCAAATACAAGGGCCATTATTGCTCTTGTCTACCAGAAGTTGAAGATAAGACCCTACTGCTAAAGGCACAGCATATTTCAGACACAGGACTTGAAGAAATCAAGCTAGAACTGACATGAAAACCTTATTTCTGGGACTAACTCTCATAGTACCAGAAGGTGCTTCACAAGTTTCCAAAGAAGGAACACAAGTCCCAGCCAGCTGTAAAACCCATGAATCCAAGGGCACAATAGTGGCGGGTTTATCTTTAGCATAACGAATAACAGTCTAATTGGACTTAAGGGCTGCACAAAAGGAGGGAATTGATGCAGTAATTCTGTGAAAATTCTATAACGCACTATAAACATAGCCCGCTACCAGAGGCTGATGAAGTCATGGATCCTAATGGACAACCTACTACTACTACCTACACAAACCTTTGTGTGTGTGTGTGTGTGTGTGTGTGCACATGTGTGTGATTTGTTACAGAAGTACAGGAAACATACAACATAATTCACAGTGAATGTTAATTTGCTCTCACATATTTTTCTTTTCTCTACTTGTTAATCTTCCATTGTGACTTTTGCTCTCATCACAGGAATAAGTTGTCATGACCCTCAGATCATAACTCTGCAGTACAAATATTCCATGTAGTGTCCATAAGTACTTAATAAACCTATTTGTTAAAATTGTATTTATGTGTGCTTCCTAACAATCAACTAATTAGTGTATCAAAAAATTGTATTGAGATATGGAATTATTCCATTAAACTGCAACTGTCTTTGGGGATGGTGAATACTTTTCAGAAGTGATACTATGAGATTTCGGGGCTGTATGTCACAAAGGGACAGAGTGTGGATCCAGGGTGATGGCGCAGTGGGTAAAACAGTTGCTGTGCAAGGGAGAGGGCTTGAAATTGGATCTCTAGAACATAAACATATTGGGTGGCTATCACTGATCTCCTGAGATTTCAGAGGATTAGAAGTAGACACAAGAAATCAACCAGGAATTTCATGTGACAAAAACACAAACAACCTGCTACTTCTACAAAAGCTCTACCTTTGGAAAGTAGAATATTATGAATACATATGCCTATTTCCTGTACTTCTAATGCAGTTTTAATAACACTGCTAACTGTAAGATTAAAATCAAAAGCTGTTGCCTTTTCTACTTAATAAGAATGTCATAACCTCTTTTCTTCTTTTATTACTAAGGTTTATCTTTCATAATCATGTTCAATCCTATGGGTACAGAATAAAGAATTTGAAGCAGCCAGCACAGGGAAAGTTCATTACGGGAGGGAACAGATCGCCAGTATTGGAAAAGTAATCTAATATTAGATTACCATCTTGCATTTTAATTTAAATTGACTAAGTAGACAAATAGGTCTAAGGACCTGAAAATACCTTTAATATTTGAGAAGGAAATAATTTGAAGTTAAATCATGTCATCTTTTTGTTCAAAATTTAATGATAAAATTCTCTTTTATAGTACAAGTTTAGCTCTAACTAGTGAGCAGATAAATGTTACTCAGTTTCTTATGAGGTTTGAATATGCTAACAATGTTTTTCTTTTGCTTCTTGTGAACATTTTAAAGAAATACTAGAAAAAAGACCCGTTTTACTATTTTTAATGTACAAAATAAAAACAAATATAGGGACTACAGCTGGATTACTGAATATGAAAATAAAAAAATCATTATAATTACTAAGTGCTGTATATAATGGAGCAAAGATGCACAATAAAAAGTGAATTCTAGACAAAAATACATGCTATTGTGTGTCATACACAAAAAGTTATCTTCACTTTTTTTCCTTTCTTACTAAGCATGTTCTTAAACAAAGGTGGTGTTTGGATCCAAGATCAGTCAGTAGCCTTGGGTTATTTCAATATTCAACACCAAGTGTGAACATTTCTTTGTTGTGTAGATTTTAAGTGCAGTTTGGAAGTGTTGACTATCTCCATGGTATTCACGCCATCATGGCATCCTTTGGATTCTCATGACACCCTCACTAATTTTGTGGTTCATGCATATCAAAACTCATAGAGTCCAAACCATATACATGAACTACAGGCAAAGAAGGCATAATGGGAGTAGAAGAGCTTTACTAGGGAATAGCATTTCAACTGATTACTCAATGGAAGTTATGAACCCTGAAAATGTACATACAATCACATTGAACAGAATGACTATGCTATATCTATTTATTTAGGAATATTGTATGTTTACACTTATGCATACTTGTAACTAACCAAAATTAATGGAAAAAAGGGCTATGAATTTGAAAGAGAGATTAGAGGATTTGAAGGAAAAATGGGGAGTGATGTAATTATATTGTAATCTCAGAAAAATAAAAAATTATAAACTGTGCATTTCAACTTTTATAACTAATGTTATAGTTAAATTCATTAAAATTCCAAGTTCATAACACCATTTCCATTTACAAAATTAAATAAATAATTGCATTTCACAAACCAAATACACATTGTAAACTTGGAATGAATAAAGCGACAAATTAATAAAGGTGTTGAAAATGTCCTCTCTGTTGATTTTCTCTTCCTATGAATATTTTAATGTTAAAATTAATGTCTCATAATGTCTTTAATGGAAATAAGCTAAAATTTTTGGTAAAGACAGTAACTCTGTAGTAATATCTTAACATCTTTTATTAGCATTGTAACAGCAGACAAAAATACAACACATCATTTAATATAACTAAAATAATTAGAGTTACAGGGAATAGAATTATTCAATGCAAATAATCTTCTGAAGTGACGTAAAAGCATTATATATATATGTGTGTGTGTGTGTATGTATGTAAGTATGTATCCATAAGCACTAGGCATATAAATCAGCAAATCACCAAGACTCTCAAAGAGTTTTCTAGACTAGTATATATTAATCAAGAATAAGCCAAAAATTTTCTTCCCTCATCACTTTTCAGTTTATCTGTAGGTAGATACCTTAGGTCTAGGCAGTCATTGTATCCATAAGTCCTTTATATTATTCTTGTAAAAGGAATACTTAGAAATCCATTTATCCTGTGACCTTTAGTAATTATCTATTTCTTGAATTAATTATTTATTGCATTGGAATTCAAGATTCCCTGAGAAATAAAACATTTATTTGTGAACTGAGTGGCATGCAAACATTAACCTTTAACTATATCCATCTATTCTGATCCCTCTGTTGGCACCATGACAGAAATTATTAAAGAAAGTTCAGGACCTCATGTTTAAATCTTATGAATTAAGAAGTCCTAATGTTGTGAAAGTACCTTCCAGTCTCCATGCTTTCTGGTAATAGCCATGGTATTTATAGAGTCTACTGTCATACATGG
Organism: Neodon shergylaensis; assembly: GCA_025134845.1. Lineage (NCBI taxonomy): Eukaryota > Metazoa > Chordata > Mammalia > Rodentia > Cricetidae > Neodon > Neodon shergylaensis. The sequence goes on from JABTXL010012463.1 coordinate 9,115,337, forward strand.
TCTTCTGACCTATTAATCAAAAAAATATATAATCATAGTGGTTTTGATTTCCATTTAAATGACAGAGCTACAGCTTTAATAAATGCAATGTTTGCTTTAAGGAAGGATTTGAAAAGTATATTTAGAAATGATTCAGTTTTTTTAAATTCATCTCCGGGACTGGTGCTACAGGGAAATGTTCATGCTCCAGTTAAAGTTGCAATGGTTTCTCCTCAAACCATCTTGAATTTTTCATAATGGATACCCACATGAATATAATCAAATTAATTTTCAGATTACTATGTATAAAAATTTGGAAGCCACTAAAAATGATAACTGACCCTATCACAGATACATGAAAATCCTTGGTCTTTCAAGGAGCTCTATCCCAATGAAACTATCATTAGTTGGGTGTATCCCAAGTGAAAATGAACTTAGCATATTCAACTGGCATTATATACAAGCCTAGAAAACCTTAAAAGAGCTCAGGACAATTGCAATTCTTCAGTTGAGTATAATTACTCAATACCTTGTTTGCTTGATTTTTACCACCATTATAAATATCTAAGAAATTCAGTTGTCAAAGGGAACGATTTATCTGGGATTGGGACTTTGTGAGTTTCAGTCCATGTTTTTCTGGTTTCATCACTTCTTGTTTGATGTAAAATTGGACATAGAAACTATGTCAGCACGTGGCTAAAAGGATTATTCATTTCAGGATGGCACACAGCAAAGAAGGACACAAAGAGAAGGTCTAGGACAAGATCTGGGTCTAGAGGTAGTCCCCCAATAAACTCCTTCCCTCTCAACAAGAACTATTTTCTGAAGTTTCCAGAATTTCCTAATTAAAGCAACGCCGGCTAGGGACCAAGACATCAGGACATGAGCGTAGAGAATCTTTCATATTCATGCCATAAATAAAAATAATCTAGGTCCTAAAGAATTATTGAATGTATCATACATACAATCAGATTGACCTTTAGTGGATATGAAATATAATCTCAAACAAATTAATTTAGAGAAACTTTTGGCAGTACAGGGTCATGTAATGAATCAATTGAGAGAAAGGTAATAATCAATGGAAAGAAGAAATTTGAAAAGAAAATTAAAATACTGAATAAGAGCAAGGTAAAAAGACTAGTGTATTAGATAGGAGATTGTGAGTCATATGGCCCACATCAAAACAAGCATAGATGTTTCAGATGTTAGCAAGCAGTAAGGTAATGTACTGAGGGTCATTGTTTTCCAGTGTGTGCTACCTTACAGGAGTCTAATAACATTAATCTCACTAACATCTGCCCACTACTCATTTAAGACATCCAATTTTTAATATTCTTTTGAATTTATTATATTATTTGTGGCCTTGGGTACTTGACAGCTATGACTAAAATTAAATTACAGTGTTACCTTTTGAAAAGTTCAATACACGTACTGGTTATTAACTGTTAACTAAACCTCAGAATGCTGTTGCTGCTTGTCTAAAGCACAAACTTTAGATGCATCCAGTGTCTTGCCATGAAAAATGATGGCTTGCAGAAGTAAGTTTCTTCACAATGATATTGCTGTTTATCACTCCTTGGAATTCTAGCTCTTTTTGCACACAGTTAATTTCAAGAGCATATTAACAAAATATAAAAATATGGAAGATATCTGATAAAGACAAATATATCAGATCAAAACTTTGAATCAAGTAATGAACTTACTTGGATTATGTACTAATGGTAGACTCAGTTTACAGGCTGGTAGTATTTGTCAGTCTACATATAGGACTGGGTCCATGATTTTTTTTGTATCCACAAAAAACTGGAAAATGTCAATGACTATGACTTGTAAATAGGCCATTAAATTTACTAAATGAGTTAATTGAAAATAATAATTATTTCAAAAACATTTGATGAGTCTTTAGCATCAACATTTAATAGTACATAGGATGTAACAAGAATCATGTGTGCTCTCACTCTTTCTCTCTCTCTCTATATATATATGTAAAACCTTTTATGTTTTAATATTTTTAATAATTATTCAAAGTAGATATGTAGGCGGCGTAATAACCAGGATAGCTTAATATGAAACAGCAAATTTTAATGAAGGAATAGCTTACAACACCAGTGATCCAGCAATGAGCAGAAGATACAAAAAAAGAGAGCGGAGGGGCTCACGCTGCCAGATTTATATGTAAACATTAGCCCGAGGCGAACACGCCCCCCATTGGGCGGAGTTTCCCCTACATAGATATCTTACTAAGTTTTCAAAAACACATTCATATGCTGATCTTATATAACTTTTCCATGTCACAGTTTGTTTTGTCTTTTAAATTTCTGATTCTAATTCCAATAATTTCATAATTCATATTTCAATTGTGTTTTATTTACAGTACTTCTCTAAGTTCTCTCTCTTTTGGACATTTCAGCACACGCACTTTTAAGCCTGCTATATGTTTATTTAACACATAGTACATTAAATTCAGAATACTAATGTATGTGTATTTCCCAACACATCATAAGCTTCATGAAAGAATGGAATATATGATGTAAACATATTTAAAATTCTATGCTTGTTAATATGTACTTTTTATATATTACAGATTTTAAAGTAGCTGAAAGATAAATGTTATTGATTTTATTGAACTATATATTTTTCTCTGTTTCTCATCCCTCCTCTCCCCTCCCTTTCAACCCTCCCAGAAAGACAATTATCACATGTACTCACTCATTTGTTGTTTTTAAACATAAATCAAAGAAAACCAGCCTACAAATCACAATCCCAGAGACCATAGACAATAATGAGGACCATAAGAGAGATATACGTGGATCTAATCTACATGAAAAGTAGGAAAAGGCAAGATTTACTGAGGCCTGAAAGACAATTGATGGATAATATTGGCTCCTTACTGCCTAAGACATGAGCCCTGAGTCAAGATAGTATTCCAAATATAAGCAAATACTGTTTTGAGAAATAAAGGGACATTGGGTTTCAACTAGTTGTTTTTAACTTCACTGCCCATGATAAAATGGCTGAAACTCAAACAGCATTTCCTCCATTCCAATATCAAGAAGTTAAGTGAGAAGTCATATTCAGATTGTGGGTCACAATTGGCTGTCCATAATCCCTTGCCACCAATGATTTACAGTTTAGAATGACAATTTAAACCAGTATTGAGACTCTCAATCAAGAAACATCTCCATCAATGATTGATCACACTTGTGTAGCGGCCCTGATTATCAGCAAGCAACCACCATGCTGCATGCTATACTTTATTTGCAGAATCTATGTAGTCAAGGTTTATCCGATATTATAATACAACTCACTGTAGTGAAAATGTACAATTATCACAAACCGAATACAAATGAATTTTCACGTGTAAGGGAAAATATAATTACTCTTCTGACCTGTGATATATTTTAATTCACTTTTTAAGTTGCATAACTTCATCTTCTGTTAAATATTCTTTTCCTTTGAAATCTTGTTTTTCTTTAAATGTGTTCATGTTGTTAAAATAGATTTCATAACGGACACTTTCTGTAAACTTTCTCCAAAGAATGAAGGCTCCTATCTGCACTGTCATGGAACTTTTTTCTCCAAAGTAAACTTTTCGGTTACCCTTTAGTCTGTATCCTAAATCTGTATACCCCTAACATTCTCAAAGGTGGCATAAAATATTTCTAATAATTTTATTTAACAGACAAGTCAAAAGACATGAGGTTAATTTGAAATTGTTAATAAAAGATATTACAGAACACGGTTTTCTCTATATTCTGAAGCTTGACCTAGTAACGTTTTGTTCTTTTTGTAAACCTAGTTCTATCATTTTTAATATTTCATGTGTTGCTTTTGAGTTGTGTGTTTTATAGAAGCCTATTGAGCTTGAATTGAATTTGCCTCCAAAATTTTACTATATAGAAAATTACCGTCTTCCATTCTAGGCGACACAGATGATCAATTGTCCTTTATAAAAGGACAATTGGGGATTGAACTTTCCTTCCTCAGTCCCAGAGCTCCTACCTCCAACCAGGCCGTTACATCAAACAAAAATCTCTCATTATGATGAATGGATAAAGCCTGGCTGTCCCTGACTGGGAAGCTCTCAATGGAGTGTAAATAGCTGCGGCTTTTTTCTTTTCCAGAAGAAATATAATTTCTCCACAGGAGAGCAACGGGACAGGGCACTGTTGGACAGCAGCAGTAGCTTTGCCCCTAATTTGTCCCAGACTGTGCTGCCTGTCACGGCAGGCCTAGGCTCAGAAAAAGCTAGACAAATTCTGATAATTTCTATGCCTTGGAACAGGAACTCTCTTCCCCTTCTCCACCTCACAAATGAGCTTCCGAATCTGCCTAATTAATTTTTCACCAACCTTTTTTGGGGGCTGTAATCAAAGGGAGATAAACAGAAATTATTTTAGAACACATTTTCTAGAAGCTACCATTGTAATCGTTTGGAATTCCCAATTTTATCGATACTATATTTTAAACTTAGTTTTCAATTAACATATCTAGCTGCTACTATAATTGACGAAGCAGCATACATGTATTAAAATCATTATAAACCTTCAGCATTACCTATTTCAAGATACATTATTTTTCGTATTAAAAACAAAAAAAAACAAAATGGATTGATTTTAAACTTTTATATAGTTTGATATAGTGTGAAATCTATAATAAATCAAAAAGAGCTGCATGCAGAGACAGACTTATGCTAATGGGGTCAACATGATGACTTAAAAAGAAGAGGCAATTTTATAGAGGCTCGAGATACTGAGGCCAATTTCCACAACCTAGAAAGTGGCAAAAAGGGATAGATTTCAGAATGAGAATAGTCCTCTGACCCCCACAGGACGTGCAGTACCATGCACTCAATGTGCAAACACACACACACACACACACACACACACGGCAAGAGTAACAGTAATAAGTAAATTTTATAACAAGCAGTAAAATTAAGAAATATGATGTTATTATTTTATTGTCAGAACCATGAACCTATCCAATTTAATTCTAAAATTATCAAGAATATAATATAAAATTAAAAGAATTTGAAAAAAGATTTTTTTCATACATGTAGTTAAATCATTAGCACCTAAAATAGTTGTAGAACAGGGCCTATAAAAAGTCTGGCAATTACTTGTGAGTACAAACTTTTCCAGATTCCTATAATTTGACAAATCTTTAAGATGAAATGTTAATTATCCATATGACAGCACTTTATTCTAAACAGATGTGGGAGCTGATAACTTATTTTTTTTTACATTAAAACATTGTAATTCCTTCTAAATCAGACCTTTCTATTATCACATAATAACTATTCTTAGCAGTATTTCACAATGATATTTACAAAGCACAGCCTGAGCCCCAGCTCCAAATATATATCTCTGTCAGCAGTGAAAGCAAATATAACTCTTTGGATAAAGCAGGTGAGTGGGGCCCTGTTATCTTAGCAGAGTGAAGAGGCAATGACCTACTTTCCTTTTCCATTCTGCCTACCAGCGGTATTAAATCAAATGGAGCACATTAAAACCATCATGAAAGGCAGACAATAGTTTCCCTCTGATTGCCTGCCTCAGCCTGGTAGCACTGTGAAAGTTGCAAAAGTCATTTGTATCAACTCATTACCATGTCACCTCATTTCATGCCCCTGCTGGATAAGTGGCAATAAGCCCTGTGTTGGCGTATTCCACATTGTCACCATTGGAACAAATCCTAATAACACCCAGCTGTCGACGATTACCCCCAGACAGTGACTTGAGATTTAGAAGGGGCAACTTGCTACCGATTCAGGACATCTTCCTTAGACAGTTTTATCATTTCTTCTGGAACGGTGAAATCAAGCTAATTTTAAAAAGAGTTCAGCACTCATGAATTTTTCTCTTCATGTAGGACACCACACAGCTCCCACCAGAGCACACACACAGCTCCCACCAGAGCACACTTCTTACGCTTTGAAACAAGGTAAGGATGTTATGACTTCTTAAACAGGCACAAACAAATAAGTTTAATGTTGCAGCCATAGTTTACCACCTGTATGAATTCTCAGAGCACTTTCTGAAAATTTAGAAATTGAAGTGAATTGATGGTTACATTATTTCTTCTTTTTACAAATATAATATCAAGAAAAAAATCGTCCCCCTCCCAAATCAGTAGGGCATCAATGTGTCTAAGATATATATCAGTATTCTAACAGGTGAAAAAAGAAGAAAGAATTGTAGCAGTGTATTTGAGTGGTACCACCAGCCTGCATCTAAGAACTCCTAAAGAGCAAAACACTCAGCATTCTTTGTGATCTACCTTCTGGGTAGGCAGTTTATTGCAAATAGACCCACAGGTTTACCTTATATTTTTAAATCAGAGCATTTATCTTATTGTGTTAATGAGTAAGAAACCTACGATTTATCCCATTTTCTACACAGCAGCTTTATATCCATTTAGCGGGATGGAGAGAGGAAAATTAAAGCAAACTGTGTAAGTAATTAGGCTCCTTGTCAAGTTCACTCTAGGCTAAGTCACTAAGTAATTAATACATAAATAACAAATGCTTAATTTGTACAGTATGATGGGCAACAAAAGTACAGTGAGCCTCATACAATGTATAATTTTCATTGTGGATCTCTGTTAAAATAACAGAATATTGCATATAATTAATTTTTAATAAGTGAAAATACTAGGTGTGTGTGGTTGTCAGAGATATATAAAAGGAAAAAGTTAGAAATTTAGTTGATTTCCTTAATTTCTAAAACTACCAACAAAGGTTAATATCCAATAAAAATTATTTCACAGAGAAATTTGAAACATTTGTAGGGACTTGTTGAAAGAAAGGAGTATTACTCAGCCTTTAAAAATTGAAATCAAGAATTGTAGAGGTAAATGGATGGAACTTAAAAAAAAATCATCCAGAATGAGGTTTCCAAGACCCAGAGAGACAAATACGACATATATTCTTCTATGTGTCAATATTAACTGTTAAATTAATGGTCACCAAGATGCAATCCATATAACCACAGAGGTTAGATATAGTGGATACAGATAAAACTTCCTAAGAAAAGGAAATTGAATGGATTAATGGCATGGGTGGGAACCAGGAAGAACAAGTGGAGATGAGGAGGAGGAAGAATAAAGGGAGATTATGGAAAGAGGCAGTTAAAATAAAAGTCCTTTGAAGAGTAGTATAAAAACACAATACTGTAGAACTGTTCATATATATATATATATAATTTATATTTTAAAATATATTTTATATGTTTATACTTAGTCAATATATAAATATATCAATATTTAATTTATATTGCATATATATATATATATATGAGCACTCTAAATAAAATTGTCAAATAAAGTGGCAGACAGAGCCCCAACTAGACATCTTTTGTACCAAAATGAATTTTTTGCTACCAGAATTGGGTTATAAATTATTGAGATGTTGGCCAAAGGGGTCCCATGCATTCTCCTAACAACCAAGGTTGTTGCCAAGACTATAGGTTGCTCCCAAATAACTGACAATAAGGCCCTATTGCTGCATACAACACCCACACAATTCGTTGAACGTGAAAATTTCAAGCTGATGCATACATAGTGCCTGAACCCTTGTGTTCTAGCATTTTTGTTACAGGAAGGTACTCTGCATTCTAACAAAAGAAAAATGTAAATCAACCAAACCAAAAGTCCTTTGACCTACGCTGGTGTTTTGTGTGTGATATACATATGCTAGCCTAATGGTGGCACAAAGATTGTAGGAGTAACCAATATATGATTTGACTTAAGGCCCATTTCATGAGATGGAACCCATACCCAACACTGCTTGGGTGAACAAGAACCAGGGACCAGAGAGCCCATGGGCTCAGGATAGAATCAAATACTACTGTTTTACAAAACTAACAAACAGAAGCACAGAGCAATGTAATGACTTCTAATGATATTCTGCTCTATTTATGGATTAGTTCATTCCTTACCCATAATCAAAAATGCTCTCTGCTGTCACATATGGGAACACATACAGAAATTCATAACTAGACATTATGAAGAGAGTCTGATACCTTTGAAAAATCAGACCTAAAAGGCATGACTTTATCAAATCCCTATCCTCAGATCTCAGAGAACCCCGTTTGAAGAGAAAGAAAAACTGTAGGAGCCAGTGGAGGTGGAGCACATCAAGAAAGCAAGGCCTTCAAAATCATTATGATCAAGCTCATAAGAACTCACAAAGACAGGGACAAGAAACAGTGGGTCTGCATGGGCCTGTAGCAGATCCTCTGTGTATCAATAGTGGCTTGTTTTGTTTAGAGATTTATGGAATTCCTGAGTGTGTGAACATAGGTCTCTGATTACTGTCCCTTTTCTTGTGCTCTTTTGGTTTTGTTTGTTTTTGTTTTCTTCAATACTGATGTTTTACCTCAGTATTATTTTGTTATAATTGATTTTATTAGGATCCTTTTGAAGCCTATTTGTTGTCTAATAAGAGAAAACAGGGAGTAGTTCTGGATGTCTGGATGTAATAGGTGTGACAGAAACTTGGAGGGGTTGATGGAAAACGAACAAATCATAAACAGGATTTATAATGTGAAAAAAATACCTATTTTCAATAGAAAGAAAAAAGAAAAGCAAAAGAACTATACTCACTATCTCCTAACATCTGATAGAAACATTTCCCAATGTCATTTGTGCTAACAGATTAGCAAAGTAAAAGACAGAATTATTTGCAATGTTTTTAATTGTGTAAAATATCCTATTTCATCTTGTAATATTTAATTTTCAGTGAACTTGAAGTTTCAATATCCTCAGAATCGTTGATGACTTTAAATGTTTATATGAATAATGGTTCCTACAAAATGTATAAATTAATTTCCAGGTCAAATTTTGACCAAAGGCAATATAATAATTTAAAGTACAATATAATAATTAGACAAATTAGAGACATATGAAAGCTGGGATATTTGTGAAAATATATTTAGGTAAGAAAATAATCTCACACTGATTTATTTGCTTGTTTAGTCATTTAAAAGCAAGCTAATTAATTGTTATATCCACACATCAAGAGATCAAACATAAATCCAAGAGTTAATGTAGTCCTTCTGCCCACCATGATTTTAACAGTAATCCTGTCACCTAAAAGTCACAGTGTAAAAATCATAATCAAAATAATTAAGACCTCCAAATTAAAAAAAAAAATCTCCTCAAAATTGATTCATTTCAAGCCATCATGTGTTCTAGAACAAACAGCAAATGCTCATTAGGATTGTAATCAGTTTTCTTCATGTAAAATCTGCCTAAAGAAATCGTTCAGTTTCCAGATAATTTGCCTTTAAAGCTCATTAGCATCATACACCACTTTGCAAATGAGGGAGCTGCCTTTTATATCTGTATCTATCAACACAGCATCTCTCCTCCACAAACAAAGTTAAGCTTGAGTGTGATGAGCAGCCAGATTTCTTAGCCCGGAGATATTCATAATACTACAACTGAATCTGAATCTCTTGTGCTTACTAATAAAACAACAACAACAAAAAAAAAAACCTATTGAAAATGTGAAGGGATACAGATTCTTTTTGTTTTTGAGTGTAGGACAACCTTTTCCAATTTTATAAAAATATACTGTATATTGTTGAATATTTTATAAAAACTTCCCTCATAAACTGGCAGATTAAATTATATATTTTTCAGTAAATTTCAATAAATGGATAATATAAATTTATGACAGGAATTATTAAACTATCAAGTGAGAAAAAAGCATATATACAATTTCACAAATATACATGCATAAGTTTGCACAAACATTTTCTATGTGAGTGTGTATGGTTATATGTATAACAGTAATTATTTTCAGAAGAATTTTAAAAATTGCTTAAACTTTTAAAACACATATCATTTTATATAATAAGAAGTGGAAATGTAAAGGTAAAAGTCTTCAGAGGTCTAAAAAAATTGCTACATCTAGTAACAAATATTTTTTTTAAAACTTCATATCTGAAATTATGAAGCCAAAATAAGGATTATCTACAATGTTAGTGGTCACTTTCTATGAAAGCATGGGTCTAAAACAACACTATAAAAAGAGCTGCTACGTCATTTAAATTTCATCTGTACCCTGTCAAGCTCTAAGAAAGTTAAAAATTCATTCTCGGTGATTATTTGGGAGGAAATACGTACTTTCAACTTTAGTAACTCTATTTCTACAGCGACTTTTACTAAGTGTTTGTAAATTGGCTCATTTTGAACAACACATTAAAAAAATGCTGATCTTGTTTTCTTTCTTTATTTTTAAAACTACTATAAAATTGCAATTTTGGTCATCAATGTAAAAAGTACACCTCTCAACCCAAAGAAAATAGAGTTTTTTTCTGGAGACAAGTATGTTCAACCGTGGCTCAGTAACACGGATTTAGGTCACCCTAAAACATGCTCTGGTGTGGAAAGCAGCATTATGAGGTTTTAATAATAGAACAAAGAGTGTCCTAAACCAAAATAGCTTTAAAATACATTAGTGGGATTTTTAGGTAAGTGGCTTAAGCAACATGGGGGCCCTTATAAGTGTTATTTGATGTCATTTTACAGTGCTCTTCGCTTTGGGGTTGTTTGGTAAGTTGACATCTGTGCATTCCAGATGATTTACCTAGTGGTCACAGACATGTGAGTTTAGGAACAGAAGAGGGCAATGCATGACCATTAGGAAGGTTAAATATGTTCCAAGATAATTGTGCTCAGTACTTGAAATTGTCTGTCTCCACGCAGTGAAATCCTAATCAGTTGATCAGCCTCACAGAAGGTTCAGTGCAAACTGCAGCTCTTTTCCAGAACTTTTGTTCTGTTCTGCACAGTCATAATCTCTTTTTTCCCACACATGATGAAAAGAGAAATATATATTAATCACAATCTGATGAGTGTGTCAAGAAGAGGCATGATAGGGTCATATGATTTAAGTAGAGCTTGGCCATCTTAACACAGATTTACTATCACTGGTTTGTCCAATAGTGTGCATGCTGTATCTATATCCTAAGGACTTCAAGACTTCAATATATACATGGCATTAACGAAAGGTTTTCTCATGCATGCATTCTGTCATAAATATTACAAACAAGTTTAATGAGAATTCACATAGCTGCCAAGCTTTGGAAAGGGCAATTTTCAAACTGCATTCTACAATTCATATCCTTGAGTACTTGCAGAAATGGAAGCCAAATAGCTATATGTCAACATTTATGATCTGAGAGTTTAAAAGTTATCTCTAGCCAGATATACACAGAGTTGTGTGAAAACAAAGGGTACAAGGGGTTCAAAAGGATGGGGATTACGGCCAGTGAGATGGTTCAGTAGGTGAATCTGTTCACAGCCAAAACCCATGACTTGAGATCCATCCAGTGGACACATACTGTAGTATGCACAGGATGTCTGCTGACCACAAATATATTTATGTAACAAATGTTATCATTCTGCACACAAACACACAAACTAATTAATTTAAAAAACAAAATGCAAAAAAATTATCAACTTCATATGGAAAAGCAAGAAGCCCAGGATAGCCAAAACAATCCTGTACAATAAAGAAATTGCCAGAGGCATTACCATCCCTGACATCAAACTCTGTTACAGAGCTACAATAATGAAAACAGCTTGGTATTGGCTTAAAAACAGAGACATTTACCAATCGAATCGAAGACCTGGATATTACTTCACATACCTAGGAACACCTGATTTTTGACAAAGAAACAAAAAAGATACAAAGGAAAAAAGAAAGCATCTTCAACAAATGGTGCTGGCATAACTGGACGTCAACCTGTAAAAGATTCAAAATAGATCCGTATCTGTCACCATGCACAAAACCTAAGTCCAAATGCTTTAAAGACCTCAATATAAATCTGACCACACTGAACCTAATAGAGGAGAAAGTGGGAAGTAGTCTTCAATTCATGGGCACCAGAGATCACTTCCTAAATACAACCCCAGTAACACAGACAATAAGATCATCAATAAATAAATGGGACCTCCTGAAACTGAGAAGCTTCTGTAAAACAAAGGACATAGTCAAGAAGACAAAAAGGCAGCCTACTGAATGGGAAAAAAATCTTCACCAACCTCACATCAGACAAAGGACTGAACTCCAAAATATATAAAGAACTCAAGAAATTAGACATTAAAATTCTACACAAAAAATAAAAAGTGGTGTACCGAATTAAACAGATAATTCTCATCAGAAGTTCAAATGGTCAAAAGATACTTAAGGACATGTTCTTCTTCCTTAGCTATCAGAGAAATGCAAATCAAAACAACTTTGAGATACCATCTTACACCTGTCAGAATGGGTAAGATCAAAAACACTAATGATAGCTTATGCTGGAGAGGTTGTGGAGTAAGGGGAACACTCATCCATTGCTGGTGGGAATGCAAACTTGTGCTACCACTTTGGATATCAGTGTGGCGGTTTCTCAGAAAAGTGGTAATCAACCTACATCAGGATTCAGCAATTCCACTCTTGGGAATATATCCAAAAGATGTTCAATCATACTCCAAGAACATTTGTTCAACTATGCTCATAGAAGCATTATTTGTAACAGCCAGAACCTGTAAACAACCTAGATGTCCCTCAACTGAAGAATGGATAAAGAAAGTGTGGCACATCTATACATTAGAGTACTACTCAGCTTTAAAAAACAATGACATCTTGAATTTTGCATGCAAATGGACAGAATTAGAAAACATTATGCTGAGTGAGGTAACCCAGACCTGCCCCCCCCAAAAAAAACAAATATGGTATGCTTTCTGAAAGTATGGAGAGAGTTTTTTTTTATTATATTAAGGGTTTCAAGGTTATAAATATCCATGACAAAGCTGTCAATGTTTGCAGACCAGAAAGCGTGGATAGGTCTGAAATTCAGACAAGAGATAGAGTTGCTGTGTGCTACATTAGAAAGGAAAGGGGAAAGGGAAAGTAGATAGAGACACTTGTACTTCATAACAAAGCCTTCAATATACTTTATAAACGTGATTTCAATTTATCCAAATTTCTCCAAAACAAGGAATAGATTTATAAGTTATGGAAGAGTAAAAAGGAAAGTACCTAGTTACTTTAAGATTGGGAAAAGAGGGAAGGCTTATTTCAGTTAAAAAGCATGTTAAGGAATTATGTGAGTCTAGAAGACAATGGGCACATCTGTTTGACCCAAAGCACTTTATTAATAGTAAACTGAGCATCTTGCTTCATAATGTTAAACTGGTGCTTAGGCTAGCAAGATGCTCAACAGGAAAAGCACGCATGCTACTAGCCTGAGTTCAGTTTCTGTGGCCCACAAACAGATGAAAAGAAAGATCCGGCTTCACAAATCTCACCTCCAAACACAAGTTCTCTCTTTCCTCTCTCTCTCTCTCTCTCTCTCTCTCTCTCTCTCTCTCTCTCTCTCACACACACACACACACACACACACACATACACACAGGGGGGGCGGAGAGATCATAAATTCCCTACATTCACATACATTGAGAATAGTAAGTAAATTAGTTCAACATCAATATATGACTAAATTGGAGCACTCTCAACATTGTAAAACAACAATATATCTTCTATATGTCTTCTTCTTTGAACACCTGGAATTGTGAATTCTTATCAACTATCGATAGCTGTATAGTTAGCAGTAAGCAAAAACGATTCAAAGCTATTTGTGTCATAGCTACATCTCAGAAACAGAATGAAAATTCACTCTGTGGGATTTCTATGTACTTTAATAAGTATGGATAGTTTGGTGAACAAAAGAGTTGTTACAGAAGTATCTGGTTGTAGCACAGCACCACGTGTTACAGATACAATATAATATACATATTTACTCTAACTGGGAAAGAAAATCATTAAAAATGCAATTGCAGAAATTTGGAGTGCAGTTTTCAATTTGGACAGGCAATACTGCACAACTTATCCACAGGTTAGCATTCCTCATTCTTGAGCCTGATGGAGACCAGAGACATCGGCAAAAGCATTTAGAGGGAACCAAGTTCTCGAAAGCATTCCCTGGTGAAATAGCAGGCAAGTGGGGATATTTCTAATTTTCAGTTAGGTGCTAAGCTATGGGAAGATTTCCCTTCATGAAACTATTTATTTATACCTTATTGAATAGCATTGGTAACTAGTTAGTTAGTAAATATTTCAAATATCATATGTATATTGGTATTACATAATTGAACCACAGGTATTGATTAGAGAATTTAAAATGTGTTTGTAATGATTATAATGAAAAACTCTATGGCTATTTTTTGATGATTTTCTTTAGTATCTGAGTTTTAATTTAAATATATGTGTAGATATACATATTTATATACATATATACATATACATGTATATGCATATGTGTGTGTATGTGTTGTGTATGCAACTTTTAAGAGTTGGTTCTCTCCACCCCATAGAAACGAGGGATCAAACCCAGGTCTTCAGACTTGGAGAGAAGTGCCTTGGCCTGCTGACCAATCCCATTGACCTTGTTTTGCTTTGCTTTGCTTGATTTGCTGCATAATAAAACCTAGCTATATGCCAAAGTGAGAGTGAATGTGGGAGTTAAGTGTGAGAAAAAAAGTTCATATATTAGAACAGCTCAATGGTGTGAAGAAAAAGAAGGAAAGCATTTCCTCAAGCGATACAGACACCAGCATAAGGCAGGCGTGAATTCTAAATGAGCAGCATGTGCATTTGCTCGTGTTATAATTAGCTTATACTACGTAGGTAAGTATGTCTTCATAAACTGACATTTTAAACCTAGAACTCTAATGAATAGCCATCATAATTGATTTTAAGAGAATTTATTACTGATAGGTCATAATTTCTATTGGTAAAATTTTGCCTTGAGCAGATATGCTCTAGGGAGCTATGGTTTGCCATCCCATTAAACTATATTCACAAGCAAATTTAAGTTAATATTTAATTATGTATTTTCTATAGTTGTTAAGCAAAGATATAATAAGCATACTATTTGGAATAATATCTGCTTCATATTCTAAATTGCTTCTATGTTGTACTAAAAAGCATTGAGAAATTATATTCATGATTTAACCAGTACTCTTTCTTAATCAGGAAACACACAGCAATACACTGAAGGAAGGTCATAATTTCTGAAACATTCTTCTAAGATCCAGAATAATTACAAAATGGTCCATTGTTGAACTTGATCAGAGTCTCATGCTCTATGACTCCGGAAATATTTCTAGAGAGTTAAGTTATGCAATCTCTATGAGCTACCTTTTTATATCTCAGTTCCTCCACATGCTAGCTGTGCAACTTTGGCCACATTGTTTAATGTCTTCTCTTCTAAATTTCATTCTTTTCAAACCAAAAAGAACTACTAACTTGGCTTATAACTTATAGACATTTAATTGTATTTTTAGAAAACATAATTTAAAAATTGAGCAAGATACATGTAAACATTGGAGTGAGAGACTACATCAGAAATGCCTTATATTTGCGTTGGCCATTGTCTATTAGTCATTATGCAATCTCATTAGTGAGGTGGCTCCACTATCATTCCAAGACAGTAAAGTGAAACCATGGCTTACAGGATAAAAACGAGAGAGCTGCATGCCATTCCCAACCCTCCCTAAGTTATCGATGCCTGTTGTCTTTCTTCTGTAGCCAGTCATTCACACATGTCTTCAAAGGATCCTTCTTAATTACAATTACTTTTCTTCCCTTTTCAGATTAAGTTAAAATCCTTTTCAGTTGTGCAAAATATAGTGATTTCAAAGAAGCTACATTCTGCAAACCGTACTGAGTCCTTAGCTCTAGACCTTTCTTTTGTAAATGAAAGTTACTGAGTTCATTATATGATGTTAAAATGTCAAAATCAACTAACGTCTGAATGGTGAGTATTTAAGAATTAAGATTACATAAATTTTAAAATGTCACCTTTATCTGGCACCCAAGTATATCTACTTTTCTAGGCTAGCACTGACTTCTGGTACACGGTTGGAAAGAAGTCAATGACACATATTCCCCTTCTGTAATACTGTGAACGCAGATAAAAATAAAGCATCGGTAGATTCTTTGCTACTGTTCTGCATTACTTTTAAATAGATAACCGGGTCAGTGCCATTTATAAGCTGTTACTTCTGCATTAGGCTTCAAAGATGCAGTTTTTAATGTCTCCTGTTTCACACACATCTTGTCCAATTTCTGCTGCAAACATTTTCACCCAAGAAAGTGGCTCAAGTCTTTTGAAAGCCACTTTAGTCACCAACTAGGAAGCAATCGTATTGAGTTACCATCTTAGGAAATGTTTGTATAATGTAGTTCATGAATGTTCCATCACAAACAGTAATGAGTAAAGTGCATCATACGCTGTTAAACAGTATAATCTCAAAAAATCTTGAAGCAGTAAACAAGGCCAAGGATTTTTATTACAAAGAATTAATACACCTT
Organism: Neodon shergylaensis; assembly: GCA_025134845.1. Lineage (NCBI taxonomy): Eukaryota > Metazoa > Chordata > Mammalia > Rodentia > Cricetidae > Neodon > Neodon shergylaensis. The sequence continues at coordinate 9,131,688 of JABTXL010012463.1, forward strand.
TCTTTTTCTGTCATCAGAGTCAAATTCCCTGCACAAATGCTTGTAAGGACAGACCAAAATGCAGGAAATCCAGGCATCCTGTTAAGATAGACAGAAGTGGAGAGACTCACAGAGAAGTGTCTTACACTACCAACTACACAATCAAGAACATTGCTGCACGGTGCTCCAATGTGGGTCTCTGTCTCTGTCTCCTTTCATCGCCTGATGAAGGTTAATATTCAGGAGGATGCCTATATGTTTTTCTTTGGGTTCTCCTTATTTAGTTTCTCTAGGATCACTAATTATAGGTTCAATGTCCTTTGTTTATGGCTAGAAACCAAATATGAGTGAGTACATCCCATGTTCCTCTTTTTGGGTCTGGCTTACCTCACTCAGGATAGTGTTTTCTATTTCCATCCATTTGCATGCAAAATTCAAGAAGTCCTTGTTTTTTACTGCTGAGTAGTACTCTGATATGTATATATTCCATACTTTCTTCATCCACTCTTCCATTGAAGGGCATCTAGGTTAGAGACAGCACGAGCAAGGAACTCAGGACCGCCGAGGGGTGCACCCACACACTGAGACAATGGGGATGTTCTATCGGGAACTCACCAAGGCCAGCTGGCCTGGGTCTGAAAAAGCCCGGGATAAAACCGTACTCGCTGAAAATAGCGGACAATGAGGACTACTGAGAACTCAAGAACAATGGCAATGGGTTTTTGATCCTACTGCACGTACTGGCTTTGTGGGAGCCTAGGCAGTTTGGATGCTCACCTTAGTAGACCTGGATGGAGCTGGGTTTTCCCTGGACTTCTCACAGGGCAGGGAACCCTGATTGATCTTTGGGCTGACGAGGGAGGGGGACTTGATTGGGGGAGGGGGAGGGAAACGGGAGGCGGTGGCGGGGAAGAGACAGAAATCTTTAATAAATAAATAAATTAATAATAATAATAAAAAAGAACATTGCTGCATCTGACACTCTATTTGGAGAAATGCAAAGCTATTTCAAATGAAAAAAAATCACTAATAAAAAGGCTTCCAACATCCAGCAATGTTACAAATATTATTCACATATTATTTGTGTTATACAAATATTATCTGCAGCAAGAAAGCTCATGCATGTTTATATGAAAATATTATGAAGTATAACATGTTATAAAAAGAAAAACTCATTTAAAACAACCATTGAAGAAGATACTGCTTGTATCCTCTCTATCTAGCATTAATGGAACGTGGGTCTTGTTGCTGAACCTGTAGGTAGTTAAGTCAAGTCTGCAGTTGTAACTGCTGCAGCCAGAATTGTGGGTCTTAGTTGTATTTCTCCTCTAGCTGCACAGCAATATTTGGAGTATCAAATGATAAATTGATTTCAATCTCTGCTTTTCTTGTACCACTTGTTTTTTCAAATGTGACCTATTCTTGAAAAAAGAATCTATGTATATACCCTAACCTAGCCTCAATTTAACTCTAAAGGAAAAAACTTTACTTAGGGTGATGAAAATAATATACAGAATAAGAAGTAGTTTTGTACTCTGGAATGAAAATTATACAAAAGAGTATTCTTTGGGTTATTTTAATAGATTTTTTTTCTAAAAAACGATTTGCCCTTAAAACTTCTTCAGCATAGATGGAATATAATATACTTAGTTGATTCAAACAACTCAGTGGACTCTCTTCTCTGTAACAAATGTGAAATACAGAACCAAATGCAATTAACACTCAGTCATATTCCCTTTAACTCAGTAGTAAAGTATAGAGGAAAGAAGAAGAAATTCAGCAAGAATAGTTTTCAATCTCAGCCCAATTTGTGTGGCCTCCATACACCTCATAAGCTCTGCTCCTAGCTAAGCAAATGATCTAATATTAATATCTGTCATACAGAAAGGCAATCTTGTCTTTTAACTATGCCCTTTCTAGCTCCAGAGTTCAATTCTTCCTTCACACATTAAGACAGTGTCAAAAAATTATAATGACTAATGCAAGGTTGAATTTTAGCACTCCTTGTTAAATCTGAGTTTCCAAGCATGTAGTTTCAATCTCATTTTATTGCAACACCCTTTCAGTCACAGAGGGACAAAAAATGTATCCAGGTTTTAGTAGTTTAAAAATTAAAGTTATCTGATATTCTCCCAGGGAACACACATTCAATTATATAAAACCTTATTCTTAGTATATTACATCAGGTTCTTATTAAAAATATTCAGGCATGCCATTTAGTTTGAATGATATTTAATAAAATTAACTTTGCTATTTGACAATAAAAATGACTTCTCTCTGATGCCTGCTTGAGAAAGGAATATGAAGACATTGTCTTGAGCACTGAAGAATTGTCCCTTCTTCGTGGCTAGGAGCCTTGAGAACAGCCAAGGTATATAGACTATGATTAAGAAGTTTCTTGGAAGAGCAGAATCTATCTTTTATAATGTATAAGTTACTTTGCTGTGAGTTCTGTCATGCTCTTTTCTTCTTCTGTTAGTGAAATTAATTTTCGGAGGAATTTTCATTGAATTAGAGAGATTTCCAGATGGCACTAATCTTAGAAATTGCCGCACCTCTCCTCAAGTCCAACCTTGTAATTTTGCAGTTGTAATTGAATTGATTAAATAGGATTTGAAATGAGTTGGAATGAAATTTGAATTGAGTGGAATTGAAATGTTCCTCAAGAAGGGAGGACAGAGTTTAAATCCCCCGCTTATCCTTCCTGATGATTTTGCACGTAGCATATATTGGACCCTACAAACTGTGCTCAAGTAATCTAAACTAAGGCATATTTTAGATTTTAGAAAAAAAATGGAGGCTATTTTGGCAACGTTAATAATCATGAGAAGAACGTACACATAAGACTCTCACGACCCCAAGACTGAAAATATCCCAACATGAAGAAGAAGGGTTGGCATGAGAACCCACTCCCTTGTTAAGGGGTCATGAGAAACAGCTGTTGTAAGATGGAGGGCCAGATTGCTTTAAGGGTGTGACCTTGGGTATCTTTGCAAAGCTCCAGGGGAAGGTCTTGTGCTCAAAGATATCTAAAAAATTTATTGATGATGTAACGTGTCCTTATGAGTATAACTTCACAACTCTCAGTTTTTAAAAAAAACAGAAATTACAAATGTGCTATCAATCCTGAGTTATATATCTCAAATAATATTCTTTAGTTGTTACATTAAAATGATTCATCCAATTAGAAATTTTATTTGAATTTATAATTTTTAATTGGGTGTATAATTAGGCTTCTGTGTAATGCATAGGACAGCAAATGCCTGAAAGAGGCCAGGAACAGATGTTTGTGCAGATGAAGTTCAGGTGATTGTGAGGTGCTCTTTGTGGATGAGAAGACCTGAAGATTGGTCTCCTAAAAAGTAGCATACACTCTTAAACACTAGCCATCTCTCCAGTCCTAACATTCCATTATGGTTCATCCTGATAATATGTCATCAAATATACAGGCTGTTATATATGTTTTATATAATATAGCTATTACCAATGTATGACAAAGCTGTTTAGCACATGTAGCATAATTTTACACAATGATTTTAAATAAAAAATTTCTACATTCCTGTGTATAGTCTCTATGTGATCACAAATGCTTTATTCTGCTAAGAATGTCCTTCATCATCTCTTCTGGCATGTTAAATTATTGATAACTTTCAAAATTAAAAAATACAACAAAAATATCATGACTCATAACCATACCCATCACTGACATTCTTTGAGTAATAAGTAAATCTCAAATTTCTTCTTTGCTGCTTAGTATTTGTAGATAGAATCAGGATACTTTATTATTGAAGCTCTGATTCAGGATTAAAGCTACGGTTGTGACATTTTTGAGGTCTTCTGTGACTGCCTACGCTACTAAGCTTTGATTCTCATTTTATTAGGAAGATCAGATCAAGGAACAAATAAGAAAAATTATCGGTGATTAACAAACTCATGAATACATCAAGTTATCAGGTTGTTATAGCAACATCCATTCAAGAGATCTACTACTACAGGATAAAAACAGCAGGTGAGGCTAGCTTAGCTACTGAAAATCTGCAGACAATTACATTCTATTCTATTTTATGATTCTCAGGAGAAAATTTTTTGAAGAAAAAAGTACTTAGTTTATAAACTTAGAAATGTGTGAATGCCCTTATTAGTATGTACCTGGTAATGTTAAAATGAGAGTTTGTTGCACTTTTAACCTTAGTAAATGTGTTAAGATACTTCATGTGCTTACATCCTCTCTGGAGAAATTGTAAGAGGTTGTTATTTCTATTTTTAAAAACCAAACATCGATTTCCAAGAGCTTATATTTTTAAGCCCAGGATTTAAACAGCAGCCTTTTTATTCTCTGTCAATAATTCCAAAATTTACATGAAGCCCCAATCTAATTTGATAGCCCTGACTTCTAGGACTCATAGTGTTTGCTTTATGTTCAATAAAGCCACCGTTATCTGGAAAGGAATGTAGCATAATCTCTAAATAAACTGCAGATTTCTCCCTTATTCTGAGGAACAGGAGTTTCAAATTTGTATATTGATTTTCTGTTCCACCTGTCTGCTCATAAAGTACAAAGTTTTATGGAAGGGCTAAAATGTTTATTCTGACTTCCTTAAAATTTTTGTAACTGTATGCATTATGTGTATTTTTCTCCGTACACAAGCATGCAGTGCACAAATAAAACTACCAATACACAGGTATCTAAATGCAATCTTAGAACAGGGAAATTTACAAAGTAAAGAATTTTCATCTGTATTCTGTATATATATGTTTTAGGTTGAAACATGCTTGTTTTAGTTTAATGACCATGACCACCATCAGCTTAACTTTCTTTGTGTACATTGATATGTGCTGGGTTTGGGGACCAAATTTGTCTTTAATATGCCAAGCCGAGAATTATACTTTCTTTTTTGTTTGTTTGTTAGTTTTTATTTTTTAATTTTTTTTAATTTTTCCATTCAATTATTTACACTTCCTACCCTCCTCCTAATCCCCTCCTACTCTCCCCCTCCTCCCTCTCCCACCCTGTTTGAGAGAGGGCAGGGAATCCTGCCCTGTGGGAATTCCAAGGCCCTCCTCCCTACATCCAGGCTTAGGGAGCTTTGCATCCATATAAACTAGGGTCCCCAAAAGCCAGAACATGCCATAAAAACAAGTCCCAGTGCCTTTATCAATGACTTCTCAATCAACCCCCATTGTCAGCCACAATCAGAGAGTCCCATTTGATCATATGCTCATTCAGATCCGGTCCAGCTGGATTTGGTGAGCTCTCATTAGAACAGGCACACTGCCTCAGTGGGTGGACCAATCCCTCGTGGTCCTGACTTCCTTGCTCATCTTCTCCCTCCTTCTGCCTTTCAACTGGACCTTGGGGGCTCAGTCCGTTGCTCTGATGAGGTCTCAGTCTCTATCTCCATCTGTCTCTGGACAAAGATTCTATGGTGATATTCGAGATAATCATCGGCTTGATAGTGGGGCAAGAACAGTTCAGGCACCCTCTCCTCTGCTGTCCAAGGACCTAGCAGGGGACATCCCTGTGGACACCTGGGATCCGCTCTAGAGCCAAGTCTCTTGCCAACCCTAAAATGGATCCCTTAATGTAGGTATCTTATTCCCTGCTACTATAACCACCCTTCCTCCATCTCCACCCTCCCACACCCCCAAGCCCTTGCCAGTCTTTCCCTTCTCCTTTCCCTCTCCCCCCTCCTCTTTCCTCCAACCTCACCCTCACCCCTAGTCCCACCCCCATGCTCACAACTTTTGCCCTCCAATTTCCAGGAGGATCTATAAATGTTTTTCTTTGGGTTCACCTTGTTATTTGGCTTCTCTGTGGGCTTGTGAACTGTAGGCTTAATGACCTTGGTTTATGGTTAGAGTCCACAAATGAGTTGAGTACATACCATATTCATCTTTTTGGGTCTGGGTTATCTCACTCAGGATAGTGTTTTCTATTTCCATCCATTTGCATGCAAAATTCAAGATGTCATTGCAAACGGTGCTGGCATAACTGGATGTCAACCTGTAGAAGAATGAAAATAGATCCATATCTACTACCATGCACAAAACTCAAGTCCAAGTGGATTAAAAACCTCAATTTAAATCCAACCACATTGAACCTGATAGAAGAGAAAGTGGGAAGTAGACTGCAACACATGGGCACAGCAGACCACTTCCTACGTATAACCCCAGTAGCACAGACAATAAGGGCAACGTTGAATAAATGGGACCTCCTAAATCATAAATGAAATATGATTGTATCTGTAGGATTCTGCAATCTGCAATCTTTTCCTTTACAACACTTGTTGTTGTCCTCTGCTTCTTCCTCTTGTTCAAAACCCAATTTAGTGCTGTCCATTTATGCAAGTTTCTGATATCTTGCATTTTATCATGGGAAACCTACCGTTTAGGTCTTTGTGAGCTCTTCACCACCCATACTAAAATGGCAGCTGACTTGATCTTGTGCCAGTAACGGTGACCTTTAAGTACTTTTGGATTTTGACATTTAAAATGCAACACTTGCTTATAAAGTGCTAGGTATTGCACCATCTCCTCAGCTGCAGAAATAAGGTGATTAAGGGGAACTTAAAACAATAATACAACAAATTAAATATGGATCAGCTTTTTATTAGCACAGCATCCCAGTGCTAGTTTAATGATATATTTTTCTGTTATGTAATGTTTGTCAATGATAAAGTTGTAAGATATTGCTATGGACTCCACTGTGCTTTAATAAGATCTGTGTAACCTTTAAATAAGTAGTCATTTACTCTAATAGATTTCACTGTATGTAACACTCTAAGCTTTCAGATACTGTGGTAGAATGGAAAAAAAGCACAGTCATAAAGAACGAAATTAATATCTGGCTTATTCACCTTTCAATTTAGTGACCACTTAGAATTTTTAGTGAAAAATTAATATTTTCACTTATTTACAAAGATGATAATTTAATTTAGATATACAGTCACTTTTCCCCTTTATATTTTTACATAAGATGAATAATTCATTATATAAACAATTTTTAAAAAGAGAAATTTTTATCATTCTATTTTGGGGTGCCTTAGATCTCCAGTATAATTCAGTATATTCCTGAGAAGAACTAATAGTGCTAATTCAATAACAATATTATGACCATTTTAAAACAGTAATCACATTTTCTGTTAGGAAAAAGTAAAAGACATTTAAAATGTATTAAACAGAGAAAGGTAGTATTATAATATTGGAAAAACCAAAGTGATGTGTCAAAGAGCAGTAAAACATATTTTGATCCTATAAATATATACATAGGCACTATCCCACTAAACTAATTTCAATTTACTTGTGTGATTTCCCATTTTGTAAAGAAAGGCAGTGTACATATCTTTGACTCATAATATTTACAATTTTTCAAATCTCTTGTAATTAGGATTCAATGAATATTTTAATATAGCCAAAGAGTTAAAGTCTATGATGATTTAAGTACAGTTCAACGTGACTTTGTATGGAATAAGGAATTCATCCACTGATAACTACATTGTGTTTATATAGATCTAGTAAGCACAATATGTGTGTGCTGCAGGTATTCTGTAAGACCTAAGATACAGTGGTACTAGAAAGTAATTCCTGTTCACAGTAGCTTTAATATAACATTTGGAAATAATTTTATGTCTATTTATATAACTGGTATGAGGTTTTTCAGAATGTGGAGAGATGATACCATACAGGATCTATGGGCAGAAGAAGACAAACAAGTAGAAACTTCTAGATGAAGATAAATGCTGGTGTTTTCTGTTTAGAGTGGTAAGGGCCCCTCCATTTTCTAAACATGCAGTTTCATGATGGGGATTGAGTCCAAAAATCATTCTGAACTAACTTCCAGATTTGAATTATGTTGATTAATTTCAACCCTAAATGCCAATATATTAACTGTGGGTTTTATCAACAGAAACAAGGGAATTTCCTGACTCATGCTCAAACAATTTAAATGGGATTATGTCAAGTTGAAGGGAAATAAAATAAAAATAAGATATAAAACTTCTTTTCATGATGTTATGTATCTAAGGATAAAAATGTAAGGCAGCTAAAAGATGGGGTCATCAGAAAAAAATTAATCAAACAGCATTAAATGTTGATGACTGGGGAAAGGCAGCATATTCTACATTTTTAGAACAGTGCAACGGATAAAATGAAAAAATATCTTAGCCAACATAATCAAGGGCAGTTACATATTGAAAAAGAAAGAATAGCAGAATATGTCTTTGAAAGCGTCATTGAGTGTAGGGATTGTCTGAGAATGCAACATTAAAACTACACCCTGAATCCCAGCACTCGGGAGGCAGAGGCAGGCAGGTGAGTTCGAGACCAGCCTGGTCTACAAGAGCTAGTTCCAGGACAGGCTCCAAAACCACAGAGAAACCCTGTCTCGAAAAACCAAAAAAAAAAAATAATAATAATAATAAAATAATAATAAAAAAATAAATAAAACTACACCCTGAACATCAAAGAAAATAACTGAATATCAAGGAGGAGTCACACTAAATCAGTTCATAATAATCTAAGGGTAGAGAAAAGGTAGCTCAGAGTTCTCAAGTCAATATCAATTTAAATTTTCATATAGTACTAGACATTCTTACCTGGCTTTATATAGGATGTGGGGGAACAGGATAATTGCAGGCAATAAAACAATGTGGAAAGATGATGGTTAGAACATTAAAGTAGAGCCAGATATTTTTCGTATAAAGGACATATATTGTTGTGATCTGTTATTTCTTTTAAAATAAAGATTTGAACACACACAAGCATATATATACACATATAAAATATATATGCATATATATGTGTATGTATAAATATATATAGAGAGAGAAAAGTCTGGTATTGCTTATATGCATAAATGTTTAAGAATGACTACTACTTAGAATGTGATAACTAATTAAGTGTCTCATCGATGGAAAAAATAGTTTTTATTACTCATTGATTACTTGAAGCTCTTCATTTAGGGATGGATCTTCATGAGTTTGGCAGGGGACAAATGAGTGTTATAATGATGTAATTATACCAGTATTGTATGAAATCCTCAAAAAAATAAAAATAATGAAGTGTAAGTACAAATATAATACAAAAATAATTATTATCACAAAATACATACTTGACCACTGTTTAAAAACATAATATAGACAGATCATCTTTGAAGCAAAGTTGAAGCAATCCTTTAGAATTTAATGTGTCAGTATGATAAAGATGAGGCAGAATAATAGAAGAGGTACTGGCAGAAAATCTGAAAGGTTTTTAGATGATTCATACATAGAGCATGTTCATACAACCAAAACATTTGGAGGTAAATTGTATGTTGTATGTTAAGTCATATCTTGACCATACTTGTGAAAATTTCTACAGTCATGGCCTACTAAAGTGAAGAAATTGATAGTAGAGGGTTCCTTTGATCATAATAAAAAGTTCTGTATAGAAAAATGATAGGAAATGTGGAGAAAATAACATAAAAATTAAAATTTAAATATCTAGATCACACTCATAGAGAAGGAAGGACTATATGAAAGAAACGTAATGAGCTAGCTGCTGTATAAATTATAATGGCTAAAAAGGATTAAAAAGACTTTTGGAAAGTTTAAAGGTTATCATCAACTTTGAAAAAGCCAAATTTAATCAAATGCTAAGAAGAAACTTTAAAATTTAAGAGGTCAGAACTGATTCAAAGATAGCTCTTCAGAAATACTAAAGTATAGTTAGAAATTATGGAATTAAGGATAAAGAAATTGAGGTAAAGAAAAATGGTGTTTATTATTTTATTTAGATTTCAAATATATTTCTTGTATTTGAAGTCAATTGTTAGGAACAGGGAAATCTATTCCAATCCAGCAAACTGTTTAGCAAAATACATAATAATAATGTGAAAGTCTTTATTATATTTGTTCATTTATTCATTGATAAAATTTAAAAATGTCATGCTTATGAAATTATTTCAAATAGAGTGCAAACTCGATGAATATCTTGGAAACACCCAAGAAATTAAAATATTTTATTTTTAATTTTAATGTACATAGAACAAATTTAATGCTTATAATTGTGAATAATTTCAAATTAAAAGCTTTCAAGGTTTTGTACCAAAATGAGATTTTAAAAATGCTGACACATTATTTAATACAAGCAGAATATTTGTTACTTGATCTAACTTATATACAATATTACACATCTCACTATTGCATAAGTTTGTATTTTTTCTGAAACTGTATTAAAGGGTCATATAAGCATAAATGTCAGATCAAGGCCTTGCTTATTTATTTTATTGCTTTCTCCTAAAAATTTAAGAACAGAAGGATTGGAAGGATTGAATTACTGACAAAAAATTAATGACATATTCAAAACACAATGTTTTTCTCATTTTGCTTCAATTATTATTTGAAACTTTCAAGAAATGAATTGCTTAAGTTTTTCCTAGTGTTGCTTGTGATTTATCTGGTATATTCTCCCTTGCTACTGAAAACACTACTTTCTGTGTGCCTTCTCCAGCCTTCTTATTTACAAATCAATGAAAATGAATATTCTGAATATAGCACGTATGTAGACGACCTCTATTCCTTGAGTAATATAAATGCCTATATTTTGAATGACAATGCTCACTGATAGTGAAGAAGATAATATGTTTGAGTTCTTCAGTCTGTTTGCCACTATGACGTCCCTCCCAATCAAAGCATAGTTCATTAAGACCAAAGCCACCAATCACATTAAACTGCTGCAAATACTCATAGCATTTTCTTGAGTTAAATTTATAGAGGTAGTTATACACATGTTATTATGTATTTTTGTAAGTTTCCACTCAGTATCAGAAAACAAATCATTTGAAACTAAAAGCTTCCATGGATAAAATTATGTTTTTTTCCCCTGTAGAACAAAGAGATTGCAAAAATGTTCATTTCTTATCAAATATTCCTTCCCTTTTCCTAATGAGAGTGAAAAATACCTTCTATCATAACCAAACAATAAATAATCTGGGATGGATATGAAGAAATCAACATCATGAATGTACTCTGGTCTGCTATTTCTCAAATGTTACATTCCCTCAGTAGAGTTTTTTGGCTACGTGCTATGGAAAATGAGGTTAACATATTTGTAGACATTTAGTTTTCCTGTGGAGTCATTTGCCACTATTTATCATTTATGAGAGTTTAAGTTGATGTCATATTTGTGGCAGGAAGAAAGTAAGTGGAAATTTTAAAGGATTCCTCAATAATCATTGGTAAGTAGAAACAAATGTAGAAGACTAAAATTTACTTAGTGGTTACATATGAAAGACTATAATTTGATGTAATTTTATGGATGTTTGCAAATGCATTTGTCATACAGCCTGGTACTCATTGGTGAGGCTCTGTCTTTGATGTGAAGAGATGTGTGGCTTCTGATGTTTTGAAGCAAAGAAGAATTACTATTTTATTCTCTTTCCTCTATGAAAAAGAAAATAATTAACTATATTTTCTTCGCAAAATTACAATAATTCTTTATGATATGAAACTAATCAGATTGCAAAGATATTGCTACATTAACTGGCTGTCCAGGAGTCAAATAAAAACACCCAGTATTTTATCAAAAGCAATTAATCTTTTTTTCAAACAGTGTATGACATTTCACTGTGTAATTGCACAGGAAATTAAAACTCTTTTCATAGGTTTAATAATGTATGAGAGATGGGCTTTGGAATGATTGTTTTATTAAGCTTTATCATCCTAGGGCGTGGTGTACAAGCTGTGGTTTGCCACTTTGCCTCTGTCATTTCCAAGATGAATTAGAGGAAAACACTACAGGGACTCCATTCTGGCTCTCCAGGACACACGCAGACAATGAAATTCAAACACATATCTATCACTTTTATTTTTTCTTTCTGTGGGCACTGTCATTCTTTGATTGCGCATGTGACATTTTCACCATAATGCTCTTTCGTATGGCCAACATTTCCATGTAGAGTAGGGTTGTTTCCTGTGTACATCTTGATGCGTTTTTGACAACTTAAAGTAGCTTTAGAATTTGATTTCTTTGTCTATAATGTAAATTTTGAGTATTCCACTTAATGGCTAAACAATTTGTGTGTGTGTGTGTGTGTGTGTGTGTGTGTGTTGTGTCCCAGTGCAGACGCAGGTGGTGTGTGCACTTGCACCTAGAAGACAGTGGTTTGCTTGGTGGGATTGTTTAGGTGCTGTCAACCATGATTATTGAGATATTGTCTTACTTTGGTCTAGTGCCTGCTGCTTAGTGTAGACTGCCTGCCTAGCAAAAGCCAAGGACCTCCCTGTTTCTGTCTTCTCAGTGTTTAGAGCACAAACATGTTATACCAAGATTGGCTTTTGTAAAACTCTTTGAAGGGTGTTTGGAACAAAGATTCACATATTGTATATTATAAAAGCTGTCATATTTAATATTTACTTAGGAAAATAGAGGGGATAGATGTTATTTAACTGTTATAAGCAAGATATTTAAGTAGTATATAATCTAAAAGATATAGAATCTGTATTCTTCATTTGGTGGTGAATAAATCTTTAGCCCATATTTTATTTTGTTAATCTTATTCCAAAAATCTATAGTATAAAAGAAGCAATTATAAGCAAATATTGAAGATAAAATAACTTCAGTGACATTTTAAGAAATAAAAATAGCAATATGAGGTGACAGAAAATGACAATATTCAATATCAAAGCCGAATAGTTATCTTCAACCCACACATCTCGCAAATACAAAAAATAGATATTACTTTTAAGTTAAATTTGGTTGAAATATTAAACATAGTTTTTTTTATCAATAAAGAGAATCGACCTTATTTTTCTAACTATGACAGTTCTATGATTTGTAGCAATTGTTCAACTCATGTTTTGTAACCAAATTTCAATAATAATCATTTCTCTTGGAAAGTTATTGGAAACAATACACGACTTGGAAAATTCTAGGATACATTATTGAAATGAATAAAGCAACTTTATGCATACATACATAGTTGCCTTATAGCCACACTGTAAGGAATGCCAATATTTCTAAATATAATGCCGTTTAGAAATGTACTTTACAGGAGAAGATGTGATAACTCATCCAAGAGGAGATTTAGGTGAAATTCTGTTCTTAAAAGGAAAAGTGAGTCAACAAAGTCTGGAATACCAAGTTGAGGAAGAACCAAACCCCTCCCCACTGCATCAAGTCTTAACAAGATATCCCATCATGGGGAATGGGCTCCACAAAGAATAAGTCCTGGACCCACTGCCAAGGTCCCTCCCCCAACATATCAAGCCACATAACTGTCAATCACACTCAGAGAACCTAATTTTGTCCCCATGCAGGATCCCTAGCTGTCAGTCCAGAGTTTTTGTGCACTTACTAACTTGTGTCAGCTGTCCCTGTGGTTTTCCCAATCATAATCTTGCTCATATGATCCCCCCTCTCTTTCTTCAACTAAGGTCCAAGAGCTCAGCCCAGTGCTTGGCTGTTGACTTACCCTATCTGAAGAGTGGATGGGGGAAGGAGGGGTGTGGGAGAAGGAGAGAAAAGGGGAACTGGGGTTAGTATGTAAAAATTTTAGAAAAGCATTTAAATAAAAAAAGCTCTGGAAAAAAGGAAAAATGATCTAGAAAAGGAAAACAAAACAAATCAAGGTTAGTAAGAGGAAATGTGCAAACTAATAAAACAGAGAGAATGAAAGAAAATGGGGGAAAGAGGCAAAAAGACGATATGTGAAAGGAGTACCAAGGAAAAGAATTGTGGCAAGAAGCTATTCAAGCATATGTGTGGTGGAGAATATTGACAGGCTGCTTGGCACAGATTTAGATGAGAAGTAATTCTCAATTAGGAATTGTCCTGATTAGTTTGGCATATGGTCCTGACTGTAAAATATTAATTAGGTTAGTTCAGATAAGAAAACGTACCTATTGTGGGTGGCACCGTTCCCCCTTCAGTGATCTTGTCTTGCATAAACTTGAAACTGTGGTGAGCAATACAAGGGATACATTAATTCATTGCTTTCTGCTCTTGATGAAGAATACAAAATGATCAGCTGTTTCTGGTGCCTGTTTAATCACATTTGAATCTCCGGTTAATGGTAATGCGCTGCATGGATGTAATAGCCAATCAAACTGAATTATTAAATCTGGGTTTAATGAACACAGCAAAGCAACTCCTGGGTTACCCTCAGAAGGGCAGGAAAGGAATCACGTGGTAAACATGATCATCAGGTCTTAGGTAGCCTACATGAGTGGTTTTGAGGTGCCACAAGGAGTTTGACTTTGCTTTCTCAGGGACGGAGTTTGAAGAGGGCAGATGCAGGGGAGGGACTGCCCCTTGGCACTCTGGGGGTGGGTTTGGAATGAGAGGAGTGAGACCAAAGAGTGGAATGCGGCTCCAAGCTGAATTATAGATGTGTTATATTATAATATAATGTTCATATGCAAAGCCACTGGGTTTGCTTATATGAACATAAACAAAATGCAGATATTTGAAGAACAGAAGCTAGTTTTCAATTATTTTACATAAAACCACAATAATTCTAATTTCAAAATAGTATTTTTATGTTTAGTTTCAATTTCAGCAATCAAATCATTCTATTTAAGCACATAGTCAATTGCATTTGTGGACATCTCAATAGAAATGTATGCCTTTAGTTAAATGAGAAAATAGTGTGGGTACACATATTTATTGCAGTATTTATAAAACTTTCACACATCCTTATTGGTTTCGTACATAGATGTTTGCAAGATCAGAGAGTTTTGATATTTCATTGAATTTGTCTATATAAAATGATGTGTTGTTAATTATTAGTTCTCAAAGGAGCTCAAAGTCTTGTTAAAACATTCTTGGCTTTCTGATTGCAAATTTTAAATTAGTTACATATTTTGGCTACTGGACTCAGTGAAAAATATCAGAATCAATTATATAATAGTTACAACAAAATGATTATCATTGCTATTACAATGTGAACTTAGTAAATATTTCACTTACACCCTCTTTTTTTATGTTCCCCTTGAGTTTGACCATATATCTAGAGAAAAGTTGAAAAGCCTGTCCTCAAAGAAAGGTCCAAACTTCAGTCAGCTGCTCTCCCTGAGGCCCTCCATGACAGTTCCATGACCCGAGTTAGTGCTCTGCAGAATAAGAAGACTTCAAATAACCGAGGAAAGGTTGTGGCACAAAAAAGGCTTTACAGACGTAAAGGGTAAAACAGCATGAGAAACGGCAGAGGTGAAGTTCACACTGGTTGTCGACTATGGAAAAAGCATTTAATTTATCAAGGACGAAAAGCAAACCCATGACAGTGTAAAGAGACACTAGGAGCTAGCTAAGAGAGTAGGAGGGAAGCACCACACTATCAGCCAAAATAAATAAATAAATAAATAAATAAATAAATAAATAAATAAATAAATAAA
>JABTXL010012463.1:9147047-9184098 GCA_025134845.1 Neodon shergylaensis
AAATAAATAAATAAATAAATAAATAAATAAATAAATAAATAAATAAACTGAGCATGCTTTCAACCGCTCATGGTCCCATTCTGAGGGAAGGAAAGACGGAGGGTTTTGTGATTGGCAGGCTTGGCACCCATCTTGCATTAAGGGAGAGTACAAAGAGACTCTGGAGTTAGAACTCGCCTATTTTTTCCCTGCTTCCATCTTATTTAATGTAAATTTTGAGATTCACATACTTTGAAGGGAACTATGACTGAAGAAGTCAAAGCAATGACAGACCTGATTAGAAAGTATAATGAAAAAGAAGAATTTCGAGGAAACTTAAAGAATACTGATAGTTTTCAAAAATAAATCACCTGTCAAAATCTGATTGCAAAGAAGATCAAACACAGGGCTGAAAATTGGTTCAGTGGTAAAGAACACTAGCTGTCCTTCCAGAGAATCTGTGTTCAAACCCTGGCACTCACATGGCAACTCACAACTGTCTAACTTGTTTCAGGGGATCTGACACCCTCACACAGACATATATGCAGGCAAAATACCAATGAACATAACATAAAAATAAATTTTAAAAAGATGATCAAATACAAGTTCCATGTACTGAAAACACAAAATGAGGAAAAAATGTACCAAGTATGCACTGCCAATAAAGTGAGAACTTAGGTTAGTTTAAAAAAAACTTGGATTATATGGTATAGTAATGAAATATGGTATTGCATAGGGAAAAGAAATGCAAAATAACTTATGTGGAGTATCTTTTAAAGTAACTTCCTACTGTGTTGTCTTGAGAAGATAATAGTGAAATTGTAATGCGTATTTGGTCTTGAATTTTGATAGTGCTGACCAGTTAATTATTGTTGAATGCATCTTATGGACTATCCATGGTTATAATGGCCAGAGAGGATAATAACTTTAGGATATGTATAGTGTGCTGTTGAATACCCTAAGTAGAAGAGTCTCAACTAGGAAACAAAATTAAGATAATAAATTTGAGCTTAATAATTTGTTTTAGTTCATGTTGACAACATTGAGCAAAAATTCTGCCTCAAGAGGGCATTATAATTTAAAAAAAATAGGCAATGAATAACATAAATTATGTCCCCATGTTCGCATTAAGTCCTGCCAGGATAATAGTAAATACTTAACAAGCTGTGTTTGCCCTGATATGGATGTCTGTGTCTTCTGCAAGTGTAGGAATCTGAGGTTATAGATTTGGACTCTTCACTTCCCCTATACAAACTTAAGCCTATGTAGTTTTCCTGAAATGTTCCCTGGAGTAAATTTAATTAAAGTTAACCTAAAGTAAAAAATATCTGGAAAGAAGTTTTTGTTATTGTGACTGTTACTTGCTTGTTGGTTTTCCCGTCCTGCTCCCATGAGAGGAAAGTAAGAACAGCACAAAGCAGAATAATAAAAGACACAAATTTCTGGTCTTTTTTTTTTTTTCATTTGAAATACTTTGAGAGCAACTTCCTATTTAGAATTCAAGAGGTTTGCTCTTCTGGTCAGTACAAGTGAGTTTCAGAGGACTACTTGTTGAACAAACATCACTTGGCCAGTGAATTGCAGAGGTGTGAACCTTAGAGGATGTTATTTTGCTATTTTCTCTGTTCTTTGAAAAACTGTTGAGAAAAAAAAGAAACATATAATGAGAGTAAGTCACAAATCATCCAGTGAGGCCCTTACATGGCAATGTAACTGGCCTGGCAGAAATCAATATACTCTAAAGACACGTTCGTTCTCAGACTACTAAAACAATGCATTCCAGAATCTGGAATTTCACACCCAGAATCTCATGCTGGAGGCAGAATATTCCAGAAAAAGCCATAACAGCACCCTTTTTCGCAGAGAGAGATTTACTCCTGAAAGAGACAATGATGGGTCAGTCTTGAGCAAGACCACATCTAGACTGGACCTGCTTACATGTTCTCACTTGTGACGCTTTTTTCCATATTTCAACCTCACCTTAGAAAATTTACATGTTATTGTGTCTCATTGTCTTGCTTCACAGTGTAGTCATAAAAAATACATTTCCCTTTCCTGCTTTTTTATTCTTAATTTGTCTGTTTCAATTTTCTTATTGACCGTATAGGCTATACCCTTAAGTTCATCACCAGTATCACTGACAGGATTGTTTCTAACAGGACAGGGGAATTCTCAAGAAAATGAACCTTTTCAATAGGAAAAAATGTTGACACTGGAGAGAAACAAACTCCTGATCGAGAGGACAGTTTCTGGCCTGGGTGGACACTTCATTCCAGCTGGAACAGGTCATTTGCTTGCATCAGAAAAAATACCTAGAAAGGGGCACTTAATTTCAAGTTAAGTAAAAGAGGTAGGCAGATATTTAGCCTTTCAATGAGGTACTGTGCACTCCTATCCCCGGTACAGTAGCTTACAACTTATCCTTCCATCTGCCCACTTTTGGAAGGGTTCAGAATTATTTAGAAACAAAGAAACAAACAAGCAAACTCCCCAAATAGCAATGAAAAATGCCTCCAAACATAAGTTCTCTTATTCTTTCTCTCTTTTCTTCAAAGCTATATATCCTTAACAATTTAAAGTCTTCCTCCCTAAATTTGGGCCTCTTTACTATTTCTCTAAATCCTCCTTCCTTTCCATAATCTCACTTACCTCTATGCCACTTTAAATAAAGTTGTTTTTTCCCTCTTGTAGCTTTAATCATCTTCTTTCAAGGAGTTCCTGAGTTTTACAGCTTGCCTGCCAAGGAGCTTTTCTTTTGAACTTCAGGAAAACTGTCCACGAGCTTCCATTTTTCAGAATTTCTTAAAAAATTTTCTTAATGAGTTAAAGAGTCCAAAGTGGAAACCATTTTTTTCCCGGTGTGATTATTCTTGTTATGCTGCGATAGGAATTATCCCGGTCTATGAGTGGTTAAAACTATGAAATAGATTGAAGAAAATCTACAGACTTGGCTTATCATGTTCTTCATATTTGGTTTCAGCCACATCCAGTCACTCCGTTTTAACTGTGATGAGCTCACATGCTGTTTGATCTTGTGTCTGAGCTCATCATTGTGATGCTCCCCTTGTGATGTCTGTATTCAGGAGCCCTGAGATTAACTGTAGAAAAGCTGATGGAAATAGTTTCATTATCATCCAATGAACTTTATCAGCAGCCTGGTTATAGATGGTCTGCAGTAATAAAAGAGACATGAACTTTAAAAAAGGTTGTGATTTTTCTCTCTTAGGAATCCCTCACATAATTTATCCTATTTTCTTTCCAAACATCGCAATCAGTTTCATTTCTTATCAAATAATATGCTTTGCACAAGGTTGATCATTATGACAATATGCTCATATTGCCTTTCGTATAATGATGTTCAAACAGATGTGTCAAGAAGATTATCCTCAATTGTCTCTTTTCCCATAGCCATCCAGAACCAGTCAAGAAAAGAGTTTCATACAATGACAACAAAATGTGCGTGTTAGTCAGAACTAACTTTAGTGTATGCTACTTCTCTTCAAATCACAGTAGACTTGAAAGCAGAGAGTGAGCAGAACTAATTGCTGAATATACCCTTTGAAGCTTTCCCATAGTGACCTGCTTCTACATACTACAAGTTAATCTCACCTAATATTACACACACACACACACACACACACAAAAGCTAGGAAACAAATCTTCAAATCTTTACCTTGCGTGAGATATATCAGTTATATCTGATTTAATCTATGTTATTGAATATTGCCCCAACATGTCTCAGGGTCCTCTCATACTTTAATGTTTAAACCAAATTTAAGTGTACTTGAAGTAAACATTTGTTGTAGTATTTGAAGGCTAAATTTCAAAAACTCTTAAATGTGAAAATAGAAAAGAAAGTTATATAATCTATACTTTCAATATACCATTAAATACAGTAAACATCTCCATTCCAAAAGGGAGAAATATGAGGATAGTTAAATAAAAACTGGGTAAAACATGTCCTAAATTTTTCAGGGCTAACATTAAGTAATATAGTCTCATGACTCGTATCATAGTCAAGTGACAGCATCACTAATGTCCAATAGACTTGGGCAACCCTGTCTCGATGGTCCTGCTACTAGAGCACAAATGAGTTTTACTCATACTAGCTCTATATAGTACAACTTTATTCAGCATATGTGTCAGATATCCCATTTTAATTGCATCTTTAACATACTCAGGTCTTCAATAGTGCTCAAATTTCAGCCTCGAGACTTTATGTAAAACCTTCTAGTTAGTATAGTCTATGTGAACAGAGAACATATTGCCTGACCCCTGAGCTTTTCCCACAGTTCTCAGAGCAGTTCATAGCTATCTCTTCCCTTCTATGCATCTTCAAACAAGCACATGTAACTTATTTAGTTGTGATGTAAAATCAGTTTTGAGTAAATTTATGTTCTTAAGTATTTACAGTTTACACTAGAAAAGGCAACTTGCTTATAAATTTAAACTTTAATAACAAATTATTTAAGAGTTTATACACTAGAGAAAAAAGCAATTAAATGAATATTTATGCTCTAATTTTTATATAAATATATAAAAATATTACTTCATTCTGTTATCAAAGAGTTAAAGTTGTTATAAATTACACTTTCAACATCAAATATCCAAGAACCAATTGAATTTACTTACAGTATATTATTAATTTTACCATTATCATTACTATATATAGACAATTCACTAAAAATACTTGCCTTTTTTGATAAATTAGGTGGATATTTTTGAGATTTTAAATATTGACAAAATTCTTATTTTCTTTCCTCTCTCTAAAACCTCCCTCCTTGCTTTCCTTCAAATCCATGGACTCATTGAAGTAAGCATTATTACATGTTTGCATGTATTCATACGTAAGTTTCAGGACTAAGCATTTGATATTGAACATCTGGTTCTTACTTGGGACAGCCCACCTCTTCTGCTCCCACCTTTCCTCAGTTACCTTCCGTTGTTTGTGTATTTGAGACCTTGTGGGCTTTTCTCCATACAGTTTTCTTTTTAAAACATCTGTAAATTCCCCCAAAATTCTTTATACAATGTAATTGCTATTTCTTGCTTTCCAAATTGCAGCCATGTGGTTTCATGGATCACTTCAATTTAGAGACAGATAGTAATGTCTAGTTGCATGACTTGAATTTGGTCATATGGTAAGACTTAACCACAGCAAAAAAAAAAAAAAAAAATTCTGGTATTGCCATTGCTGAAATAATGAAGCAATACTTCCATTACTCTAATAAGCAATTGAGAAAATGAATGAATTAATTAGTAGAGAAAGTTTATTCTCTTTTTCATGTCTAGAGGTTTCAAGTATGAACTAACTTTATATGATTATTTTATAAAATAGTTAATATGGTTTATAAATCTAAAATCGTTCTTGTCCTTATTATTATCCTTTATTTGATTTTCTTGTTATTTACTCCCAGACTATCTTGACTAAATATTGTAACTGCCCATAATTAATTGTTTTTCTCTGTGTCTATGTGTGACAAGGGTAAATGTATATAGCCATTTGCAAAAAGAGAAAAAAATACATATTAAAAATTCAAGCTAATTCATTAGATATAAAGGAGGCTGAGAGACATCATGAGAAGAACAACAGAAAAATGTAATAAAATAAGGACAAGATAGTGTATTTTAATGGTAAAATTTTGAAATATTTACACATGAGTTAAAATGCTGGTAGTGGTGTTAATTGAAACTAATAAGCAACATTTTTGTACATCTTTGAACAAGGTTTATTTGGCTTGGTTTTTGCTATTTGCAACTCAGTGATTAGTAAATGTGTTATTGGATGGCCAACATGGCTAAGTGTCATCAACACTTGTTCTTTTTGTGATAGATTGTACTGCCAATAATCCTGTTTTATTCATTTTAATTTTTAGTATACTGTTTTCATTTATATCCATATAATTTTAAAGATAGAGTATTACTTATTAAAAATAGAGGACAAACACACACGCACATATGAACTTAATTTGGTCATGTCTCTGTAACGGAATATTATAAGCTATAAAAACTATAAAATGTATTTATCATGGTTGGAAATGCTGAGAAGCTTACTGTCATGGATCCAAGTATTCTGCATGTTCAGATGCTCCATGTTCTTTGTAATTTAAACAGTACTTTTACACTCTGTATTCCTGTGGTGAAAGAGACAACAGGAGTACTTCTCTTTGAAGTATATTAATATCAGCTGTGAGAGTTGTCAAATTATCTGGCTGTCAGAATTAATTAAGTTCTTTTGGTCAGAGCAAACAAGAATAGGACGAAGACAAAACACAGACACCAAAGTGCAGGAAGAGCAATTTTAAAGGAAGCAGGGGTTTAGTTGAGTAGGAAGGGGGCAGGGGAGAGTGTTGGGGATTAGAAATGATAAAAATGTACATTTTAAATGTATGCTAAATTGTTGAAGAATAAAAATAAAGCAATGAATATCTAAGAAACACAGTACAACATGGTTACACTGTCAACAACACCCCAAACAAAATGTGTAAGTCAGTTTGCTTCACCAGTCTTTGGGATCTGATGCCATTAACATTGATCATTTAACACATTGAAGGAACTCATTAGTTAAACTCAAGTCTGAAAGGAGTTCTCCACATGCTAAATACCTATGTATCATCTACACTTTCATGTTTTCTAAGCAGTGGTACCAGAAACTTATATACAGAATATGCTATTTGATGTGACCTAGTAAGAGACATGTTAGTTTTCTCCTCTTAGTTCTAACATAGTCATTCCTTAAGGAAGAATGCAAAAAGCTTCTTGCAGATGGATGGGCCTTGAGGCTAAAGTAAAATAAAGTCTCTACATTAAAAGAAGATATTAATACAGTCATGGCTAATTCATCTCTGATAAGTTTCAAGGCTAAAGGTGCTGATGAGAGTTCATAACAAAAATAATGCAACTGACAAGCAAACAGATACTTCTATAGCATGCAAAATAAGGTAATAACCATTCTCCCAAATTTAGACAAGCTGTCCTGAAGGACAATAATTAGCAGATTACATTGAATCAGACAGTTCAAAGCTACAATTTTCTGTAGAAGTCAACATAATATTTCATAAACAAAACTTTTTGACATGTAAAGAATAATTTTAAACATTATTTGTATCTCTGTGTATAATATGCATATTAAATGTGTATAATTGCAAGAATGTGCCATAGAATAAATACAAAGCCAGAAAAACTATATTAAGAATAACATTATCCCTGATAACATTATTCAGTAACTGTAGCAGTACCTCAATATCTATCTTTACATGAAAATCTTATACGAAATTTGTAGGCACAGCCTAGTGTAAAGCAAGCCTCTTAGAAAATGCCACTTCACGTTTTTGAAATTGTGTAATGACAGTGTATTGCGCATCATCTCAAAATCAAACAACAAATCACAAAAGCTATAGATCATAAAACTGGCAAATTTCTAAGGTATATTTTAAAACAGATATATGAGTTTTGGTTGTTTCTCATATAGCTATGCTCATGTGACAGAATCCTTTTCGAATACAGTCAGGTCAACAGACATAGCAGTATCATGGTGTCTTCTCTAAGCACAAGCCATGGTAAGGAAAATATTTTATATACTTGTAATGGGGGGCAAAGAATAAATTACATTGTTTATGTATGTGGGAAAGACTGAAAGAAATATAGCAAGAAGGGGAGAAGAAGAGAGACAGAGAAGGAAACATAAAACATTACATAGAAAGAGAAGCAGAGAGAGACTGAGGCAGAGAGAGACAGAGAACACATGTATAACCCACACATGATGAATGGAGAAAGGACTGTCACATTTTGAAGCTATAAAAAAAATGTGCTTTCACTTATATTTTTGGAAAAACATCTTTGTCTGATCTAAACAAAATCTAGATGCCATCATCTTTTACAAGTCAGTTTGTCTTTAACCTACTTCTTTTTTTTTTCAGTTTTATGAACTTAAGTTTTAATTTTATTTGAAACAGTTTGCAATATCAACAGGGGAACAACAAAGAACTTATCCACTCAAGGTCCACTTTTTTTTATCTCAACAAAGGTATTTAACCAAGGAAGTGAAAGATCTATTTGACAAGAACTTTAAGTCTTTGAAGAAAGAAATTGAAGAGGATACTAGAAAATGGAAGGATCTCCCTTTCGTTATTTGCAGATGATATGATAGTGTACATAAGCGACCCCAAAAACTCCACCAAAGAACCCCTACAGCGGATAAACACCATTAGTAGCATGGCAGGATACAAGATCAACTTCAAAAAATCAGTTGCCCTCCTATACACAAAGGATATGGAAGCAGAGAGGAAAATCAGAGAAGCATCACCTTTCACGAAAGCCACAAATAGCATAAAATTTCTTGGGGTAACTCTAACCAAGGAAGTGAAAGATCAGTTTGACAAGAACTTTAAGTCTTTGAAGAAAGAAACTGAAGGGGATACCAGAAAATGGAAGGATCTCCCATGCTCTTGGATTGGGAGGATCAACACAGTAAAAATGGCGATTCTACCAAAAGCAATCTATAGATTCAATGCAATCCCCACCAAAATCCCATCAAAATTCTTCAGACCTTGAGAGAAAAATAATCAACTTCACATGGAAAAACAAAAAAACCCAGGATAGCCAAAACAATCTTTTTTTCTTGTTGTGCTTTCATTCTTTTTTTCCCTTTTATTTATTTATTTATTTATTTATTTATTTATTTATTTATTTTTATTAAAAAAAATCCCTGCTTCCTCCCAGCCTCCCATGTCCCTCCCCCTCCTCCCGCCCCTCTCCCCCTCCCCCCACTCCTCTCCCCCTCCCTCTAGAAAAGTGGGAAGGGGAGGATGGGGGGAACTTGGGGAAACGGGATGATTGGGGATAAAACAAGGTTGGATAGAGGAGCAGGGAATCACATAACTTAATTAAGGGAACCACCCTAGGGTTGGCAAGAGACTTGAACCTAAAGTGGCGCCCAGGTGCCCAGGGCAATGTCCCCAGTTAGTTCCTTGGGCAGCTGAGGATAGGGAACCTGAAATGACCCTATCCTATAACCATACTGATGAATATCTTGCATATCACCATAGAACCTTCATCTAGCGATGGATGGAGATAGAGACAGAGACCCACACTGGAGCATCGGACTAAGCTCCCAAAGTCCCAATGAGGAGCAGAAAAGAGGGAGGACATGAGCATGGAAGTCAGGACCACGAGAGGTGCGCCCATCCACCGAGACAGTGGGGCTGATCTATTGGGAGCTAACCAAAACAATCGTATACAATAAAGGAACGTCTGGAGGCATTACCATCCCTGACTTCAAACTATTACAGCTACAGTATTGAAAACAGCTTGGAATTGGCATAAAAACAGAGAAGTCGACCAGCGGATTTGAATAGAAGACCCTGACGTTAACCCACAAACCTATGAACACCTCATTTTCGATAAAGGAGCTAAAAGTATACGATGGAAGAAAGAAAGCATCTTCAACAAATGGTGCAGGCACAACTGGGCAACTGAGGAGAGGGAACCTATCCTATAGCCATACTGATGAATATCTTGCATATCACCATAGAACCTTCATCTGGCGATGGATGGAGATAGAGACAGAGACCCACATTGGAGCACCAGACTGAGCTCCCAAGGTCCAAATGAGGAACAGAAGGAGGGAGAACATGAGCAAGGAAGTCAGGACTAGGAGGGGTGCACCCACCCACTGAGACTGTGGGGCTGATCTATTGGGAGCTCACCAAGGCCAGCTGGACTGTGACTGAAAAAGCATGGGATAAAACCAGACTCTCTGAACATGGCAGACAATGAGGGCTGATGAAAAGCCAAGGACAATGGCACTGGGTTTTGATCCTACTGCATGAACTGGCTTTGTGAGAGCCTAGCTTGTTTGGATGCTCACCTTCCGAGACCTGGATGGAGGGGTAGGACCTTGGACTTCCCACAGGGCAGGGAACCCTGACTGCTTTTCAGACTGGAGAGGGAGGGGGAAAGGAGTGGGTGGAGGGGGAGAGGAGTGGGGAGAAGGGGAGGGAAATAGGAGGCGGAGAGGAGGCAGAAAATTTTTCAATTAAAAAAAAAACCTTGATGATAAACATGGGAAAAAAAAGAAAATATTGGCAGATATTTCACTAGAGAAATGATGCGGGATTACTAACCATGTGACAACTCATTCATTGTCAATAAACATTATCACCTGTATAATTCACAAATAACCTGCTAAGTGATTATCATCAATTCCTTAAGAGACTTAATATTTTAAAATATACGTTAGTAGTAGTGGTAGTATTTGGTAGCAAGCACTAATAGAAACAAATTTCCTGTTTAGTTTGAATTAGATGATAACCTGGATATTAATCATACAAGGCACTAATAACAAGGACTCTAAATAAAAGCTATTGGCATATGCAAAACTCAGGGATTTTACGTAAGTGTGTGGGTGAGTATGTATATATGTATGTGAACTTTTTGAAACAGTTTCTCTGAATAACTTTGGTGCCTGTCCTGAAACTATTTCTTTTTGACTAGACTCGCCTTAAACTTAAAGAGATCCACCTGCCTCTGCCTCCCAAATTCTGTGATTAAAGTCCTACACCACCACCACCTGGTTATTTCTCTTAAGATAGTAAACAGTGCTGGGTGTGGTTCCACATGTGTTTAATCCCAGGGCTGGGGGGCCGAGGAAGACTGATCTTTATGAGTTCTAGGCCAGCCTGGTTCTAGGACAGAGTTAGTTCCAGGACAACCAGAAACCCTTGTCTCGAAATAATAAATAGAGAATAAACAGTGATATTTTGAATAAATAATTAAAAAGCTGAGGAGTTCATATAAGTTCAAAAATTAGTAAACAAAATTAATGTTTCTGCTAAACTAAATTTACTCTCTGGGTCACAGTGAGTAAATACTCATGTATCTATGATAAATGATTAGAAACAAGAAATAAAAGCAATCTAGAAAACATGAAAACACCAGGATAGCCAAAACAATCCTATACAATAAAAGTACTTCTGGAGACATTACCATCCCTGACTTCAAACTCTATTACAGAGCTACAGTATAGAAAACAGCTTGGTATTGGCATAAAAACAGAGAAGTTGACCTATGGAATTGAATAGAAGACCAGATATTAACCCGCAAACCTATGAACACCTGATTTTCGACAAGGGAGCTAAAAGTATACAAGGGAAGAAAGAAAGCATCTTGAACAAATGGTGCTGGCATAACTGGATGTCAACCTGTAGAAGAATGAAAATAGATCCATATCTATCACCATGCACAAAACTCAAGTCCAAATGGATCAAAGACCACAATATCCATCTGAACACACTGAACCTGATCGAAGAGAAAGTGGGAAGTACTCTACAACACATGGGCACAGGAGACCACTTCCTACATATAACACCAGCAGTACAGACATTAAGGGCAACATTGAATAAATTGGACCTCCTGAAACTGAGAAGCTTCTGTAAAGCAAAGGACACTGTCATTAAGACAAAAAAGCAACCTACTTACTGGGAGAAGATCTTCACCAACCCCGCAACAGACAAAGGTCTGATCTCCAAAATATATAAAGAACTCAAGAAACTAGACTTGAAAATGCTAAATAACCCAATTAAAAAATGGGGCACTGAACTGAACAGAGAATTCTCAACAGAAGACATTCAAATGGCCAAAAGACACTTAAGGTCATGCCAACCTCCTTTGCCATCAGGGAAATGCAAATCAAAACAACTTTGAGATACCATCTTACACCTGTCAGAATGGCTAAAATAAAAAACACCAATGATAGCCTTTGCTGGAGAGGATGTGGAATAAGGGGTACACTCATCCATTGCTGGTGGGAATGCAAACTTGTGCAACCACTTTGGAAAGCAGTGTGGTGGTTTCTCTGGAAATTTGTGATCAACCTATCCCAGGATCCAGCAATACCACTCTTGGGAATATACCCAAGAGAGGCCCTATCATATTTCAAAAGCATTTGTTCAACTATGTTCATAGCAGCATTATTTGTAATAGCCAGAACCTGTAAACAATCTAGATGTCCTTCAATGAAAGAATGGAAAAAGAATGTGAGGAATATATACATATTAGAGTACTACTTAGTGGTAAAAAACAAGGACATCTTGAATTTTGCATGCAAATGGATGGAAATAGAAAACACTATCCTGGGTGAGGTAACCCAGACCCAAAAAGATGAACATGGGATGTACTCACTCATAATTGGTTTCTAGCCATAAATAAAGGACATTGAGTCAACGTACTTCTTATGGTTGCATTTCAAAGGCAAGGTTAAGTTAAGGAGTTAGTACTATGGCTCTTCAGAAGCTCAGCCTGTGAACAATTGACTTACTTCATATTATCATCATTGACCTAGTTGGGAAGATAATACAGGTTTAGCATTCTTGCAGAGCAATTATCCAGATAAATGGCCACATGTCTGATCCCTTAGGGTATTATAAACACAAATTCCTTTTTTTTTTGATAAGTCAAACATTCACTGGCACAGAGTCACGTGACATTTTGTCATAGATCACTAAGACATCTTCAGTGCCATTGACAAATAATGGAAATTTTACATTTCCAAAGTCATAAAGCAGATAATTTGTAAAATGTTTGTAGTAGTTTTATTTTATACATTCAAATGTAACCTGTGAGAAACCTGAGTATTCTTTGTAACTAGTGTTATTATTCACAGTTCCGATGAATAAAAATAAATGACACAAATCTAGTTATTTGTAGTGTTGGGGACTGCAGACCCTCAGACCCTGAACTTCCTATGACTCCTTGCCTGCCGGT
This sequence comes from Neodon shergylaensis, assembly GCA_025134845.1. Classification (NCBI taxonomy): domain Eukaryota; kingdom Metazoa; phylum Chordata; class Mammalia; order Rodentia; family Cricetidae; genus Neodon; species Neodon shergylaensis. The sequence continues at coordinate 9,159,789 of JABTXL010012463.1, forward strand.
AAACAGCTTGTTTTCTTGTGTTTGCAACTGCTCTGAGCACAAGACCCTCATGAGTTTCTGATGGCAGGGGAATGGTTTCTGGTGGGTTTGTAACTAAAAATTCCAAGAGCTTGGGTGTGGCCATTAGTTAAGGGGAACCCTATAAAAGCTGCCCTGGAACACAATAAAATTGGCATTCTTGTTTCAAGAGTGACCTGTGTCTCTGTGTGTTTTTCAATCTTTAGCCTCTTACCTGACTCGCCAACTATCCCATAGTGCAGGCGCTACATGTAGTACATTTAGTTGACAGTGCATGTTCTTCTTTCTGTCTTGGTCATTCCAAAGATAATCTTAGCTGCAGATGTTAATTACATTGCTATGTCAAGGTACTAAACTTTATTTGTTAGGAAATATTGAAAATAGGGAAGACTGATGAATATTTGAGATGTTGTTGTCTGCGATTTTCCAGAATTGTAGATGAAGAAAAAAAATATGAAATATACACAGTCTTAAACTCCAGGCAGAAAATACTATATAAATTTTCTTTTTTTTTTTTTTTTTTTTTTGGTTTTTCGAGACAGGGTTTCTCTGTGGTTTTGGAACCTGTCCTGGAACTAGCTCTTATAGACCAGGCTGGTCTCGAACTCACAGAGATCCGCCTGGCTCTGCCTCCCGAGTGCTGGGATTAAAGGCGTGCGCCACCACCGCCCGGCTATATAAATTTTCTTAATGCGGCAAAAGAAAGGGCTTTTTAATTAGCATCTACAAAATGCATACTATGAATAATTTTGCAGGACATTACCAAATAAAGATCATCATGGATCAGGAGAATAACAATATTATTGTATCAACAAGAGTAGATGGGAACTAGAGGTACATGGAAAACAATATTGAATAGCTGGTATTCAGCTATCTTTGTCCATAACAACTATTGAATATTAAAGTGCTGAAAAAATAAGTAGATGCTTTTAAAAAGAAAATAATCATTAAAATGAATACTTATTCTCATTTTATCGTGAATAATTTAAGGGTGAAAGCAGTGCACTGCCTTCTCAAAATATCTAGAATTCCAAAATATAAGGTATAATTGGATGACATAGTTGTCTGTACGTTAGTACCAAATGGGTCTTTGATTATTAAGACTATCCCTCATTCCTAAAATTCCAGGCATTCCTGTCTCTTGGTTTGAAGGTAGAATGGCAGTATAATTCATTACCACTCTCTCAACATTGTCAGCAAAGCCTAAAGCCCACAAATAGTAGTATGAGTAGATATTTACAAAATGAAAATTATTTATTGGCTCAAATATATATTGAGAGTAAGGTTGTTATGTATAATAAAGATAAGTTCTGTGGCTAGAACACATTTTACTTTTAAGTTTCCAGATTCAAAGAACATAAATCCCCATGTGTGTATATGGAAGGCAAATCCCTTAAATCTATTTTGGCATTGATTTTTTACTATACTGCTCATTGCTCTTCTTAAAGGGAAATCATTTTCTCACAGAGCACATTCAAAATGACTCTTGAAATGTCACAGTTAAAAAAAGGAGTTATGATTACTTGAAGCATTTAAAATTTCAGTAGCTAAATGTACCAGCTACTTCCAAGATGTAAGATAATGTGTAAACATTTCATTGCAAATCCTTTTTTTGTGTGTGTACACATTAACCCGATAACAAAAGCTTTTAATGTAGTTTAGTTCTGAAATTTTGGCTCATACACTAATGGGGTGATTATATAAAATCTTCCTCAGTTTCTCATCTCATGAATTGTGAATGAAATTAGTACTCTGTGCACATACAATGGTAGAGTTAAAGAATTCACACATGCAAGATCTTTAGAAACATACCTGGTACATATCAGACATTAGATATATGAATATTCCTATTATTCTGACATAAAGAGTCATGTATACAAGCAAATTTTATGCAAATAAAATATAGAAGAACTACCAGGCGTTAAGTGACAATTTTATATGCACAAGCATCGAAATCTGTTCTTCAATGTACATTCTTAATATATAAAGAATTACGAGGGAATAATATTAGGAACCTTGTGGGTGTTAGTTTTTTTGGGACTAGAAGGTTATATTATTCAATATGCTCTAAAACAGGAGTCATAATAAAGAAAAAAAAACAGTCATAATGTGTTTCAGTAAGGGCATGTTTTGTTTAAGTTGAATAAAAGCTATTTAAAACTTTAAAGTGTGAAATTACCCTTGGCTTTTGAAGTGGTAGTTTAATGTAAATGTAAGAATTAAAAGGTGACTAGTCATGTATTACTTTTTCACATTTGTCAGCATAATCCAGCTGGGTGGTTTAGAAATTCTGTCACAGATGTCTGAAATTGTTAAAATTAGCATGTTTTATCTGCAGAATGCAGAATGTTCATTTACATAAAATTGGTTCATTTCTGACACAATGTAACTATAAAATATGTTTTTACAAAATATATTTAAGGTAGTTAAAACAGTTTAGGGTGGAAATTGTTTAAGAGAAAGCATAGTAGCATTACACATGAATTCTCATGATTACTCCCTGGCCAGAATGTCGACTTTAATAGTTATGTAAGTCCACTGAATTTTGTTTTGAAGGAAAATATAATAATTATTATAATAATTTATTGAAATGCAGAAGCTTACTAGCAATTAAGTATTTATGTTGAGTTGATTTCATGTACTACTAGATTGCAGATTATTCCAGCAGTACAAAGGGCTCCAAACATTAAACATGTCACCTATTTGTGCCTATCTGATTAAAATAACCAAGTTAAAACTAACACTTCAAAGATAATAAATCTATTGATAAAAAGGGTGAAAGAAAATAACGGAAAGAAAACAGGCATCAATCAAAGAAAAGGAGGTGATTTCAATGTAAAAAAATGACAACTAGAAATGCATTTTTAGCAATATACAGCGGAAGAAATAAAGTGTGTACAAATATTCACAAATGCTTTTTAATGTTAAAATCAGAATATACAGTCATACAAATAGGTATTTTTTTTTTACTTTTTGCAGAATGCTTGAATAAATGGATAAAAATCTATCCTCTTGGGTAAAGGTTAACAATGGGACTGTTATTTGTACCAGCTAGGAGAGGGAATTTCAGTTTGCTCCAATAGAGTGACACTGGTATATCAACCACTACAGGGTAGGTCTCATGTTGAGGAGTAGTCAACCAAATACAAAAAGGATTCCACAAGTATTTTATTTTTTTTTAACTTTTAGCTTTTATACTTTTATTTGGTTACAGTTTGATGGGGCTTTTATTTGGAGGGAGACATGGTGTAATTTTAATTTATTGGTTTTGTGGTGTTTGCTATGGTCTTAAGTTTTTGATTTATGTGAAAGTATTAAAGCTGGGTGAGGAGAGATGGGGAGAGGATCTGGAAGTATTAGGGGAGAAGAACATCATTAAGATATGTTTATATTAAAATGATGAAACATTTAATAAAAACTAAAATCAGCACTGATTCTCATAAAAAGAATATTCATGAAATTAAAAAACACAGTGGTCTTTCACTGAAGACCAATAGCTATAATATTTTTTTTTTTCGGAGGTTACATATGACATAACACCTGTTTCTACCAACACTGCTTATCAGGTGATGTACGGAGGCATAGATTTGATATTTTTGCCATAGCAGTGACATTTGAATCACATCTTTATATGTATTAATATGCCTGATGGTGGTGACACACAGCTTTAATCCCAGGCAAATCTCTGTGAGTTTGAGGCTGGCCTGGTCTACAGAGTGAGTTATAGGACAGCCAGGACTGTTTCAAAAAAAAACAAAAAAAAACTGTCTCAAAAAAAAAAAAAAAAAAAAACACAGAGAGAGAGAGAGAGAGAGAGACCAGAGTTCTGCTAATGGAGACGTTTAGGGGCTGTGATTTTGAGACCAGTAAGTAGGTATGAAGCACATTGGCCTAACTCCAGCTACCTTAACTTGACAGTAGCAGACATGATTTGTTGGAGTCTTTTTTCTCTCTAGGCCTGTTGGACACCAGGTCAAGAGAGAAAGAGGCACAAGAGGTAAGAAAAAGTTTTGTATGCAGTCCATGAGTAAGGATGGATAAAGCTCTCAGGGAGAAAAAAAAAATCAGTGAATCAGACCAATTTTATTCAAGACTATAATGAATATATAGGATTGTAGAGCCTGGGGACAAACCCTAATTTGCTTTAAGTGTCACAGTCCTATTACAGGGTTTAGCATGTGGCAGTAGGGTTCTATAGCAGAGCTACTAACACAAGTCTTTTCATCTGTGATCTGTGCCAAGATTCACAGTAAAGATAAATCATGTGTCTGGAAAGAGCCAGCTTTCAGATAAGGTCAGTCTTCCAGGCCTTATGACATTCTCTAGATAAGGCAAGGTAGAGGCTGGAAATTCTCCTGGAGGGGAGAACTCCAAGTTGTTGAGTTTTTTGAGATAAACTGCAAGGCCACTGGGAGATTGCTACCTCTGACCAGTTGGCAATGTCTTCCAACAATGGTTTTGTAAAGAAAATGCATAACAGCAACAGTCTTGGTAGCTGTGGCTATACAGAGTCATGAGTTTCGATCTCAGTGTATTCTGAGCATTTTCTCTGAGGTGTAGAGTTCATCCTCTGATTTATTTTGTGTGTGTTTTTTTTTGAGAGTTTATTTTTCACACACTCCTGTACCAATGTGTAGTGCTCCCACAGTGTCAGGAGAGTTAATTTCAGATGTCTAAGTGAAATTTATTTATTCCTTATGTCCATGTAAATGGAATGGTAAACCACCATCAGTCTCAAATTATTCTTTGTTCAGTTTTGATATTATTCACCAACTTTCCTTCAGATTTCCCTTATGATGTAGTATTGCAAAAGTTTTCATTTCTTAAAAGTAGATAATTTTAACGTTTTAGCAGTTTTCTATTGTAATTGGCACAGTAAATATTGTAACCACTGTTTGGACTCTAAAATAAATATACCGATTTTATATACTAGTAAAATAGGAAGCTGAGAAAGCGGTAATCAAAATTAGATATCTAATGTCAACACAACATATCAGTGAGTAGGGTACTCAGAATCAAACATGATACCTGAGTTCAATACCTGTAACCCATATGACTGAAATAGAGATCTCTCAAAAGTTGTCCTCTTCATCCATGTATGTTCAGGGGTGTGTGCTTGTTCACAAACTTTTCCATGCTCATACATTATAAACACTTAATAGACAAAATGCATAAATATATAATCAAAATCATTTAATTAAAATTAAATTTATAAATTAGAAAATTAGAAAAAAAAACAGAAACTAAATTCCAGTTGCTTTTATTGGTGCAGATGTAGTAGGCAAAAGCTGGGAGTGCCACTTCCCAGACTTCTTCTTGTTTGCATTTAGTGTGCCTATACTCATTTGTGTGGCACACTTATGACGTATTTATGTTGAAAAATTAAGACTCTGAAGACATGATCATAAAAGTATTGATTAATCTATTCAAGTAATGCATAGTAGATCAGTATGAGTTACCGTTTTTTGCAGTAAACTTACGGTATTCCTTTGGGAATTTAGTATATATCAAATCATAAATTTCGAGCAAAAATATTTTGGATATTCTGAAATCTAAAAGTAGAAAGCATATTCAAAATGTACTGCAGGTACAATTAATTTGATTAAAATCACAGTAAACTTGGGACTATAACAAGAATTTTCAGATATAGTTAAAGCTCTCTAAATTCCGTGCATAGCCTTGACATTGCTTGGCCAGGGCTGAAGCAAGCTTGCATAGAATGATTGTGGACACATCAGATGTTCTAATCTGAGAGCATCCATTATCTGGAGCTACATTAACTTCCTGAATTCCATCTCTCTTAACTGTTTCACATGATCACAGTCTCATGACTTACTAGACCTTGACTCTTTACCAAACCTATAGGTCAGCAAGCAGCCCAATGTCATCAGAAGCCCACAGAAAAGATTGTCCTGCCTTTCATGGTGCCACACCAAGGTGTTCAGGAAATACACTGATTCAAGAGAAGAGTTTTCCGTAATTCTAAAGTTTACAGAATATGGTATGGAGAAAGTTTATTTAGCATAGCTTGAATCTGTTCTCGAGGCCGCAACGGCTTATGTTTCTCCCAAATTAACATTTGCTCCTGAAGCTTTTTAAGGGAAAGTCATTATTTTAAATTTCCGTATTTCTAAACATAGTATCAAATTTCCTTAATTTTCTCAACTTCTCAATACTGATACAAGCATTTCCATACTCAAGATATTTCATTATTAGCTCTAAGAAATCAAATTCTGACTTTCAATCTTGCCTTTAAATTAATTCCAAATTCCTTAAAGAAATATTTGAGTATTTTGTGAGTGGAGAAGATAAAAACAAGTTTCATATAAAATTTTAGGACCCTAAGCCATATGTGTTCATCTTCCTGAGCCAAGCTTACTTCTAAAACATCCTTCACCACAAATGGTTCAGAAAGGCAGCTTGACCACTGCTTACTTTGTACTCTTGGAAAGGGTCTTTTTTCAGGGCAGAAGATTGCAGATTGGCTACATTTGATCCCATACGTGGGTGCCTGTGTAAGAAAGCTGTGGACGTCTAGTGAACTGTGGGTGAACCAGAGTGCAGAATGTTCTTCCCACAAGGTAGCATACTAGAAAACGGCACATACATTCTATGTAGTGAATAGACTCTGAAGCAATGGCATGAAGTGGATGCCCTGGTGTGCACACATTGTCTCTCTGGGAGAACGGCAAAGGAGTGGAAGGAATAGTCTTAGCTCTTTCACATCAATCATAAGGCATAATACCAGGCATTTCTCCCTCTTGTTTGCATTTCCTTTAGCTAAATGTAATTGTCATTTCATGTTTTGATTGCTTTAAAATAATAAAATTGAAGAATGCTTTGTTTACACTACTCTTGAGCTCAAAAACCTAGAAACACTTGATACCCCATTCAGGTCTTTTTGCACTATATCTTTTGATCTGCAAAACTCAGACCATGGGGTGGGATGACACAAATATTTTATATGTTACCAAGTAGAGACTCATTTTAAGTAATACTTTAAAAGATAGAGTTATACTTTGTTAATATTTTTAGATTTTCTCAAGAAGTTAGAGGCTCTGATAAACTGCCAGGGTATTAGTTAATCCCTCTTAGTCTAAGAAAAAAATACCATCCCTAGAGTACCCTCTCCTAATTTCACTCAAACAAGTAAAACACTTTCAGGCACTAGCCTCAGTACATGGGAATTTGGAATATCACTGACATGGACAAATCCTGTTGAGTTATATATTTCTTTTTTCCCCAAATGGAATTACTTTACATTTCATCTTTTATGTTTAAAATCTACAATTATTTTGTATAAAATTGTTCATACTGTTTGCTCTGCTCATTTTTAACATGTGAACTAGGAAATTTATTTTCACTTAATATTTATGGGGAGTCTTTCAATACTCTTTTCATCTTTAACAGATGTGTGACATTAGTAATTCAAATTTAGTTTATAGATATATTTATACAAATATTTTTAACACCCTAAAAGGATCAGGTCTTATTTCCATGAATTATGAATGAATTTCATAGCAGATTTTATTGATTGTTTTCTCATTTTTACTAAAATTAAATCTTTAACAGCACTAGTATGAAAGGATGTCTCATAACCATTGAAAACATTGCCCTAATGGTACACCAGGCTTCTTTGTTCTCATTATTCCTAAATCAAGTTCTTCTCATGTCAGGAGAATTATAATGAGATGCTAATGGAAGCATTGTTCTTTCTCTTTCTCAGCCCCACTCACACATTATATGCAAATATATCGAACCAATGAAAGAAAATTGCATAATTACAAAAGAAAAACTACAAAAATTTCGCTAATGTGATAAAAGATTAGCATTTTGATTTTTTAATTAGTAAGTATATGTGGATATGTTGGATTCAAAGAATCCAAATTTCACTGGAATATGAATTATACCTGGGACAGTAATTTCCAGTTTTTTTTTTAAAACATGATGGATTTCTTCATTTTTAAGTCTAAAAATCTCTAAAATTGTTGAAAAGTGGTGCTCTTACTTTTAATTTATCATTATAGCTAAAAAACTAACTCACATTTTATTGATGCCTAGTACTTTCGGATCCAAGAAAATATAAAATTTATTAGATGATGCAGTCCTTTTAGTGTTTGTATAGTATATGTGGATATATATATGTTTGTGTATATGTATTTACAATATATGCATAGATATTTGTATATAAATATATATTTAGATAATTAAACATTTATATTTGTCTTCTTTATATCTTTACAGATGTTATTTTCTTAATTTTCTGTTCTTGGATATCACTAAAATTAAAATTACAAAGATAGATTTAGTATCATTATTAAAATTGTCAAATGTTTTCAAGAAGAGAAGGGAACTTCTAAAAGGACTTGGAGTGATATTCAATCTTGCTGAAAGGGCCGGCTCTGTGTTCAGTTCCTGGAGGGTGCTTTGCTCCCACACCTGGACCAGGTCTCGAGGGTGAGATGCAGAGACCTGAGAGGTGTGAGCTGCATGTGTGAACACAGTACAAGGTGTTCATAAGCAGAAAGATGCTAGACTAAAAACCAACGAGACATCCCCTTCCTTTAAAATTTGTTTTTCATTATTTGCTGTAATTTGTTCTTCAATTCTTATATCTAAAGCATTTTTACTGATGTAGTTTTCTGCTGTGACATATCTACAGGTATGTCATGATATATAAAGATACCTAATAGTTATCTTATTTTCCTGTTATTTGCATCTCTTCTTTATGCATTTGTGTATGAGAAAATTGTACATTAAATCCTTAACTATATCTCTGAAAATTTGATAACAAAATATTAAAAATTCAAAATGTATAGATGAGTATATACGTGCTTAGGAGGAAAGACAATTAAAATAGCATAAAATTAGAACTAAATAATGCCTTGGTCATAATGTGAAACTGCAGACTAAGAATAAATGTTACTTAATTTTAGTGGAACTTTCGGCTATGTTAGCTATAATGTTTATATTAACAAGGCACGTAATCACATTTTTCTAGAAATGTAATCTGAATTTTAGTGATTAATAAAAACAACTAATTGAAATGTATTAGCTACTCTTCTATACTACAAATTAGGTCACTGCTTCACAAAATCTTATGTTAAATGTAAATGGGGGCCAGGTGAGAAGGCTTATTATTTAAGAAAACTTGCTATTTCATTTATTTATTTATTCATTCATTCATTCATTTATTTATTTATTCAGAGGACAGAGATTTGGTTCACAACATCTACAAGGTGGCTTAAAATTGTCTTTAACTCCAATCCCTAGATACATTTACCTCTTTTAGTCTCTCAAGGAACTAGTAACATACATGGTATATATTTGTATATACACACTTAGCAGTTGAACAATTAATGTTAAAATAAATAAATATAAACTAAAATAAAATTCACATGAGTATACAATATAGTCCTTTTATTTTAAAATATTTAAATTAACATATTTTTCTTGATTGGTTTTCATATTGTCAGTGTTCTAGGTCACGAGGTAAGAGGCATAATGAATAAATAATAGCTCTCTCATTGCTACTTTTGTGTGTGTGTGTGTGTGTATGTGTGTGTGTATGGATTTTACTGGGTTTGAAACTAAGAACTTTGCATGTGTTAATCCAGTATTCTGCTACCAAGCTATTAAGCCAGGCTCAATTATGGTCTTTGTTTTGTTAAAATAGCATGTTTCTATAGATTGAATGAATTAAAAAAAAACCACATTCTTAACAAAAGAAAATATATATAGTAATGTCTGCTGAATTAGAAACCGTAGGGTGTTCCAAATGGCAATGGGTGTAGAAGAGGTATCTGAGAATGTGATGTTTTACTTACTGCTTAAACACACAGAAGAATTGGAGAGTTGCAGAACAGTAAGTCCATAAGAAGTCTGTACATTTACCAACTCACTCAAAATACCATCCCCCCACCTCCCCTCTCCATAGGATGCACTGGTCCTCCATTTGCCTTCAAAAAAGAGCAGGCCTTCCAGTGATATCTGCTGAAATGGCATAAAAAATGCAATAAAAGTAGACACAAACCTTTGTATCCAGGCTAGACAAGGCTATTCATGGAGATAAAAGGGTTCCAAAGAACACGGAAAAGAAGCCAGGCGATGGTGGCGCACGCCTTTAATCCCAGCACTCGGGAGGCAGAGGCAGGCGGATCTTTGTGAGTTCGAGACCAGCTTGGTCTACAAAGCTAGTTCCAGGACAGGCTCCAAAGCCACAGAGAAACCCTGTCTCGAAAAACCAAAAAAAAAAAAAAAAAAACCAAAAGACAAAGGAAAAAAAAAAAAAACACCCCCAGCACAAAAAAAAAAAAAAAAGAAAAGAAAAGACAAGACAAAGAAAACCCTAAGCTACATAACCACAAAATGTATGCAGATGACCTTGGGCAGGGCTATACACCAACTAAGCAGTGCTTATATGGGCTCACAGAGACTGAAGCAGCAATCATAAGCTCCCTAATTTTTAATATGTCATAAGTCACTAGAAAAAGAATATATAGACATAAATATATTTATATATAATAATATAAATGAACTACTCTGACCACTGTCTTAGATAGGTTGGTCAAACTTACAAACTCAGAGAAGTTGTCTGAGAAAGATAGCAGAAGCCCTCTCTACTCTGATAGCATGATGGTGGTGAGATGCTGTAGAAATCTCCATTCACTTGAAAGATCCAAAGGGAAAGATTTATTGGCAAGTTGAGTAAATGAATTGCTGATGCAGATACACGTACTTTTAAGTTATTGGGGAAATGTACCCTAGTAAACATTAACCTCCTGGGTCCAGGACTGCACCATCGATTATCTTTACCAGTTAGTTTTGTTCTTTAGCATACCTGATAAGTAATTATGGGCATTAAATACTTGTCAGGTGTTCTGTAGGCACCAAGGGTGCAGCGTAAATAAAATTGATTTTTAACTCACCTGCTCATGTGATTTCATTATAGTAGAAAAAGAAATAAAATACAAACATTGGACATAGCAACTATTTAAAGAGAGCCTGAAACTCAGTCATGTTCTAGACTTCTGAAGAAAGTGCTTTGAAAATATGGAAAATGTGTAATTGTTTGATAAATATAAAACACTTTGAGTAGTTCCTTCCCATCTAGAATACCCCACACAAAAAAAGAAAGAAATTAGCTAACTTACAGCAAACTTTATCTGACTTAAAAGAAGGTCACAGAACTTAAAAAGTAAATAGATGAAAATGTTACAGAAATTTTTTGAACAAAAAGAAAATCTGATTTATTCCAGTCAAAAGTTTCACAGAGCTAAACGTTTTGTGAGCTTATCTCAAGATCCTTCATCAACAGGGAAATGTTTCATTGCATGGGTTAGAAGTGAATCTAAACTTGCCAATCCTTCAAACATCAATTTCATAATTTTTCCTCTTTCTGATGCCTCAAGTTCAGAATGTTTTGCTTTTTTTCTTTCTTGAAAAGAAAGTTGGACTGTCTGTGTGCTATGGTTTCTACGGAACCTCCCAGTGTTTTAAAATAAATACAGATGGTATTAGTTACCTTGTGGATATGTTCAAATATTTGACAGGGAATAAGTGAAGGGAAGAGATTTAGTTGGGTTGAATTGTGAGATAATATGTTATTCTTGCTTAGAAGAGATGGTATCCGTGGTCATAGAAGTTTATAGTGGCAGATTAGTCCCATAGCAGCAGGCAGTTAACAGGGCAAGGGAATTAGCTGGATTCCATTCTACTATCTATTTCATTTCCCTTTCCTTCTTCACTCTGGAACCTCAACCAGTGGATGATGCCACAAATATTCAGAGTATGCAGGTCCTTATCACTTAGTTAATGCCCTGTAGAGAAATTCCTCTCAGGCACATGCTAAAATGTGATTTGCTAAATGCCTATATATTTCTTAGTTCAACCGAGTTGAGCATAAACTTCTAGATAAGTCATCAATAAATCTAAACTATTTACACTTCCAGTAATCACGAGATTACTTGCCACTGAGTATTGTTGTAACAGTGATAACAACCAGAACACCAGCTCACATTTATTGTATAAAAATTCATCAAATTACATTAAATTAGCCAAATCCCATACTGTGTGTACCCACAACACCTACTGTAGCCTGCACTTTTTTTTTATTTTTTATTGAGAAAAAGAAAAAAAAAATTTCCGCCTCCTCCCAGCCTCCCATTTCCCTCCCCCTCCTCCCACCCGTCTCCCCCTCCCCCTACTCCTCTCCCCCTCCCTCTCCAGACCAAAGAGCAGTCAGGGTTCCCTGCCCTGTGGAAAGTCCAAGGTCCTCCCCCCTCCGTCCATGTCTAGGAAGATGAACACCCAAACTGGCTAGGCTCCCACAAAGCCCGAACTTGAAGTAGGATCAAAACCCAGTGCCATTGTCCTTGGCTTCTCATCAGCCCCATTGTTCGCCATGTTCAGAGAGTCCTGTTTTATCCCATGCTTCTTCTGTCACAGTCCAGCTGGCCTTGGTGAGCTCCCAATAGATCAGCCACACTGTCTCAGTGGTTGGGTGCACCACTCGTGGTCCTGACTTCCTTGCTCATGTTCTCAAAAAAAGTAGCCTGCACTTTTTGAACAGTGTCTACAGCTACAAGTGGCGAATTGAGTGGTGGTAACCAGGATATAAAGACATGCATAATTCTCCATAGTCATCAATAGCAACTTTGATAAAAAGAAGTACTTTTATGACATCAAATTTATGTTAGAGTGATTTCAATATATTTTTAATATTCTAATTATCTAGTTGTTAACAAGTGAACAACATGGACATAGTGTAATAAAGATATTAATGTATTCTATGAACAAATGAAATTATTTGGAAAAAAATATTTGTAGTATTTCCTATTGTTATTATAGCAAAGTACTAAAATTAGGGTGGCGTAAAGAATAGACATTCACTGTCTCATTTCCAGAAGAAACAGAAGACTCAGACAGAGTTGGTTTCTTCTGAGACCATTAAGGGCATAGCTTCAGCCTGTATAGCTTTGGTGTTTGAATTCTCTCCACGTACGTTTATACTTTTCACTCTGTCAGTTATCCATATCCATCATTGTGTTGTCTGGTGCAGTGTGTATTTCCCTGTCCAGCAAGAATTTCAGGCTTAATCAATCAGAATTCACTCTAATCACCTTATTTTAACATGATTTTCTCCGTATGGACTTTGTCACCCAATAAACTCACATGAGGAGATAATAGAACCTAGAACTTCAATTCACCTGGAGTCGTAATATATGATTTTATAACATGTATATGGATTGCATATATACTGAAATATTACTTTATTATTTTAAATGTACATGTGTACATGTATGTATCTCTGTGTAAGTGTGTCTCTGTGAGTGTGTGTGCAGTGTAGCAAACTCTGTGTGAGCACATGTACATGCATAGGTACAAATGCCTGTGTATGTGTGTGTAGGGTTTGGAGAGAATGTCAGGTGTTACACTCTGTTACTATATACCATTCATCTTCTTCCTTTGAGAAAGATTCTCATACTGTATCTAGAGTGAGTAAACTCTTTGACCTTAACATCTCTGGGACATACGTACACGGGTGCTGCATTCTCCATTGTATCTAGAGCTAGTAAACGCCTTGATCTTCCCATCTCTGAAAACTGCCATGTCTATGTTGTGTGAAGTCATACCAGGATTCTTACCTAGGTGCTGCATGAGCTGAGAATACAGGTTCTCATGCCAAGCTCCAAAACAGGATCTTAGTTGCATTAGACAGAGGAGGATACAACGGTTTGAAAGAGTCTCCTGCACAATTATTCTTGCGGAAGATTTTCATCTAAACATTTGTTTAAATATTTGTAAACTAAGAACTAGGAAACTTAACTTTTGGTCCTGCTTCACAAATTTATAGAAATGACTGAAAACTGATTAGTCCTATCCTCAAATTTAGACATTTGTTGGAAAGAACAAATACTTATAACCAGCACTGAAGTAATTCAGCAGGTTGTATTTTATATACATATACATAATAGGAAACATAATAATTAAAGAAAAAGAGATAATTAATATCAGAGGGAGTATGGTTGAACAAGCGAAAATGGAAGGGGACACAAAGGTGGAAATCATGCAAATTATGTGAAATACCATTCAATTATAAACTTTAAAAGTAATAAATGAAGAAAAACAAATATAAGGAATTTATAATTTATACAATCAAATTTATTCTATTGGTATCTTTGTATGATTTTTACACCTAATTATTTTCCAGTAACATATCTTTGCTAAAATTAAATTTGTAATATTCTTATCATTAACTAATTTGGTCACTTATACATATTTTTCCTTTATAAAATACTATTCAGATACCAAGAACTCTGTGGTTATATGTCATACATTTTACCCTATACTTACTGAGATACAACAGTTTAAGATGCTAATGAGATAAAAGAAATAAAAATTTTGTGAGTAAAATCAATATCCTAAGATATTATTGTCAGTAATACGATAATTATAGGCAAGAAGAATGTATCGATGAAAATATGAAAATGTGACAGCTGTATTAATTTAATAACTTTAGCTTTTTTAGCAAAGAGGGATGAGATATGTTGATTACTCTAGACTTCTTTCCAGCAGTCACTTCCTAATATTCAGTTAAGAAAATGAATAGCCTGACAGTGGTGGTGTGTACCTTTAATCCCAATACTCAGGAGGCAGAGGCAGGCAGATCTGTGTGAATTCGAGATCAGCCTAGTCTACAAAGAGAATTTCAGGGCAGTCAGAGCTTTTACACAGAGTAACCCTGTCTTGATAAAACAAAAATAAAATAACCAAAAAGAAATTTAAATAGAACAGATTCAAGTTTCTTGCTTTGTGTCATTTCCTTTACCTTCTTCATGATTAGTTATAAAACAAGATTAGGACATATATGAAAATGGTTGATATGTGTTTTATTTATTTTGACATATTTTTTAGAAATATATTTTATACTAGATGCACACAATTTATCTTTAGATGTAGTAATATGGAAATTTGTTCTAAACATTTCAGGGATGCTTTTGATTTATGTCGGCAAACTTATGTCCTTACTTACAAGAACTTTAATTCAAATGAATCATGCAGACAGAAAAATTGTATAACCCTTCTATATTTTTAAGTTTTATTGAGCTAAATACAAATAATATTACATTAAACATTAAGCATAAATCTATTTTCATAACTTTCAATAAATATGCATTAATTATTATATAGTCTAATCTCCATAGCTGGCATTACAGAAAATTTATGAAAAATATGTTTTCTGTACTTAATTAAATATAATCTTTAATATGCTATAGGCATTTAGTATGTGTACATAGGTACTTGATTTTCCATTTTATGGAATAAAATTTGAAAAGTGAAACATAAGCTAAAATGTAGCCTTGTTTCCCTCTGAGATTTTTCTCAGACATTTCCGTTTTTATTTTTTTCTCCTTTAAAATGACTTGAATAATTGAGCTATATTTGTTTAGAATATATTTGAAGATTCCATAGATATAATTACTAAAAGTACATTTTTATAATAACAGGTTTCAAAAATTTTATTTGCTTCAGCATGAAAGTGAGCACAGGAGTATGTCCTAGAAGCAACAAAAGGTGTTATTTGAAAATCAAGTATTTTTGTTGTTGCTGTAGATGCATTTGTTTCTTTTGTTTGGTAGTTTGTTCGTTTTAATTGAAACTGGTTTTTCATCAGTACATAAATCTTTTATGTTTATACTTTTAAAAATATCTACTCATCAGAATGTTGTATAATAACCATAAATCAAATGAAAGTTATAATATTTTTATCCATTTGAATAATAGACTTTTCCAATGATAACTTATAAATCAAATTATGGGGATTTTTTATAATAAAACAAAATCCAACTAAGATAATTACCTACTTCCATTCTTTATTATATTAAAAGAATTTAAATATATGTCTGCCTCTATGTGAGTATATACATATTAGTGTAGGTGTCCACAGAGAGTGGAAGAGGTTGACATATTCCTAGAAACTGGAAGTAAGAGAAATTGTGAGCAACGATGTGTTGGTGCTGAAAACCAAATTCATGCTCTCTGTGAAGAAAGTATACATCCTTAGCCAAGGAGCATTACCCCAGTCTTTTTTTTTTTTTCTTTGCTGCAATCACATGAGGCTTTAATGATGAGATGAGAGGGGAACCAGTGCACTGGGGCTGAGACTCATAACCCATACGCAGGGGAAGAGTTTGACCCCGAGTGACTGGGAGAAGCGATTTTTAAGGGAAGAAAGCACAGCCCAGTGATCCGGAATTAGCAGGAAGTGTGTCACAGAAAATTCTGAAAATACCAGTGAAGATTACTAAAATCTAGTTCTATGATTAGAACTAGGTACTAGAAGTGGAGAGATGAAAGACCTATATAAATCCAGACCTCTCCAGCAGGAAAAATAGCCAAAAATCCAAGCAGGAAGAGAAGAATTAAAAATCTAGGATTAGCCAGTTAGTGACTGTGTTTCAGGAACTAGCTGAAGATAAAGTTAGGTTGTAATCTTGAGAATAATCTTGAGAAACAGGGAGTTTCCCTCTTGTGATTGTCACTGTAATGTGTTTTAAGAACTAGCTGATTATGACCTTGGGAGTGGTCCTGAGAGGCAGGGGGTTGCCCCCTTGTAATCTTCACTGGTATTTTCGGAATTTTCTGTGACATACCCCAGTCTTTGTTCCAATTTTAATATTGTTGAAATTCTTCTGGAATTGGACCTGTCAATGTTGATTAATGTTACTATTTTAAACAAATGAATTAAATGAAGAGACAATTGCTTCTAGTCACTAAATACATCTGTTTTATTTTGTCATGCTATATTGATATTATCTATATTTTGTATTTCTTTCATGATAGATATAAAGCCAGTGACTTATTTGTAGCTAAATAATGTAAGTATTCCAATTCAATTGCAAATCAGCTTGTAAGCAATTATTATATACTTTGCTAAATATTTCTTCCTAATATGCTGAACACACAGTAGCTACTTATTATTAGGAAATCGCTTCACATATTTGAACCATGTTTTCAGGTTTAATTCATATTTTCATATTCATTAACCATCCTCTTTCTGTAATCTTGGCAAATACACTTTATAGTCATTTCTAATTTATTGCTCCAAATTAAAGGAAGGAAGGGAGTCTCCTGATTTAATCAAGAAGGAATCTCATCACAGATGTACATTTTGTATAATTTGGTCCTGATTTACTTTTCCTGAAACCTGACCATCAAACCCAGCTGAGGATTGTCCAGGAGCAGAGGCGATCCATATCAAAGCTGTTTCTGAGCAGTTCCACGAGAAGACATTTTCAAGGCAGCAGATGAATCAAAGCACTTATTTTTCCCTGAATTCTAACACAAAGCAACATCAAATAACCTAGCTGTGCAGTATTGGCTCTTTTGCACGCTTTGAACTCGAGGTATAATAGTCTCACGAAGGCTTGATGTCCTGGAGTAAAAGTAGGAGTGGTTCCCCAGGATTGTGTTGAAGAGACTCATGAATAGTTGGCGAAAACTAGATTAAAGTACTTTTCTTTCATTACTCTTTAGTGACTGGAGGCTTTTAGTTGTGGGCACATATTCAAAGCATTTCAAGTTTTCAGGTTTATGTAGGCAATATATCTTTGACTTATTCAAGCACCGACAATTTTACATTAAATATATTTATACGTGGTTTCATTGGTTAGTACATTGAAATAAATATTTCAACAATAGCTACCGTGTTGACTGAAGATATACCTAAACATTCCAATGGAAGAGAGTTTTCATTCAAATTATATAAGAGAAGACATATCTAAAGAATTTTTTCATTCAAGGCATTAAAATGATCAGTTCTCTGATTCACTATTATATTATAAAGGCTACTGATTAACTTAATTTTACAAATAAGGGAATTAGATGTATGACTATTTAAGATGCTTATATTATTGCTTTTGTTATCATTCTGTCTTACATAAGACCTTGGCTCAACAAACAAAGAAAAAATTTCAGTTCTCCAATAGAAGTGATTCTAATAATACCAAACCCAGATAATGAAACTGTTAAGGACAGAAAAAACAAAACAAAGCAAGTAAATAAAGAAACATTTTAAAATGGCAGGAGAATATTCTTATTGATCACGATGAAAGCAGTGCTAAGAGGAAAGTTCATAGCACTAAGTGCACACTTAAAGAAAACGGAGAAAGCATACATAGGGGACTTAACAGCACACCTGAAAGCTCTAGAAAAAAAAGAAGCAGTCGTGCCCAGGAGGAGTAGAAGACTGGAAATAATCAAACTGAGGGCGGAAATCAACAAAATAGAAACAGAGAAAACAATCCAAAGAATCAATGAATCAAAAAGTTGGTTCTTGGAGAAAATCAACAAGATTGACAAACCCCTATCCAAACTAATTAAACGACAGAGAGAGAACACGCAAATAAATAAGATCAGAAATGAAAAGGGGGACATAACCACAGACACAGAGGAAATTCAGAGAATCATTAGATCTTACTACAAAAGCCTGTATGCCACAAAATTGGAAAATACAAAAGAAATGGACACTTTTTTAGATAAGTACCATATACCAAAGCTAAACCAAGACCAGGTGAACGATCTAAATAGACCTGTTAGTCGTGAAGAATTAGAAACTGTTATCAAAAATCTCCCTTCGAAAAAAAGCCCAGGACCAGATGGTTTCAATGCAGAATTCTACCAGAACTTCCAAGAAGAGCTGATACCTATACTCCTTAAAGTATTTCACAATATAGAAACAGAAGAGTCATTGCCAAATTCCTTTTACGAAGCTACAGTTACTCTGATACCAAAACCACACAAAGACCCAACCAAGAAAGAGAATTACAGGCCTATCTCACTCATGAATATCGACGCAAAAATTCTCAATAAAATACTAGCAAACCGAATCCAAGAACACATTAGAAAAATTATCCATTATGATCAAGTAGGCTTCATCCCAGAGATGCAGGGCTGGTTCAACATACGCAAATCTATCAATGTAATCCACCATATAAATAAACTGAAAGAAAAAAACCATATGATCATTTCATTAGATGCTGAAAAAGCATTCGACAAAATTCAACACCCCTTTATGATAAAGGTCTTGGAGAGATTAGGGATACAAGGGTCATACCTAAATATAATAAAAGCTATATACAGCAAGCCGACAGCTAACATTAAATTAAACGGAGAAAAACTCAAAGCCATCCCACTAAAATCAGGAACACGACAAGGATGTCCACTCTCTCCATACCTCTTCAATATAGTGCTTGAAGTTCTGGCAATAGCAGTAAGACAACATAAGGGGATCAAGGGGATTCGTATTGGAAAGGAAGAAGTTAAACTGTCATTATTTGCTGATGATATGATAGTATACATAAGCGACCCCAAAAACTCTAGCAAAGAACTCCTACAGCTGATAAACACCTTTAGTAATGTGGCAGGATATTTTTTATTTTTTTATTGAGAAAAGGAAAAAAAAATTTCCGCCTCCTCCCAGCCTCCCATTTCCCTCCCCCTCCTCCTGCTCCTCTCCCCCTCCCCCCACTCCTCTCCCCCTCCCTTTCCAGTCCGAAGAGCAGTCAGGGTTCCCTGCCCTGTGGAAAGTCCAAGGTCCTCCGCCCTCCGTCCATGTCTAGGAAGGTGAACATCCAAACTGGCTAGGCTCCCACAAAGCCAGAACATGAAGTAGGATCAAAACCCCGTGCCATTGTCCTTGGCTTCTCATCAGCCTTCATTGTTCGCCATGTTCAGAGAGTCCAGTTTTATCCTATGCTTTTTCAGTCCCAGTCCAGCTGGCTTTGGTGAGCTCCCAATAGATCAGCCCCACTGTCTCAGTGGGTGGGTGCACCCCTCGTGGTCCTGACTTCCTTGCTCATGTTCTCCCTCCTTCCGCTCCTCATTGGGACCTTGGGAGCTCAGTCCAGTGCTCCAGTGTGGGTCTCTGTCTCTATCTCCATCCATCACCAGACGAAGGTTCTATGGTGATATGCAAGATATTCGTCAGTATTGCTATAGGATAGGGTCATTTCAGGTTCCCTATCCTCAGCTGCCCAAGGAACTAACTGGGGACCTCGCCTTGGGCTCCTGGGAGCCACTCTAGGTTCAAGTCTCTTGCCAACCCTAAGGTGGCTCCCTTAACTAAGAATTGTGCTTCCGTGCTCCCCTATCCAACCTTCCTTTATCCCAATCATCCTGTTTCCCCAAGTTCCCCCATCCTCCCCTTCTCACTTTTCTCTCCCCATCTCCCCTTACCCCCATCCCACCCCACCCCCAAGATCCCAATTTTCTCCCCGGCAATTTTGTCTACTTCCCATAGCCAAGAGAATAACTATATGTTTTTCCTTGGGTTCACCTTCTTATTTAGCTTCTTTAGGTTCACCAATTATAGACTCCGTGACCTTTATTTATGGCTAGAAACCAATTATGAGTGAGTACATCTCATGTTCATCTTTTTGGGTCTGGGTTACCTCACTCAGGATAGTGTTTTCTATTTCCATCCATTTGCATGCAAAACAGAGAAGTTGACCAATGGAATCGTATAGAAGACCCAAATTTTAACCCACAAACCTATGATCACCTCATTTTCGATAAAGGAGCTAAAAGTATACAATGGAAGAAAGAAAGCATCTTCAACAAATGATGCTGGCACAACTGGATGTCAACCTGTAGAAGAATGAAAATAGACCCATATCTATCACCATGCACAGAACTCAAGTCCTTGATTTGCTTTTAAAAATAAACATGAAAGTCTTCATTTGAGAGTACTCATTTGATGCTATTAGTATACCTTTATTTTGGCATGTGTCTTGTGGCTTTATTGTGTTTTTATTTTTCTTATTTTTCCACCCTTTGATTTTTTTGTGCTGAAACATTAATCCAGAATTTATTCTTAGTTCATAATTTCTTATTTATAACACTGGATATTTCATATCTAAGTCATCCTCACAAAAGCAATAATCATCTGGCCCAAGGTTTAGCAACACTGAAGTTAGAAAATCTTGATCTAGATCTTTAGAACACTACCATCTTTAAGTGTGTTAATGTATAATAATGAATCTTATAAAAACTTACTTAACAGAAACCACTTCCACTTCAAACATCATGGTAGATTACTAAAAGTCAAGATGGCTAACATGCTGTATATAAATGCAAAATCTAGTGTTTTTATTCATGATTACTAAACAATCTTTTAAGATAGACAAGAAAATAATTAAAGACTGAATAAGAGATGCACTTTAACATTAACTTTAAAATTTGCTTAAAGAGCCAAAGATTTCAGTGCAAGAGCACCTGCTTCAAGCCATTAGCATCATAATTTGCAGGCTTTAATCTTACTTGACATTTCTCAACTTCCCCCCTCTTGCAAAACGTAGGTCGTAATGAAGTTAACCTTTTATACATGCATCTACTGTGCTGCAGATTTGACTCATAGATTGTTCAACTGTTTTCAAGCCCAATCACAAGACTGTCAACCCTCATTGCTAGCTAAAGAAAATGCTGCATAAAGAACATAAAAAAGAAAAGTATGCAGAAAACAATTTTCAACATTTTTGCTAAGAAACCACATATATCAGCACCTGTTATTATACATGTCATCTTGTAAAGGAATGATAATTTTTACTAAATGTAAAGTTTCTAAAACTATATTTGAAGACTTCAAAACTGAAATTTGCTTAGAGAGTTGGAATTTTGGAAGGATGTGTATTGGGGAATGATAACAGAATTTTAAGGGAAAAAATGATAGGACATGGTTACAATACATTTTATATACATTTGAAGATTTAAAAATAAATTAAAATAATAATTATCCCAAGGAAGTGTAAAGTTGTACAAAACTATTAGGATTTTGCAAGCATTTTGTGTAATGTTCATCTAATCTTAAGATACCCTACCTGAGCAGTTCAGGGCTCAGGAGCTCCCATGTTGATAAAGTGAATACAGAACAGGTGAGAACACGTGTCATCCCCTGATAAAATATGATTACTTGATTACTTTGATTTGCAAAATATACTCTTTATAAAATAGGGTATAAAACTCCGAGGGCAAGAAAACGAGATAAAACTGTTATTTGAAGGAAATTTGGTGCCTGTTTTGCTTTTCTCTGTATATATATATATATGTGTGTGTGTGTGTGTGTGTGTGTGTGTGTGTGTGTGTGTGTGTGTGTAAATTTACCTACCATCTATCTGTCTGTCTGTCTGTCTGCAAATGGAGATTGCTCATTTTTTCCCTGGCTGCCCAGACCTGAATAAGAACACAGAAACTATATTAATTATAATACTGTTTGCTCAATAGCTTAGGTGTATTCCTAGCTAGCTTTTACATCTTAAATTAACCCACTTCTATTAATCCATGTATTGCCATGAGGCTGCAGCTTACTAGAAAAGTTTAGGCAGTGTCCTTCTCCTTCAGTAGCTGTGAGCACCAATTTGTAGTCATATTAACAAGTTCCACAATAGCCCAAAATGGAGTATAACAAAGGTTTATTTATTTGAGGATAAACTCAGAGTAAGGGTAGTGATCCAAAGTCCTCTTCATGTGCTGGAAGCTGGAACTGAATCCAGCAGTAAAGAGGCCCATGCATAATTTTGTCTGCATTTATAGCATATGAGACCATGCCCAAAGTGTGTGGTATCTTAAAGGCTATTGGCTGAAGGATTTCCTTCAACATCTACCTATCTATCCCTCATCTATCTCTCATCTGTCTCTACATGTGAAATTAATGATATGTGTGATCATTATTATTCTTCAAAAATTAATGATTAACAAATATGTTTTCTTTTGACTTTATCAGAACAAAAATAAACATATAATTTTGTTTCTTAATATAGTGTTTAAGTGCATGCTAGATAAGATGATACACTGAGTTTACTTTAAGCAGGGAATACAGTCTGCCATGAAGCAAATGGAATGCATATGTTACAATAATATAAGTTACAATGTTGGAAAATAACAGTATTATGTAAAGCTAGCGCACAAAGAAACAAGGCAGGAAACAAGTTGTGGGTGATGCTAAATTTTTAATAATTATTGGAGGAGAATGTCTTTGCCTTAGGAAAGATATTGGAATCATATAGAGTAAGATTGAGAACTACTTTGAAGAATTTAGAAACATGAATTTTAAAAAAGCAAGCAATATGTGGTAGGGATAAGTTATAAAATTATAAATATTTGAAAATGCAGTTGGGTGCACTGCAAGTCAGTGTGTTGAAGAGAAACTCACTTTCATATTACATAAGATTTCTTAATAAACACATGGGATTAAGATGATAGATTTATGTTTTATTTTTCCATCTTAACAAATTCACCTAGACATATTTGGCATGTACTAATGAGGCAACCATTCTCTAGGAAATATTAACCTTGTACTATAAGAGTTTTCAGAGATAAAAGGACAGTCAGTTACTATTTTGAACTTCAGAATATTTTTTCTAAATAGTGCACATATATATCCAATTATCTATAACCCTACTTTTCTAAGTATAAACAATTTTGAAGCTTAATTATATTTTCACCTCCTATGAAATTTTTACCTTCTGTGAGTCAGTATACAGTAATGTTTCATCTGAATTCAGCTATTGATGTTTACCTTTTGGCTTTCCCAGATCCACAGCCTTTCAATTTTCTTATTCTCTGCACATGCTGCTAGTCTCAATGTAGAAGTCAGAAAATTTTGAATCTCTTTTGCTAATCATGAAGGGTTAAGACATATCTAACTTGAGAGCCTAGCATCTTTTGCTTGTAAATTTCTCAGAGTGATTGTAGAAAATTTGCTCTTCCACTAAGTGTGGAAAAGTATGCAGATGCCTGACTGATGCTGGCCAGAGATAAGAGGAATTTCTGAGGGATCAATCAGTTTGCTGCAAAGGACAAGTGATGGATCAAAGATGGGTGAGATTGGTCAGTGAGAAAGGTTAAGGAGGAAAGTGCACAAGAATAAGTAACAGTCCAGAATACATGTGAAAACCTATCATCAAGTCTTTTAATGAGCACATTATTTTCCTTATAAATTACCCTCCTGGCCCAAAGGTTTGCATGACTCCTAAATCGGTCCCTATCTTCTGTAGCTAATATAGTAAAAAGTACACAATTGGAAGTTATTTATTGAGACATGTACTTGCAAGCTCAGTGCTGAAGAAGCAGAGACAGGCAGAACTCTGGGTCATGAAGACTATACTATTAGATAACTCCAGGGTACTGAAGAACTTATCTAGAAGAAAGGAAGAGAGAAAGAGAGAGAGAGAGAATGAGAAATAAAGAAAGAAAGAAAGAAAGAAAGAAAGAAAGAAAGAAAGAAAGAAAGAAA
>JABTXL010012463.1:9184108-9263240 GCA_025134845.1 Neodon shergylaensis
AAAGAAAGAAAGAAAGAAAGAAAGAAAGAAAGAAAGAAAGAAAGAAAAAGAAAGAAGTCAGAGAGGGAGGGAAGAAATTTAAAAAAAGGAAAAAAACACGATGCTTAAGGAATGATTTGTTCTGTGGTTTGAACATGAACATGCATGTACATATGTACACACATTCATACACCTAAACACACTTGAATACATATGAAAAGAAAAGATTTCTCTCTGATCTTTGGCAGGTAATCTTAATGTGGTACAACAAAATGTGGGCTATAGTAAGAGATCTCTGAGAATATAATAAAAACAATTCACATATAACAATAATTATCATCAATAATTGAAATATCCTTTATTATTATTCTGTTGTATTATATATTTATATAAAGCAGATATATATTTTATATACCGACTTAAGCAATTTCATATGAAAATTTCTCAGATGTCAAGGGATCTTGATTGACAAGGTTTCAGCAGTCCTCTTGAGAACACAATTTGACAGCATTTTCCTAAATTTAAAGTTTAAGAATCCTACATAAAAATCATGGTCTTTCTATTATATGTGCAAATGATTTGAAATTTTATGTCTACAAAACTCACTTCATGTTTCTAATAAAAGCTGTTTTTGCAACACTCTAAATTGGAAACAATCAAAATGTCCTTCAATAAGTAAGTAGATAAACACCCTCTGATTTATCCCTATGATGGACTGTATTCTCCAATAAAACTTAATGAGCTCTGAAGAACAAGTGACATGTATCTTAAACACAATTGATAAGAGAAAGAAGACCATCTCAGCCGGCCACATACCATTTGAATGCAAATGATCAATATTCTGTAAAAGTTAACGGATTGGAGAACAGTGTTTGTCAGGACATGATGGGAAAGGAAAAGGTGAATAGAGGAAACGGAGACATGATTTAGAGAATGCAGATACTCCTTTATAGTATCATGAATGATAGTCAATTACTAACAATGTATACACATGAAAATTATGAAATATCACAATCTGAACATGCAAAAAGTAAACCGAGGTCATTAAAACTGCAGCAATTATAAAGATGGAGTGCAGAAAACTTGATGGAGACAACCTCCATTTGCAATTCTGGGTATCATTTACACTTGAGAAACTGGCATGACTTTCTGACTTGAGTCTATTGCAAAGCGAAAATAAACTTTCAGATTAAAAGCAATAACAAAACAAAAAGTAAAATCAGTATTTTAAAAAACAAAGTAAACACTAGTCTGCAAAGTGTTTTTACATGATGTGTTGCAATTCTAGTAGCGATTTTCCTCCAAATGCTGCATTCACACAAGTGGATACACACACATAGCATTTCTGAGCAATGTTACAAATGGCTGCTAGAGGCCGGGTGGGCAAGTTTCCCATTCTTGTAGTGGAGATTTGCACATGGAAAAGAGAATGATTCCGGGAGAAACTGATTGATTGGGACTTGGCGCCATCATAATCAACATGTACTTTTCTCAATATAGAAACAAGTAGTAGGTTTCTGTCTGATTGACCTGTCCGTTGGTGAGAGAGGAGTGTTGAAGTCTCCTACTATTAGTGTGTGCGGTTTGATGGCTGCTTTGAGTTTTAGTAATGTTTCTTTTACGTACGTGGGTGCTTTTAAATTAGGGGCATAAATATTTAGGATTGAGACTTCATCCTGTTGAATTGTTCCTGTTATGAGTATAAAATGTCCCTCTCCATCTCTTCTGATTGATTTAAGTTTGAAGTCAACTTTGTTAGAAATTAGTATGGCCACACCTGCTTGTTTCTTAGGTCCATTTGCTTGATAAGCCTTTTCCCAGCCCTTTACTCTGAGTAGGTGCCTGTCTTTGTGTTTGATATGTGTTTCTTGTAAACAGCAGAATGTTAGAACCTTCATCTGGTGATGGATGGAGATAGTCACAGAGACCCACACTGGAGCACCGGACTGAGCTCCCAAGTTCCCAATGAGGAGAGGAAGGAGGGAGAACATGAGCAAGGAAGTCAGGACCACGAGAGGTGCACCCAACCACTGAGACAGTGGGGCTGATCTATTGGGAGCTCACCAAGGCCAGCTGGACTGTGACGGAAGAAGCATGGGATAAAACCAGACTCTCTGAACATGGCGAAAAATGGGGTCTGATGAGAAGCCAAGGACAATGGCCCGGGGTTTTGATCCTACTTCAAGTTCTGGCTTTGTGGGAGCCTAGCCAGTTTGGATGTTCAACTTCCTAGACATGGACGGAGGGGGGAGGACCTTGGACTTTCCACAGGGCAGGGAACCCTGACTGCTCTTTGGTCTGGAGAGGGAGGGGGAGAGGAGTGGGGGAGGGGGAGAAGGGTGGGAGGAGGGGGAGGGAAATGGGAGGCTGGGAGAATACGGAAACTTTTTTTTTCTTTTTCTCAATAAAAAATTAAAAAAAAAAGAAACAAGTAGTAGCATGTAGAAATATGTATTGATGTGAACATCTTGGGACCTGACTGCATCTTTATGTTTTTTTCTCTATTTAGAAGATCTAAATAAATAACACCTTATTAGCCATGAAAATACATACTTTGACTTTTATTTTCAGTGTTACTATTAAATTAGAGTACTATCAAGATTTGCATCGAAATGGATCTTGGTTTATTAATATAAATTTAAGGTAAATTTTGCTCTATGTATATTTCTGCTCTTGATTAAGGTATTGTGTTTGTGCAGCTCATTTAATAATATAATGCATAATTAAGATATAAAGGTTAATAGATAGTCATCTATAGTGCAACTAGTACAACTATTGCAAACAGGATATCAATAAAATATGAATGTGGTTAGGTAGAGAATCTGTGGAGAAAATCACTAAGGTCTTTACTTAAATACTTTACCATTAAAGTTAGAGAGTCTTCGATTCTGTTATTTAGTCCTGTATAGTGACTACCATTCAAAGAGAATAGTATGGAAATTAGAAAAGAACATGTTCTTAATAGAGAGATTTGAGAAATATTACCACTTTTATGAAATCAGCATTCATATTAATAATGGCAGGCTGAGATTATTTTTATTTCACTTGCCAGAATGGTATTTTATCTATGGGATAGCATCTTCAATATCAAAACATTCTAATGCAGTAACAAGAGAACTAGACCAAAAGCTATCTGTGCACATTCTACATGATACTTAAGCTATCCTCTTTAAAATATCTAAAATAGATTATCACCTACAAAGTCAGAAACTGTCATAGCTTGGGGAAACCAAGGAAAAATTAAAATTAAAAAGTTGCATATTGTTATGGATGGGATCCACATACAACATGACTCCATTACTAAAAAATGTTTCCAAATCATTATGAATATTCATAATTCATCAATACTGATCTATTAATTATAAGAACTTTAATATGTTATATGGCAGAGTAAGGTCAGATAAATACTCTTGGGAGGTATATCAACATTCATCCTATCCCCATGATGAATATTCTCCAATATGAAGTTATAATATTTGGAGATTAGTTAAGTTTTGTTATAGGGATATCAAAATGATAGTCAAGTTTTCACATATTTTAATTTTGATTTATATCCTTGATTTTGATTTTAGGAATCAAATTGAATTGTAAAGCTGCACAATGAAGGAAGGTTCTGATAACATTAAGCTTTAAAATAAGCAATCCAGTACCATCCTTTTTCATAAACTAAAGAATACATGTACATGGATATATAAATATTTGCAACAAATAGTCTTGAAAATTAATACAGTATTTTAAGTTGCATATCATAAAATAGTTTACACAAATTACCTATACTTTTGGTTACACACATAGACACAGTACCTAGCTATGTGTGTCTACCAAGTATATGGAATACAATATATGCTTAAATTTTCCTCATCATATGGTACAGTGCTTGGCTGATAAGAGTTGTTATGTTAGTATTTGTTTAGAATTTTGAATGTCTTTTGATCTTTATAACAGGTGGTCCTTTGAGTAAAGCTTAATATTGTTTATATACTTATTAATTATTTAATGAATAAAACTAATAATTCATTGTAATTGGTACTGGAAGGTGTATAAAGATATTTTGGAGAGTTCTTTTCTAATGAAAGATTCCAGTGTTATGTAAGTGTAAAGAGTTAAACTATATAAATTCTTTGTAGTATGTACAGAAACCTGACCTGCATCACAAACACACACACACACACACACACAGAAAAGTGTACATTTTATCTAATTTTTTTAGACTGCTTTCCATTAAAAGTTTTGCACATCAAAATCTATTGATGCCTTGGAAGTTTAGTGAATGTCAATTTTGTAATCACGTTAAATTTGTTTTCTTGAATGGTTGCCAAGAAAAATCTTGTTCAAGAGTCTATTTAATAGGAAGTAGTTGAGATTGCTTCCCCTGTATTGGTAAGGGTTGTTATTTATAACTGGTTGCAAAGAACAAAATGGGAGAATGAATCTGTCTGCCGATCCATACTGAAGTTTCTGAAGTATTTGTTGTGATGATTGACAGCATGATTATATGATCTCTTAAGTAGCCATGATTACATTGTGAATCCTTATGTTTAAATTTGCAAGTGTTTTATACTGATGATAGCCTTCAAATTAGTGAGTACTTACTCCAAAAGCCACTAGAATAAATTTATAAGTTTGAATGACTTTTTCCAGAATGTGTCATATCATAGTTGGTTATTTTTGCTTTATTTAACTACAATAATATCCTAGAAATAATATTTATTCATTGTGTCATAGTACATTTAATGGCAAAAGGCTTAAATTATAATATATTTCAAATTTTTTGTTGTGAATAAATGTAGTATAAACTCTCCAGCAGCTAATAAAACACATTTAAAAACCTGATTATAAAGGCTCAGATTCACATCTTACATCAGTATCCCAAAGTCACTAATGGATACGTAATACAATGCAACAAGATGTTAACAGGACTCAGAATCAATAAATTAATCACAACAACATTCTATATTAAGCTATAAGAATTTGGTCTCTCAGAATACCTTATAACACTCTGAGTATAAGTACATATACTTATTCTTTTGTGATTATGTTGGATGATATAATACCTGCATGATGATAAGAAGTAATAAAACCTTGGGGTTATGATTGTATTACCAGTAGTACTATGACAATGGCACTATTATTTGGGATTTTTATTAAATGCTTGATCCAGTAACATATACTATATAGATATATTGGCAAATGCTTCATGTTTTCAGTAGTATAGGGTGGAACATGATTTCTCCACATTTTCTTAATGGTATATAATTTAAAACCGCTGAACTGTTTACTAATAGAGTTTTGTTTTTCTATTTTTATTTGTGAATATTGCACTGACAAATATACAAAATGCATACACATACTTGATATACTTTCATTATGTCCCACTTGATGTTCTCATATTTGTTTAACTATAGGTAATTGAGTCACAAACAACATAACTACATTTTTATATTTCTTGTTATAAATATTATTTCCTTTTGATGGATTATATTGTTATTTCTCTCACAATTGTGACTTAATTTTTAACAATATATTTCAAAAATTGTTATAAACATAACCCTCATATTAGACTCATCTTTCTGTATGCTTCATATATTTAGAATGCAGTCACATTTGAAATGTAAACATTTTACTTTAACAAAGAAACAACTGTGTGTTATGCTCACATGTGTGTTTGTGTGTATGTTTGTAGGTGTGTACCTGAGAGTGTGGGTTGTGTGCATTTACTTTTGTATCTATATCTGTGATCATGGATTTGTAATTTGTAATTATAAATATTGCCTGTAGACATTTTCAGAACTACTAATGATTGTTGCAGTGATTCAGGGAGGAATCCTGTCTTGGAAACAAATGATTTCCTGGACGAAAGATAAACTTCAAGTCATCCTGGCACCACTGAAAGCTCATAATCAGACAGCAATGACTCAGCTTCTCCTACAAAAATGAATTATATATAATTGTGGTTAGATTATGTGATTAATCATGGATTCCTCAATTTTTGTTTCCTTGAATTTTCATAATTGTGCTTTCCTGTCAATCCTCTAACGGGTTCTTTCTTCATTTTCATTATAATTTTGTTTTCTCTATTATGATTGCTAGGTAGTTCATTCTATATTTTCTGTGACTAGAATATTATAGAATCAAGGCAGTATGTAACTGCTTTTAATAATTTTATCTAATCATGCAGAATATTTTTATCATTATATAATATTTTAAGTAGTATTTTGATTGTTTTACTGCAAATACAGTTCATGTCTACATTCTTTTTCTGTACTAAATTTATCTGCATCTAAAGGCATTCTTCTAGATTTTCTATATATTTACCAACTTTCTGTATCATATTTGCAATATGCATCTCACATGTAACCTTCTACATTAATGTTTTTAAGATCTATTCCTTGACTTACCAAACAGACAGTTTGCACAATATTGTTTTTTACTTAGCTTTATACTTTCTCCTCTTAAAATTTTCACACTTTATGACTTTTGGCTTCTTAATAGTTTCTTCCCCAGAAAACTCTAAACGTTTTAAGGACAGGAGCTATTCATGTCTCCTTCAATATGTATTCTGATTGTACAGTACAGGAACTCGTGTGAGAAGTAAGATAAATATTTATAAGGAATAAATGAATTACTGATGCTGAGTTATGTCAGATTGGAAGACTTGAATTCTTTCAGCTGATCAGAAGAATAATTAAAGTACAAAAACTGAAAAAAAATAGGTTTAAGCAAATATACGGATATATGGACTAAGAAATTTTATCATCTAAAGGAAGAGAGCCAATATCCAAAGTCCTATGAGCCCAGAAGTGACTTGAATGTGAGTCTTTACTGCTTCCACATAGTAATATGTATAGATATAATCTTAATACACTAAAGAATAATTACTCAAGACATAAAGTTAAACAATTTGGGGAAAATTTTATGCAAGCATTCACAATGCAAGTGTTTAGTCTTTAACTGTCACATAAAGATACACATTATAATATTGGTTTCTCATTTAAACATATTACCCTGCTTCTACAGTTTATTTCCTTTAATATAAGGTTTATTCACTGTATAGGAAACTCTTGAAGGGGAACACACAGATGAAGGGGAATATAAATAAAATAATCCCACACTAGCTTCAAATAGGTTATAATAAGGGGTTCTTTATTTAAAAGTGAGCCTACAGATTACAACAGGAAATAGGAATGGAATCCAGCATCCGTGTGTGAGGGCAGGGAAAGAAAGAGAGAAAAGGGCCGTGAGTGTACAACTTTTAGTACCCAAAGCCATGCCCAAATTGGTCCAGCCTCTCAAAGGCCATTGACTGAAGGAGGTTCCCCATCATCTCCCTCTTTTGTCTAAATAAAAAAAAAAGAGTTCCAAACCCAATACAAAACTATATACAATAAGAACAATTAATTATTAAATATAAAAATTAGAATTACAAACAGCATAAACAATATTAAGCCAGAAACATATGCTAAATGTTTCAATAAATATTCAATCCTAAGAAGTTTAAGTTTTGTAGTAGAAATGGCTTGGCTAAGTCATATGAAGAAAGCAATTATGACTATCTAGTCTTTAACCCCAGTGAAGACCTGAGAAGGGAGATAATATTACCTGAGTAGGCCGGAAGTACATTCTAGTAGCTTCCAAAATGTACAATAGATGGCATAGACTACTGACTACCTTGGCAATCACCCAAAGTCTCATGTACAATGTTGGAACACCAACATTGGTTAAAGCCCAGAGTAACTGACAGATCATTTTTAGAGGCAGGAAAAATTTTAAAACCATCTTATCCTATCTTGGCAAGGTTTGGTAGTCTTTTCTTTTGTATCTGCTTGTCCAGTCCAGACATTGTGCATTTTGTCAGTGGTTGAGGCAAAGACAAGAAACTGTTGTTGCCTGAACTTCTTGATGGTATCCTGTACTAACTAATAGGACCCACAGAAAAGTATCTGCTGAACTTTTCAAAAGACTGGTTGGCCTTCAAGATTCCTGCTTCACAGAAGAAATTGCCAGACACTCTGCAGGACACAGAAGAAAGCAACTGGCAAACCTTGCCAGTCCATGGCAGGACAATTATTTTAAATTCCTTGCTTCACTCGAATGTCTGCCAGGTATTATGGACCAATAGACTAAAGATAAATGCCCCAAAGTTACAAAAGAAGTTCGAGCCGGGTGGTGGTGGCGCTCGCCTTTAATCCCAGCACTCTGGAGGCAGAGGCAGGCGGATCTCTATGAGTTCGAGGCCAGCCTGGTCTACAAGAGCTAGTTCCAGGAGAGGAACCAAAAGCTATGGAGAAACCCTGTCTCGAAATCCCCCCCCTCAAAAAAAAATGTAGTTCGAGTGACTGTCCAGGCAGCGAGATGTCTCTGTCATTTCACTGCACTTTGATTGTACTTAGTTAATATTATATCCTCTGGTGTCTTTGATGGCATTGAAGACTAGATAGTCATAATTATAATTTTCCTAAGTTATGACAAAAGATAAATTAAACATAAAATTGTAGACTCATAAAGATAAGAAAGATGGTAGAATATTTTCCTCGATTTACCATATGTAAATGTACTAAGTATTATAATTGTTATTCTTGCTTCATAACTGTTTTGCATATGTAATTTTACTATGTTAAAGTTAAAACTTTCCTTTTTAATTACACAGAAAAGAGGAGCTCATGCAAGATGTCCTTTTGTATATGTGATGCTTTTATTAGTTAACAAATAAAGCTGTTTTGACCAATAACTTAGCAGAGTAAAATAAGGCAGGAAAATCCAAATAGAGATATATAAAGAGAGTAGTCAAAGTCAAAGAGACACCATGTTCTTGCTGAAGGATAAAGATACCAGAATATTACTGAAAGGCCACAGTCTCATGGTGTTACGTAGATTAATAGAAATATATTAAGATGTAAGAGCTAGCTAGGAATATGCCTGATCCAATGGAAAACTATATTGCAATTAATATTGTTTTGTGTGATTATTCGGGTCTGGGTTATTGGGAACTAAAAGAGCAGTCTGTTTCAACACTTTTTCTATTCAAAATGTACTTTTTGTAATTTAGCCTGTTCAGCTTTTCCCTTTGCCTTATAAATCTTCATTAAAGTAACCATTAATAACCACATGGCATAGTCTATACTAGGCTGTTTTAAGGTTTCTTCTGCCAACAAAATTGTTCCAAAACTCTTCACTTTAGCCTCAGGCAAATTCTTCAGTAAAAGGAAAAACACAGCCACTTTCTTCATCAAAATATCACAAGAAGGATCTTGAGGCAACATAGTAAAATTCTTTTCCTCAGAATCCTATTGAGTGAGCCCTCTGGCATTTCAAATAATTCTTAACAACTCTGTCTTCCATCTTCCTATGAGTATGGGCTGTTAAGCAGTGCTTAAAGATTTCCCCTGCTTTTATAAACTAAAGTACCAAAGTCCCAATTCCTCTAAGCAAACATATGGTCAGGCCCATGATGACAATATCCAAGTCCCTGGTGCCAACCTCTGTTTTAGAGTTTTCATTGCTGTGAAGATAAACCATGACCATGGCAACTCTTGTAAAGAAAAACATGTAATTGGTGTGGCTCACTTATAGTTTCAGAGGTTTAACCCATTATCTTCACAATGAGGAGATGTTGGCAATGGCATGCATGCAGATATGAGGCTGTTGCTGAGTGTGCTCCATCTCGCAGGCAACAGGAATTCAACAGAGACATTTAGGGATGTCCTGAGTATAGAAAAGCTCAAAGATGTCCCACAGTGTCATACATTTTTTTAACATTTCCATAACCATTCTAACAAAGTCATACCTCTTAGTAGTGCCACTCTCTATGGGATTATGGGCCAATTACATTCAAATGACCACACAGTGCATGCATATAGTACCCATGTGATGTTTGGTTCACCTTCAGAAACACCAAAAGCATACACAAAATGGATAAAAGTAGTCAGCCTTAATAATTTCTTTTCACTATTATTTTTGTGTTATTGGGCAGAGTCAGATCAAGAGTCCACATTCCATATGATTAGTTATGGACTACAGTTAGGACTTGTATCACTTAGAGGATAAGTAAATGTCTTTATGTTGCTACTCCGAATACATGCATATAACCTAGGGTTATTTGGACCTCAAATGCATCACAATGACAAAAACTAGCTGGCATGAAAGATGACAGATTGAAAGGTCAAACCTTAAGAGTGAAAAATTCTAACACATGAAATCCTGTATTCTGATTTGTATCTTAATTTACATTCCTGAAGTACAGCTGTCATCCTCACACTCAGCATCTACACCAACACTATGTCCACAGTCTCTTTTCATAGTGCTTCCTCCCTGATAATTTTATCTTTCAAACCTAGTGCTAGCATACATGCCTTCTTCACAAGAGGAGAATCTCTTCAAAAGTAAACTCCATTATTTTTTAATTAAGAAGACTTTGTGAGTATTATGTTTATTTCCATGCATTTCATTCCCATTAGTTCAAAGCTTTGAAACACATATTTAGTGTTCTAGATTTTGTTTTTTTCCCCTTGGGCCTTCAATGTGTCATCTACCATATAATAAAATAAAATTAAACAATCTTATCTATTCACAATGTCATTTGTAAAACTCAAAGCAAATCAAAGGTGATAAATTCATCATGATTGGAAGATATTAAAGGATGATAAATTGAAATAGACCCCAAATGTATGCTTAAGATAGTAGATGGACATGATAGAGTAGTCCCACACTAGTTCAGAATTGTGTATAATAAAGGGTTTTTTATTTAGGGGTAGACTCACAGATCACAGTCTTCTGCATGAGTGGGGAACAGGAACCAAATCTAGTGGGAGAGAGAGAGAGAGAGAGAGAGAGAGAGAGAGAGAGATTTCATACTTTATGTCTGCATTTATAGTTCAAATGGCCATGCCCAAGTCTTGTAGGCTGGCATCTTACTGGCTATTGGCTGAAGGAGTTCAAATACATGTAAAAATGTGAGAAATACTATAATATAAGTAAAGCATTCTAAGTTGGTAAGTTATATTTTCAGAAAAATTAGTTTTTAAGTCAACTTACAAAAGAAATAATCCATGTTGGTATCAGTTTGATTTCTCTATGTCCTATCACTCAGCTTTTTAGTACCTTCAGCAGTAGGTCTTACATGTAAGGACGAGAAAGTAATTAAGAAGGATAATTGCCTGGTATGTTTGGAAACTTACTTTATCAACTACTTGAGAAGAAGTAACACATAACTGGAATTAGGATTTTTATTTGATAGATAGTGCTGTCTGGAGATTGTCCCTCTGTTCAAGGGAAACTTCATTTAATCCCCCCTCCCTTATAGTCACTTTTTTTTTTTTAAAACAGGGATTCAAACTCTAAGGAGTTACCCTTGTTCCAGTAAATTTCCTCATATCTATGTGAAAACTGAGACTGTGCATTGATTTCCCAGCAGCCCAGGCCTGAATAATCATATAGAAACTATATTAATTATAACATTCTTTGACCTAAGACTCAACCATATTCCTAGCTACCTTTCATATCTTAAATTAACCCATTTCTATTAATCTGTGTATTGCTGCATGGTTGTGGCACTACATCATTTTCCACATGTCTTGTTTCCTCAGCAGTTGGCTGGAGTCTTTCTCCTTTGACAGCTACATGGTATCTGCTTGACTTTCTCTACTCTCTCTCTTTATCTCTATTTGGATTTCCCTCGTTACTTTATTCTGGTAAACAATTGATCAAATTAGCTTTGTTCACTAATCAATAAGAGTTACACATATACAGAAGAACATGCCACATTACCTATGCTCATTCAGGGACCAGGAAATGAATATAGTAGGAACTAATTATGAGAGACAATGGGAAGAGATGGAGGACAACAGAGAGGAAGGAAGAAAAAGAGAGACTATGAGTTTAGTAGGAAAACTTGGGAGTGCAGAAGGAATTTGAGGGAAGGTAATAGGATGGATTCTTATAAACATTTATACACATATATGCATATGAAGTAAAATATCTTGCAAAAAATAGATTTAAAGAACCCATGACTCCCGCTTACCATAGTTCAAATGGAAATTATAATATGGATATAAAACCTAATATTAAATAGAATCTCATGTAGCCCAGAAAAACTCTGATTTGCTGGTTCTCCCATTTTTACTTCCTTAGTGGTGGATTATAAGCTTATGGATCCATAACATATTTAAACAGTTCCAGAGACAGACACCAAGGGTTGGGGTATACTAGAGAAGTAATCTACAATCTGAGTTGTGTTCCTGGCCCAGATAGGATCTTTTAATTTTTAGCAGCTTAAATGATAGATTTTCTTATCTTGAACTTCATGTTTTTCATTACCTTTCTAGATTTTTTTTTGTCTGTAGTCAGCAGGCTAATGGGCTGGTTGTTGTATTTCTAATTCTTTATCATTCAAGCTCTCTGTGTTTTACAAATTGTTTCCCCACATTTGATTCACAGTACACTTAAACCATAGGCCCCACTGTTGTAGGAGACTGCTTGTTTGTTTCCAGCTGCTCAGCCCCAAGATAATTACATAGAAACTGGCTTAACTAAATCACTGCTTGGACTACCTCTTATTGGCTAACTCTTACATCTTAAGTTAACCCATCTCCATTAATCTGTGTATTGTTACTTAGCAGTGGCTTATTGGCAATGTTTTAGCATGTCTGTCTCTGGTGGTGGCTCCATGGCTTCTCCCCAACTCCACCTTCTTTCTTCCAGGATTCAATTTAGTTTTCCCCACCTAGCTCTACTCTTCCCTATCAGGCTAAGCCAATTTCGTTATTCATTAATCAATAAAACCAACACATATACAGGAGGACTTCCCACATATCCTCCCCTTAAAATTGTAATGTATAATTAAGAAATATAAGTTAATAGGTAGTCATCTATAATAGCCAAGCTTGTAGTCATGTTAGTTAGGTTTTCTAGATATATAAATATATATTTCAGTTAGATAGGTGTTCTTCAAACCACTCAAAGACTAACAGAATATGGCATTTAAAATGTTTTAATAACTTAAGACTTTTCATGACAGTGAGACATATCTGCTCCTGGCAGCACCAATCTACTTCAAGAGGAAGATGGGCATCAAAGAGGCTCCTTATGAAGTTTGCTAATCATTTGTACAAGAAACTGCTCTTTCCTGTACTGCTTATTGCTATGTTACATGAACTAGAGATGCAGGACCCACAGAGAGATGACTGTTAAACATGCCTAAAGGTAAGCTGATCCCTTCAGGGTTCCTGCTTCATGAAAGAGTCTGCTAGACATTCTACAGGACACAGAAAAGTATGACTGACAAACTGTCAATATAGGCAGAACTGTCTTTGAAATTTCCTGCTTCGTGAAAAAGTCTGCTGGATATTATGGGCCTGTAGACTAAAGATTGGATGCCCCAATGATACAGAAGAACTTTGGGTGATTGTCCAGGCAGAGAGATGTCTGCCAATTCTAGAGTTTTTTTTTTTTATTGAAAGAATAGAAAAAGAAATTCGCACCTCCTCCCAGCCTCCCATTTCCCTCCCCCTCCTCCCACTCTTCTCCTCCTCCCCCCATTCCTTTCCCCCTCCCTCTCCAGTCCGAAGAGCAGTCAGGGTTCCCTGCCTTGTGGAAAGTTGCTTACAATGCACATCCAGTATACTTAGGTAATATTGTATCCTACTGGAGTCTTTGATGGAGTTGAAGAATAAATAATGTTTTCTTTAGTCATGATAAAAGATAAAATAGATATTGTAATTATAATTCTTGCTTGATAACTGTTTCGTTATATGTAATTTTAATACATTAAAATTAAAACATTCACTTTTATTTAAACAGAAAAGAGGAGGTGATGTGGGATTCTTCTCTGTGCTGTGAACACCATTGGTTAATGAATAAAGAAAACTGTCTTGGCCTGTGATAGGGAAAATAGGAGAGCTAGACAGGGAAAACTAAACTGAATTCTGGGAGAAGAAAGGTAGAGGTTAGCCAGAAACCATGTAGTCCTGCAAAAGACAGATGCTGGAACTTTAACCAGTAAGCCACAGCCTCATTGCAATACACACATTAATGGAGATGGGTTAATTTAAGATATGAGTTAGCCAGAAATATGCTTAAACTATGGGCCAAGCAGTGACTTAATTAATAGAGTATCTGTGTGGTTATTTTGGAAATCTGGATGACCAAAAGATGAACAAGCAGCCAGGCAGCCACCTACACCACCCAACATCAGGTCTGCATCCCTCCTTTATTTGAGATAGCAGACTGAAGCTCACAGACACATACCTTCTCTCACTGATAACTATTTTGAAACTTGCTGATATATTTCATCATGGTCATTTGTTTTTCTGCATTTCCTTTGGTCAATTTCAGTCATGTTGGTGTGATGTAACCCCCACTGAGTTGATACAGCTTTGTTCCTTTTATGCAATTAATCTTCTTCACCTGAGGCTCAAAAAGCTGAAATGTAGAGGCAATAACCAAGCCCTTGGCAAAAAAGAACCTCAGTGGATTGTCTAATGAGGAAAAATACTTTCATTCATGTGGATAATCACACATCAAAAGCATGAAATTGATCTCTCAGTTAAATGTGTAGAAGACTGTCAACCATCATTTTGTATTGAGAAAACATATTTTGTGGATAATAAAAAGTTGTAATTCATTTACCTCTTAAATGTATACAGTGTTCTTAGATGTTGCTTCTTGCCAGATTTAAGACCCCAGAAGAGCTGTCAGACTGGCTGCTCCATAGAAGTTGTGCTCACTCTTCTTGATTCTATCATAGAACAGGCACCTAGCATGTGTACGTATTCATGAGGAAGGCCAAAAGTAGCATCTTATCATAAATATTTAATCTGTGAGCTATTTGTAAAAAGCTTAGCTAACATGGATGAGCATTATTAATCAATTAATACATGACTTTATAAACTTT
Organism: Neodon shergylaensis; assembly: GCA_025134845.1. Taxonomy (NCBI): domain Eukaryota; kingdom Metazoa; phylum Chordata; class Mammalia; order Rodentia; family Cricetidae; genus Neodon; species Neodon shergylaensis. Next base: position 9,198,975 of record JABTXL010012463.1, read on the forward strand.
ACCTTAAATTTAAATTAAAATGTAGAAATAAGGGAGATTAAACAAAAATTCACAGGAGTAAAATTGAAAATCAGTAAATTGCAGGATAAATAAACACCAGTACTTATTATGTCTATTTTACTTTCATGTATTTTAAAATTCTGTTTTGCTAAAAAATATTTTTTAAACTCATTCTGTTTTGCTGCGGATGGAAGCTAGGTTCTGACTTACACTCAGCACCGAATGTAACACTGCCCCTTCTCATGCTGCCAAATCATTTTTTTGTTGTTATTTGTTATGATGAGTATTATGGTTAAGAGAATTTTGAGTAAATAACAACAACAAAAGAAAATACTGTAAACAAAAATCATTAGATTAAAATATGAAAGGTAACATATTCAAGAAAATGAAGATTATAGCTAATAAACAAACAAATAAACAAATTCCATTTTTTCAATCATTTAAAAATTGCATTCGACAGTTTTTGTAACCTCAAGTACAGTAACAGTTTTTATAACCAATTTCACACTGTTTCAACTTTCAAAACAACGACTGAAGTGTGATCTTTTAATTTCATACAATTCAATTAGTTGTCTTAATATAAGACATAGACCTTAATTTAATGAACATTCCTCTCAAAATTGCATTTCTAACTCTAATATTTCAAAAACGATACTGACTTAGAAAGCCTAGTCGTTTACCTTGAGGCTTATTGCATGTCACCCTGTAGGCCTAAAGCAAATTAGAATTCCGACTCTGAGTTAGTTAGGGACTGTGATTAGCCTGAGGGAGTCGGGCAAAAGAGGAAAAAGAAATATTTATTGAATATCAGCTACATATCAGAAAGCTTTTTAATATATGCCTTTCATAATCATTCTTTTACTTCTCATAGCTAAATAATCCAATAACATTTTCTTTTTCGTTTTGACAAAAATGACAGCTTCTAAGAAGATATATTTTAAATCACAGAGCAATCAATGCTGAAATGTAAACTTATCATGATAGATGGCAAAAGACATATCTCCTTGTGTGGTTTTACACCTCACCAAGTTTAGGAAAACATTTATGATTAACTCATACACTTCATATCTTATTTAACTTTGCAAATTTTGTCCTTACAAAACAGTTTCAAGGTAGTCATTGATGCATGGATAATATTTGAAAAGAGAAAATTCTGCAGCAAGGAAAGTGAGATGTGTAAACACATATTTTTAAGGTTTTGTGGAGTATTTGTCCATGTAGATTATTGCAAAAGTGAAGGCATATGATCATGAACTAAAAAGATATCAGTTATGTTTGAGAAAACAATAAGAAAGTCATTAAGGTAATAAAGAAAATTTTATGTAACTTTGCATAGAGTTTAATATTCAAAGTGCAGAACGTAATCAGAAGAGAATTAGGAAAGATAACTTATGGTTGGAATAAGATTCCCATGCTGAGCTGACATCTGATTTGAGAAAGAGCTGCTTCTGCAGATGCCTGAGAAGCAGAGAGTTCAAGGATAAACCACAAAGGAAATAAAAGGTCTGACTGACCAAGAGCCCATGAAATGCCAGCAGGTGAGATGGTGCCTCATTAGAATCCCCAGCATGCTCAGGTGTGGACATGCTGGACTAAAAGACTGGGTGGAAAAGGCGATTCTCCATTCAGTATGTGATTATCTTCAGGGACTTCAAACAAATGTGCTTCCGGTATGAATTCGATTGTACTGCTGTGGAATTCAAATACATATTTGCTAACTACAAGGGTATTCAAGAGTCAAGGATGGCTGGTTCTTTGCCTGGATAATTTGATTGCCTCTGATTTTTTTTGTGAGCTGTCTCAGATTCTCATAGCAATAAAAGTCCGTTAATACTCAAAACAGAACTTTTCGGTTTGTGCTTCTCTTACAGGTGGTCATTTTTCCTACCATATTTTACAATTACTAAAATTGTTCTAAATAATTCATTACATACATGATGAGTGTGTCAGACTTCTAACAGCTCTTCCTCTAAACCAATGGAGTCCTCTCTGGAAAGTTTTCATAATTAGATATGGGCTTTCTTTATATTTGTACACATTTATTTATTAACTATGTCTCTCCCCATCTCTCTGTCTCTCTCTGTCTATCTCTCTTTCTGTGTGTGTTTGTGTGTGCATATCAGAGCACAACTTGCAGGAGTCAGTTCTTTTTACCTTGTGAGTCACAAGGATTGAACTCATGGTGTCAGGCTTGGCAGCAAGCATCCTTACCTATCCTTTCTTCATGCAAACCCTAGACATAGGCTTTCTTCTGCTACTTGTGGATCTTTGCAGTATGTGATTCTGAACATTTCACACTTTCAATGCCTAAAGTTTGGTTCTAAAGATAAGTTAAACTGTTATGCTCAATGACTGACAGGTAGATTCTGCCTCAGAGATCATCATGCTGTGATAAGTTATGGCTTGAAGTATCCATAAAACAGCTTTAGTTTTGGAGTGAAATTTTCACTTTCATTTAAGGTTCACAGTGCACATTGCAGAATCACTTTGATGCTGTAATGAGAACCTGCAAGCTTTTAGGTAGAGGGAGAGAAAATATATTTACCATGACGATCAGCTCTACGTGTCACACTGCAGATTAAAGTAAAGTATCAGTCAAGATAGGCATTGGCTGTTTTGATTTATCTTTATAGTCCTTAAGATTATTTAAAATCACAATATAATTATATAATTTATCCTAGGAAAAAAAGTGCAAATAAAAAGTGTCTCTGTTCTCAAGTAAGTCCCATCCGGGGAGGGTCCATGTGCAGTGTTGGTAAAACATAAATTTATCTTCATCGCAAGAAAAAGAATGAGTAGTTCTTGGCAAGTCAGCATGGATCACTTTAGTCACAAATCGTGCCAGCCAGTAATTTGCTGCTGTTACAAAACATTAGACCGGGATTTGCCTGTTATTATCACTGTCCTCAGCATGATAATGGAATTATGATCATCGGCTGTCACTTCAATTTACCTTATGCCAGTAGATGCTTTAAGAGGAGAGGGAATTCATAGCCTCCTTGAGAGACAAAGGAAAAGATAACAGGATAAAATCTGTGCTTGATTACTAAAATTGGGAGGAACATGCTTTTTGGATTATTGAAATATAAAATGAATGAAATATTTAAATACAGATTATTAATAAGGTAGTAAGAGAAGAGTGACATGGTCAGATATTCCAGGTTCATCTGTTGCCAAACAGACAGTTGAGATTCAGCAGAGGTAGAAAATATTTTTTTTTTCGAGACAGGGTTTCTCTGTGGCTTTGGAGCCTGTCCTGGAACTAGCTCTGTAGACCAGGCTGGTCTCGAACTCACAGAGATCCGCCTGCCTCTGCCTCCCGAGTGCTGGGATTAAAAGCGTGCGCCACCATCGCCCGGCTAAAATGTGTAGCCCAGGCTGGCCTCGAACTCGTGATCCTCCTGCCTCTGCCTCCTTCAGCAAATCCTACCGGCGTGCGCCACCACAACCGGCATATTATTAGAATGTACATTTACAAAGAAAGAAGTTAATAGGAGTAAGGAGAGCTGTAGCATTTTTAGGTAACATGAGGTATATTTTTGGCACTTTTTTCCAAACACATTCACTCTTAGCTGTAAATCCATATACAACTTATTACTTTCTGTATACCATTAGTGTCTTATCCCTCCACCCATTCTGTGGGTGTTAGTATTACAAGAGTCAGAGGTCATCTTTCCACACCCTAGACTCCCACTGCTCCCATGTCCACAGTTTAATTTAGTTTTGGCAGAAAGCTTCCCATTTCCTTCTTGGACAGTTTCTTTAGATTTGTTTTTGTCTTTACCAAATCCTAATTCGGTAAGGGACTGTGTAAATCCTTACTAAATTAGGATATGGTAAATCCAGTATAGTCTGCACCACATTCTCTTCTCTATTCTTTTACCTCAGTTACTGTATTTTTCTTTTTCTTTTTTTATTTTTATTATTTTTTCTTTGTTTATTTATTTACTTATTTATTTATTAAAGATTTCTGCCTCCTCCCTGCCACCACCTCCCATTCCCCCTCCCCGATCAAGTCCCCCTCCCTCATCAGGCCAAAGAGCAATTAGGGTTCCCTGATCTGTGGGAAGTCCAAGGACCACCCACCTCCATCCAGGTCTAGTAAGGTGAGCATCCAAACTGCCTAGGTTCCCCCAAAGCCAGTACATACAGTAGGATCAAAAACCCATTGCCATTGTTCTTGAGTTCTCAGTAGTCCTCATTGTCCACTATGTTCAGCAAGTCCGGTTTTATCCCAGGCTTTTTCAGGCCCAGGCCAGCTGGCCTTGAACTCAGGCTACTAGTAGCAGTGGGAATAAATCAGATAAAGGAGAGAGCAGTGAGCTCATAATAGAGTGGTCATTCTTTGTCTTGTACCTTCCCCCAAGTAGTGTGCTTCAAAGATAATGCCCAGTGAAAGTCTCACCCTGTTCTGCATAGAACTCCAGTGCTGTCCTTCTTTCCTACAACATCAGGGTTAGGGAAGGATCAGTTTACATAGTCACGCAGCAAAGTCACTTTTATCATTTTCTTCACATTTTATCTTGTTACTAGTTCTGGCAATGTCTCCTGCATGATTGCTTTAAGCATTGTATGATTCCTTCAGAGGGAATAGCACTCACTCCTAGGCACAAACTTCCTCCGAAGATTCTCCTGTGCACCTTGTGTTGAAGGTCTTCACAAAAGCTGAAAGAATGTTAATTCACTAGTGAGTACAATCTTTCCCTAATTACGTTTATATCATTTGTCTGTTCGTGGCTGCTTTTCACTTCCCTTTATTCTGGTGTATTAATCCTTCCATCCTTTGTGTCTTAAACACATGGCATTTTTCTGTCACTTTCTGAACAAGAGGAGTGGATGGGGGAGAGGGCAGAGGATTTTGGGAGACATGATGGGAAGAGTTGAGGGAGGAAAAAAATGTGGTCAGGGTATTAAATAAGTAACTAAAACAAACAAACAAACGTCACAATAGCCCATCCTTAGGATTTAAATTATTATTCAGAAAGGTGGAGATATCAGGGTTTTGATGAAGCCCATTAAGCGAAAACAACTTCCACCGATTAAAAAAAAATAAACTGGAATCTGAGTATTACCTCTAACTCTATGGAGCGATGACATTTTGATTTGCTTTAAAGATTAGAATATTGCATACTACTGTTTCTATCTTAAGATTCAGCACAGCTGGGTCTGACAATCAGCTGCCCAGTATATCATTTCTCAAGATAGCAGAATTACTTGAAGTCATGCAAAGGGAGTGAGAGGAATAAGTACTCTCCTAATAAGATATATATTCATATCTCCTAGAGTCCCCTTCCTCATAGACCTGCTAGCAAGGGTTCTACCATGAGGTATTGCTAACCTTGCCCATTTTTCTTACTATAGGCTTTCCTTTTTTCTCATTTGTATCTGGTCTTTCATTCACTCCCCCAACCCCAGTGACCAGACCTTTTCCTTAAACTCTGGGATTTCTCATTCTTTCTCTGAAGCTCACACCTCCTTTCTTTCCGCCATCAATCTGCTTGATGAACACATTGGCTGAAGATCCCATCTTTCTTGGACTATAACTTACAAAGGCAGGCCTTTCTCTCCTCGTCCTTCCATCTCCTTCTTCACTAAAGCTGCTGCTAGTTTTGAGATTCTCCCAGGAAAACCCAGTTCTATAATTAGGAGCCAAATTTGAAGCAAGCTTTAGTTAAATACTAATCTCGATGGGCTTTAGTTAGGACCACTTCCTTGGATTTCCAGCTTAGTGGCAACAAGACACAACAGGTATTGTAGGAGCTCTTTTAAGAAAACTCCATATGGCCACCATATTTTCCATGTGGCTTAGCTTTTATTTTTCAGGAACTTTAACTCTCAGCATCCTAGGAAGTTACTTGGTCCTCAGGGAGGTGGAGGTTGCAGGTTAACTATGGGTCTTACACTGCCAAAATTTTAGTGGATTATCTGCTGGTTTTTTTTCCTTCAAAGTTTAATAAAATTATATTTCAGCTTCCTTCTAAGAAAAAATATTATTAATTTTATTTTTATACTAATAATGGTGGGATAAGTCATAAAAGCATGTCATGAATTTGCTCTCCACCAATTTCAAAATGACTGCTAATAGCAATATAAATTTTAAAAATAGCATATCCAGACAAAAATGTAAACCTATTGTTTTCAGTAGAAGGATTTTAAAACACTTAATGATAAATGCTTCTAGAGAGATTTTAACATGCTTCACAAATGATCTGAAACAGCACAGCGATTCTGCATGGAAACAATTATTATTCCTCAATGCTTTAAGAAAACAGCTTATACACCTGGATTTATGTTTTCATACAGCTTCTTTATTCAAACAAAAGCTTTGGGGATTGAAACCCAATAGCATCAAAAAAAAAACCACTAAAACAGCCTTTTAGTTATAAATATAATTACACTAATATTAAAGTTTTTAGCATACAGTTCATTCTATTTCCCATCTTTACCCTTTAATTTGAAGTCATATTCTCAGGTTGAAGCAATTGAAATTCACTGAAGAAATTAAATTCTTATGTCAAATGACAAGATTTCTTGGTTTGAAACATAGGAGTGCAGGAATCTTGTTCAGGGAAATATAAATGGTGTCAAATTACCATTATTATTGCCAAAGCATTTATAAAAGATATTTTTACTAAAATATATTCAAATTTGACACTGCTTTGGTGGATTTGAACATGTGAAAGAACCTAATGTGGATAATGTAGCATGATTAATAAAAACCCAGAGATGGAAATTGGGGTTCAACCTGAAGGTCAGAAAAGCAATACAGCCAGTCACTGGCTTTTACCTCTATCTCAGTTGAAAATGGTGATCCTGCCTCCAGGATTCTAAGCATGAGACTATAGGAGAGCTGTCTCCTCCTGTTTTATAATCTTCTCTAGTTCTGGGATTAAGGGTGTACATCACTACCACCTGGTTTCTATGGTAAGCTAGTGTGGCTACTGGGATTAATGGTGTGTGTCATCACTTCCTAGTCTGATGGCCATTGTAGCTGTTTTACTTTTCTGACCTTCAGGTAAACTTTTCTTATTAAAATACAAATGAAATGCTGCTACAGATATGCATTATAATAAACAAAGCTCAATCATTTAGTGACTATGTTTGCAAGAAAATCATAGTAGAGACTGGGTTGAAGTCTTAGATTCTAAGAAGAAACTGGCATGGAAGCAGTTTTTCATCCTCCGCACAGAAAGGACCCATTTTGTGGCAGTCAAAGATTCTGAGATTTCATCTTACTCCTGTAAGCATGGACACGCATGTCTGTGTGTGTCTCTGTGTGTGAGCGTGTGCGTGGGTGTGTGCATTCATTCCTGTGTTCACAGAATCCAGAAGACAATACTGGATCTCCTGGAGCTCAAGAATTGTGAGACACCCACAGATGCTGGGAAATAAATATCAGGCTTCTTCAAAATTAACATGAGCTTTTAATTGATAAGCCCTCTCCAGTCCGACAATATTTTTAAAACTTCAATTTTAACATATGTATGCGGGGATGCCAAAAGTCCTTCGCTCCGTAGCTTTATCTATTTTCATTGTTTCCTGGAAGTATTGGATTGTGATAACTGAATTAAAATACAAGATACCCACTCACTCTGCGAGACATGCAAAACCACTTTCAGATGCGTTTTCCCAACCTCCATCATTCCACACTCCAAGTGAGGTAAGCTTCATCACCTTCTATGGAAGGGCAATATACCCACGTCCTCCGGGTTTGCCAACGAGCAGTTCATATTGAGTGGGAGGTGGTCACTGATGGAAATGAAAATAAGACTGCCACAGCCCAGGCTGATGATTCACGAATCCAAACAGGCAGGCAAAATCACCTCTTTAAAGTCCTGCATTTTCAGGTCAATAGTTGGAAATCAAAAAACACTGAGTCAGAGTTTTGAGCAGTAGTGATTCAATGGCTTTCTTTGTAAATTTCTTATCCCAAGACTGTAACAAAATTTTTACTAGCATATGGGGCTCAAATTTAAAGCTTAGAATGATAAATTAGACCTAATAAGATCAAATTTGGAAAATTAAGACACAGTTAAGATACATTTTTCTGAGGATAACTTGATTTTAACAAAAATCTATTCTGCCTCTCATAGAAAGTTTAATTCACAAATTATCTTGTAATATGAGAAACATCTTTGGTATGAGCATAAAGTATATTAATTATGGATAAATAGTAAAAATTATAAAAATGGAGACAAATAGTTACATAACAACAATAAAAATATTGGTCAGGATATGCCCAGCAATATTACTCTAACAAAATTCACGGTGATGAATTTCTATGGAAAGAAAACATGTATGGAGAAATAATTAAGATTTTGATGGAATGAGTTAGATACTGACTGTGACATTTCAACAATTAGAAATAAAATTTGGAAATTTGAATTATTAATTATTATTCCAGGAGAACATAAAGATTGAATGAAAATGATGTAAGGGCTTCATCACCGAAATTGGCAATAATATGCAATTTAATTATCTTAGTTCAAGGAATGAGAGCTAAGAGAAATTATCAAGAATATGAAACAATGAATGTTTTATTCTTCTAAAACAGGGTAAGCAAATTGTATTTGACTCCATATATTTTATCTTCTTGAGCTATCTATTTTATATTCTTAAGTTATTTATTGGTATCCATGTAATAGTAATTCAAAACACAGCATTAAATAATTTGATATTAGTTGTACCTTTTGAACCTTATTGTTGCATGGAGCAGGCCTGCTTGTTTGTTCCAGCTATCTGGCTAGCTTAGCCCTGAAATAACATCACAAAAACTGTATTAATTATAACACTGCTTGGCGCATTAGCTCTAACTTCTTATTGGCCAACTCTTACATCTCAGCTTAACCTATTTCTATTAATCTGTGTATCACCACATGGCTGTGGCTTACTGGGAAAGGTTTGACATGTCTGACTCTGGTGGCTTCACAGTGTCTCTTCATCTCTCTGCCTTCCTTCTCTTGGCATTCAGTTCTGTTTTCCCAGCCAACCAAAGTTCAGCCATATCAAAAGGCCAAGGCAGTTTTTTCATTAACCAATGAAAGCAACACAAAGACAGAAGGACCTCCAACACCAGCTTATGTATGTTATTTAAAAAAAAGTTATTATCTTTTACTTTGGAACTTCATGTTTATTTAAATATTTTCAAAATGTTGCACATGTGTGTTTCACTGATTTGCTTTTTTTTTTTAAATCTTGGTACTTACAGTATTTCTTACTGTCCAGAAGATTAACAGGAAAAGCCTCGTGTAAAAAACTTCCCCCTGTGAGAAAGTTGTAACTTCTCCACTCCAGATGAGATATTTACCAAAAATCACTGGCAAACTCTCCTTTTATCCCTTTTGTATGTATTCTGTGCCTTATTCTTTCCAAACCCACAATATCTGCACATATGTTTTACTTTCACAAATACACGGAATCCTACTCATTCAAGAAACTTTATTTCCATTCCTTATGCCTAGTGCAACTGCAGGTTTAGGAAGCAGAGAGAAAACCAGATGAATGTATAACAAGGAAACAGGGGTATCTGCAGCTGTATAATATTTAAACTTTATCATTCATGAGAACAGTCCTTGGGCTCCTGCAGGATGTCTAAACACCTGGTAGATGAGAAAGAAATGCAAATCGGTTTAAATATTTTAATTCACTTTGCTCAGAGAGTCAAAATATTCAACTGTATAGTCATAAACTAAATATATGGTCTGCATAAGATATTTTCTCCTAACATCTTCTTCAGTAAATGGTCCCAAAGCAGTTTTAAATACCTAACATCCTAATTTGGAGGTACTTATGAAGATATATCTAGTGGTGTTACCCAAACCTGCACAAGAATTGTCTAAAACGTCTTTCAATCTTGTATGAAAATGGAAATCTAAAGACATTGTGTGTCGGAGAGACTGTAAAGAGCTGAAACATGCATTACAGAAGGAAAATTATTTTCAGAAGAAATTCTCAGGACCATTAAAAACTAGCATTGTGTCTAGGCAGAAAGCAGTAGTAAGCAAATCACCAACTACTTCTCTTCCTTTTTCTGCATCAGATATTAAAACAAGAATGTTGGATTAGATAAACCATCAAATCTCCAAATTTTCTGTTTGCTGATTGTGTTGTTCACCTTTCTTTAATATATTTGCTTCTAAAATGTTTCCACAAAAGCTCCCCTTCTATGAAAATCAAACCATGAGAAAAAGAAAAAGAAAAAGTATGTTAAAAACACCTATATTAAATAAATAAAAAAATCTGATTAATAAAAATTTGTTTTATTTAGAGCAACCATGTCCCATTTAAGAAAGAAGAATCTATGATGGAGGGAAAATATACCAAAAGTTTAATATTTTAACAAAAATATTAAAAATAAGTAGAATACATGTTACTACAAGTATAGAAAAAGGAGCACTCAGGTTGTATCAATTAAAAATTATATTGTGTAAAGATCTACTAATATGGGAATGAAATAATTTAGCTTCTCTGCTTTAATTCAACAGTGATTTGCGGAAACAAAACAGAACAAAACATAAACTGGAAAGCAAGAATAAGATGCTGAATATAGCCATGTTCCATGAATGATACAACATACAAATGATTTTATATTACATGCTTGCATAATGCCAATGCATACCATAAAATATGCATCACTTTATTATATATGCATTACCAAATAGTCACAAAATGGACAATCCATAAATGAAAACCAACATTTTATTAAATTTTTATGCAGACCGAGTGCATCTTTGTGCATTGAACTATTTGGAGGTCAATGACCTCATGTTCCTTTGCCCAAAACTCTGAGGTCATGAGAAATTCATAATGAGTTGGTTGGAAGCAGCACAGAAAAGAGAGTACACAAATTTATTCTTTTCTTGGTGGTCTGCAGTGAGACAATTATCCTGCCACCTTACCAAAGATTCCCTTAAGGCATACACTATAAAAGAGACTTTATTTGTACCTTCTTATGATAAAATAATTATAGATAATATTTTTCAATAATTTCATCTTTAATATTTTATTATATTCATATAATATGAATATATCTTGACAAATTTTATATTATATCATATCCCATGTTCCCAAGACTTGTTCCCATCACATCTGCCATCCAACTTTGTGCACTTCTTTAAAATTTATAAATATTACTTTTACTTTTTGACCCATTGAGTCCAATTGAATTTTTTAATGGTACTATTATCTAAGTGGCTTCTAAGTACTTATGTTTGTATCCATAAATTGGCGAAGCTCTCTTCTTCGGTCAGAGAAGCATCGTTTTGTATTTCATACTAGCTAATGAAGAGGGGCATTGTTTCTCAAAGTGCTGAAAACTTAGAGCACATTATTTTCATGACATCTTGAATTTTGCATGCAAATGGATGGAAATAGAGGACACTATCCTGAGTGAGGTAACCCAGACCCAAAAACATGAATATGGTATGTACTCATTAGTGCATTCTAGCCATAAACAAAGGACATTGAGCCTATAGTTGGTGATCCTAGATAAGCTCATTAAGAAGATGAACAGAGACTAGAGAAATAAGCATAACCAACAGAATACAAGAGATAGAAAAAGAATCTCAGATTCTGAAGACACCATGGAAAAAATGTCTCTTAAATTTGATTCAGACAAAAGTAGCAGACGCTGTTCACATTAGCAGGCTCTTTGTACAGGCATTAACCAGCATCAATTTTGTTCTTCTGTCTAGGACAGATAAAAGTTGAAACCCAAGCCCTTCCCTAACCTCAGACCTAGAGGACAAATGCTGCTTCATCTCTAGAGAACCTGAATCCATCAATGTATGTGCTGTTAGGCACAGGAATGTAGCAGTCAGGATTTTATCACAATGCAACACAAAGCTATAAATACCAGCAGCAAGTGGAGGACTGTTTGCGGAGCAGTAATCTACTAGTCAAAAGATATGTGACTTCTGGAGGCTTCTGGCTTCTTCCATTTTGCTCTGCATATTTCCAATTCATTTCTGTTCTTTCCATCCTGTTGCTTTAAGTTCAGCCCATGACTATCCTAGAAAAATCCTAGTAATAAATACTATATACTGAGCAAATATTATGTGACAAATGCAAAGCTGACTACTAGCATAAGCTCCTTTGAGGGGGATAGATTTTAAGCCATCTGAAAGATGATATGATTGAGCCCTACAATTCTAAGTAACTTTCTCAAGCATAATAGCTTAAAAATTATGATTTCAAGTTTATGCCAAGACTTCTGAATAAAGAGCCAGACAAAGTTTTAAATTCTTTGTGAGATGCTGGGAAGATGGTCTGGTTATTCATATGCTTGACTTGTGTATGTGGAAACCTGAATTCGATCTCCAGCATTATCCACATAGGAAGGTGGATATGGGAATGTATAGTAGGAATTCTCATCCTGGGCAACAGAAACAGGAGAATTCCTGTTGTTCATTGGAAAACCAGTCTATTAAAATCGCTGGCTTCCATATTCAGTGAGAGAGCCTGTCTCAAAAATGAAGGTGAAGAAACAGTTAGTAACCAATGTTGACCTCTGGTTGCCACTCACACTCATATGTGTTAGTGCACAGACATCTGGCTGGGTGAACACATACACAAGAACATGCACACATACACATACTGTTTACTAATATAGTAATATGCCTTTAGTGTAAGAATTTGAAGCATTTAAAACAGAAAAGGAATAGCTTTTAGTTGTCAGTTTGTTGATATTCATCAAAGTCTAATTTGAGCAAAAATTAAAAAATAGAGGAGGAGGAAAACAGGAAGAAAACAAATAATTAATTTTGGAAGTATATCTTGGAGGCCATGGGAATGGGACTGGGAATGTATATGATAAACATATTGTATGAAAATATCAAGGGATAAAACAAGATGTTTTGAAAAAACAAATGTTCAAATTAAGTGAAGTTAAGTAATATTAAATTTATTGAACTTGAATTGTGATATCTACCAATACTCAAGTAAATTCTAGCAATTTGTGTTTGGCACATATGTCTCTCTACTTGAATTTTATGAAGTGATTTCTTATTGCAATAAAGAGAGAGTAAGTAAGTGGGACAGAAATGACATCATTGAATTATAATTCTTTTCTGGTAAATAGCTGACATTCAGAGAGACAGCACATAGAAAAGTCACTGCCCATCTGATTAGGAGGAGTTACAATTGTAATTAAGGATAAAACACTTTGGGTCAATGTTAGTTGCTAATGGTTTTGTTCTGCACCGTGTCAATATCATTTGCTTTGCTTTGTATTTTGAAGGATGATGAGATAATTTTTTTTCCCGATGGATGAAATTATAGTGTGGTATGTGAGCATTAAGGTCATGCTAGACATTTTTCACAAAGCAGCACAGAACATTTCATCCACAAGTATCCCTCTTATTGGGAGATTGCACTAAGGGACCATTAAAATGGTCAAAGCAGTTTCTGAGAGCACAACAGAATCTTTTTATACACAATTTCTGCTCATCGCCTTTCAATCTGAGAGCAACCAGAGGGAAAAAATCCATTATATAATGGTTTTTAGAATGACGAAGAGGTTGTGTGAATTGTCTTGATTTTAGAAAATATCAAAATCAGTGGTCATTTGCTTGCTTATTGTGTATTCCCAGGTTATTCAGGGAGACCATGCAAATAGAACGTGACAAAAGAAAATCACATTCTCAGTATGTCTGATGTGACATCCATGAGTATTTTCAGGGCAAATTGTTTAGCACTGGTCCACCATTCCCAGCCTTATTCTTTTGTACATCATTCTTTGTGTATGGTTGAGGACTTGTGTGCTTTTCCCTGTCCAGTTGGTTCCATTCTTCTTCAGCTAACTTATGAGCAGTCATGTTGGTAAGACTTTAATGGATGTGGATTCTGGTATTACTAAGAGATGCAACATACATATATATGTGTGTGTGTATATATATATATATATATATGTACATGCTGAAACTATTTTTTAAAAAGGCCATTATTTTGGAGGAAAGTGGAGAGGGTATACTAAAGGGTTTAGAGAGAGTAAAAGAAATATAGATTTATTGAAATTAAATTCATAAGCCTCTAGTAAACAAGCCAACATTATAAATAAGCTGAAAACCTAAATTGCCTGTAATTAATTATATCCAAAATAACTAATAGACTAAACTTTCTGAAAGTATCTAGCATTATAAATTATGTACTAGTGGCTGTTCAAATCTTTTGCATCAATTTTGTTAAATGGCACAAATATTTCTACTTTACTCCTTGCAAAACCAAAGAAGACTGTGTTCATCTGACAAAAAATTACTGTGAGTGTATAAAATATTAGAAGGCAAAAAGCACAATAGGAATTGTGACAGTAAAAATTGATGTTCTGAATCATAGGCTTTTAAGTAAAAATTAAATATTCTAAACAGTAGTAGGAGAGAGTCATGAGCAAATAAATAGGTTATGTCAAAGCTCATCTCTGAATACTTGTGCATTTTCTTCATAAATATAGACAAAAAATCCATACATCTGTTAGTTCATATGATAGTAAAAGTCATTCAGTAGTTAAAATCAATTTTTATTTTATTTTGTTTAAAATAAATTCAATAGCTTTGTAGAATATTAGCAATGTCAGAAGTTTTGATTAATGAAGCAGGCATGTTTGTCATGTACTAATATTCAAATATAACTTGGATTATATAAATACAATGATGATAACTCTAACTTCTTCATATTCTATCTTTGGGAACTGTATTTCTCTAAGTGTTCTCAGTGTGACTTGAATGTAATCTCTCAAGAAGCCACTCATTCAATCACAGAAATGATTTTTTAACCAATTCACAAGATCTTCAGAGTCAATGCATTCTGGAAAAGTATATGTATTAATGTATAAAAATGTTAGATACAAAATGAATATAATTAGAACAAAGGTAGGCATAAAGATGTTTAATACTAATTGTGAAGAAAATTGTCATGTTAGAACTTTAGAAAAACAATTTTATACTTTCAAGAACATAGAAGAGAAGTAATTATAAGAAGATAGTACTAAACTATAATTATTGGTTATTGTGCATTTGAAATTAGATGGTTAAAAAACCTGCTTAGATAGAGATTATAAAAATTAATGATACCTCTTTGATTTGTAAATGGAAAATAATAAAATGTAAATTAATTGCTGATGGATTAACATGATTTATATTTCGTTGAGCAATGTATACATGCATAAATTACACAAAACTTTATTCCCTGTGCAATAGTCATAAATTAACATTAAGTTACTGTTACAATTAAATTCAATTTGTTGATAATTAATCCCCTGAAAAAGTAATCAGTACCTCATAAGTGTTTAAAATTCTGTAATTTAGCATGTATATCTGGTGTTTGCAATTGTGTGACATAAGTAAAGAAATATCATAGTATTTTCTGCCTAAAATTAAGAAGTCATTAATATTTAAATTTTAAGAGAGAAAAAGTTAGTTTTAATTGTTTTTATTCACTTTTTAAAAAGATTTGTTCATTATGGACACACTGTTCTTTCTGCTTGTATGCCTCCATGCCAGAAGAGGGCACCACATCTCATTATAGATGGTTGTGAGCCTCTATGTGATTGTTGGAATTGAACTCATGACCTCTGGAAGAGCAATAAGGGCCCTTAACCTCAGAGCCATCACTCTAGCCAGTTTATTTCAATTTTTAATTGTATGATTAACTGAAACCTACTTTATTTGTATCATAAACATATGCATTACAAATAGAAACACAATGGCAAGTTTGAGAGCACAGTAACATCTTGCTAGTTCTCAATGAAGGCTTTGTTTTTGAAGTGTGTATTTAATTAACTTGAATTGGAAGATTTGAAGTTTTGAATATTTTCGATTCTCTAAGTTATTTTTCCTTAAAAATACTATATTCATGCTTGAATACTGTGCTTAAAATTTATGAAACATTTAAGGCTAATGTAACATGCAGGTAACTCATTCCATGTTGAAATATAAGTCAAGCAAAAAGAAGATAATTTTTCAATATGAAAAAGTACAGCACACCTTACTATTAATTTTCCATGTTCAGGTGTACTGAGCATCCATGGAAAAAAGTTAAAATGCACAGAGGGATTGGTTGAAGCAGGTTCTGCTTTCCTCACTACTTGAGTGGCATCAGTTTGCTATGATTTTAGTTATTTCACTTGTTACTAAGGAAAACAGTAGTCTCATATAAAGATTATGTTGAGAATAAAATCACTGTTTTTAACATTTGTCAATCAGGGAGCTCTGATGGCCTTATCAGAAATTTAAGTGCCATTTGTTTTTTAGTTCACATGCCTATGAAATTAATTGCTTAAGAAGAGGCCACAGTCCTAAGATCCTCGAGAAACCTGAAACTACTCCACTAGTTTAGAGATATTACCTTCTTCTTTATATGTATTTATTGGATCTTAAATGTAAGCACAAGGAAAGGATGTCTCTGGTCTATTTTGGAAAATACTTAGGAACAATTTAGAAAAAAGGAATGGTATTACTTTTAAATTTACTTGATTTTATATGATTATTTGAGTTATACATTTGTAAAACACCAAGCATCTCATGAAACAGGCCATTTCATAGCACCAACTTGCATTTCATTATATGTTATATTTATTTTTATGTTTAAGAATAATAACAATAAATATTAACAATAGTCTAGCAATTAAAACCAAATATATAAACAGAGTAGAGGCAAAATTTATAGTAAATGCAAAATTCCAAAAATTATATTTTGTGGTGTTTGATATTTTTTTTTTTTTTTTGGTTTTTCGAGACAGGGTTTCTCTGTGGCTTTGGAGCCTGTCCTGGAACTAGCTCTGTAGACCAGGCTGGTCTCGAACTCACAGAGATCCGCCTGCCTCTGCCTCCCGAGTGCTGGGATTAAAGGCGTGCTCCACCATCGCCCGGCATGTTTGATATTTTCTAAATGATACATAGCATAAACAAAATATCATTACCATTATCAAATCTGCCCAATAACTGTATTTAAATATGTACATCACCCTATAAAAATACAATATGCCTAATGATGGTAAAGAGAATATGTATTGAATATGTAGAATTTGAGTAAGTTAAGACATATACTTTTAAGACTGATTTAGAATACAGTTTACCCCCTCCTTATCATTTAATATGTAGTGGAATCCTGCAGCATTTATTTCCTCTTAAGGTGAGAAGAATTTTGTTAAGATGTGAAGAATTACAAAAACTATATATAGAGAAACAAACATTTTAATGACAATCAAATACAACTTTTCAATGAGTAAAAATGGGAGTTTAAGATAAGACTAATCAAACTAGTTTTTAAAAGTTTTGAATTTTAAACAATTATAGCAAAGTAAAAATGTTTCATTCACTATAAGTTATAAATAAATAAAATATCAATAAATGTAAAAATTACCATTTTAACTTCACTTTGTTTACTAATTAAAAATGTCATCATGAATATAAATTTGCTTGACTAAAACACACATCTATCCATACATGTAAGTCACTAAAATAAATCACAGAATATCTTTTGAACCAGTCAAAACATTAATTGCCTAGTTTTATATATACAAGCTTGCAACATCAAAAATTTAAAATACTTTAAATCTTAATATGTAGTAAATAAAAATCTCCTTTGGAAGCCAAGGACAATGGCACGGGGTTTTGATCCTACTTCATGTTCTGGCTTTGTGGGAGCCTAACCAGTTTGGATGTTCACCTTCCTAGACCTGGATGGAGAGGGGAGGTCCTTGGATTTTCCAAGGGGCAGAGAACCCTGACTGCTCTTCGGACTGGAGAGGGAAGAGGAGAAAAGTGGAGGGAGGGGAAAAGGGGCGGGAGAAGGGGGAGGGAAATGAGAGGCTGGGAGGAGGCGGAAATTTTTTTAATTTTTTTTTCTTTTCAATAAAAAAATAAATAAAAATAAAAATCTCCTTTGTCCTCGAGATCTATTATCATTTACATGTATTAAGTGTAGTTTTTAGGTTTAAAATATACTTAGATTTTATTTGAAAACTATTCTGTCTCATATAAATCAGAATGCAAAAACAAAGCAAAGTAAAATAAAATAAAATAAAACAGCATCATCAAAACAGCTGTAAACAACAGCAAATTCTGGTGAAGATACATGTGTGTAGTTTAAATACATGTGTGTAGGGAGATAACTAGACAGCTTTCTCATAAACCTCGAGATAGAACTACCATGTGATCCACCGGCACCATTTTTTCTTCATACCCAAAGAATCTCAGTCAGCACCTGACAGGTGTCATTTATTGCTGCTCCGTCACAGTAACTTTTAGATAAAATTTCACATGATGAATGACCATAAAGGAAATGACTGGATTAGTTGTAGTTCAGTAAAAAAGGAAAAGTAAAATTCTCCATTTGGTAGAAATAAACTGTTGAGAAAATAATGGAAAGCACAGACAAGTATTCTTTAAAATATTTCTATGTTGTTTATAAGTATATGCTGTCTTAAAGATGAAGAATAATTCTTCATCCCTAAGTGTTATATATATGTAATATTTTAACAATTTTATAATATTTAATATAGTGATTTATATTATATATATTTAATTATTTAACTTTAATTATTATATATCCATATGCTTACTTTCTAAAATACAGTATAGAATGAGGAAAGGAAAATGTTCTTTACTGTGTAGACATTTGACAAAGAAAGGCAAGCACTTAGAAATTCAAGGTTGTAATTAGCAATGATCATTATGCTCATGACAAGAATGTGTGAGCTGATGTGATACGATTGTGAGAATAGCTCTATAAATTTGTGCATATGTAACTATAAATAACAACTAAATAACTATGTGCTCAGTAGTTGTATACCAGCAAGAGTCTACAGTTAGGGCGAAGCTGAGAAGCTATCAGTAAAAATTGCCACCATGCAATGACAATACAGGATCATTTAAAAAATGGCAACTATGGAAGTTATTACTCTGAAGAAGGAAATCTCACAAGATACAATAAATGACCAAATTTCCCAATATGAAAAAGAACATGTAAAAATTTTATCTTCATAATTCTTAGTCATTCATAAGCCGGGCGATGGTGGCGCACGCCTTTAATCCCAGCACTCGGGAGGCAGAGGCAGGCGGATCTCTGTGAGTTCGAGACCAGCCTGGTCTACAGAGCTAGTTCCAGGACAGGCTCCAAAACCACAGAGAAACCCTGTCTCGAAAAAAAAAAAATTCTTAGTCATTCATTTTAGTAGGCAGGGCAATAGTGTCTCCCTGGAAACTTTGGTTGAAATTCATTGCAATCACTCATCAAAGGAAAAAAAAAACAGGAATTGCTTGCCATGAATGTTTTTAAAATCATGCATGTCTTGAAAAAGGCATGTTATACAAATGATTCAAACAGTCAATCTTAAAGACTTTCCAAGAAAAAAAAATGGTCTTGTGCATTAAAAATACAATCAGTTGAGAACTTTTCACAGTTCTATATAGTTTGAGTTGTTATACCAAGAAAGCAGCATGTTTTGAAACGATATTGCCCTGAAAGGCTAGATATGCTCACTAGTGTAATATGTCATAGGAATGTACTAGCCAATTTGTGACTAGATTTAAAACTTGATCTTTTATGGGAAGTGATAACATATCTTACATTGCAAACTTGGTCCAACGCTATTGCACAAAGGTTGTAAATAGTACGAAGGAATCCATGATCCATGGTTTACTCTATGGACATGTTGTCAAACTGCCTTTTAAAATACTCAGGTAAGTACCATAGACTATTGTTGACCTCAATCTTGGTCAGATAAACCTCTTTCTATAATGAGCAATGCTTAAAGTACAAATAGATAACTACTTAAAATGCTGATGAAGAGAGAACTTTGAGTCCTCATCTCTAAACAGGACATCGGTATCACCCACTACGGCTCATGAAGCACTGCACCACAAAATGTACCAAGATAACAAAAGACAGGGAATGGGAACCTATAACACGCTAGCATTTGTATTTGGCATTATCTTTACATTGATGAATGCATAGCAGTCCTAAATATAGATAGAAGACCAAAAGCATACACATGCATATATGCACACATAGAGTAATATAATTATTTTTTAAATAATGGCTTGATAAAATAAGATTATGTATCTCATTAAACTGTCTTTTTGCTGTTTTACTATGTCATTAATTTGATCCAATGTAACTTTAAGATATTATACACCTTCTGTAAAATCTACACTTAAAGTAATTAGTATGTCTTAGAGTGGCCAGTCTAAGTCCTCACCTTACCAAATTGTCTCGGTGATATTGCTAAATATATTTGGATATTGCAGAATACAAATTATATTTAAAAGAATTATCTAAATTTGCTTAGCTCATGAGTGTGTTTGTGTGTGTGTATGTGTGTGTGTGTGCATGCACACACATCTATTAACCTTAGATTGAAGAACTAAATGTAAAGGAAATATGAGAATACCTGAAAAACTCTCCCTTCATAAAATTTAAAATCAAATAATTCCAAGAAGTTAATCTTAATATTGTGTTTTGACTACAGTAAAGTTTTTAAATTCCTGAAAATTCTAGTCCAAAGTTTGTCACCTGTAGTTACTTCTCGACTTCCCCAGAGCAAAGATCAGCCTGACATACAGTTATGGTTGACTAAGCATAACAATGAAATTGAGTAGAAGTAGGCTGCCCTCATGGTTATGAACAAGAATGGCCCACCTTTCCTGACATTTACTGCCTTCTGTGGCTTCACAAGTCTTTCTTCTCTGCTGGGTTTCTTTGCAGCAGACACAGAGTAAAATTTCCCAAGTGATTATTTCTTTTTTAAACTGGCACTACAAAAGAGCAGCTTTCATTTTTTTAAACTGCTATGAGTTTCAACACGCAGTCAATGCCACAAACATAAATGTCTCTGCAGAAGTCATCTTTCCATGCCCTTTATTGATATATATCGGAATCCCAGAAAACATAAAAAAAAAAAGGAAGGGCAGTAAAGACTTAGACATTGTCAAAGTGAAAACGCACCCTGCTGGTAACTTGTTTTCAATGTTATTGAAAAATGAGACTAAGTGGAGAAAAGTCATGCAGAGATATGACTCTGTTAGAATTTAATGTGGGGCAAATTTGCACAGTATCACAAGAAGATAAATTTCATAGACATGCTTAGAACTTGCCACTCATTTTAGAATAAGAACTCATTATTTTCTCCAATTGTTACACTAGTAACTAAATAGAATTGTTTCTCCCCTCACATTTGCAGAATATTACAGTATATATGAAAGCAATTAGAATTAAACATGATTAATCATAAATTGTATATGAGATTAAAAATAATATATGTTATATAAAACATTATCTTAGTATTTTCATATTAATTTATTTACTTAAGTTTCATTCAAATTATGAAATAGAAAAATAAATTGATTATTATATAAAAAGCAACTTTTGTGAACATTATTTTAGTGTCACTGCTGAGAAATAGTAGGATTTCATGTACATGTCTTTTTCTAATTATTTAATTTTCACTTTATCTTTAAGCAGAGTACCTTTTCATTTTAAACAAGTAGATAAAGACTATTGATGTTATTTATAGCAGTATTCATGTTGTCACTTTTTAACTCTCTGTTTTGTCTTGGCTATTTTTATTACATTTGAAGTTCAATGACATACAAGATTTTGAATATTCAATGCATATAATTTGATGAGGTTTGAGGTTAGTACATACCCATGAGCTCATCACAACAATCAATGCCACAAATACACATTTCAACTCTCAGAGGTTTTTTTTTCTGTCTTATTTTTTATTATAACTTTTGAAGGTAAGATCATACAAGAAAGTGTTATTATTTAAAATAAAGTACAAAATTAATGCTTTGTCCTCATTTAGTAAAAATAAAATAACTGTTTCTTTTTATTATACCCTTTTTCTGCCTCTAATTATTCTGCCAGTTAATGATAAATAAGAAAAAAAGTATAAACATGAGAACCTAGCAATAAATGCACATGGCTATAATTAATCATTGCGTGTTGCCTTTTAATGATACGAAGTTTAGCTAATATAAGACTAAATAGCATTCGTGAAATAGGATTCAATTCTAGATCAATTAATTTCTTCTGACCGCATTGCATTCTCAAAGAATTTAAAGAAAAACAATCAAAGAAGTGTTTTCCACTTGCCAGGCAAGGTTGATTATTTTTTCTTATATCCCTCTTATTACTTAAAATTATGCCATGACTTCATTTGTTTGCATAATAGTAATGCCTCTTGCATGTAGCTTATCTGTTTCTTTTTCTTCCTTTCTGTTTTCTTTTATTTATTTATTTATTTATTTATTTATTTATTTATTTATTTATCTTATTTATTTATTGCTCTGGATGTTTCTTTTTCATTCATCCTCCCAATTTAAAAATTCTCACCGTTTTTCATGTTATCTTTTCCAGTACCAAATTCTTTATCTTCTGGCCTCTATTGTTGAGATCCAAAATAGATACTTCATACTGCAGGCTATACTGAAACTTTTTATTTAGAGACTTTCTTTGTTGTTTAATAGTTTTTATGGTTCTGCTGTTTTCTGGATCCATCTATTTCATCTTTTAAGTTTGCCTTTGGACTGACCTTTCATTTCACATCCTAAGTTGGGAAAATTGCTCATATGTTGTACTTTGCACTTCTCAGACTTTGTGTGGTTATGATATCTTTATGGTGTCATTATACATATCTGAATAAATTGGGTGGATACTTCTGTATAAAGTTGAAAACATTTTCTTTGTGTTCTCGGTGCTATCATTTCTTCTTTGGTTTGCATACAAAAGTCTCATAGCAATTATATTTACCAGAAAATACTGAAAAAACACATACATTCAACATAAACAGACATGAGATTGAAGGACCTTTCTCATTCTTCTTCCTGCTCCACTGTTGACTTCACAACTACTCTGTACTGTGGCTCAAGGATGCCTCTCAACTTCCTTGATGTGGGATTCTCCTCTGTATGCTGTGAATACCATTCGTTAATATACAAATTGTCTTGGGCCTGTGCAGGAAATAGAGGTACGTGGGAAAAACTAAGTAGAATGCTGGGAGAAAGAAGGGGGAATTAGGGAGAAGCCATGTAGCCCCTCGCCAGAGAAAGATGTTGAACAGAACTTTACCTGGTAAGCCACTGCCAAGTGTCGATACACAGATTAATAGAAATAGGTTAAACTAAGATGTAAGAGTTAGCCAATAAGAAGTTAGAGATAATGGGCCAAGCATTGTTTTAAATGCTATAATTTCTGGTCTGCGCTGCTATGAAAACAGCCAAGTAAATGTTCTGGTGGTATGAGTATGTATCCTTTGGGTATATGCCCAAGAGTGGTGCTGCTGGGTCCTGGGGTAGATTGATTTTCAGTTTTCTGAGAAATTGTCATTATTTGATATTTTGATGTCTAGTTTCTTGAGATTTTTGTATATTTTGAAGAACAGTTATCTGATGTGGTAAGGTTAGTGAAGATCTTTTCACATTCTGTTGGTTGCCATTTTGTCTGATTGACTGTTTCCATTTTCCTAAAGAAGTTTCTAAGTTATAGAAGGTCCCATTTATTAATTGTTGCTCTCACTCAGTGTCTGTGCTACTGGTATATATAGGAAGTGGTCTCCTGTGACCGTGATTTAAAGAATTCTTTCCACTTTTTCTTTTTTGAGGTTCAGTTTGCTGGATTTTTGTTGAGATCTTTGTGTCCATTTTGATTTGAGGTTTGTACATGAGGATAGATATGAATCTATTTACATTCTTCTACATGTTGACAATCAGCTACTCAAGTAACACTTATTTAAGATGTTTTCTTTTTTCCATTGTATAATTTTAGCCTCTTTGTCAAAACCCAGCTGTTCATAGGTATGCAGATTAATATAAGGGTTTTCTATGCAATTCTGTGTATAATTCTGATAGGTCTGCCTATATGTTATGCAACCTTTTTATTTGCAGCTCTTAATAATCTTTTGTTTTATGTACATTTAGTGTTTTGATTATTATATGGTGAAGTGATCTGTTATTTGGTCCTGTCTTGTGGTGGTCTGTAACCTTCTTATATCTTCATAAGCATATAATTCTTTCATTTGGGAAAGTTTTCTTCTGTGATTTTTTTTAATGTATTTTCTGTGCCTTTGAGCTAGAGTTCTCCATTATTTTTAGGTTTTATCTTTTCATGGTGTCCCAATTTTCTTAACACAAATTATTGCATTAAGAATTTGTTGGATTTAACATATTCTTTGACTGATAAATCTATTTCCTCTATTATATCTTCATCTCCTAAGATTCTCTCTTCCATCTCTTAAATCTATTGGTTATGTTTGCATCTATAGCTCCTGTTCATTTACTGAGATTTTTCATTTCCAAAATTCCCTCTGTTTGTGTTTCCTTTATTGCCTCTATTTCAATTTCTAAGTCTTAAACTGTTTGATTCACCCATTTGATTGATTTTTCTCTGTTTTCTTTTAGAGATGTATTGATTTCTCCCATTTTTTAAATCTTTTCCTCCATTTTTTAAAGGAATTTTTTTTCTCCATAAGGTTGTTTGTCATCTTCATAAAGTTATATTTAACGTTGTTTTCTTCTGATTTTTCTAGGTTAGGATGGTCTGGTCTTCCTATTGTAGGACCATTAGTTTCTGGTGTCGCCATATTGCTCTTTAGGTTGTTGAATGAATTCTTGCTTTGGTGCCTACTCATCTCTTCCTCGGGGTGGTGCAGGCAGTAGCTTTGCCTCTTGGTTCAATCTTTGTAATCAGTGTCTGTGTCTCAGGAAGCCTCTCTTGAACTGACCCTGGCAGTTTCTGTCTGTGTCTCAGGGAGCCTCTGAAGTCTCTTGGGGATGAGTGGATTTAGGGAAGGGGGCAGAGTTGGATTTGTAGATTACAGGGTCTGATGGAGGGTATTGGAGCAGCCTGCCTACAGGATGCTTGTGCCTTGGTTACTATGGCAGCTCAGGTGAGTGGGGGAGGGGCCCGTGGTTTTACCCTGGGGCCTACGGCCAACAGACGGGGCTTTTCAGCTGTGGGGGCTGGACCCTCATCTCTTGATCCATTCTGTGTGATTACAATACCTGGCTGAGAATGTCTTTTAAATAGTTTTTAATCAATTTATATCATTTATCTGACTTTATTTATACTAATATTCTGTGCCTTAGGAAGCCTTTACCTTACTGATGGACAATTTGTTTGCTATATTTTGCGATTCAAAAACAAATTCCTGGTTGCAGGTGTGTAACTTCAGAATAGATTACCAGATGTAGAAATTATAAATATTTATATATAGAAAGATGAGCTTGTGATATGTCAAAATCAGCTGTGCAGGAGCTATGTGATTTCATCTTCCACAGACTCTAGAAGAACATTTATTGTCCATGTTTTAGATTTATGGCAATTTCATGAGCAAGGAAGGTGTTTCATAACATAGGACTGATTTTTTTTAGAAGTCCAGCTATATTCATATTTTCAGAATCAATAAAGAAGGCCAGGGACATGGGTCTTTGTGTTTTCTTAGTACTCTTAATGCCCTAGGTTTGATCTCCAGCATGCAACATTTCATAAAAATATTAATTAAAAAACTGTTGAAAATAAACTACTAGTAATCACATTACCACATCTGATGGAGAGATCTCTACTTGGTTTTCTATTCAGATGCCCAAATCCTCCAGTACACCACAGTTTCAAATGCAATGAAGGTGCTCTGAGCCACAGATGATGGAAAACCTTGCTGGTCAAATGTCACAGTCTATCATGGTCTTGCAGCCTTTTCCAAAGTTAAATGACTCCCTCCCCTCCAGTGAGACTTCATGCTCTCTACCTACCCTTAACCAGAGAATGTCCCTGGACCCTGGACACTGACCTTATTTGAAAGCTATCTCTAAGCTTGGATGCTTTATTTATCCTTGGCACATTTTCCTGCGAGAAGCTTCCCCTTCTGGACATATGGTAACTAATATTTGTACTAGGAGATCTGCTTTAAGAGGACCCTGCTGCCAATATGAAGCCTTTGTTTCTCCTTATGCTCCCTAACACTGTATTTTCTACTGTTTCTGTACTCTGAAATAAAACTGAGCTGTTTCACCAGTGTTATCTTCCAGAGGGCTTTGTCAATCATACCCACGGGCATTTGAACCCTGTTCCCTGCTTCTGCTCCCTCTATCCTTGTGGACCAATACACAAAAAATCTCAAGGAAGAAGTAAAATCAAATCAACTGTTTTACAATGAGACATATTTGTTTGACAAATATGACACTTTAATGTATAAATGATATTGCAAAGTAAATGCATTTATAACTGGTATGAGAGTGTACAAGGCCAGCTTGTATAAGTATAGTTTCTGTGGTGTGTTGAGAAGTATAAAGTACTTGAGTAATGATTTGTTCTGAAAGCCAGTTTTTAAAACAACCTTTCTCAAAATTCCCATCAATACCACTTTAAGGTATATATCCAAAGAATGCTCAATCGTATCACAAGGACATGTTCTCAACTATGTTCATAGCAACATTGTTTGTCATAGCCAGATCCTAAATGTCCTTTGACTGAAGAATGGATAAGGAAAATGTGGTACATTTATGCAATGGAGAAAAAAAATACACAGCAGAAAAAAAAAAACTAATGGCATCTTGAATTTTGCAGGCAAATGGATGGAGCTAGAAAACATCATATTGAGTGAGGTAACTCAGACCCAGAAAGACAATTATCATATGTACTCACTCATAAGTGGCTTTTAGTCATAAAGTGAAGAAAATCAGCCTACAATTCACAATCCCAGAGAACCTAGACAACAGTGAGGACCCTAAGAGAGACACACATGGATCAAATCTACATGGGAAGTAGAAAAAGGCAAGATCTCCTGAGTAAATTGAGAGCATGGGGACCATGGGAGAGGGCTGAAAGGTAAGGGAGAGGAAGGGAGAGAAGAAGAAAAAAATGTAGAGCTAAATAAAATCAATAAAAGACTATGCATGAAGAAAGAATGATTTCATAAATGGGGTCAGTACTCACATGAAAGAACTCAGGATTCACACATGTGCAAATCCCTGGGGAAAATGGAATATACAGAGAGAATAGGCAGTGTATGGATCCTCTTTTGCTAATAGACATGGAGAAGGGAATAGTGGTTTTATACATCCTAAAAGAGATAGTAATGATGTGTATACATAGGTGTGTGATTTGATCTGATGTTAGAAAACTTAAGGCAGGGGAGGAATAAGAACTTCTCAAAGAGACATCCAGTCAGTCATTGTGTGTGTGTGTGTGTGTATGTGTGTGTGTACATTCACTTTATCAGAGAGAGAGGAAGAGATACAACACGAGCTTAGAACTATGGAGAAAGGATTCAAGTTTAAGTTCTTACTTGGGAAAGCAGAAGTAAAGAATATTCTGAAATCTCTGTGTTTGGAGGCAAATTCTTGTTTTTTTGCACTTTGAAATGCAAAATTGCCTTTATATTACCCATGCTATAACTTTACATGATTATAAAATTATTTGAAGAGATGGAGGTGAGAAAAAGTCTCTCATATGAGGTTTATTGTAACTATCTGAAGTACCAAAATATAAATATAAATACGTAACTTTAAATTTTTGATTTTAAAAGCTGGCAATGTGGACATGGAAGTTCAATATATACAAGATCATGAAACCATATTTTCAAGCATTTACTATAAATATATGCATGTATCTTATGCAAAATTTAGGTTTCCAGGAGTTGTGGTAAGAAATTTTTAACCACATTAAAAATTGTCATTTTTGCTTCACGTACACAAATTGCTAAAATCGTCAAGTGTCTTCCATTGTGAAGAACACTGTGTGATTCATTTTGGAAAGTTGAGCCTTTGAATATGCAGATCTAATTTGCATTAAAATGCAGTTATCTACATTGCTATTTTTGAAAGTCTGACTGTCAAAAGTGCATCTTACTGAATGGCTATTCTCTTTTAAATGACAGTTTGAGTGCATCAACTTTCAAAAATGGATTGATAATTATTGTCTCAAAGTCCAACATTAGAATTCATGACACTGGTGATCAATCTATCTGCATATAGTTGTGTGAACTTACAAGGATATTTTTTGGAATTAATGAATTCATTGACAACTGCTATGAACTCTATGTGGAAGTTAAGGAGCACCCAAATGCACTAGAAGGATGTATACATGGATCAGTACTTAGTTCTCTATAAATGATTTTTCAAAGAATATTGGCAGCTTACATGGTTTCACACATGATAGCCCAGCTTATCAGCATACAGAGATAACCTCATGATGTCACTAATACACCCTTTACTAACTAAATTGCTTCCAGAAGCAATTCCTTCATAATGAAGTCATGGACACTGAAAATACAAAAGGGAAATAGATAACTAAAATACAATGGAAAAGTATGGAAATATAAACATGAAAATTATGTGAAGCTCATAATAAATTATCTTAAAATATCTGTCTTTTGAGTATTACACACATACACACACACACGTACATTTAGCCTCTGGGAAATCATTTGCTCATCTTTTGAGCACCTACTGTTTTCTTGTCACTGTAGGCATTTGAAAGAGTGAACAAGAGACAGATTGTCTTTTATTTTGTGGACCTTTTAATCTAGAGTGACACTCAGATAATGAAACAACAAATACATCTCTCAGATGATGACAGGTGATAGGAGAGTGGTAGCAGCTACAGTGAATAGAGTAACATAGGAACACATCAATCAAGTGCTTAACAGCATGCCAACAAACCATACAGCTCGAAACTGCGGGATGCCGTTCATGGATTCCTTTCTCGAGCTGGACTGCCTCACCATATTAACTGAATGGCCGAGCTATGAAGCTCAGGCTCACCATAAAAGCAAGCAATGAAAGAATACAGAAAGCCAGCTCACTGCAGTTGAAGAAACAGAATTCATATACCATTCAATTTATTATTAAAATTATCTTCTTTATGCGCCCAATGATCCCTATAACTTATTTGAAGTTTATAGTTGTTAAAAAAATTAGAGTAACCAATGATAGACTCCTTTGGTCTTAATGAGACATGAGACATGATAAATGAATTATATTCTGAAAGTATTTACTTCTTTTGCTTCAGTTTGGCCAGTCCATGGGATTAAAGTGTATCAGTCACAGTCTAGTTACACAGATCCTTAAATTACTCTATGTCAATTGTGGGAAAGGTAGGATATTATAATGTGTGTTTAAGGAAATATTGAAATGAAGTACATTATTTGTAAAGCTATAAAATTTGTAAGAATAACATCTCTGAATTTGATGAATTATCAAAATTAACAAACATGAATATATACATGTATGTATGCATATATGGTAGATAGATGATGTAAGTATATATAAATATATATGGTAGATACATAGGTAAATAATTTTAAAATGTATCTATCAGATTTTTATAAATCATAAATTTCCTAAGGGACTAGTATTTAGAAAACTTTGTTTAGTTCTGTAATATCTAATATAGCAATGAAATATGTATAGAAACTTGAGAAATGGGGTTATTCTGGATTATGTGACTACTCAAAGGCTGAGAGTATTGTCAATGATGATAATGAATTCTGGTCAAGCATTCATAGTACTGTGACCCTGAAGATGGGGTCTGGAACCAGAAGCCAGTGATAAAGGTAGTCTCTGGAAAGTATTTGTGTTCTTGCTTGTAACCTTAGCAACTCTTTCAGTTACTTGGGTAACTAAAGGAGTTGGGTTTGTGATCTGCCTGGACTAAAATGAGACCTTGATTTAAAAAAAAAATAGAAATAAGTAACCCTCCATAAGGATAAGCCAAACACACTAATTGAAGCATCATCTATAAAACAAAAGACTGAGAAATTTGCATTTCATTTCTCTCACCGTTCCTAAACTGGTCATTCGTTCATTCTTGGTAATATGCTCAGGCAAGATATGTGTGAGGGAAATTTAATGTATGAAAAAATAAAAAGCAAAGGACATTTCAGTGTGACTGTTTAGTGCCCAAGAAAGTGCAAAGAGCTGACAAATTGTGCATTTTACATCATTGAGCAATTAGATATTCTTTTGTTAGATAGATAAAACCATGTTAAGGAAATAAGGGAAAAAAGTGAAATGTAACCAAGAATGATAAATGAATAAACAAAGTTGTTTTTTAATCAAATCTGTTAAAACCCACACAAAAACAATAAAGGTCAGCTATTTTCTCAGAACAGATTGATCTGAACACATTATGCACAACCATAATAGCATTACAGTTAATTTTTTTTGGTAATCAAGTTCTCATGGCATGAGTAAGTGACAGAGGGGCATGAAAGGACTTCTTTACCCTTCAGAGTGCAGGTGTGGGCCGAAACATCCAGGCGCAAATAAAGTAAGTAACAAGCATTAAAGAAAACACACAATTGCTTTAATACCTCAGCTAACAGTGTGAATAATGTTGCTCTTGAGAATCCAAGAAATTACACTAAGTAATGAGCATGTACTCAAGTACCCACAAGGTTTTCCTAAAATCAGATATAAAATTATTATGATTTTTTATTCTTTTATTTTTTATGATTTTGTTCTGACTCTAATACCTAGTGATTGACGTATAAAATGCTTTTCAAGTTCTGTAAGAACTGTTGGCCTTAAAGACAGTAGATGAGTTAAATTTTATTCCACACAAGAAAAGGACAAAGATAACCACTGAGGAACAACTTAATAAAAATGAGTTGTCTTTATACAAGGAAAACATAAATTTGCAGGAGACTACCAGAAATATAAAAGATACATAAAATCAGAGAGAATAACGTTTTCTGTAGGAGTCACAGATGAAATTTTTGGAAAGGAAAATGTTTATAAAATATGTCTGAATCCTTGAGAAAAACATTTCTGTTCACAGAGCTGTGCATAGATCCAATAATCTAAAAGATGACAGACAAACAGCAGGTTTCACTTCTCTTCCAGGTGTAGTTTATATGGTTCTCTTGAAAAGTCTGTGCAAGCACTATATATTTTAGACTATACTGTATTGAATTTCAGAAAAATTATATATTGTAAGTTTTATATATCTGTATATCATGGAAATTGTAAGATTATTTATTTTGTGTCATTTTTGGTTAGAATAAAAACTAGATATTTTTATTCTTATGCAGAATAAATCCTATTGTGCCCTTTTAATCCTCCATCTCCCCACCTTCAAATCTTTGCCTGTCTTGGAACTCAAGAGTAATGTCAAAAATGAACACCAAACCACTGACATAAATTCTTGGTATTGCCTCATGCCTTTCACATTATTAATGCATAATGAATTCATTTTAAATTACGAATAAATGTCTCCACTATACGTTGATTCTTAAAATTAACAGTCACAGTTCTCTTGCTTATTTCTAAGTCTCATAAGTAATTGCTTCATACACTTCTTGCTCCTCATTGAAAATTAACTTATCCATCCTCACCTGCAACTGTTTGTATTAGTTTGGTAGAATGATTCTATGAAGACATGGGTACCTCTGAATTGGCTCACTCATATTCACATTGTCTGTTACCTTTCTGGTGACTTCAACACCAAAGAAAGTGTTTACAGATCTTGTGGGTAGCAGATGCTTCCAGATAATTCTGTCTCCTTTACTCTAACACTGTGGAAATAAATGTTTCTCTTGTAACAATCTCTATTATAGTATAGTTATTTAACTGCTTCTCAAACAAGTCATGATTCTTGATGCCAGTCGTTTATGTGTTAATATTTAAGCATGCTCACTTTGGGTGACAGAAATGTTTGGGCATACTACAAGTATAGGGTTAAGTATAAACCTTGGTCATGATCAATATGTATGAAGGTATATTATAACTAAATAGTTCAACTGCTTTAGAGTTCTGTATCATCTTCCTATCTATCATGAATCTATTATCCAGAATATAAGTCAATCTATCAATACTTTATCCACATATTTCTTTACTAACTTACCTGCTTTTTCCTAAATAAGTGAATGTTTTTCAAATCACGTTGAAAATAGTTATTTTGTGATTCTAAACTTTATGAAAAAAAACTGCTTCAACTTCTACTTGGAAGCAATCATCTTTAAGAACATTTGCAATTTTCTTATAAATATGAATCATAATTTGATCACCTCAGTCTGAAGAGTCAAAAAGTTTGATCCAAATCATCAGGGGATGATGCTTTCGGGACTCCATGGGATGTTTGTGCCCTTCCCTAAACCTTGCTGTCACATGAAAGTGGATGTCTGCTGTCCATTCCTTTTCCTTTCCACTTCCTGTTCCACAAATACTAGCAGAGGAAAGCACTTGACTTTACTTGAATAGACATTTTCAATATTTATACCTGATTCAAACTCTTATTATAGAACTTGTTATGCAGTAATGTAGTTAATTATTTAGTCCCTTGCTTTTTCTCTTAGAGAGAAGATTACTAGAATACATCATAAGTAGCTATATCTACAGCACAGTGCCAGGATATTTTATCTGGAGCACTAGTATTTATATTGAGTCAATTACATTACTCTAAAAACCAATCTGTGAGAGCTTTACTTGTGTACACATCATCTGCTCACAAAACTGGGAGCTACTTACATTTGCTTTGTTCTCTTTTATTTTTTGTTAATTCTTCTCTGATATTATACATCCCAACCAGAGTCTTCCCTCTTTCTGCTATTTTGAGAAAAGCCCCAAATCTTTTCCACCCCAAAATTCACTGTTCCTCAGAAAACAGCAGAATTTTTCGGGATATCAACTAGTGGCATCTGCTTTTTTTCATAAGTAATTTTTCATTTGAAATAATTTACTTGAACATTAAGAGATGGCTTCCACTGATTCTTAACCTGTGGGTCATGACCTCTTTGAGAGGGGTGTCAAATGACCTTACATAAGGGTCACCTAAGACCATCAGAAAACACACATATTTACATTACTATTCATAAGAGTAGCAAAATTACAGCTATGAATTATCAATGAAAATATTTTTCTCCTTGCAGATCATCACAATATGAAGAACTTCATTAAAAGTTTGCAGCATTAAGAAGGTTGGGACCCACTGGTCAGGGGGTAAAATATGTTTCTTCCAAGTCAATGGACCTGATATAGATCCACTCAATCCAAAAGATTGAAAGTGAGAAACAAGTCTTACAAAATGTCTTATAACATCTTTGTACACTATGGCATAGCTATGTTCTACCCTTCTATGATTATATAAATAAAAATAAATAAATAATTATAAATTTGAAATTATAAAAGATTACTTACATAGATTTTTCATATATATATGTACTGCTTAAACATCAATATATAAATGTTTATAATATTATGTCCATGTGCAATTTTTTTATTATATATGAAATTATGTATATTATATACATTAATATGCAGTGAAATATATATAATAAAGTAACAATATATTGATGAGATATTACTGAGAAAACATTAACAAAATCTTTAAATAAAATGCAGAGGGTGGATATTGCATTCAGATTAAAATGTTTGAAGACATGTAGTTTGTTGTAAGTGAAAGCTTTCGATTTAAATCAGCAAAGTGTCACAGTGATGTGTGTATTTCTTCCATGTCCCGCCTTTCATCTTTGTCCTTTCCACACATATGGAAAGGTTATAGCACTTTTCTTCTGCATATGAAAAAGAATAACAGCAGGACCCCTTTCTAGGTGCCATTACTTCACAGAGATTGAAAAAAAAAAAAAGACATTTGCTGGGTAGGGTGGGCTTCTGGCCAGGGCTGTGTCAGGGGCGGGTTTCCATACTGTCTGGGTGGATGAATTGTTGAATCCCAAGGTATCATAGGATGCAAGAGGACATCTGACTGACAGCAGGGTGTTTGCACATGTCAGTCTCCAACTCAGCAACCTGGAATCCATTTTACAAGGCAGGCATGTTGCGAAAGTTTAAGGACTTCATTGTAGGCATATATTGCATTCTTACTGAATTACCTCCAAATCTGAAGAAAATAAAAACTGCCACTCATGCGAGTGATTAGGAACCACTGGGAAGTATTCTGTCATAGTATGAAATGGTTATTCCATCTAAAAAAAAAATAAATCTGTAACGGCTCTCGCCTCCTCCTCGAAGGAGGGTGCCTTACGTACTCACAAAATAGACTTTTAATCAATTCAGTCTTGTTTACGACTAGAACTGTAAAAAAAAATATTATTAATGGATTTTTCCAAAATTAGACAGAGAGAAAATTCCCCTGTTGGTAATGTTTTACATAAATCCCAGGTATATTCTACTGAAACAAGTGAGATTTCTTTTTACAGACACCAGATAAAGCTGAAAAATATCCTTGCTCCAATCTTCGAATGAAGCCATCTTTTAGAATATACTAAAAGAAAAGACTTTCCCCTCTCAAATAAACATCCTACCTGTCAAAGGGAATCAAACTAACAAATTCTTTAATTTAAAATCGTGCTCTGAATTTAAAAAAAAAATAGCTTCATAGTCATTGCAGCAAGAAACAATCTAAATTCTATAAAATTGTTAACAGTCCTATCTCGTCAACAAGCCTTATATTTTGCAATTGTTTTGGCATGTATGGTAGAGGACAACATTGTCGTCGTTATAACATCTGCCTCACATCTCACATCTATCTGTAATATGTGTAAGTCTGTGATGAATTTTGGAACTCTTTCATTCCATCTTCCTTAATTAATATTCTACTTGAAAGTTTACAAATACCGAGAAATAGAGAAAGTGTGTGATAAGAAGCAGTAAATATGTGCCAAATAAAGTTAAGATAGCCACAAAATATTCAGAAATAGATCTAGCAAAGAACAAACAAAAATAATAATCCCCAAGGAATCATTTTAGATAAAACATCAGAAGTGTCTTAAATCATAATATTAAAGTTAGAATTGAGATTTATTTATTGTAAACACTGTGCATAAAAATTTAATACTTAGTTAAAAGTCACATACTGATTATTTTGGTACATTTACACAATAGAGTACTACACAACAGAAAAAAAATAATGACATCTTGAAATTTGCAGTCAAACGGATAGATCTAGAAAACATCATATTGAGTGAGGTAATTCATACCCAGAAAAACAAGTATCATATGTATTCGCTCATAAGTGGTTTTTAGACATTTTAGACATACGGCAAAGAAATCCAGCCTACAATTCTCACAATCCCAGAGAACATAGACAAGAATGAGGACCCTAACAGAGACATACATGAATCTAATCTACATGGGAAGTAAAAATGACAACATCTTCTGAGTAAATTGGGAGCATGGGGACCATGGGAGAGGGTTGAAGGGGAGTGGAGGGGAAGGGAGAAGAGGGACAGGAGCAGAAAAATAAAATGTAAAGCTAAAAAAAAATCAATAAATAAAAAGAAAACCTGCGAGAAAAAAAATACAAGACTAACTTAAGAAAAACTCAAGGATGGTGAGAGTAACTCAAGGCAGCAAATTACTCCTTTTTTGATGAATAGAACATAGTCCACTTGAATATATTTAGATATTTGATAGAGTAACACCCTTATGTTTATTTATATAGGTCTTTATATTGCGATGTCAATGTTATATGTAAAATTCAACTGAACAGAGCCACATCTCTGAAGACTGTCCAGACCACAGACCAAACATGTTGCTGTCCTTGAATGATCTAATCTTTCACATTTCAGAAACTTTTTCTTATAAGACACAGACTGGGAGGCAGAGGCAGGCGGATCTCTGTGAGTTCGAGACCAGCCTGGTCTACAGAGCTAGTTCCAGGACAGGCTCCAAAGCCAAAGAGAAACCCTGTCTCGAAAAACCAAAAAAAAAAAAAAAAAAAAAAAAAAAAGACACAGACTGAATTCCACAAGATAATGGGCCACTAGAAGACTAATTTTACCCTTCTTGTCTCCTATTTGTAGTATACCCATGCCTCGAGAATTTGAAGATTCGACTTCTGGAAGAAGCAAAGTAGCATTTAAGATAACAAGAGACAAAGAGAACCTCTTGGAGAGGAGAGGCTTCTGAAAGAAACCTGATCCTCTTCCAGCCACTTCATTGACTGAAAGCCTGTGTCACTGTGATCTTCCTGCTGTATTTGAAGTGCAGTAGAAATTATAGGGCTCCAGTGGCTTATCCAAGGCATAAAACCACACTATATAAAATCTGAAGGTAAAAATCAGTTCAGTATTTACTTCATGACTTATAATAAATTTAACTTATAGTTCTATTTTCCAAATTAGACAATGTATAACAAAAATGAATATCCATGTAAATATAAAGGCCAGAAGCAAACATAACAGAGAGAAAGGAATATGAAATTAAACAACTGTAAATTTCCAGCTGAAATGCCACATTTTTAATGGTGATTTAAGGCTTGAAGTTCAAACCTTGTAAGTTAAATTTCAGAGGTAAAAACCAATAACTGTATTTCATTTGACTAAGGAAAAAAAAAAACAAGTACAAAACTGAATGGCAACCATCATCTTTTCTTTTCCTCTCCCCTTGCTTTGATTTTTTAAGAAAGAACCTGATGTTCTGTGATAGAGAGGTAGAGAATATATGGAAAAAATTCAGGGAGGGGAAGAATAAGATCAAAATATATTCAAATTTCAAATTATTAAAAAAAATCTAAAATAAAAAGATTGTAAATGGCAGACTGTCTTAATGTAGTATATTCCTGCTGAATATTTCATGAGCTGTCACCAATTCTATGGTGGGATTTTGATGATGCAGCTGTCTTTCAGTCATTTCCACTACTGAAGAAAAGAAGAAAGAAAGAAAGAGAGAGAGAGAGAGAAAGAGAGAGAAAGAGAGAGAGAGGAAGGGAGGGAGGGAGGGAGGGAGGGAGGGAGGGGAGGAGAGGAGAGGAGAGGAGAGGAAAAGAAAAAAGAAAAGAAAAGAAAAGAAAAGAAAAGAAAAGAAAAGATGATGGTTGCCATTCAGCTTTTGGAGCACTGGACTGAGCTCCCAAGGTCCAAATGAGGAGCCGAAGGAGGGAGAACATGAGCAAGGAAGTCAGGACCGCGAGGGGTGCACCCACCCACTGAGACAGTGGGGCTGATCTAGTGGGAGCTCACCAAGGCCAGCTTGACTGGGACTGAAAAAGCATGGGATAAAACCAGACTCTCTGAACATGGCAGACAATGAGGGCTGATGAGAAGCCAAGAACTCAATGGCACTGGGTTTTGATCCTACTGCATGTACTGGCTTTGTGGGAGCCTAGGCTGTTTGGATGCTCACCTTCCTAGACCTGGATGGAGGGGGGAGGATCTTGGACTTCTCACAGGGCAGGGAACCCTGACTGCTCTTTGGACTGGAGAGGGAGAGGGAGAGGAATGGGGGGAGGGGGAGAGGAGTGTGGGCAGGGGGAGAGGAGTGGGGGGAGGGGGAGAGGAGTGTGGGCAGGGGGAGAGAATGGGGGAGGGGGAGGGAAATGGGTGGCGGGGAGGAGGTGGAAATTTTTTCAATAAAAATATAAAAAAATATAAAATATAAATAAATAAAAGAAACCTATAAAAAAAGAAAAAATATATAATTGATGTGGGTGTATGTATAAAAGAAAAAAGTTGACAGTAAGACAGAAAAAAAATAAGGTATTTTTTTCATTTAATTATAATGTATAGTTACAAGAATGAAAAAAAAGATTAGTAACTGAGGAACAGAGATAGCAGAGAATAAAACATGGGCAAGTGTACTAAAGTAGAACACTGACTCTCAAAATCATTCAGTGTGTCATATCACATTGTTAAAGTAACCCAGATTATAGTTGTCCTAGTTAGGAGTACTCTTTCTGTGATAAAACCCCATGATCAGGGCCTCTGTGAGTGATAGGTTTTATTTCACTGTACACTTCCAGGTAACAGTCACTGAGGGAAGTAAGATCAGGTACTCACATAGTGCCAGGATCTGAAGGGAGAAACTAATGCAGAAGCCAAGGACAGTTGCTGCTGCTTACCGTCTAGCTCCTCACGGGTGGTCAGACTGCTGTCTTATAGAAGCCAGGACCACCACTCCAGCTTGTGGCCCTCCCCCATCAATCACTGATGAAGAAAATTCCTTACAGCTTGATCTAATGGAACCATTTTCTCAACTGATGTTGCCCCCTTCTTTCATAAAACTAACCATAGCTCGTGCCACGTTGTCATAAACCTAGCCAGCACAATAGAGGAATGAAAAAAATTAGGAGTAGAAACAAATCCAAATTTGCTGTTAAAATTTCCAGTCATTTTTAAAATTGAATATAAACAACCCCACCTATTCTAACTAAAAAGAAGAATTTTACCAGGAACTACTAAGGTAAAGACCCCACAAAACTATGACCAACATTTCATGGTAGTAAACTAGCATTGTTCCGAGATATATTTATTAGAAATCAGAAACTATATTACATGTACATCTGTCTAAAGTATAACTGTATTGTAGATAATAAGGGGAAGGTTTCTTGCAGTTTCTATATACAGTTAGAAAACTCAAAACAATATATATTATATATAGTTATGTGGATATCTACTTACATGTAAATGCTTTGTATACTTATGTATGCACATAAATGTTTACATACCATACCAACATAAATGTTTAAGGTATATGTTGAATTATGAGTATCTATGTTTATATGTACCCACTGACATCACCTACAAGCAAAGAACATACTTTACATCTAAATGTTGGTTTCTTAATAGCAGTGTTAAGTGATAAAGGAAAATTCATGTAGGGAAAATGAAGTGTTCAGCCAAAGTTAGACATAAAACAAAATAAGAGTACACAGATGCTAAACTGAAGAGGAATCAGACATTCAGAGCTGGATCCTTTTAGTGAGACAGCAATGATAACACTGAACTGTAAGTCTGAGGAAATTAAGCATGCTTGGTACCCTCATAACTTTAGAAGAGAAGCTTATTTGAGTATCAGAGTATGATTATAGCTCTGTTACTTATTCAAAACTTTTCCCCTAAAAAATTGACTGAAGCCTCCATCCTTATTAAAGGTCAAGGTGCTACATTTTGATCTACTTTCCCCACTATAAGTCACAGCATTGCACAATCTTTTCCAGCAATCGTCACTCTAAATCACATTACAGCCTGCTGTAGTAGAGCAGTTCACATTGTAAATCACGTTACTATATTACCTAGTGTGTTCTCACTGTAAATCACATCACTCGACAGTCCATTATATTCCAAGTCTCTTTGATGAACAGGGGCACTTCTATCATCTAGACTTCCCAGAGACTCAGAGATAGTCTTTTGGAAAATGAAGAAAAACCAGGCCTCTTCTTGGACAAAAATAATAGTGTTGCTAAATATTGAGAACAGTATTTAGTGTATTATTAATTTAATAGTGGCTTTATAGTTCCAAATTTCATCCTATTATAGTAAGTGGGATTATTTATTGAGGAAAATGTATAGCTTCTGGGCTACCTACTTATTCCATTGTGAACCAGTACAGGGGTAATGTTTTTTTGTCTTTGTAATATTATTACCTTAATGGTCATACTCTATCCAGGTTTAGAATAATTTGGCATTCAATTTCTTTAATATATGGAATCTGAATTCAGTCATTCATTCACTCATCAGACTGGTCGCTGCTTGTATAGGCACTTAAATTGCCTAAAAAGAAATAAAAAAATATATTTCCAAAAATGTTGGATAATGTGTTCATTTCTTTGTATTTTGTTCTGCTTTTTTTTAATTTTTTTATTGAAAAGAAAAAAATCAAAAAAATTTTCCGCCTTCTCCCAGTCTCCCATTTCCCTCCCCCTCCTCCCGCCCCTTTCCCCCTCCCCCCACTTTTCTCCTCCTCCCTCTCCAGTCCGAAGAGCAGTCAGGGTTCCCTGCTCCTTGGAAAATCCAAGGTCCTCCCCCCTCCATCCAGGTCTAGGAAGGTGAACATCCAAACTGGTTAGGCTCCCACAAAGCCAGAACATGAAGTAGGATCAAAACCCCGTGCCATTGTCCTTGGCTTCTCATCAGCCCCCATTGTTCGCCATGTTCAAGAGTCCGGTTTTATCCCATGCTTTTTCAGTCACAGTCCAGCTGGCCTTGGTGAGCTCCCAATAGATCAGCCCCACTGTCTCAGTGGGTGGGTGCACCCCTCGTGGTCCTGATTTCCTTGCTCATGTTCTCCCTCCTTCTGCTCCTCATTGGAACCTTGGGAGCTCAGTCTGGTGCTCCAGTGTGGGTCTCTGTCTCTATTTCCATCCATCGCCAGATGAAGGTTCTATGGTGATATGCAAGATATTCGTCAGTATTGCTATAGGATAGGGTCATTTCAGGTTCCCTATCCTCAGCTGCCCAAGGAACTAACTGGGGACATCGCCCGGGGCACCTGGGAGCCACTCTAGGTTTGAGACTCTTGCCAACCCTAAGGTGGCTCCCTTAACTAAGATATGTGCTTCCCTGCTCCCCTAACCAACCCTTCTATATCCCAATCATCCCGTTTCCCCAAGTTCCCCCCCATCCTCCCCTTCTCACTTTTCTCTCGCCCTCTCCCCTTACCCCCACCCCGCCCCACTCCCAAGATCCCAGTTTTTTGCCCGGCAATCTTGTCTACTTCCCATAGCCAGGAGGATAACTATATGTTTCTCTTTGGGTTCACCTTCTTATTTGGCTTCTTTAGGATCACAAATTACAGACTCAGTGACCTTTATTTATGGCTAGAAACCAATTATAAGTGAGTACATCCCATGTTCAACTATGTTCATAGCAGCATTATTTGTAATAGCTAGAAGCTGGAAACAACCTAGATGCCCTTCAATGGAAGAATGGATGAAGAAGGTGTGGAATATATACACATTAGAGTACTACTCTGTGGTAAAAAACAATGACTTCTTGAATTTTGCATGCAAATGGATGGAAATAGAAAACACTATCCTGAATGAGGTAACCCAGACCCAAAAAGATGAACATGGGATGTTCTGCCTTTTTTAAATGTAACTTTGAGAGATTAGAGCTTGAGTCAAAGGACCTAACTTGCCGCGCACCACGCCTCCCCCCCCCCCCCCCCCCGCCCCCGTCTGCGCTCTATGTGCTAGAATTCAGTTTGCAACCTTCGGGCAAGAGGCTGGAGGTTGAGAATACATACGCAGAGACTGGTTCCAAAAGCCCTCTTTAATAGCACCATGGAGGCTTAAATACCCGGCAGTCAATGGCCAACAGGTGAAAATCCCATCCTCTGATCCTCTAGGCAAACCACAGCCTTTAGTAACTTCCATTAGAAGGCTCTAGACAGGGAAAAACAGCTGAAGGCCAGGACTCAATTAGTCCCAACACTAACTGACTCTGTTTCTTACAGCAACTTGTTAACATTTCACAGTAAGCAAGCAAGCAAGCAAACCAAAGACTTTGTCAAAAATTTTAATGCCCAACATGAAGAGTGACAGTTTGTTAAGCCGGAGTCTATTGATTCATTGAAAGTAAATGCTATGCACCCAATACATCAGCTGCTTAAGAGCACTTTAGGTATGAATTTGGTTGCCAATCCCTACATCCAATGATTTCCTTTGAATTGCTATTTACTGTTGAAATGCCAACTTTTTTTTCAAATGACTAATTCTCCACTATAATTATAGGTATAAATAAAAAAGTTTGCTCACATTTAGATAAAATATTACCATAGCTGGAAAAATATATAACACAGGTTTGTGTAAAACAACCTTCTAAAGAGGGCATGTTATTTGGCAAACCTGAGTAATTTAATCTGGATGAATGAAAGCCTTAAGTGCTGTTTATAGCAAAGAATCAATACATTGAAAACAGTTCTGGCAAATAAAAACCTTCTATATCTGGTGCATGACATTACAAGCAATCTGTAGCTTGAGTTTATGTAGTCATGTCTGCATTTTCTCTATTAAACTGAAGCATCAAGTAGATTTATAACTAAATGCATGGAAACTAAAGTTCGGTGTGCATCCTCTTGAAAGCATGTTTGCCTTATCTTCATTATCAGTCATTTCATAACATTTCCATCCACTTTATGAAGTGCCCTTGATATTTCAAAACCTAGCCCTATTTCTGTTCTTGCTTACAGACAAGCACAATGGATTGCAGCAGAATCTTCAACCTCTTCATCAGCTTAGTTCTTAAAACAAGTTAATAGGTAAGCCTTAATTTAGCTGTCTATATTCGTAGCAATAAGTTTACATAACTGCTTAGACTGTGCATTAACACTTAAGAATGTTTTATACTGATGTAGTAATCATTAAAATCACCGAGAAGCATTATAAGAAATATATTTATCCAATTTCTTATAGAATTATATTGCTAATTTGTCAGTCAAAATTTAAATGTGTGTTAAATATTATACATTACAACAAAGCATTTTTCAGCAAATGAGAGCATGTCAATTTAAATGTAAAAAGTTCTAATTATCAAACAAGTTTGAAAAAGTGTTACAAAGATAAAATTGTGTTGATCCTCCTGTCTCAGCTCCTCAACTGCCAACTCACAAGTGGACAGCATAATGTCTAGTAAACAAACTTGACTTGAATGATTTCAATTTATTTTTTGTTCTATTTTCCTGATTTATTTTTATTCATTGTAAGTCCAATTGTACTCATAGCAGTATGTTTTCCATGCTACCCTTTTAGTGGGCATAATACTGAAAAGCAGAATTCTCTCTTAAAAAAAGCAAGGATGCTAAGCTCTGCTTTTGAAAAGACTTGTCCAAGTGCCCCAATAGTTAACAAAATCTGGTTTAATTACTTCACATTATTGCTCTGTGCTAGCATTAATTATCTACAAATTTCCCATCACTTCTCTTAAAAAATATGCACCTGAGGTATACACAGGTATGTGTTGATTCATGAACAAATAAATACTTATTCCTTTCAGCATATCTGGCAGTTTCACACATTTTCAAGAAAAATACCCAATTTTATCATGATGTAGTATTATTGGAGGCATGTAACTGAACTACTGACTACAATAGTCAAGTTACTGCAAGTGAACTAGCAAGTAAATTGAAATAAATTGGATAATGAAATCAAGTGTTGAAAAATATACTTATTAAAAATAAGAGCACTCAAAATGACATGCAGGGAAGATTTATCTCACAAAAACAAGAAAAATTACTTAACTAATGCACTACGTTATGTGCATTATGCATAGTTGCTAATGAGTTTTAAAAAGTAATTGGCATAAAATATGCATATTTATGGATTAGCATGTGATAATTCCATATTTATATGTATATAATATATTATGCTAAGATCAGTTTAATTGGCATATATGTCAGCTTAAACATTTACAGTTTCTTTGTGTTAGAAGTATACTCTTTGCTGTAAGCTATTTTAAGTTATATAATGAATTTCTCCAAGCCACAGCTAATTGATTGTGCAATACCACATCATAAGTTATTCCTCCTGGCAGGAGTATCTCTGTGTATACTAACCATGCTTTCATCATCCATACTTCTTACAACTTGTCATCGTCTAATCCATAGTATCCTATTGCCCATCTTTGTAATAGCAGAATTTTATACTTCAACATATACATCAAAATAGGTAA
The DNA here is from genome assembly GCA_025134845.1 of Neodon shergylaensis. NCBI lineage: Eukaryota > Metazoa > Chordata > Mammalia > Rodentia > Cricetidae > Neodon > Neodon shergylaensis. The sequence continues at coordinate 9,242,317 of JABTXL010012463.1, forward strand.
TATTTGTTTCTCCTGGTTTGACTTTCTTCACAAAATACTGTTGAGATTCCCTCTATACACTCATGAGAGAATGTCAAGTTTAGTGACTTAAGAATGCTCCATTTGGCATTGATACTACATTCATTCTTTACACATTCACTCATAGATGTCATATTTGTGCCTTCAGAAAACGAGAATAATGTATGTAGAGCCAAGAGACAATCTATAGAGTAAGAGGAAACATCTACAAATCACATATCTGGCAAAAGACTTAGTACCTAGGATACATACACCACTCGGATAATTTAACTCTGAAAATTAAGGTATGTGGTTTAGAAAATGTGGAAGTAAACAGCACAGATATATTTTTTTAAAATGACGAACGCACAGACATTGAACATACAAAAGTTCCCAGTATTATCAATGGTTTGGGGACACCCACAGTGAACATCTCCTCTCCCAACTTAGAAAAGCATGACCCATAGAGCAGACACAAAGTACAAGTTCAAATGCAGAACGTGGGAAAATCTTGATAAAGGTAAACGAGGATCAATATGGAAAACTGGAATTTTCCTTAAAACATAGGACTAGAATCTCCATCTGATCATAAATGCCACAATTCCTAGTGTGCCCCTTCCCCAAATAAAATTTGTGACCCTATAAGGTAAAGGTCTAAGGCACATGTGAAATATAAATGTCAGGATGGTATTTGTTTCTAAGGGAGGAAGTTATAGGAGAGATGAAAATGAACACAATTAGAAAACATGAAGTGGCAATAAGCTAATGATCATATTGTAAGTTCCTGAAAGGCCACAGCTGATTACTTTCTTTGTCTCTATTATTTTGCCTCAACGCTTTCTCACTTCCGATCACAGGCTGGACTGGAACTCATTGCATTGTGCAGAGAGGCTACAAAGTGCAGTTCTACAGACATAACTCTCAGAGTTCTGCGTGTACGTGCACATGCCATCTGTTGTAGTAAGGAGCAGCAGGGCTGTGTCCCCAGCACCCGGGCCGCCTGGCTAGCTTATGCCCGAAATAACAACACACAAACTATATTCTTTTAAACACTGCTTGCCCATTATATCTAGTCTCTTCTCGGTTAACTCTCGAACCTGGACTAACCCATTTCTAATAAGGTGTGTAAGCACCCCAAGGTGCGCTTACCGGGAAGATTCTAGCCTACGTCCATCCTGGGTTGGAGCTTCATCGCGTGTGTCTCTGAGAGGAGCTGCGTGATTTCTTCTCTGCTCCAGAGAGCAGAGCTGTGAGTCTGAGCTCACTTCCTCTTCCTCCCAGCATTCTATCCTGTTTACTCCTCCCACCTAAGTTTTAACCTATGAGGGCCAAGCAGTTCCTTTATTACTTAACCAATGAAATCAACAGATTGATATATGACACTCCCACATCAGCCATCATATTCCATTTTTAACTTACTATTTTAAAAGACAGTGGGATACAGTGGAGATTCAGGAACAGGCCTTGACTTCGATCAGTTAATGAAGTTAACAAGAGCAAGTTTTTATTTTCCTAAAGTGTTGAAACTAGCCTGGAAACTGAGCAGCTCCCAAAGGAAAGAGTGAAAATATATTTTAACATATAGTTTTATCCTATTTCTCTCTTTGGCATATTGAGCGATATTTGCTCATCAAACACCAGAGACTTCATTATTAGGGAGACTAAAAGCACACAATGGCACAGACTTCATCAAACAATAATTGAATTTCTGTATGTTTCTCATCAAATCATTATTATTTACTTTTCATATGAAGTAGCTACACAAGAAAGACACAGAACCTCTTTGCCAATTCCCTTTTAATCTCGGGAGTCCAAAGACTGCTTCATACTTGCTATTCTATAAATCATGGAATGTTAAAGTAGAATGGGACTTAATATAGGATATATTCCAAAATGTCTGAATGACATAATAATGTCTAACTCGTGTGTGGATACACAAGACAAGTTCCAAGACATTTTGATATTGTCTAGAAATTGGGGCTGGGAAAGAAGTGTTGAAATTGTGAAGCCACACTGAAAGTGTGATGTTTCCTGACTTATGCTGTACACTATTCCATGGCAGTGCAGTTTCTCGAGAAGAACTCAGGGCTGAGAGGTCTCCTGCTCTGTTGTGTGCTACAAAGGCTTGTAGTCAAGCAACATCCTAGGAATATGATTCATAAACACATCCATTCAGACATTAATCAAAGATAGACTTGTTCAAATTCATATAGGACAGAGACTATAACCTTGTATTGACTTATCCTACTACTATTTCAATGTTTTAATTATTTATTTGGGGGGCATATTAATAATTAATGAAAATCTCAATCAATTTATTTTAGTGTTTTCAGTTTATTGTTTTATCTTGAAACTATAAGTTGTTAGAAGTGTTTGAATTCAGGTTCTATTTAGGCATTCATTTTTGAAAATCTTGTTCACTGATATTCCTGTTACAATTAAGAATATTTCCATATACAGAATTTATGATTCATTTGAGTGCAAGTAAGATAAGGCTGGTGCTTCCTACATCCCTTTAATGTTACTAGTGCTTTTGCTCTGTTTATCTTTACATGTGTTCTTTGAACTTGGAGCTTTGTTCTTAGTGTGCGCACAAGTGCGCTTGTATATGTGTGGGTGTATGTGTGTGTGTGTGTGTGTGTATTCTGTATTGTATAGATGTCTAAAAGTCACTGGTCACTGGTAATACATATGGGATGCATAACTGCTTATTACCTGACTTTTTTTGTAAGTTGTATTTTGTAAGTGTAATTTTACTGCTTTTTTTTGGTATCTTAGATTTCACTTTCACCAACAAATAGTGAAAAGTAGAACAAACATTCTGAAGACTATTAGATTATAGAGGGTTCAAACTTCAAAAATCACATCTTCTGTAGAAGCAAACATTGTACTTAGAATCCCATTACTCTGCTACTGGTGGATATTTTCAATTTCCTGTAAATATGTTATTCTATTTACTGCTTATCTGACTCTCCAATTATGGGAACTTATTAATCATAAGTCAAATGCGGGCATTCATTTCATTTTCCTCTGTGTGTTTCCCTTTTCAGTTGCCAAGCCTGGAGACAGACAGAGAACAGCCTGTGGCTCTCGCCAGGTTCACTAACTGTAATCCTATCTGCTCTGACTTAGTGCTCAGCAGGGACCATGTGTTCCTACAAACTTTTTGAAATATTAATACACAAATTGTCCTGAGGTTTCTGATAGCAGAAGACTGACTCCTCTGCGGTTTTCTGATTAGGGTTCTATTGGTGATTCCGAGAAGTCGCTGGCGCCTAAATAGGTTAATTCTAATGAGCTTTCGAAAGATGATAGGGTAATTGATGATGACTTTCTGTCTTCAAACTACAGACCTGGTCAAACCCAGAAAATTACAGCTTTGTTAATGCTGTGCTAGAGACATCTTTGAGTCAACCCGAACTAGATATATTAAGTGAAAAATTGAGTTGTGGTTCTTTAAAAGAAGCTGCTACTTCATTCTGGCAGATCTACCTTCTTAAGGGCAACTGTTACTTGCAGATTTTGGTAGGAATGTAGTCTTTTCTTTTTAAAATTTACTTTATTTTATTTTATTTTTGTTTGTTGTTGATTTAGGACTCAGATCTTTTTTATTTTTTATTTTATTTATTTATTTATTAAAGATTTCTGCCTCCTCCCCGCCACTGCCTCCCATTTCCCTCCCCCTCCCCCAATCAAGTCCCCCTCCCTCGTCAGCCCAAAGAGCAATCAGGATTCCCTGCCCTGTGGGAACTCCAAGGACCACCCACCTCCATCTGTGTCTAGACAGGAATGTAGTCTTAAATAAGGGCAGGGCAGTGGTGGCGCACGCCTTTAATCTCAGCACTTAGGAGGCAGAAGCAGGCAGATCTCTGTAGTTTGAGGCCAGCCTGGTCTACAGGAACTGGTTCTAGGAACCACTCTAAAATTACAGAGAAACCCTGTCTCATAAAACCAAAACAAAACCAACCAAACAAGCAAACAAAAATTTACATGGCAGTCCAACAGGAAAATGCCTGCACAGAGAGACAGAGGCAGAGAGAGCAGGTGGGGGAGATGGAGATAAATATAGACAGACACAGGGAAACAGAAACAGAAACAAAGAGAGAGGAGAGAAGATACACACACACACTCACATACACATACACACACACAAAGAGACGGAGACAATAAAAAGACAGAGGGTCAGTTTACTCCTACAAGAGCAGCAATCCACAAACGTGATTTTTTGAATCTTTCTTGTACAGTTTATTTCCCACAGGAGGTCTAAAGTCATTTTAAGCATCACTATGTAGAAACAAAAGGAGAGAGAGCACGAGCAAGGAACTCAGGACTGCGAGGGGTGCACCCACACACTGAGACAATGGGGATGTTCTATTGGGAACTCACCAAGGCCAGCTGGCCTGGGTCTGAAAAAGCCTGGGATAAACCCGGACTCGCTGAACATAGCGGACAATGAGGACTACTGAGAACTCAAGAACAATGGCAATGGGTTCTTGATCTTACTGCACGTACTGGCTTTGTGGGACCCTAGGCAGTTTGGATGCTCACCTTACTAGACCTGGATGGAGGTGGGTGGTCCTTGGACTTCCCACAGGGCAGGGAACCCTGATTGCTCTTTGGGCTGACGAGGGAGGGGTTCTTGATTGGGAGAGGGGGAGGGAAATGGGAGGCGGTGGCAGGGAAGAGACAGAAATCTTTAATAAATAAATAAATAAATTAAAACAAAAGAACACCAAGAAGGAAAAAAATAATAATAAATATTCCATTTTCAAAAGGCTTAGTAAATAAACTAAAAAATAAAAACATGATTAAAAGACATTAGAATGAGAAGGTTGTGATTTTTTAAAAAGGTAATATGAAAATGTATGTTTCAAGAAATGTATAAGCTTAAAGAACTCAGGAAAGAGGATATTTTAGTTGCGAACACTCTCATTATGCCAAATAAAAATTAGATACCTTGTGAAGGAAGAAATTGCATGCAATTATCATTGAAATCATGATACTTTAGTTACACCTTAAGGTATTTATTACTATAATTCTGATCAGATTTTCAACATATAAGAAATAGATAAAAGTAAAACTTTAGAAAATTGGTTAATTCGCCGTTTCTGCATTAATGATGACAGGTTTCCTTGAAGTGTAAAAACAAAAAGCAAAAAGTTTTTGGTTTTTCTGTTGGTTTTTAAAGTGAAGTCTGCTTTGACATATAGAAGAGATATCTCATGAGAATTTTATAACTGTATTCTCATGAATTGGACTTGAAACAGCTATGGTTAGACCTTCTTTCATAAAGCTTAATTTTGCAATTATTATGAATAATTAAAACAAGAGCAGGCTCTAAGAGGAATATCTGCTTTGAAGGTCTGAACTTGATGGAATTCCAACTGTAGCTATTTGTAGTAATACAGATGATGAATGTCAGAAGACCAAAGCTGTTAGATATTTGTTTAAACATGAACACATTAGGCTATAGTGGATGTTACCTCGTAAGCATAATTTTCTTTTGTTTTTATTTATAATGTTTTCTATATGTCAAGTTTGGGAGAGTTGTCTGTAATCACCATATCCCAATTTAAAAGTATAAACAAATAGTTTTCAATTGAGTTAAGTCGCTAAATAAAATATTTATTTTTTTAAAATAATATGCATTGTTAAAAATATCTTTAATTCTAAAGATTCAATGCAATCCCCATCAAAATCCCATCAAAATTCTTCACAGATCTGGAGAAGACAATAATCAACTTTATATGGAAAAACAAAAAACCAGGATAGCCAAAACAATCTTATACAATAAAGGATCGTCTGGAGGCATTACCATCCCTGACTTCAAACTCTATTACAGAGCTACAGTATTGAAAACAGCTTGGTATTGGCATAAAAACAGAGAAGTCAACCAATGGAATCGAATAGAAGACCCTGACTTTAACCCACAAACCTATGAACACCTGATTTTTGATAAAGGAGCTAAAAGTATACAATGGAAAAAAGAGAGCATCTTCAACAAATTGTGCTGGCAAAACTGGATGTCAATCTGTGGAAGAATGAAAATACATCCATATCTATCACCATGCACAAAACTCAAGTCCAAGTGGATTAAAGACCTCAATATCAGTCCAAACACACTGAACCTAATAGAAGAGAAAGCGGAAAGTACTCTACAACACGTGGGCACAGGAGACCACCTCCTACGTATAACCCCAGCAGCACAGACAGTAAGGGCCTCATTGAATAAATGGGACTTCCTGAGACTGAGAAGCTTCTGTAAAGCAAAGGACACTGTCACTAAGACAGAAAGGCAACCTACTGACTGGGAGAAGATCTTCATCAACCCCGCAACTGACAAAGGTCTGATCTCCAAAATATATAAAGAACTCAAGAAACTAGACCGTAAAAGGCTCATCAATCCAATTATAAAATGGGGTACTGATCTGAACAGAGAATTCTCAACAGAAGAAGTTCAAATGGCCAAAAGACACTTAAGGTCATGCTCAACTTCCTTAGCAATCAGGGAAATGCAAATCAAGACAACTTACACCTGTCAGAATGGCTAAAATAAAAAAATACCAATGATAGCCTTTGCTGGAGAGGTTGTGGAGAAAGGGGTACACTCATCCACTGCTGGTGGGAATGCATACTTGCGCAACCACTTTGGAAAGCAGTGTGGCGGTTTCTCAGGAAATTCGAGATCAACCTACCCCTGGACCCAGCAGTACCACTCTTGGGAATATACCCAAGAGAGGCCTTATCATACAACAAAAGAATATGCTCTACTATGTTCATAGCAGCATTGTTTGTAATAGCCAGAACCTGGAAACAACCTAGATGCCCTTCAATTGAAGAATGGATGAAGAAAGTATGGAATATATACATATTAGAGTACTACTCAGCAGTAAAAAACAAGGACTTCTTGAAGTTTGCATACAAATGAATGGAAATAGAAAACACTCTCCTGAGTGAGGTAATCCAGACCCAAAAAGAGGAACATGGGCTGTACTCACTCATATTTGGTTTCTAGCCATAAACAGAGGACATTGAGCCTATAATTCATGATCCTAGAAAAGCTAAATAAGGAGAACCCAAAGAAAATCATATAGGCATCCTCCTGAATATTAACCTTTGATGTGGGAGTGTCATATATCAATCTGTTGATTTCATTGGTTAAGTAATAAAGGAACTGCTTGGCCCTCATAGGTTAAAACATAGGTGGGAGGAATAAACAGAATAGCATACTGGGAGGAAGAGGAAGTGAGCTCGGACTCAACAGCTGTGCTCTCTGGAGCAGAGAAGCCATGCTCCAGTCTCCCGGACAGACGTGAGTGATGAAGCTCCAACCCAGGATGGATGTAGGCTAGAATCTTCCCGGTAAGCGCACCTTGGGGTGCTTACACACCTTATTAGAAATGGGCTAGTCCAGGTGCGAGAGTTAGCCGAGAAGAGGCTAGATATAATGGGCAAGCAGTATTTAAAAGAATATAGTTTGTGTGTTGTTATTTCGGGGCATAAGCTAGCCGAGCAGGCGGCCGGGGTGCTGGGGACGTAGCCCCGCCGCTTCGTATTTCAACAAACCTTCATCAGGCGATGAAAGGAGACAGAGACAGAGACCCACATTGGAGCACCGGACAGAAATCTCAAGGTCCAAATCAGGAGCAGAAGGAGAGAGAGCATGAGCATGGAACTCAGGACCGCGAGGGGTGCACCCACACACTGAGACAATGGGGATGTTCTATCGGGAACTCACCAAGGCCAGCTGGTGAGTTCCCACAGAGCAGAGAACCCTGATAGCTCTTTGGGCTGATGAGGGAGGGGGACTTGATTGGGGGAGGGGGAGGGAAATGGGAGGCGGTGGCGGGGAAAAGACAGAAATCATTAATAAATAAATAAACGAAAAAAAAGACATTTTCTCTAAAGCCTTTTGAGCTATTTCAAAGGATCAAAAGTCCAAAAGTTTAGACTGATAATTTCATTTTGAAGGTTTATAAAATGAAGCACAAATATTGTTACTTAATTTGTATCTCATATTTGCTAATATTTACAATCTCCACAAGCCATCTAATAAGTGTTTATATAGATACTTTGCACTTAAAATAAATCTAGGATTTTTATTATTGTAAAATATTACCTGGTATTAAGTTTTCAAGTAATTTGTTATCAACAAAGCAACTATATCCTTGTCAATTAAAATAGAAAAACTGGACATTTTCTATCTGACTTGTGATTATGCCTAGGAAATACATGATAAAATCATTAGCATTAATTTCCTATCAAGTTACCTCTCTGTTTTCTTATTCTTTCTTGCTTGTGTTGCTGTGCAGTTACTTTTGCTGTCATTCACATAATTTATTACCTGTGGATCTTCTGTAAAATTACTTTATATTTATTTACTCAACAAGTTCCTGGAACCGGTGCTACTTAAAATGAAAGAAGAGTTGAATTGAGGGTATTTGTCAGGAGGACGGGTCCGGAGGGCAGGAAACACTTCAAATCTATAATGGGGCTTAGGCCATTAACCAACATCTCAACAGAACACTTTTATGAAAGAAAGGCAAATGAATGCAGTTGACTTTCCTCTCCATTTATTTTTTATGGTTAGTTATTCACAGATGACATGGGCAGATTGTGTGAGAGATAAAGTTTGGGGAATTTACAGGCAAATGTGGCTCTCTCTATTGGCCAGGCTCTTCACATACTCTAAGGAGTTAAAAGGAAAATAGGTCATCTGAATTATAAACTTGCTAAACATTTATCTTATAAGTGAAGCTAATATGTTATTCTACAAGTACGAGAAGAAAAGGGACTTTGAATAGGATAAAGAGGAGAGTTAAACAAAACAGAATTATTAAAGCACCCAGTTTCTGCACCTCTATAAGCTTCAGTGGGTGGTCTGCTACCAACAGTGTACAAACCAGCAGGAGATTTTGCTAATGAAAGAAAAGATACATGTGTTGACATAATGTTAAATGACTGGCTTATCACTCCCCCTGGATCTGAACTACAGAAGAATGGTTTTTATCCTCTTGCTTTCTTAACTTTAGCATCTCACACAAATGAAGAGTTTTCAGTTTATCATCTGGATGTTTATTTCATGCCATGCTCAGTAAAATTAAAATTGACCCACAAGTTACACACTTCAAAAATTTATTCCTTCTTCAAAGGCCTGTAGTTTGACTTAATGAGTATGGAGTGAAACTCTCTTCTTTAAGTCAAATTAAATAAAGCTACCCATGCTCAATACTGCAGAAGGACATTGTGTGTGCTATAAATTCAGAATGCTCAATATAAGGAGATAGTTTTATGTCTTCTTTACCCAAAATTATGCAGTTTGATAGGAGAGATATGGATTTTTACTCCTGGTTTATAGCCACAGGGGATATTTAAGTTATAACTCTACAAATCTGTGACTTTGTGTCCCCAACACACACAGCAATAGAACTGAAGATCAAAACTCAACTTTTCTCTTGAAAGGAGTTTATTGTAAGAAAACAATTTTCTCCTTGTTATCACCATGGGACACATCCATGGGCTTGAGAGGTCATATTGTCATTCAGCTACTTGAAAGTCAGTATTTCAGAGTGAGGGAATTATCAAAAGTGAAGCACCCACTGGAGAGTCATGCAATATAGTGACCTGGACAATGGCATTACCAGGAGGAACACAGACCCAGGGAAATAGCTCCAAACCCTACAAACTACATGAGAGGGAATGGAAGGGTCTTGAAGTCTAAAAATTATTACAACATCATAAGAATGCTCACGCATGATCCACCATCTAATGTCTGTGTTTCAGAGATGTTATGCAATAATAACTTTTGGTATAAGAGTGACTCGTCTTTTTTTTTGTTTGCATTTTTGTTATGGATCCTGATTAGGATAAATTCATTAGGCTTCATTTGTAAATTATTAGGAAAACCCCTAAAAAACTATCTTATATATTTAATTAATAAATTTGTCCAGTTTAAAAGGATCTAAACCTTAGAAAAATATTGAATTTCAATATTATTTGAAAATATAAAGATGTTTTAAGATCACATATCAGGCTCCTAGGTCTTATAAATACTGTTTATTGAATACATTATATTGGATTATAGCAAAGTTGATAATTACTTATGTCAACTTTTTGCAATCAACATAACTAACCTTATTTAAAATGCCTGAAGAACTCCATGAAGTAAACACAGTGATACACATTTCAACTAGAATCATAGTAAGAAGAAAAAAGTATATAGAATCTAATTAAAAAGGCTATAGCCTGATAGGCTTGAGAATATTGAATATTGAATTTTTATTGTTGGTTATGATGATATCAAATTATAGTCATGATATAAATGTGTATAGATGTGCGTATGTGTGTATGCCAGAAAATTCATACTTGGACCTTGTCATTTTGTATTATTAATATAGTTCTAATATAATATAATATAATCCCTTAAAGCTTAGATTTTTGCCACAAATTGACTTTGCATTCATATATGTTTATTCCTTGGTTCCTTTTAAAATTCTGCCTTTGCTCATTTCAGTGTGAGTTTGATCAAAGCCTTTAAGATAAGCTGAATAATGACCAAATGTACAACTTAAGACTATTAAATCATTTAACTTTTAATAAAATCAGTTATTCTTTTTCTCTTTGTATTTTGTAATCCTCTGTATTTATATGCATGTAAGAACAGAAATAATGAATGCTAATCTTGCTTTGTAAAGAATGTTAAAGTCTTCTGGTATACCCAAAATAATGAGACGCAAAGCAAAAGTTTTTTTCTACAGAAACATATTCTATAGGTCTAGAAATTCTAATGCCAACATTCTAAATTTTCTTTAGCATGAGTCATAAAATCTAATTTGATATCTTCCTACATATATTTTCCAGATCACTACTTCAATGGCTATTTCTCAAAATATGTCATTTTAGCCAAATAATCATGTGTCATGCTATATACCATATGTGTTTTCTTAGTATTCAAATTAGAATATCAAAGATCTCCAAAGCCATGCTGAAAAAAATCTTTCATATTTTATTAGTAGTTTCTTCACAGATAAACAGCATCTGACTTCGTAAGCTCAGCACTTGGCCTTTTTTGGTTGAGTGACCATCGACATTATTTTTCCTTACCTCTGTCTTTTCTAGAAGGCTCTGACTTACTCTCACACTGGTTTCTTATGATGGACTCTTCTTGCATGACTCACATTTTTTTTAAAAAAAATTTGAATATTACAATAAGCATATAACCACAAACAGAAATTTCAAATATTTGATTAACTTATTGACTGTTTAAAATCATACAGGTCAGGTCCCTACATATTTTTTGAACTATTAATTAATATCTATTTTTCTTTCATATTAAGGTATTATTTTTCTTAAGCATAGAATTTGTAGTTTTCTAATCATGCACTTTTCATAAAAGAGAATTGAAGGTAAATGTGCAACACTCAACTTTGTGCTAAAATTACCCTGAATACTCATAAGAGTCATACATCTTTTTCCAGAGCACTGGGGTTCAATTTTTAGTATCACTGGTGGTACAGAAAATGCCTGATTGAGTTTACTTGACTCTCAGGTATACCACAGTTACCGAAGCCTCACAAAATAATATTTGGTTGATTTTAAACTCAGTGAAGCAATACATATCAATCCCAATTCCAAAGGACATAATTCTCTGGAGTAAACTAGGTTTTTGTACTTTGAATAGTGTCCAAATTTATTAATTGCATAGAAGACCAAGAAACCAAGAAAATATTTAACAGTAATGTGAAAAACAAGTTATATATAATTTTTCTAGTTCAAGAAAGTTAGAGTTTCAAAAATATCAGAAATGATATATCACTTTTCATTAAGCATCTATTCTTTTCAAGTTTCAACTTAATGTATTTTAATTTGTAGATTTATTCTCATAATTCCCATAGCTCATTTTGTTTCTAATATGCCTACATATTCTTCCTGCAAATCATAGGAGAAAAAGAAAGTTGAAATAAGAAAATTTGCTTTTGAGGACTATGAAGTATATTTTCCATCCAATATACTTTCAGCGCTTGCCCTATTCTACCGGGAAAAAGAATTAGAGCATTCAATTTTGATTTAATTTTTCAAAAACCAATCTAGTTCCACAAAGTAAATGTTCTATTTTGACCACCATAATTATATATGGACAAAGGATGCACAAATAAATTATTATAAAATAACTGAAATATTAGGAATCTAATATGTAAATTTTTATGATGTCTGCATTCTTGAAATTTATTTTTTTTATTTTATTTTATTTTTTTTTTTGTTTTTTCGAGACAGGGTTTCTCTGTGGCTTTGGAGCCTGTCCTGGAACTAGCTCTGTAGACCAGGCTGGTCTCGAACTCACAGAGATCCGCCTGCCTCTGCCTCCCGAGTGCTGGGATTAAAGGCGTGCGCCACCATCGCCCGGCATTCTTGAAATTTAAAAATGGTTCCTAGTCTGCAATTAGAATAATTAAATATCATAAAATTGGCTAAAGTGCTTTTGAGAATATGACAATTAAAAGAGACTTTTTTCTTCTCTGTTCTTATTTATTAATTCTTTGGGAATTTCTTACAATATATTTTGATCATAATCACATCCTCCAAAAGTATAAAGAATATAAAAAAACTTTGGGAAACCCAACCCTAAATGAGACATCTACATTACACATTCTCCTTAGGTATCACTATACAAGTAACAAAAAGAGTTCAAAAGCCCATCATTTGATTCTGTCAATTTTTATATGTACATGAATAGTGAAAATACTTATATAGAGTTCTCTGTGTTAAATATAACAGTAGATAAATATAAAATACCACACTTACATTTGATAGGGACCAGCAGAATATGGAGAAGCCTCCTGTATCTGTGACGTAGAAAAAAAAAGCTGTTGAATAGATTGATGAATGTTTGAATGAACCAAAAGGTCAGGAATTTTGCCATAAAATAATCTTTCCTACAGACAATCAAAACAATATTAATTTGTCTTTATCAATCCAAGTATTTGAAAAAAAATTGGATTATAATATCATGTATCATAATATGAAACTGGAAGCAAAACAGTTAAATAGATGATTCAATAAAAATTTAAGCTTTCAAGTCACAGAGATTATTTGCAGATTGCCCAAATTTGGAATTAGTGTAGGATCTAAATTTGTAATATCTAATCCTGTAAATACGCTCCACGAATATGGGATTTGGTAGCAAGTGACTTTAGGAAAGTCTTTTTGATAAAAAAAAAAATCTGCAGTAAAGATGTTTCTATAATCTTGTTAAGTAGATGTTTAGCAAATGTTATTAACCATCAAGACATTATGCATGTTTAATAGAAATAACTAACATAAATATGTACATGCTATATTGGATTTACCTTTACTCTGTTAGAGCCACTAAATTTAAGTCTCTATGCATATTGCAGCCCACAGTATTATATTGTCTTTAGAGTACAACTAGAATATGGGGTTTATTATTATGACAAAATTAATCAGAAATTGAAAGTTGTGATGTCACTGAGTAACTCATAAGTATGTTAAAGTGAGGTAATATGACATAACTCTGTTTTTCACCCATAGCAGCAATTTATTAATAAAATATTTCTTTAAAAAGGAGTACCAACACTCCATTTTAAATGTCTGTTCTTGACAGTAGGTTATGATATATGAAGATATATTCACCATGTGCATTTATTTGTAACCCAATCTTGGAAATCCAAAATAACGAAAATTAATAACCTCAGAGGAACTCTTTAATGGAGTCTTCTGTAGCTCAAAAATAACTACTAAAAACATATTCTATGTGAACTAAACTCTGAAGCCATTCATGAGTTTTGTTTTTTTTTACACATAATTTTAATATATTAGACATCCTTCTATTTTCAGGTATAGTAAGATATAAAAAAACAGGCTCCCCAACAACCTTGGAAAGACAACCACAGCCACACATGGACAAATGGATGCAAGAGAAACCCTAAAATCAGGCAACAGAAGAGGACAGTGATAGTGAGAGAAGAGCATAGCAACTTTAAGCCTACTATTCTCCTCATTTGTGATTGGAAGGGTTTCCAGTAACATCTCTTTTGTATAATGGCCACTTGTTAATTTCCAAACCAACTGGGAGCTCAGACTTGAAATAACCACACAGAAACCATATTATTTGCAATACTGTTTGGCCAATAGCTTATATGTATTTCTGGCTAATACTTATATCCGAAACTAACCCATCTCCATTAATCTGTGTATCACCACATGGCTAGGCTTAGTGGCAAATTTTCGGCATGTCTGTAACTGTTGATTGCTCCATGGCTTCTCTAAACTCTGCCCTCTTTTTTCACAGCATTCAGTTTACTTTTCCCTGCTTAGCTCTGTTCTGCCTTGCTCTGCTGTAAGCTCCAAGAGTTTCTTTATTAACCAAGGGTATTCACAACATACATTTATAGAAACATCCTATAAAGTCTGTCCTGAAAATGTAAGGGATAGTGCAAGTATCATAAGTGTCAATGTAGTATCACAACAAAGCAAATATAGATATCATTGTACCTCCAGGGAATATGGTCAGATTGCAAAATATAAAAGCTAAAAGAATAGTTATATACAAGCCCAAAGACCAAGATACAATGACTTACCTATAATCCCAGCACTATGAAGACAGAGAGAGGAAAATAAGAAAATATGGGTCTTTCTTAGACACAGAACAGGCTCAGCGATGGCCTGAGTTACCCAAGATCCTGCTTCCTAGATGTAAGCAAATATATATATATATATATATATATATATATATATATATATATATATCTTAATTTTAGTGTAGGGAGTCTAGATGCAAAAAAAGAGCTCTAAATTGCAAAAGATATCAAGTATATGCAAAGAAACCAGACAGAAACTTTCACAATAAAAACTCAATAAGTTTAACTGAAAAAAATCATTGAAAACCACAAAATGCAAAGTAGTTCCATTTGAGATGAACTATTAGGACATCAAGCCAGACAATTTCAAATAATTAGATATTTTTAAAAGGAGGACAAATTACAAACTGTAAAGAACTTTTGAAGTTCACCATAGTCCACCAAACATATTGACATGCATTTTCTGAGCAACTGCAGAAGGAGATAAAGGAAGCATTACAAAAAGTATTTCACAGAAAATACTTGTTGAAAGTAGCCATAAAATTGGGGAAAATATCAAAATCTAGAAACAGAAGGCTCATAAAACTCAACATAGACAGAAGATGAAAAGAGATTGTGTACCAAACAGAAGCAGGCAGAAATATTATTTGATTTCAAGTGAAACACTATGAAGCAGGGGTGTTAAGGAGAAGGGAGTATTTGGGAAGGGTTGGGGAAAAAAAGATTTCGATTAAATACATTACATGAAAAATTTAAAATACCTAAATAAGCTAAAAAATAAATAAAAAGGTGAGAAAATCCTCACTTTCAAAATCAAACTATCCAAAATATAGAATAGAAAATGACTTGATGGCTGTACCAGCACTGGACATTGTATGGTGTTTCACACAAAGGCTCAAAACACCAGGCAACAGAATAAATGTTACAAGGAGTAACCAAAAAAGACTACTGGAACTCAATAGTAGAAAAAGTTCTAATGTATACAATTCATAGATCTAACAAAGTAGAATAATAAAAATGAATAAAAAAAAATCCCAATACTTGTCAACTCATCTGTGGGAAGAATGGAGTTTCAATTCACTAGGGCTACAGATAATAGAGAGTTCCTAAACACTTTCCCTGAACATAAAATTGCTGTGCCTGATATTGAACAATTTTCATCACTTGAAGGTTTGCACGGTAAATATGTAGAGGTTGGAATATGCATTGTATGTTGGAATTCAAAACATCATTTACTACTTCGTCTAATGAGCCCTCCCAGAGATCTCTAGCTAAGAGCTATCTTGAGATGAAAATGGCTGTTTGAACTGAGAATGTTCAAGTATTCAGAAATCTCTGTTTATTTCTATGCAATAATTTAGTTAGAGGATACTTCCTTGTCTCCTAGATTTGTCTGTTTGCTGTGACTCTGATATTTTCCCTACTTTATGGCCACATTCAACTAGTATTTCCTGTGAAATATAAACTAATTAACAGTTTTACTTTCTTAAATTGTACTGAAACATGACACAAAATGAGAGGACTTTATCATCAAGAACAAGAGACGAGGAAGTCTGCTTCTGAGAATACTAGTTGCTTTTCGTTTGTTGTGTATGTCGGGAATGAAGGCATCTTCTCTCATGACCCTTACCAAGTATTTATCAGCAGTGCTCATATGTGCCAAACACTTAAAAGATGAAGGAACACACAAGTTCTTGTATTCCCTCACCAACAGAGGCATCCAAAAACATACCAAGAAAATACCATTACCTCACATCTCCAGTTTAGCAGTTAAAGAAAGGAGAAAGAATTTAAAATGTGCAGAAGTGAATGAAGGACTAAGTCACACTTACGGACAATCATGTTAGATTAAAAAGAGATTTCTCAGCAGAAAATTATAGGCCTGGAAGCTTGGATGACATTCTCAAGACCTGATGGAAAATAGCTGCCAATCAAGGCTTCTTTCTCCTCAAAGGTGTCTTTCATAAATGAAAACTAGGACTTCCAAAATAAATAAAAGAAAAGGATTCATAAAGAGTATAATAGCCTCACCAAGGTGTTAGAAGAAAATTTACTACAACTGTAAGAAGTATAAATCCTATGAGGATCACACACACACACACATATATAAATAATAAGTAACAAAAGAATTTAAATTCATCAGTAAATGAGCAATTAAATTACAAAGATTAATAAGAAATGAATAAATAATCAAAGATCATTTAATAATTTGGAATGAAATGAATAATGGACATTGGTCCACAATTTAAATAATATCCTGAAATTTGGAGTGATGATATTGGACTGGACTGTCAAGGTCAGACTGGTCTCACATGTTACTTGATGACCATCCTGATCTAAGTACCAAGAACATGTCTGATGAATAAACAAATAAATAAGTAAATAAACAATAGAAATGGAGTCATTGAATAAATTATAAACAGGATCTTCAGTTTTCTGCCTGTCCAAAATCTTTAGTTTAACTTTGTTGTTGTTTTTTTTTTTTTTTTTTTTTTGAGACAGGGTTTTTCTGTGGTTTTGGAGCCTGTCCTGGAATTAGCTCTTGTAGACCAGGCTGGTCTCGAACTCACAGAGATCTGCCTGCCTCTGCCTCCCGAGTGCTGGGATTAAAGGCGTGCGCCACCACTGCCCGGCTAGTTTGACTTTGTAAGACTGGAAATGATAAGATTAAAAACTCACTGCAATAAGAATCTCAAACTAAGTTTTAATAGTATCAAATAAAACTAAGTTTTAAATAGGATCAAATAGACATTAAGAAAAAAAACAAATTGGAAAGACAATGAGGGTTGGGTACCTACTTTACCTCTCCCTTTTAAGTTGCCTTCTTCATTCACACACTGATAGTTGTCTCCCTGCCCCACACCAGTGGACCATAATGCCCCTAAACCTGCCCCACTTTCCTCAGGGGACAGAGTACTCCTCAAAAGTTAACTCCTAGTTCTCTCAAACCTCGACAGACAGGACCTTACATGGTAATCCTTACCACCCCCTTGGCTGCCAAGCTCCTGGGACACCCATGTTGGTACCATCTCTCCAGGTTCAAGCAGGTACCTTCTCAGAACACTTGGTCTGTCCATCAGACAGGACCTTCCACCCTCCGGTTTTCCAGGATGCGACAATGAAAGGCCTACCTGCTCATCATCCTGGCACACTCATCTTTGGTGATAACAATATTTTTTTCCTAGACATATGCCATCTCAACTCCCCCAAGGAACAGATGCTGTTTTTTTAGGTGAAGTAATTTTTGAGGAGTGTTCAAGGCAACCTTTTAGGGTGTCTTGGTCCAACAAACCACACTAGTCTGGAAGGATTCCACAGTTTCTCATCCTCTGTGGAAACAAAAGAAGCTTTTTTCCAAAGCAACGTATCCTTAGTCTCAAATTCTAAAGTCAAGATACCTTTAAAATATATCTATTGATTACTTGGCTCCTTCACAGTCAAAAAATTCAAAGAAAATACAATGATATACATAATTCAGACTCTTTGTGAATTTTATATCTTTACATGGCTTATTTTTCTTTACTCCCTTTAATCTATGACTGTCTGTATTTTGTCTCTTTAAATACTTTTTTTTTCCTTTTATGACTCTTCTATTTCTTCTCTTTCTCAAGCACATGTACATTTATTCAACACTGTGTCTTATTTAGAGGTCTTTTTTAATATGGATTTGTCTTCATTGCATATCTGTAATTATTTTCTGACCAAAAGTGCTTATTAAAATGCTAAGTGCATAAGAATCTAAGCTGCAGCATTGCTAGGGTATATACAGTCCTTTCTGCTTGCCTTGCCCATTCCAACATGGTGGAGTTGCTTGCAGCTTCTGAGAGCCGTGCATACCACCACACTTCAAGGCACACAGTCAGTCCAAGTTTCCATCAAGCAAGACACAGCACACTTCTCAGAAACACCATCCAAATGCTCAGTCTCCCAAAAGAGACAGAGTTTGCATTGGCAGCATGGCCCAGAAAGTCTGCATTTCAGAACTGTGGCCATTTTTTTTTCTGTCACTGAGTCAGGAAATCCTCTCTTAAAGGATCTGGGGCACAATACCAGCAAAAAACAAGAAACTGTGTTAAACTCTGTATTTTTGTGTCTAGAATTCCTTTCCAACCTTTCTCAGGTTTTAAGTGGATTTTATTTGACCGTGTTGGTGTCAATTTTTAGTAAGGAGGCTTTTTGTTTGTTTCTGGCTCCTCAGCCTGAAATAACCACATAGATACTGTACTAATTAAATTACTAGTTAACTCACTAGCTCTAGCTTCTTATTTGCTATGTTTTACATCTTAATTTAGCCCATCTCCATTAAGCTGTGCATCACCATGAGGCTGTGGCTTACTGGGAAATGTTCTGGTATTTGTGTCTAGCAGGGATACATGCCTTCTCTCTAAGTCTGCCATTCTTTCTCCCATCAATCTGTTTAGTTTCTCCTGCCTACCTAAGTTCTGCCCTATCAACAGTCCCAAAGCAGCTTCTTTATTCATTAATGATAATCACAGCATACAAAGAGATTCCCACATTAGTCAGCAATATCTATAATGAGACACTGTCCCAAACAAAACAACAAAAGCAACAAATAGGTATAAGAAGAGATTAAAAGAAGATCATATTGCTTTTATTTTCTGTTTCTTTCAATTTTTTTTGAAATATACAATACTTTGTTAATAATGATTCTAATTAAGTTGTTTTTGGTAAGAGTCAGAATATGAGTTCTTAAGTCTTACAGTGTAGCATAAAGACATGTGTCCATTCTCTGAACAAGTTTTCTGTGTTTCTGATATTGGCCCTTAGAGCATTCACATTAATCCATGACATGTAGAAACCTGTGAAATGAAGTGAACATTTCAAGTACTCTTCTTGACTTAACAATATCTTTTCATGTTACACTTCTGTGTTTTGTCTAGATGCTTTTTCTTTAAACCCACAGAAAATTTCCATATTATTTCTTGAAGAATCCCACACCAGGGGAAAATGTATATTTATTTTACAGGACAAAAGTTAATTCACTATGTATAATTTTTTTATTTTCTATATTCAAAATGTATTCAAAATTAACTACTGTGAAATTATGAGATGAACTGTAAAAATGCATTATCAGCAAATACTGTATACACACAATTCAATCCTTCCTCAATACTAGGTCTACAGATACTTGCTATCACACTGTACTTAAATGTTTGTGGTTAGTAATAAAACTCAGGTTTTTATTCTGGCAAAGAAAAACTTTAACAACAGCCATATTCCTGTCTCCAAATTTACAGCTACTATGCTTGCTGCATGAATGTAATTGTTACTATCTAGTTATATATGATCTATCTGTGTATTTATCTATCTCCTTCCATATGTATGGAACAATTCTAAATATGATACATATGTGTTATCACTTAGTATTATGATTAATGGCAGTACATAATAGGATTCTTATTTTAAAAATTGATTTACACCTTTAAAAATTAGGTGTATTCTGTTTGAGTGGATGATAACATTTTGATTGTTGATATATACTCATTTTTCCAGTAGATGGTAGTACAGATGTTCTTAACAGAACATGTGGTAGACTAGGTTTCAAAACAGATATCTTCAAACTTGAAGAAGCTATATTCAATAATATTAAACATATGAATTGTGAGGGTCAGCAGAAATGTAGAAAATTATATATATTAAAAGAGCTGCAGTTCCAAAAATATCATATTGGTAAAAAATTTTTTCATAGTTAAATAAATTTTAAAACAAAATCAAAGTACCAGTACACTGAGCAACTCTTGTGTTTATATGGTCACCATTGTAAATTCAATTATAAACTTTTAAACAATGCTTTATTTAGAATGCTCACCCACTTTTACAACTCAATATGTAATCTTAAATTCCATACTGCCAATTTTCAATCATTTCAAATTAAGCACATTGTGGAAATAAAATTTGAAAAACTAAACAGTAAAGTTAAATATAATATAAATAATACAAAATATAATATATATAGTACAGAAATTAAATAGAACACAAGCAAACAAAAATTCTCCTACCCATTCATGTTGAACTAGAAAGTAAGAATTTGATGATGTTGTTGTTGGTGGTGTTATTTGTTTTTCCTATGTTATGGTTGCAAAACACTACTACAACAGACACACCTTGTTTAAAAAAATCATCTTGGCACACTTTAAATCTTGAGGAAACTGAAGTAAGCAGATTTCTTTTAGTTCAAGGCCAGATTGCTCCACATGGAGAGTCATGGGCCAGTCCAGGCTACATAGTGAGACACTGTTTTAAAAGAAAGAAAGAAAGAAAGAAAGAAAGAAAGAAAGAAAGAAAGAAAGAAAGAAAGAAAGAAAGAAA
>JABTXL010012463.1:9263250-9394102 GCA_025134845.1 Neodon shergylaensis
AAAGAAAGAAAGAAAGAAAGAAAGAAAGAAAGAAAGAAAGAAAGAAAAAAGTAAAAAGGCCACGTAACACCAAATGTTAACTCTGACATCTTACAGTTTTTTCATCACTTAAAATTAAACTTTTCTATTCTAGGTAGTCCCAGACTTTATTAACTTTACATTTAGAATACCAAATGGTCAGCTTTGAAAACATGTGTGTGTGTGTGTGTGTGTATAATTATACAAATTAAGGATGATATATTTAGTAACATATATGTATATATGTTTATAAATGCAACAATTAACAAAAAAGCGACTGTGGATATTTATTTGCCCTTTTGTTTCTTTGTTTGTTTTAAAGACAGGGTCTCACTGTGTTGTCCCAACTGTCCTGGAACTTGGTACATAGACCAGTTTGACGTCAAACTTATAGATATCTATGTACCTCTGCCTCCCTCATGCGGGGATTAAAGGCATGCATCACCACATCTGGTGTGGTCATAAATTTTAAATAAATCAGTGGCATAAGGAAGGATTTAGACAGAAGAAGGGGAAGTAGCAAATGACATAATTATAATCTCAAATTTTAAAAATAATAAAAATGTTCAAAACCTTTAAGTAAGTAAATAAATAAAATATTGACATTTTATATTATTGGGGACGTCTGAAAGTTACTACTTTCTCTCTTGGCCTGCTACTGTTTAGAGTTTGTCCTATTAACATTGATCTCTATTTAAATAAAATGAATGGTACTAATTAGTCTTTTATAAAAGATTAGAATACTCTGAAATTATCTGGGTTTTGTTAGTGAAATAAAAATAACTATCTATATATACATATATATGTACATGTGTATGCTTAATGTAATTTTAATAATGAAGAACTGTTTTATTGGGCAGATTACAAAAAGAAAAGAGAATTCTTTAATATTTTGAATGCTATGAAAAACTTTCAGATAACAAGTCATGTGGTTTATATAAATATCCACAGTGTGTTTTCTTCTTTCTCTCTTTCATTCTTTCTTTCTTTTTCTCTTTCTCTTTTTTTTCCTCATTAGTTGGTTGGTTTTTGTGTAGTATTTTTTACCAAAAGCATAAGATTTGACAATTTTTATTTGTGTGATATGTTCTTTGTAAAGTAATTGATGTTTAATTAGGACCCAGCAGAAGTATGTGTTAAAATTACTTTACAAAAATTATTGTGATTCAACTCTGCACTGTGACACAAACATGATTGCCCTGGATTAATTATGAGCAAGTAGCCTGCTTGAAACAAGGTGCACACAAAGCAATTTGGCTGAGTAACCTGCTGTGGGTACAGTACAACAGCTCCTGTGGGACAAGATAGCTTGAATATCACAAGGGCAGCTCTGCTGGCCATACTATGATGATATGGGCTTGGAATAGGGCTCAGAATTCTTCTTAGTCTTACTACAACATTGTGAATATTACTTCAACACTTTGCGTCAGCATGTAGAAGTCTGGTAATACATTTAAAAATACAGTATTTTCCAATTACTGTATTACTCACTGCATGTTTCCTTACATTTTAATATGTCTGCATAATAAAGGTCACATTATATAATGTTGTCAGGTTTTTACTTCATTGTGTGCATAATATTTATTTAATATTTTGATATTTTTGAACCTTACTTGAAAGAAACAGTACTAAAATATTTCATTTGTCAAGGATTTTACTAACTTATTTCTCTTTGATCAAATCATATGTTGGTTTTAATTTCTAAAACTTATTCTCAAGTTACTTCAGTATCACAATATTAGTCCATAAAATTTTTAAATAATCTTCTTGTTTGCATAATAAAATGTCTTCCACTGCTTTTAGGAAATTTTCTACAATACAGATTGTTTAGATAAAATATTATTGTTGTTTGCAAATTTTAGTATACATGTGTGCTATTGTTTCCACTCAGTTCATTTATGTGTTATAATTGTGTGTATATGTATACCAATATATGTGAATGCCCTATTTTTACAAAATATTAAATTCTATAACATGGTCCAACATTGTAGACTTACTTTCATAATTTCTGGAATTTATTCCAAAGATCATCAGTGTTACATATTTTCACCTGCTTAGTAGTCCCAATGTAGAAGTTCCCTCTGTATGCTATGAATATGTTTTATTACCATTGATTAATAAATAATATGCTTTGGCATATGCCAGTAGAATATAACTAGGTGAGAAAACTAAACTGAATGCAAGGAGAAGGTAGAGTCATGTGGATGCCATGAAGCTGCCCAAGAAGCAAGATGTAAGGTAACAAACCAGGGCCTGCTGGTAAAATATAAAATAATAGAAAAAAAGGTTAATTTAGGATATAAGAGCTAGATAAGAATATGCCTGAGTCATTAGTCAAACAGTTTTGTAATTAATATAGTATCTGGTTCACTATTTGGGTTTGGGATGCCGGGAAACAAAAGCACTGTCTTTGCTTACATAATGGTGTACAACGTTCTGCAATATACATGTAAAGCCTAAGAAACTGTACAAAAAAGGGTTTGTAGACCCACAAAAATAGGAGTCGATTGGAGCTTCTTGATAACTGCAATTTTTGACTGCAGATAGACATTTGATTCTGTGGACTGCTAGACTAAACCAGCATATATACTTTAAAGGTATCTAAACTTCAAAATATGAGTCTAAGGATATGTTACTTTGGAAAAAAGGTACTGCTTTTTTTTCCACAGAAAATGAGAACCTTGGGGTTTTTTTCCAGGCTATTGTGGATTGATACAACAAGAACCCTTGAAAGAACAACATGAATCCTAAAAATACTTTGCCAAACAAACAGCAGGAAGCAGTTTAGAGAAACAATGGACAAATTCTTTTTTTTTTTTTTTTTTTGGTTTTTCGAGACAAGGTTTCTCTGTGGCTTTGGAGCCTGTCCTGGAACTAGCTCTGTAGACCAGGCTGGTCTCGAACTCACAGAGATCCGCCTGCCTCTGCCTCCCGAGTGCTGGGATTAAAGGCGTGCGCCACCATCGCCCGGCTAATGGACAAATTCTTAAGTCTGTTATTTATAAATATTTGTTTTCATTTAAAGGGGGTTGATTATAAGTGGTTAATATTCACACTCAATCTCTTTCTAAAAAGAGGGGGATATTATTTAGAAATGAATACTTTACTTTGGTATGGACTTTGGTTTATTGATATAAATTTAAGGTCAATTTTGTTAAATGTATACTTCTCTTTTTTAAGGTATTCTGTTTATATGACTCATTTATAATGTAATGTATAATTAAAATTACAAATTAATAAATAGTCATTTATAATAGTCAAACTTATAGTCATGTTACGTTTACTAGATATACATAGATATATTTTAGATAGATAGATAATTTTCAATAATTCAAGGACCTTTATGACATTTAAATATGATGTTTAAAAGGTTTTAAGAACTTAGACTTTTCTCAACAGTGGGACATGTCTGCTTTTAGCAGAACCAACGACCTAAGAGAGGTTGATGGGTATTGAAGATAATTATTGTAGAATTTGCCTTCCATGTGACAAGACTATCCATTTGAACAAGAAATTGCTCTTGACTTGACTGCTTGATGGTATGCTGTATGAAATGGACATACAGAACTGACAGAAAAGTGACTGCTGAACTTTTCAAAAAATGGGATGGTCATTCAGTGTTCCTGCTTCACAAAGGAAACTGACAGACATTCTGCAGGATACAGAAGAAAGCAAGTGACAAACTTTATCAGTAAAAGTCAAAACAAATCTTCAAATTTCATGCTTCACTAAAATTTCTACCAGATTCTATGGACCTGTAGGCTGAAGATAGATGCCCCAACGTTTTAGAAGAACTTTGAGTAACTGTACAGGCAGCGAGATGTCTCGGTCAATTCTAGAGTTATGAAAGCTGCTTACAATGCATTTCTTGTTTACCTAGCTAATATTATGTCTTTCTGAGGTTTCCGATGGAGATGAGGACAAATAGTTATAGTTTTACATAGTTAAGATAAACTATAATTAGATATAAAACATTAGACTCAAAAATTAAAATAGATGATGGAATATTTTCTTTAATTTTTCCAGATACAAATAGAATAAATAAGTGTAACCAAAATTCTTCTTTGATTCCTTTCTTGTATATGTAATTTTAGTAAGTTAAAGTCAAAATCTTCCTTTTTTTAAGTCAAAAAGGGGAGATGATATGGGATTGTCCTCTGGCTGCTATGAATATGTTTTATTACCATTGGTTAATAAAGAAGCTTCTTTGGGCTATGGCCTGGCAGAATATACATAGGCAGGAAAACTAAAATGAATGCAGGGAGAAAGAAGGTGGAGTCAGGCAGATGCCATGTAGGTTCCCAAGAAGAAAGATGTGAGGTAACAGACCATTAGCCTCATTGTAAAATATAAAATAAATAAATTGGTTAATTCAAAATATTGGAGCTAGCTAGGAGTATGCCTGAGCCATTGGCTAAACTGTTATAATCAATATAGTTTTCTGTGATTATTTGGGTCTGGGCGTAAGGGAAACCAAAAAGCAGTCTCTGCTTACATATTCCTCAGCCAATTCTAACATATTTGCTTTTCTCTAGCTATACATATCCTATATATTCTGTTTGTAAACCACAATCTCCTCTGAGTAATATGTAATCTATTTTTTTTGTCATAATCAAAAGTGTGTTTAAATGTACCCCTTCACCAAACACCTGTCATGCACAAATATTTATTACCTTCAATTTATCAAATTACACAGGGTACCATAGATGTATGTAGATATGTATTTAATATAGTGTTGCTGTCTTAACTCTTATACTTATTTTATTTCCACAGCAGTTTATGATTATGAATAACTCATGCATACATTCTGTATTTTCCCACAAAAGATTAATGAGAAAGTATTAGTTTACTAAACTGAACAATGATATTCACTATTATATCATTGTAAATTGGGAAAGTCATTTCAGTTGGATGCATAAATAGTCCAAGTGGTTCTAGAAAAGTAGATAAAGTATGTTTTAATTACAAAATAAAATTTGATAGAATATGTTTACCCTTATATAAAATATAAATCCTATTTCAGCACATGTATGTATTCTTACTTCTTATCTTTTATGTATAATATAAAGAAATGCCATGATTAAAAATATATTTAATTTTTATTGTGTTATTATAATAATGGACCACTTTTTATTACTTCTTTATCAAAACAACAACAAACATAGACTTGCATTAATATTGTAGTTTAGAATAGGAAGTGGGTGGTAATAAAAAAAGATGGAGTTGATACACCAATTCCCTTCCATTGAAACCCATGAAATTAAATATTTACTTTCTCCTTTGTTGTATTTTATTATTATTTTTAATGGTATACATGTGTTTTCTTGATGTTTTAGGCATTAATTTGTGATTTAAAAGGCACACTTATGATTCTCTGAATTAATTTCTAAAAACATATTTTAATTCCACTGCATGACAGAAACACAGTAGGGGATATTAATCAAATTCATGATTATATATATAAAAGAGGAACTTCATCTCTAGGAATAATTTCCTGTTTTAATGTTGGCTTACTTCAAAATATGAGTTATGTTTCCTGATGGAATAACAGTCTAATTCAAATTATTTATAAAACATACTATTGTGCTGTGGCATTTTTATTGCATTATATCCAGAATTACAGTGTTGGCCTCAGTCAATTTAGTTCTGTCAGTGCATGGGCTAACAAGTCACTGGTCAAACCACAGTTATTTTTGAACACATCTTGTGTCAAAACAAGCAGAATTTGGGAATTTAGAAAATATCATCATGATTTATTTTTAAATTATAAATCCTGAAGTTAAAAGGGATGTGAGCAATTGAGGCTACCAAGAAATCTCAACAGTTAATAACACTTAGTGGATTTTTAGAACTCTCAGCTACTCCAATTCTAATGGATTATTTGGCCTCTGCTCACAGAAAGCTACCACATGGTGACATATATACATACAGGCATACACTCACATACATAGATTAAAATAAATACATAAACGAACAATATTGGAAAATGGAAAAAGCAAATAAAGGACAAATGAAAGTTAGGCAATATGCTGAGCAGTCAAGACTGCTTGATTTTTCTCAGTTCATTTTGGGGGACCTGTAGAACACAAGGAGACTCCATTACTTTGTCCTCTGACCTCTTTATGTGTACCATGGAGTGCTTGTACACATGCTCTCACACACATGCACATGCATACAATAAATATACATATTCTTTTATAAAGAGCTTGTTCTCGTTTGCTTTAACAGTTCACCACTAGTGCAACTCCGGGTAGGAGCTGAAGCAGGAACAATGTAGCATTTGTTTATGGGTTGGTTATCTCTGGAGGGCTTAGCTTTGTGTCTTATACAGTCCAGGTCTACTGACCCATACAAGGTTCTTCCCACAGTAGATGGCTCCTATCACATCAACACATCAATCATCAACCAAGTCAATGCCTCATGGATTTGCCTGAGATCACTCACCTGAGATTTCCTCTTTGAAGATGACACTACTTTGCATCAAGTGGACAAAAAGAACTAAAGAGTATAAAGATTGTGCATGATATATGGAAAACTTAATCTATTAATCTCTAAACCAAAAACATAAATACATAGAAACATTTTTGCTTTTCAAAAATTGAAGAAAATTATTTTTTTTCCGTATACTGCTTCATCCTTATGTTGTGCTGAATATAGGAGAGAGAGTTGAACTGAATATAAATGTCACAGTGTCTTGACTGTGGTGAGGCACTGGCTTATAGAATGTGCTTCATAGATAGGACTGTGCGTTTGAAAATGTTATAATCTTAATAGACCTCCAGTAGACAACCCCACATATCAGTGCCTAGCATTTTCACATAGAGGAAATAAAAACACATCACTATTCTCTAAATCTACTAACCTTATGATAATTTGTTATGCAACATAAAACATGAATTTTCCCCCTTTCTATTGACAGTGTTCCATTGACAGTTGATGTTAAGAAGCATCCCTGTTTTATGCTTTCTTGCCTAGAACCTGAATGAAACAGAAACTAAGACTATGTATTTTTTCTTATTTCTACTCTGAGACTTCTGCTTTCCAGGGTCCCTTTGTGACCAGGAGACATGGTACCTATCCCCAGCTACCAGCTTCTATACGAGTCATTCCATCAATCTCAGTCTCAAACAGGACAAATAAACATACAGAGATACAGAAAAATGTGTGTGCATGGACATGTGCAGGTAGGAGACAAAGCTGATGTGAAGGCCCAGA
Organism: Neodon shergylaensis; assembly: GCA_025134845.1. NCBI lineage: Eukaryota > Metazoa > Chordata > Mammalia > Rodentia > Cricetidae > Neodon > Neodon shergylaensis. Next base: position 9,270,484 of record JABTXL010012463.1, read on the forward strand.
TATTTTACCCAAGATACTGAAAACAAAATTCAAAGCACAAGAGTATTTAAAACAATTAGAAATTATCAATATCTACTTAAACTCATACATATCTAAACAGGGATAACTTGATTTAGGATATTACTGTATTTTATGGGAAACATGAGCTACATCTATGTTAAAATATAGCTTATAAAACTCCTACTACATTAGGGATTCATGTGAAGATAATTCACAGAGACAACTGTCTGGTACTATATTCTATTCAACTTCTGTGTTTCTGGAGATCAACTCAAGGCCTATTTAATGGTAGGAAAACACCCTGTTCCAGCTATGTCCCCTCCCCTCACCCTGAGGTTCAGTATTACTCTATTTAGCAAGAGTCAGAACATTATAAGTCAAGCTGTTGTGTGTCAGGGCTCCTCCAGTAAATAAGTACCTTGCATTGACTTTCTGGGTTCTATGACATGCATATAACCTCAAAATCAATCCTCTTTCATCTTTAGGGGCTGCCCATTCCTCACTGAATACTCAGTATGAAAAATAACTACTTGAAAATGTCAGTCACATTGGCAGTGTTGATAGTAGTTGAAAATAACAACTGAGGGTTTCTATTTGTATTCTGGTTTTTGATATGATCTGTAGGCATTAAATTTTGCCTCCCTTCTATTGTTACCTGTCTAACTCTCTGTTACCTATAGGCATACGGCCTCACAGTGCCTTCCGAGCTACCATTCACACAGGGAGCAGCCCTGCACAAACTACTTCATGAACTCTCAAATTGGCAGTCTGTCTGATCTTCACACAAATTTCCATATTCCTAACTTCCATATCCATTTTTCTATTAATTCCTGAGAATTTTGTATACCTACTTTGAAATTTGCATCAGTTACTGTGAATCAATATGAATTATACTTAAATGCTGTTTTGTATCTTAGAGACTATGTCCAGTACTTGAAATCCTGCAATAAATATTCATTGTCATCCTGCAGCATTTGACAAAGACTGCATATATAATATATAAAAACACATATATAGTATATATTATATAATTATATAAATAATGTATATATTACATTTATACCTACTCTTTTTTCCCACTAAAGAGTCCTATATACCTTCCCTGCTTTATGTTCAATTTCAAAGTTTCCCTCTTCATCATATATTCTTTCTGTCACAATGATAATCCTTTAGCATATGTACATCCTCCTACTGTCTTTACATAACTGTATACTTGATCCACCAGTTGTCACTTCTTCATTACTCCCTGTAATCACAATTTCCATACTAAGACATTTTTCAAGTCTGAGACAAGGATAGGCTCAGAGTTCCATGCTACTACTAAAATACCGCATAGCTAACAACACAGGCCAGACAGCTGCCACTGCCTTCTTGTGATGCTGGAACATACGTGTTTTACCCAAATTTCTCCATACTGTTCCAGATTTCCCATATGTAGGGAGCAAATGTAAAAGCAAAAAGCAGAGCATGTTACTTATATGATCATGTTACCACTTGAAGTGGAAGTAGAACTAAGCATAGGATAGACGCTGAGAAGAGAATGCTCTAGAACAATGATTAGGAAATAAAACAGTCAAGAACATTCTAGTAAAAATATATTAATATATCGCAATGTAGAGCCAGTGTTATACTTATTGTCAAAATTCTGATGCATGTTCTGCTGGTTTCTTATACTTTTGCTACAGAACATAGACTCCAAAAGATAAGACTTTGAGAAAAATCTTTCTCCTCCTTGGGTGTAGAAATCAAATTTCCGTGCACAGGCTCAACATGAAATTGGGCCTTATAAACTTATCTGGGAGCACAGGGTGAGGATGAATGATAGATTTTTCAATAGTTGAAGTCCAGGAAAGGTAAATAAACATTAAGTTATTGAAGGTCATTGCATTAATTTAGTGGCTAATAGAGCCCAATGCAAATGTGCTCACTTTCAAAGTAGATATTGTTCAATCATCCACATGTTGTCAAGTCCAACTTCTAAGGCAATTAGACTCTGCTGTAACAAAACACACATTCATATCATTCCAAGTAGCAAAAACATCACGAAAATGTGAATAAAATATTGTATTTGAATTCTGCCAAATTCTTAATAACTAGTCTCCATTCTGTGTCAGGCTGGCCTGTTTAGCAGGAAGTTAAAGTCACCTCTCAGGGATCTGTCTTTGTATAAGCCACTTTGAAAAAGATTTAGGGAGGAACACACGTCCATGAGGTGAGGCAGGGAAAAGCTCATTTAAGAAGATCAATCAGGAAATAATTAGCCTGAGGATATTTGAAAGTGAAATAGCCTGTTTGGGATTAGAGCAGAGAAGAGAAAGACAGGGTCAAGGTCTCTTATAACATGATCATCTCTAACAATTCTGATTTATTTTGCAAAGAATATGACTCATCTATCATACTAAAATGGAAAAGTCTTCATTATTTGCAAAATTTTACATTCTTTTTGTCAGGAAAACAAAAATGTGCTCTTTTTATGTTCGGAATTATGTCAATAAGTAGCACGACATGATATGAAGACTATCATTTTACAAGAGAAAAGAAGCTAAGAAATAAAAAGATCAATTGTTTAAATTTTATATGACATTTACAAATAATAAGTGAACTTGTTTAAGAAATGGTTTAAGTTTAACTTTATATTACCTAAAACAAATAGTGTAGTAAAAGTTTATATGCAAGTATGTATATATGTATACATTATATATATATAATTATATAATTTTTTATATTCAGAACTTTTCAATATTTAAACAAAATCACTTCAATATAAACACATTTGACCTCATTGCAAGTTATGATCCCTCAGCACTCCTGAAGCCATGTTTTTCCTGTCTTTTGATAGTTCACTTTTAATCTTTATATTTCCTTTCTTTTTGTACTTTTTTGCTAACACGTTTTTCTTGAGTTCTTTATTATCTTGATTTATGATGTCATCATTCCACATTTTTAAAACAGGTGCAGATTTAATTGCTATTTAATACACTATAGATATTGCCACTTTGACATTCAGTCGTTCTCTGGTTCCACTGCGACCCCACCAATAACAGATCAAGCCACATAACTGTCATCCACATTCAGAGGATCTAGTTCAGTTCCATGAAGGTTCTCTAGCTGTCATCCAGAGTCCCAGACCTAGCTTGGGCTAGCTGTCTCTGTGGTGTCTTTCAAATGAGAGTTGCAATGGAAGAAGCAAGGAAAGGAAGAATACTGACAATATATTGAGTGGGGAATTTTGTTCCTAACTTCTTATGTACCTCAACAACCTTGCACATCCTCTCTAACACATTTGCAGACATTGTCTAGTCTCTATTGATTGTAACATTTTTCATCTTCTAGACTGAACAACAATTTCAAAATTGATTTAGTTTGTTCTATTTTTCATTCAGAAATTAATTGGTGATAAAGTTAATGGATAAACACATTTTGAATATATTTACATTTCTGGTTGGCATAGAGTAAAAGAAACATATTTCTTATTTTCCACATTATTGAGGCAAGAAATCACCATACTCAGGTACCAATATTGAAAGAAATAACAAGCATATGTCCATTATACTAAGTACTTCTATCTACAGTAGTATAATGGAATCCTTGTTTTTACTAAAAGAAGCATAGATGGAACAAAGGCACAAATAATGGAATCTGAAAATAGTTATGAAGTACATGTTGGAGTTATCCATATGAAGATGGCTAAATTGAAATTCATAAAAAATGTTAAGCTTTCTATTGCTGTGAAGAGACACCATGACCACTGAATCTCTTAAAAACAAACAACATTTAATTGGGGGGAAGCTACATTTTCAGAGGAAGATACATGTAGTATCATCATGGTGGGACATAGTGGCATGCAGGCAGACATGGTGCTAGAGAAGTAGCTGAGGGGCCTACATCTTATTGCACAAGCAACAGGAAGTGATCTTCCACAACGTGTATGGCTTGAGCATGGATGGGACTTTAAAGCCTGCCTCCACAGAAACAAACTTTCTGCAAAAAGACCACACCTACTCCAACAAGACCACTCCTCATAATAGTCCCACCCTGTTTGGGGACCATTTACTTTCTGACTACCACAGAGGCAAAGTATGAACATACTCCATGGATTGTGCAGAGCAAAGATAAAGACAAGGGAAAACTAACAAAAAAAAAAAAAAAGACTCAAAGAACAATATAAAAAAAATAAAAATCAATTACCTACCAGAGACAAGCCTTAAAACACATTGTGTTCTTATTTTGATGGAAATACAATATAAAAATGCAATAAAAAACCAATGTTATATAATATTAGGCTGTGAAACTATTGTCTCTACAGAACAATTCCCTCTCCTCTGCTCTGCTCTGTGATGTGCTTGGCTCAGATTGTGCAAACTGCTTTTCTACTTTCTGAGCTACATGCTTGTCTAAATCGGAATCTGGAGTTATCAGAACTCCAAGGAAAGGACATTTTTTACTTTGTTTTTGCTTTATGTAACTCCCCAAAGAGCTCAACACTCTGACCTTTAGTAGCATCTCCTTTCTCCTCTTCTTTCTCCCCCAGTTTTCTCCTGCTTAGTGTATCTTGCTTATATCTTCCCTCAAATGATCTGCTCCTGATTGAATCCCAGTGATGCAGTAGGTTTCCCCCTTTACCATAAGGTCTTCCTTCATGCTGATGGATTCTCTTTCCCACCTTCACTTGTGTCTCTCAGCTTCACAGTTTGTAGCTGGAATCTCCTGCTATATCTCATGTATTTTAGTCCACCTCTGTAGCGGCATCGTAGCTTAAACTCAAATGAAATTTACTTTGCAAAAATGCCTGATATGACAGTTAACAGTTGAATAAAAAAGGAAAATAAAACATGTAGTGCTATTTTTCTTAAAGTAATTGGAACCAAAATTTTCGTTTCATTTTGCTGTTGTTGTCTTTCTTTTGAAATATTAATTTTTATAATTATTTCTTTTATTTAGGGCCAGAATTTATTCTTGGATTTTTTAACTGGATCAGAACCTTTCAACTGTTTAGTATTGTTTGCTTGTATATTGCTTACTGTGGTTTCATAATCTCTAAAATTTTAAAGTATCTCTTGAAAAATATTTCTGAAAACACAAATGATCCTGAGCTCCATGTCAAAATATTTTCAGTGACATTGATTATGGTAATCAGAAACTAGAAAACAAAAATATTATAATAATTAAAAAAATAAGTTTATTACAACAAGTTGCAATAATTTATTACATTTATTTAATAGACTTGCAAATAAATTATCATATAAAAATTTATGAATTATTATTAAATATCATGTTCTCAGTTTGATTGGTACCTCATTCATACAACATCATATCTCATTAGGTTTCAAATATAATACAGAATTCAGATTGAGCTTTAATGGGAAAAGTTTAAATGCATGCTTGATAAAAAAACAAAGCACAGTAGTATTCTCATTAAAGTAATTAATAAAATTTTATTTGATGAGATAGATCTGGTTTTCTTTATTTCAAACTAAAATAGTATTGGAATTAATTGATCAATTATATTATTAAGATAATAATATGAAATAATTTATATTTATATTATACTATTATATTAAGGTTTTAGTAAATTATAGTAACCTTTAAACTATACTTCGTCAATTATCATTTTGAAAAATATTAAAAACAACTTCTTATGGTGGAAACATCTAGAATAGTGAAGCTAGACTAATTTATTAGAAAAATATGTCATTGTTTAAACCATGAACTGTGTAGCTAGGAATGCACACACATACTCATAAGTATATTGTAGGCATTTATGCATTTACAGATATGTTAAGGCTAATGATGTCTGTTTTATATCTGTGTCACAGTAGCTGATGATAGGACGTAATGGCATTAAGCATTAGGAAAAAAAAACTAAGAGAATAAAACACTTTCTAGTGATTAATTGGAGACACTTGCCTGAATCAAATTATTTGCTGACTCTACACCTGGACTGTCTCCTGGAAACCCATTTCCTTCCATTATAATGTTTCCATTAATACCTTGCATTGACTTTCCCACCTTTCATATTTTTACCTAAAAAGTGTAACAAAACAAATTGGCAAGGTTTTCTAGAGTTATCGTTTTTATTTCAACTGTCTTCTCAGATTTCTTCTTGAAGTAACTCTTAGATGTATGCAACAGGGGAAAGAGTAGAAACTGTTCAAGGCATTAGAGTTTATAATGACGAAAGCTTTACTAACAGTGGAATGTTATACAAATGCCCACTCTATTAGTGTATGAAAGAGAGGAGGAGAGCATTGCTAAAGTTACATAATTGAATATTACTTCCATATGCATCTGGTTACAAGCTACGGATGTATGGTATAAATATAATGTAAGAGAGGTCCGATTTGTTCTTGGTTTGGAGTGTAAACAACCATGGAGGAACTCTTTGTGGGTGGAGTGCTCTTTGCCTGTGAAAGAAAGCAAAGGGACTACTTGGCCACACCTGGATTTATCTTGAGGGAGATAAATGAAAGTAGAGAAAGATCCAGAACACTTTCCTGACCAGAAGACATGTTCGTAATACAGTTTACTGTGACCTTCCTTAACATCTCACTATTACAAACTTCCTTCCCCTTTTCTTCCATTGCCTCTGGTTCTTATATGAATGTTGTTTTAGAGATGTGTCATTACTGACTGAATATCCAATGAAAACTTAAATTCTCTGCATTTGACTGGTTGATAGTTTCTGAGTTTATCAGCATCCACTTCTCAAAGAAACTTCTCTGATGAGATATGAGAACTAAATCCCTTCGTGGTTTTAACAGCCTCTCGAAATGCTGAAAATAGGTGATGAAATTTTCAAACAAGTGAGCCTCTAAAAATCACTTGACATACACACTGGAAATGAAGGGTGCTATAGGAAGTCATAGAAATAAGTATTGAACAAACGAAAGAATACTAAAAACTTTTATCCAGTCAATGAGACTTGAAAACAATTATTACTTTAGGTATAAAAATTTATGTTAAACATTTCATCCTTTCAAAAATGTGATTTCAAATTTTGAGGCCTATTTTCTTATTAAGATTTTAAACTTATGTTCATTGAAATATCCTATCATTTTTCTTTAATTTTTATATTCATGGAATAATGACAAAAATATTTAAATGGACAGAATATCACTTATGATTTGGTATTTTGTATAGGATTAAATACCAACCTATACCTAATTATTAAGACAATTTTAAAAATAATTCATTTTATTTTCTCAGTCTATCTAGTTTTGTTTTTCATGTCACCTGAAAGAATATTACAATTCTCAAAAGATGAAATATAAAGGGCCCATAAATGGATGAAAATTTTTGATAACATTAGTCGTTATGAGAACATAAACATACATTCATGTCAATTTAAAATCTAGAATTAATTCTAAACTGTACAAGTACAAATAATTGAAATATCTTTTTACATTTGGGATGCGTATTGTTTTCATAGCATATTACAGGTATAAAGTTTTTCAATAAATAAATTTGTAAGCAATTTATAGTCTTTTCTCAGCATAACAGATTTATATATTCAAAGTTGGAGTTGGATAGCCAATGTTTCAAGAGGTTTCTAAAATGTTGTTAGCATCTTTAAGAGTATAAAACTTTTGGCCAAGCGGTGGTAGTGCATAGATCTCTGGAGGACTTCTTTGGGCTTGGTTATTCCTTCTGTTTGTTTTGCAAACAGACCTAGAAATCTGGCGATTAATCATTGTCAATGTCTTCACATGGATATCTGCTTTCAACTTTGTTGAGAAGGCCTTCAGATCTCTGTTTTCTGTTACTCCAATTTATTGTGTTCAACTTCAGCATAAAAATACTTGGGATGCAGTTTTGGGGTAACTAAGTGGTGATGTATGGATGGAGTCCTCCAGAAATGATTTTTCTTGCAATATTTTTTTCGGAGTAAAAACAACTTTGATGATGCACAAGAAAGTTATTTCTAAGGGGCAATTATAATTGTACCAGTACTATTTTTTCAAGTGAATCAACTCAATGTTTTAGAATGTTTGAACTATTTTTGTTTGGCATGTTTTTGGTAAAATATAGATGCTATCTTTCCTCAAGTGAAATTACAAATTACAAGGCTTTTTTTTTTCTGTCTACAAGGAATCTTTCTTCCTAAGATGAAGTCTAAGGCCAATTTCCTTTCAGGGAACAATCCTTTGAGAAACTAGAATTGAGGAGTTGATGAAATGATATTTCCTGGGCTCAAGGAAAGGTATTCCAATGCAGTAGTTTACCTACTAGTGCCTTCTTATAATGGTGGGATAGGATCATCATGTCTTAAGAAGATAAAACTCACATGCTCCGGAAAACACTCTGGATAGCTCATCATCAGAATACATTTTAGGACCATGTTCCTACTTATAAAAGAAATATAAAGTAAAATGTACGGAAATTACCTGATTCCTGTAAACACCAGTGAAGGCTAACATTCTAATCATAAGTAGTTTCACTGAGAAATTGATGTAGGGATATTCATTACCTAAATGTCCTTCACTGTGCTTTTCAAATTTATCAAATTAGTAAAGTTCTCTATATTTACACCTGTTAACCATTATTGTACAATATCTATGATATTCTTAAGCTATATATGAAAATGTTCTCGTTTCGAAGGACAGTAGAGATGACAGAACACTGACTACTTTGCCATAGAACACAAGTAAAATTCACAGAAACCACATAGCTGTGAATAGCAATACTTACTCTAGTATGCAGGTAATCTGATGCCACGTTCTGGCTTCTGTGAGATTTATGCACACATAAGGTACACTAATCTATATATAGGCAAAATATCCTCTTCACCCCCCCATACAGATAAAAGAGCAACAGCAAGAAAAAAGTTGTAATTTTTTATTCTCAAGTCAATAATATTGAGCCTCTGATTTGCTCAATACATATTTTATACTGCATTTTCAATTGTCTCTAACACCAAGTGACTATTGCTATTTTGAGTCACGTCTTATTTTCATTATAATTAGCCTTCTCTTTACACTGTTAACTAAAATCCACAAAGCAAATGTAAAATTTGAAGATGAATCTTATTATATTAGAAAATTTCTGAATTGTATCAAAAATGATATGCAAATCAACCATCAAAATAGAATATGAAATAACTAAAAAATATTATACATATTTCTAGTAGCAGATCTTATGTAGGCACAGGTAAATCCAATATATTGTAGCCTAGAACATGGCAGTTGTCAACTAAAGTGGGATTAAAGAACACTAGTTTTATTGAATGAATTTTTGTTTTGTTTTTTTGTTTTTGTTTTTGTTTTTTTGTTTTTTTTGTATTTTTTGAGACAGGGTTTCTCTGTGGTTTTGGAGCCTGTCCTGGAACTAGCTCTTGTAGACCAGGCTGGTCTCGAACTCACAGAGATCCGCCATGCCATTTTTGAGAAAACCCATTTAAATATAAGTGCTTTGAGCATTTTTTTTTTCTGCCTAGTGAACTTCCTGCAGCTAAACCTCTTATGCATTGGAATGCTTCCAGGTCTTTTTATTATGACTAATAAAATCATTGAACACTATACACTAGTGCTTTGGAATTAGTCTTGATTTCTTTCTTTCAAGGTTTGCAATCTTCTACCTCAAGTTTTGGAGGGCATTAAAAATGAATAAAATCAATGACAAAAATCCTAGGATATAGTACTCCCTGATTACCCCTCAAAAAAGAGCAAATTCAAAGCTCCAATAAAGACTAAAGATAAAATTTAATCTTTTAATAAAGAAGAAACTATTAAATATTGCTTGCCCCTATGTAAATGTGTGGTTAGCAAACTTTAAATATAATATTACAATGAATAGCAAGATGGCAAATGTTTAAACAATTCTAGGGAATCTTGTCCATTTAAAAATTAATTGTTCACAAAAACATTACTTCTAACTCCCTAATAAACACATAATATTATATAAATAAAATATTCATATGGAAATTTATCAATTTCTATAGATAAAAGCATTCAAATATAAATCCAAATATACCATTATTTCTTACTAAGGCACTTTGTCAAAACCTTTGACTTAAAAAATGAACTATAGAAAACTGACATTTTTTGGTTCTGTTATGTATATCATACATACACATGTGCATACAAACATACACACACAACACAATAAGCCATTACAAACTGATTATTTAAATATAGTTATGGGACATAAAAAAAACTATAAGAGATAAGTGACGAGAGTTACATTCACAAACTAAGTTCTTTTGTAAGTAGATGCTTATAAAAAGACCATTGGCATTTGTATTTTCAATTGCAGGAGTCTGAGAAGAATGGAGTGATGTTAAAATGGACAGTATGACTTTGTAGAAGCAATAAGCACTTTTCTGTAGAGAAATATAGGTCAGTGTTTCACATGTACCCATTCATTATATACATCCAGTGACTACACAGAGAAACTCAAAACATCCAAAGCAATAATACACAGAAAAACTAGGTTCTATGATCTGATTATTTTCCATGATTAATAATTTCATAAATATAATTTTCTCATAATATTACATAAAATATATTGTAAAATGACCTAAGAGATTAAACATGCGCTTTCCTTTATTTGGCTATGTGACCCAGTAGAAAAGGTGGGTAAAGCAAAAGATATCTTGATAGGATGTCTGTATCTTCATTATAATATACCAACATGTGATTTTTACTTGTATTTTAAATGTGATACTACAAAAAAATTTCGGGATACTGTAAATACACCTGCAAGAATTCTGTTTAGTTTACGAGCCAGTTATACTTACTCTAAAACTATATACGCTACTAATGTATGTTGAATGATTCATAATGACATTCTCTTTCAAATGTTCCATATTCATTCAATATATCATGCTTTAAATACCTAATTTTCTTACCTTCTTTCTTTTCAAATAACCCTACCACAATTTTCATAAGATCTAGATTCTATGTATGGTTGAAAATACCACATACTTGTCATATTGTGTCTTGGTAAATTTTCTTACTGTAATTGAAAATAGAGTTTTAGCCACATGGTCATGTTTCCCATGTCTATACTTGAGATATTTGATACCCTAATGTACCATGTCTTGCAACCATGACCTATCTTTCAGAAGGTGATGAACTGGTGCTAATATAAGTAGAAATAGTCAAGAGACACATATTCAATGGAAGACAGTATTTTCTGTTTATTTTTTGAGATTAGAAGTATAACTAACATGTCACTGGTTTATCACTACTGCTATACTAGCTTTGTGGGAACCTATTCTCTTGAAGAGATACCTTGCTCATCCTAGATATAGTATAGAGGGCCTTGGACTCTCCCCAAAGCAATGTGCCTGACAGTCTCAGAAGAGTGGTTAGAGGTGGGTGAGAGGGTAGGTGGAGGAAACGGGAGGAGGGAAATGAGTGAGAATTTGGAATGGTATATATAATGAAACATTTTTTTCTTTTTTTAAAAAATTAAATAATAAAAAAGAAGTATAACATGTCTCCCTTCCCTTTCCTGCATTCTCTTTCTTTCCTCTAAAGCCTTTCATATAGATTAATCTAACTTACATATTTTGGAAATGCCTTGAATTCAAAATTTAAGTAAAGAGATATATTACCTTGAAGAAGAGGTTTTGGTTTTCTTGCCATGAGAAATGAGAGGCTACAGATTCCTTGTGGGTTAAAAATATGTTTGATTAAGGAAGACCCCCTAAAAATCTTTAATAGGAATGGATGGACCAGATGTTACAATTTTTGCAGATCACCTCTGTTGCAGGTTCCTCTGAGTTCTACATCAAGAACAACCTCGAAACTGCTGGTTGAGATGATCCAGTCCCAAAGATTATTCCAGTCAGGACTTGACCATAATCTTAAATTTTCTTTGAATAAGATTACCAGAAGCCCTAACGAGCAGAAAGTAGTCCAGAAAACTAAGCCCACATTCCTAAAATATGGATTATGGATGTTTGTTTTATTTACCATGTTGGTTAGAAGTTGTTATGGATAATGAACGGAAGAAAAGCTAAACAAAGGCGATTAGATTCAGGGTTCTTGTTTTCAATTTTTTAAAAAAGAAATGCTATGGGATAATGCTCTTGTACACTGTATAGATGTGTCTCTTGTATTAGTTTAATAAAACACTGATTGGTCAGTAGCCAAAAAGGGGGTATAGGTGGAGCAATCAGACTAATGGAATTCTGGGAAGAGAAAAGGAACTAACCAGATGCAGAGGAAGAAGAACGAGAATGCCTCATTGAGAAAAGAGTGGCCGAGGGAATCAGGTGGAACAGAAACCTCCATCTACAATGAATGACTAATGTCACAATAAGTATGCACGTGTAATCATTAATGTACTTAGGTAAACACTGAAGAAGTAAGTCAGATAAAGTATAAAAATATGAGTCTATACTTATAATTCATTATTATAAACATAATTAATATATAATTGTGCTATGTCTATTAAAATAGATCACCTATTTTTGAATAAAATAACTTCATAAATATGTTATGTCAATTTTATGAATAATGATTTCTTGTATTTATAATTTTACTTTCAGAAATGCCCTTGTAATGTTTTATTGAAGCTTAAAAAGCCATATTTATTTTTCATAGGGATTGTCCAGTAAAATGGACATATCTTTTTGTTGAAAATAAGTTTTCCCATGACAGATTTTTATTAATTATTTGAAAATTTCCATTTCCCCACCTAGTTCTGTTCCTCTATAGCTTCTGGAAAATGTATTCCAACTATGCTGGCTTACCATTTCTTCCTGGTCCACACTTCCATGTTTGCATCTCCCCAGCCAATAAAGGTAAAGAAAAGAAAGAAAAGCACCAAGTCCAACTTGGGTTGCACATATACTCATTGGAATATGGTCAAACTCTCAGGACCAAACCTTTAAATAAAACTCTGTCCTTCCCTATCTCCTGCCAAAAACCAACAATTGGGAGCAGCTGCAATTCAGCATAGATATCACCATTTCTAAGGACTCTCTTCAATGACTAGGCTATTGTGGGAGATTAACACAGAAGCCTTCAATGTCTTTTGTTCTCAGTTATCACTCTATAGTCATCAAAAGCACCACAACAGAAGCTTCACTGCCCATAGAAGCCAGTGGCACCACAGATCATAGACTGCCATCATGAAACATATATGTCAAAATGGCTTCCAGGCTACAGTACAGATTAAAGCAAGCAACATAGTCTCTGGTGGCATCTTGTGGCAGAACAGAACATGGAAATCTTTCCAGAATACTTAATTTTACCCCTTGCAACAAATTGGCACCAACATGGTGGACTAAACCCATGTAAAATCTGAGAGGGCTTGGAAAGGAATTCTAGACACTAAAAACAAAGTTTAGTCACATTCCTGCTCTTGATTAAGGTATTATGTTTATGCAGCTCATTTAAAAATATAATGTATAATTTAAAAATATAGATTAATAGATAATTATCTAAAATAGTGAAGTTTGTAGTCATGTTATATTTTTAGATGTACAAATATATATTTCAGGTGGATAGGCATTCTTTAAACTTTTCAAATACTACAGAATATGACATTTAAAATGATTTATGAGCTTAAGACTTTTCATGACAGTGGGACACAGCTGCTCCTGGAAACACAAATTACTTCATGAGGAAGACGGGCATCAAGAGGCTCCTTATGGAGCTGGTTAGCCATTTGGGCAAGAAACTGCTCTTGCCTGGACTGCTTAATGAACTGAACATTCAGGACCCTCAGAGAAATGACTGCTGGACTAGCTAGCCTAAAGGTGAGACCATTCTTCAGGGTTCCTGCTTCACGAAAAAGTTTACTAGACATTCTGCAGGACACAGAAGAAAGTGACTGACAAACTGCCAACACAGGTGGACCACCTGTCTTTGATATTCCCTGCTAAATGGAAAAGTCTGTTGTATATTATGGGCCTGTAGGCTAAAGATGGATGCCCCAAAGGTACAGAAGAACTTTGGGTGATTGTCCAGGCATTGAGATGCCTCTGTCAATTCTAGCATTTTGGAAGTTACTTTCAATGTACTTACTGTTTACTAAGGTAGTCGTATACCCTTCTGGAATCTTTGATGGAGTTGAAGAATATATAGTTATAATTTTTCTTAGTTATGACAAAAGATAAAATAGATATAAATATTGTAATTATTGCGTGATATCTATTTGGTTATATGTAATTCTACTATGTTAATGTTAAAACCTTCCTTTTCATTTAAACAGAAAAGGGGAAGTGATGTGGGATTCCCCTCTGTATGTTGTGATTATAATTGGTTAATAAAGAAAGTGCTTTGGGCATGTAGCAGAGCTATCGAGGAACAGAACTAGGTGGCGAAAACTAAACAGAATGCTGGGAGAAAAGAGGTGGAGTCAGAGAGAAGCCATGTAGCCCCCACTGGGGACAGATGCCAGCTGGAACTTTAGCCAGTAAGCCACAGCCACATGGCAATACACAGATTAATAGAAATGGACTAAATTAATATGTAAGAGTTATCTAATAAGAATCTAGAGCTAATTAGCCAAGCAGTGATTTAATTAATACAGTTTCTGTGTGATTATTTTGGTTCTGGGCAGCTGGGAGGAACAAACGGCCTCCTCCTACAAAATTTAGAAAATAAAACATATTTCATCTGGTACCTCCTGTTGCTGCTCAGAGTCAATATGATTACTCACTTGACTAGGGACAGGGTATGTGAGCTACAGATTGCTATATACTACCCTGCCCTATATGCCCACTCCCCTGCTGGTCCTGGGTATAATAATTGTGTTTACAGCTGTAGGGAAATAACACAGATTTGTGCTCTTCTCCCCCAAGCAGTGTCAGCAACATGAGAGACAGCACCAACCCCAAGTGAATGAAACCACTTTTTAAATGCATCTTCCCATAAGATCTGCCTTTTTTTAAAAAAAAAATTGTTCTGGAAATACCGTTTGCTTTGCAGACATATCCTCTACCTCCATGCAAAGCCCCCATTGGTCTCTCAGGCTCCTCGAAGAGGCCCCACTGCCCCTTGGGCCCTAGTGGCTACCACAATCTTAAATCAAAAATAACAATATAATTTTAATGCATTTCATTTTTCTTTCAAAATTGACATATTTGGTTTGATACATACTTGACTATTCTAATTTATCACATAAAATGTAATGTCCATTCAAATAATCACAATTATGTAACTGAATTTTTTTTAAAGTTGAAAATAGTCCCTTTTGAGTAATTGTGCTCCTGTAACAACGCAACCTATCACATTGTGTTTCAAAGTAAGTAAAATATGATGTCCTTTAAGTAAAACATATGAAGAAATTTTCATGTGCTCTCTCTATCTCATGGAGTGAGAAATGTCCCCAGCACCACTGCCGTGAAGCACTAATGAATGAACGTTGCCTGAAGCTCTGTGTTGACCAGATCAGCAAGAAGAGAATAAAAAAAATCTTATTTTAAAATATATCTTGTAGTTACAAAGACTTTCTCTGAAGGGTGAAAGAATTATCCACAGATAGGTAACTGACATTGTTGGAATAGGAAAATAAGTAAATTAAACAAACCCTGACTTGTGTCTTTGGTGATAAAAACATCTTTAAAATTACCTACTTAGGAGACATTTAGATTAATACAAATTAAATACTCTCTAAAATGAAAAAAAAATGCTTGATAGTTGTTGTCTTTAAAACACTATGATGTAAGAACATATGAACAGGCATGTATAAAGGTGGAGAGGTCCTTCTTCCATCCGACCACCAGGGCATTGGGACGGGAAAATGTGACTGACTGGCAGCTTTCAATTCGAAGTTATTTCTACTGCCCTGTAATTGCGCTCTTTTGCTGTCAAACATTCAGTAGCTATTTGTCACATACACCAGTCATTGTCAGAGATGCTCCAGGCCATGTAGCACTTAACACATTGGGCCAGGGTGTCTCCCGTTAGTTACAGTCTGAAGAGAGATTTAACTTCACTACTCAGGTTGGCCAGGCTCTCCTAAGTACAAAAAAAACAAAAGAAAAGAAAAAACAGTAACACTGACCATCCTGGATAAATAAATGCTTTTCTTATAACAATAAAAAGGAGGGGAAATATCAAAGCTTATCTATAACAATAACTGAGCCATTTTCTAGTGGTTATCACAGTTTGCAAAAACTGATATGGATGTAATTTTATATCATTGAAGATCATGTTTTTTTTCTATTTTCTAAGAAAATATTTGTAGAGGGTTTTGTGACCAACTGAGATTTACCAATTTATCAAGATATTGCTTGTGTGTGTATGTGTGTATATGTATGTATATATGTGTGTGTGTGTGTATTTCCTCTCATTAGTTGAATGATGAATTTAAAACAAAATTACAAGCATGCATATGACTCGTTCTAATAAAAATGGATGTGCTGAAATGTGTTTTGTTTTAAGAGCTCTTTCATGAAAACACAATGGTATATTGTTGCAGTCCACGTTCAGCACAGTATTAATTAATCTAACATACGTTCAATTTAACTTTTCAGAAAACTAATCACTTCAAGCCATTTTATGTGATGAAATGGCATGGCTTTTATTCTGTAATTACTGGGCATGCCAGGGTGAAGCTGTTTGTTCACGTTCATGACTCTCCTGTGAGCAATAGACAGTAGGTCTACAGAGAATCACCAGTGAGAAATCAATATGCATTTCTTTTTATCTTTTCTCTGCAAAATCTTTCGAGCTTATAAGAGTGTTTGGATGACAACATTAATATCAATAATAATACTTATTGATCTATGTCTATAATCACTATAATCTGAATTGTAAAAGCATATTGTATAAGCATCCACTTATAAATTAGAGAGCTACTTTATACAATAAAAAACTGATACTATTATAATAGTCACATAAAATATAAATAAAGTATGCACAAAATAAATTGGGATTCTTAAGCTCCTCTCATGATTAATTTTAATAGCACAATTGTGATTAAAGCTTATACTGTAATAATTATTAAGCATATGCTTTATATTAAACACAAAGCATTCACATTTAGAGTTTTATCTCTTTTCACTTTAATTTTTGCCAAATTATAGCTAACTTATATAGAGAAAATGGAAGGTTAAGTGGACTGTATGCTTTGATGATACTTGCAAATGACAGATAAACTAATATTTGGAACCATAGTTAGCTAAGATGGGGAACCCCTCTAAAACTAAAACTCTCTAACACGAATATTCTAGCAAAAATGTTCAGCCACATAAATGCCTTTTGTAGTGAAGTGTCTGGATTATGAAGTCATGCATATACGCAGGAAAAAGGGAGATCACAAGGCTAGCAACTAACTGAAATCTAAAATCTAAAGACAATGGAGAATAAAGAGAAAAAAAGAGTTTACAGACTGTAATTTGCATCCACATTTTACAAGAAGATAATATTAAGTGTTGATTTTATTTTAAAACTTCTAGTATTTTCCCATTTATTGCAAATTTGTGATAGTGGAAACATTTAATAAAGTAATTAGCATGAGAAAAATGGCATGCATAACTACAAGTTTTGTTTATGTTAAAAGGGTAGACTATATTTGTATTTAGAAATTTTATTTTAAATATTATTTATACATAAGTGTAGATTCTATGTGTGTTAAATATCATCTAACCCTCTTTGTAACAGGAGAAATCAGATTAACAGACATATCTTCATTAGCAAATTAAGGGACCATTGAGTGAAAGTAGGAAAAGCGATACACAATGAGCTTGCCACACGATGAATGTCTGCGCAGCAGACAGCAATGGGAAGGATTGAGAAACAGGAGAGAGAAGATCAAGGGCCAATTGTTAACGTCTGAAGACAGGCACACATTGATGGTTAACAGACAATAAAACTTTAAGAGGGGTTCTCCCATTTTAGTGATATCGATTTTCATACTTTTCATATTTTTATTACATGACAAGAGACATAAACATTATATTGCTAGCACTTATGCCACTTAAATATCCACACTTTGCTTGAAGGAAATAAGAAATTAATGGTAGACTTACTTCTACCTTGTGCTTAAATCATTCTTCACACAAAAATTAAGTGATTGAGAATGTCTTTTTACTGTCAGATCATACTCTTTCTGAGAAGTGACATTGATGCATTCATGCTTATTGATTTATTTCATGAATACTACTAAATAATTGTAAAACCTCAAAAACATTTCCCAGAGGGTGGATTTTTCTTTGTTTTATGGTTGTTGGGTTTGAATTCCAATACCTACATAAATTTTACTGCTTAGCATTGTCAGAACCACTACCAATAACGAATGGGGACAAAAACAATGCAAACTTCATTGGACTACGTTATTAGGTATTTCCATTGGGTTTATGTAGCACTAGATAACATAAAATTATTCACATAGGACAAAACATTAAATACTTTCCATAAAACTTAGCATATAGTATCTTTATTTGAATTTGTATAGTTTCTTGATGATAGCACTACATACTAGTATTGTCTTATTTTAGATACAACCTTAGTCATAGGAATAAAATATGCACATCAATTTGCCTGCAAATCAAATGAGTATATTTTATAGATCACTCTTTCATTCTGTAATATTATTACAAAAATATTTCAATTATCCAAAAATCTGTCCTCTAATAACATTAACACAGAGCATACAGTTGAAGATCATTTGCAGAACTACATATTATATATTTATATGTCTTTAAAATAAATATAATACTTATAAATAACTTACTTGAATGTATGCATATTGTGTAAGAGATTAAAATTTTCATTTACTACTGATAACAGATTCATTAAGGAACAAATATTATGATGTTTATCTCATACTTTGAGCATTTCATTACTTTTACAGACTTTTCAAGGATATAAAAAATAAAACAAATGCAGAATTTAAGGCTACTGAGGTGCTCCAACTTTCTTTTCATAGCATTCTTTTTCTCTATGTATTTTATTGAGAATAATTTTAAGCAATACATTTTGATCTTCTCCATATTCTTAATGCTTAATATAAACTGCATGCGCCCATCAAAATAATTTTAATCTTTTCATGTAGTAGAATTATGCAAAATAGCTGTTATGAACTGAAAACTACCGTTCATCTTGTATTAAGGGCCTCTCCTATGTCTATAGCTAATTTGTCTAGATTGAAATTCTTAGCACTTTCTGAAAACCTCTTTTTGATGAGTTTATTGGCAATCTCAGGACATTTCAAATTAAGTCACTATAAGATGGGAACTTTTACTTTCTCTCCTGTAGCTGTCAGAACACATTTAGAATACGTTATATTCTGTGCAATACCTATCCTCAGAAACCTGCACGCTAGAGGAAGACAATAGTCTCAGAGAAAAGTATTACATTCGCCAGCCATTTGACCTGAAAGCCTCCCCTATAAAGTGCATACAAAAATATCGCTGTTGCCCTTCTCACAGGGTCTCTGTGAACACCAGACAAGATGTCTACTCCCTGTAGCCAATGTATATTTAGAAAGTAAAGCTGACTTTAAGTTAAGGTTAAATTTCTAGAGATAAAAATCATTTGTGGTACTATATACAGGAAGACAAAAACTTTCTTCTTACGTAAGATTTTATCTGAAACTTATTAATTTGAACCTTGATTATCCTAGAATAAGTTGCTTCTTTTTATTAGAAAACATTGAAATAGTAGCTACTTTGGAGTACCGTTATCAGAAAAATTTCACAATTGTTTATTGTAAAGTGATAGCAGGTACATTAAAGTTTATATGAAAATTCCGATGTAGTCCATTTAAATAATGTCAGTATATTCTACTGAATTATTTCCCATAAAGAAAATAAATGAGGTAACCATATATGTCTGCTAACTTTCACATTTTACTAAACTGTTTACAAAAGGTTTTATATTTCTCCAGTAAGAAAGCCACATTAAACAGGTGTTTATTGAGTGTCTGTCATGAAAACCACTTACACAGTCATATCCTTATGTGTTTGATCTGAAAATGTAAGTGACTGTTCTTTGTAACACTCAGATTATCCTAGACCACATTTTTCCTTTGTGAGTTTTCACTCGATTGCCACTGTGGCAATGCCCAAATGCAGGGGTTCTGGAAATGTGTAGCTGAATAAACTCACACTGGCCTCCGCATAAATGTGAGTTGAAAGCCACTTCTAAAATATCCTGAAAAGTTTTTGCATGCTAATGTATTTGGAATGCTTACAATCCTAAGAACTCAATGAATTTTCTCTTTTCTTTGACATTATTTTCCTGTGCCTATGTACTAAGAGTATCACAGTGTTTAATGAGTTGAAGGTAATATTTCTTATTGATACATTTACTTCTAAACTCCAGGTCCCATTTTGTAACGTTCAAAAAGACCTTTAGCAGATTTAGGTACATTGAAACAATGGAAATAAGCTACATAAATAAATTCTTTTACTGTAAACTTGCAGAATTTGGTGCTCATCGAGTGACTGTCAGCTGCTTAATTCATTACAGGATTATCCCTCATGGGTAATTCTTTAAATATTTTTTCTTTTAATTTGCTTTCAGTCCCAAGAAAGATTATTTCCACATGAGATGTACAAATTTCATCCTCACCCTGCATGAAATTAGAGTTACCACTAGGGATGGGTAAGCTTTACTCTAAAGAAAATTAGCTTCATTAAAACTAAGCTTTCTTCCACAAAAAAGTAATAAAATCTTAAACATTTTCTCAATGAATAGGCAAATAAGTTCAGATAGCAATGTTCATTTTTGTAATATATTTTCCAGGTTGCAACCATGGCAAGGATTAGATCCATCTATCAAACGAACAAAGGATTAGATTCATCTCTAACACACCTCTGTGAAGGCAGTACCACATAGTCAAATTGCTGATTGAGAAAAAGATAAACACATTAACTTAGTAACATAGAGAAATGAAACATCAAGGATTTGTAGTATGCATGAAAATCTTTTGTAAGAGTAGAGGATGAGATTTCAAGGAACAGAGTATGAAATAAAAAGCCACCATTATACTATTTTCTTACTTTCAGCATTATTTGGGTGTCTGTAGTATTTTGTCTAAGTTTGAGGATTTTGGAAATTTCCTCCTTCTATACTAGCATGTCTGTTAGTGACAACATGCTGAGGACATACTTAGGCAGGCATGTTGCTGAGACTTCACGGATGAAGATTTTTTTTTTCACATTTAGGAACCACAATCTCACAGCAAACCTCCTGATTCTGTACATTTTAGAGTCTTTTCGATTCCTCTTTCTGCAGCGTTTCCTGGGTGTAAGCTGTGCAAGTTGCATTGTAGATATATCGGTTCTATGTGGATTCCACAGCTACTCATTTTGGTCAGCTGTTTTTAATTGAATCCACCTGTTGCAAGCATAGTTTTCTTCAATGATGAGAATGACAATTTATTGTGGGTGTAAGGATAAATATGTATAATAGAGTTAGGAATTATTTTGGTTTAGCAAAGTGGTGTTTGTAGGTTCTTTTTTAGGATTCATGACTTCTGCAGCCCTGGGTAACTGGTTATGTTCCGGTACCAGTCATTGTTTCCTCCTTGCTTAACAGGTATTAAAGTCCAATTAGAGAGCTGTTGGCTATGCATGTCATTACTGTATACTTATGATTATCATGCCCTGTAGGTCATTGCTATGATTCATAGACATCATAGCTTGGTAGGAATGCCTATTGTTATCTTCCTTCAGAAGGTTAAATGATGACTTCCGGTACCATGTATACAGGTCACCAATGACAATGCATTCAGGTTGATCTAACTTAGGTCCTTTGGGTCTTATGTAGGGAGTGGATTGTGTCTTCCAGGAAAGAGCATAACATTTGGTTATCTGATGCAAATCATTAGACTTCAAAATTTATACATGTAAGTAATATTATAGGGCCTGAGCCAATGTGTGTGTCTGTACATGCATATTTGTGCACACAAATGCACACACACACACACACACACACACAATTAAAGTATTAAAGCCATAGATTTGGGAGAGTGCAAGGGATCATTTATGGACTTAAATGGAGAAAGGAAAACAAAGGGAAGAATGTGCAATTATGCTGTAATTTCAAACACATATAATAATAAAAAGCCACTAGATAATATAAGACAACTGTTTAATACTGATTACTCTGTATTGGTTTACAATTTGTGGTTTTTTAGAATTTCTGGAATTCAAGCAGGATGGAAATATTCAGGAAAGGATACCTATGAGTAAAGCAAAAAAAATGGAGACATTAACAGGGAGAGATGGAGGTGAGTAAGATGCCAGGTGGGGTGGAAGAAAGGAAGGGTGTAGAAAGGAATTTTTAAGTGTATGGGTGAAAGCATACATGGCTTCAGCATTGCACCAAGAACGATAGGCATGTAAGGAATACTGATATCAGAAGAAATAATATTCCCTAGGGAAGAACAGACAAATTGACTATAAAATATAAAATTGTCATTTCTGTAAACAAACATATGAATAAAAATATACAGACAGAATATGTCATATTTATTTATTGTAAGTATTGTAATGACAATTAATGAAAACAAGAAACAATCAATTTGAAAATAAGCAAGAAGGAGTATATGAAAGGGCTTGGAGGGAGGAAATGGGAACATTATGTAATTATATTCTCAAAAATTCAATAGGTATTTCTATTGATGGACTGGAAAAGTTTATTGGTGAAACTTCTTATACCCCTTAGACAAATTAGAACATAGCGTTTCATCAATTTTATTGAACACATGGAGAGAAGAATTTTTCTCACTTTGATGGAGCATATCTAGACAAGGTGTCAGTAATCAGCCACTAAATTGTCTATAACTTGTTATATCTGTGGAATAATAGACAGTTGCTGCAGATTCCCAGCTGAACAAGTTGGGACAGTGACAGATTCTATGCATAGTGTACTGTATTTACAACATAGGGCAGAGAGAACAGGCAATGAAAAATCATCAAAGAAATATGGAGACAAGCAAACTATTCCTTGGAAAGCACTAGCACTACATGAAAATGGGGAACTGTCCAAATTTCAAAGATTAAGCAAAAAAATGATCAACTTTGGATAATGTTTAATGTGATCATATTTGTATTTATTTTTCCTACAGCCTCCTAAAATACATGAATGTTTTATACATTTCAGTCCAAATCCCATGAACTTGAAACATATACAGTTCTCCAAAATGATTATCTATGCATTATATGGCAATCGTATTGTCTCTAACAGAAAACTATTTTGAAAAATGCAAAGTTTAATATAGATTGACATTGTTAACAGGTAAGATATATGAAAGTGAATTAAATCCCTACATAATGTAGTTGATTCAAAGTGTTGTGCTATCACATTTGTAAATCAACTGTTTATCACAGTCGCTATTTCTTACTAAAAGGTCTGTGAAGTTATTCGTATCTGGCGTATATGTCTTTGGATGACACAGAGACCAGCCTTCTGAAGATCTTCAAAATAGTCTACATTAAAGACATGACAGACAAAAATAAATAGCAGAATAAGCATTCTTGATTTACAAGTTCTATCTCCTGGGACCTTTGTACACTGTTCCCCACAAATACGTGGTGATGCCTTGAAACCATAGAGGGTAAAATGACAGAGACAGAGCCTTAGGTAAATTCCTAGCAAAGAGCAAATATTCCACAATAAATAAGTGAGAAAATGCATCTTTCTGAAGGCATCAGGGTATATTTTCATGTATTATTTCAACTGATCACTAAACTAAACACAGAAGCAAACTTAGTGAATTAAATATTTCACATAGTATCTGAAAACTGGGACTACATTCATTTTCTTAATTTTATGTCACATTTCAATGTTTTCTCTGAAGCAAATATCTAAGAGAAACTTCAGTAAATACCTCATGGAATATCTTGATTATTTACGTCTGAAATACCTATCCTTGACATGAATTCTATTCCTTTTATGTTCATAAATATAAATTTCAGGCATGTAATTATTACAGAGCGACATCACTATTTTTTGTGCTTCAAAGTAGATGGTTTTGAGTTAATAAGCATTTAACCAAAACACAAAAAGGGATAATAACTAGAATATTACCTTTAATTAAAAGCAATTTTAGATAGTAGTTACAACAGGAAAGGCAGTTGTCAGTAGTTTGGATGCAATATCAGAATATAACACAATGTAGCATATTTCTACCAGTAGTAACTGCACTGTAAAAGATTGTGGTGATTATATGAAATGTTGAAATTATATAAATTGATTAGTTATCCATTTTTAAAAAAATGTTCTATGTAGAATATTTGTCATGAATTTTTAAAAGTCTGTGACATGGTGTAAGAAAAATGAGGAGATGGGATTCTAGCATGGAAATTGTACATTTTCTACTCATGTCAAGAGCTGGAAGCTAATGAAAGATAGATTTGCAGCCTAAAATGCCAATGAAAGTGCATACCTTTGACAGTGTCTTCCCTTCTCCTCCAGCTGTCTACAGAAGCTATTCTTCTGTTATTATAAACATTTCACAATGACATTCTCAGTGATTCTTAGTCTGTCATCTATTATTAGACTCTGCAAGACTCAGAATCCCAGCAGATCTGTGCCTCATCTATCATGTTCCCAGAACAAGAAGGCTTTCTCAGACAGAAGAGTTCTTATCCTTGAATTTAGCAAGAGTACAGGAAAAAAAAAATGGAAGAGGCAGCACCATATCCTCTAGTCTTTGCATTTAAATAGGCATTCAGACTTTAGGATATGTATTCACTAAGTGATCCTAACAGCGACTAACATTCAACACACCACAGAAATAATACTCAGTGTATCCAGCGTACAGCGTCATGGTTCAATACAGACACACAACACAAGAGGAGATATAGGCTGCTCCCTCCAGGATGTTATAGTCCAGGGAATAGATTGTAGCTAACAAACTTTAACCGTATGGTATGTGTATGTGTGATATTTGCTGTATTTAAGCCTACAGTAGGCAATTCTCCTTGGGAAGAACATTTATTCTAGTAAACACCCTGAATGAAAGAAGGGAAATTCTCTGAAGAAAAACACAGATCCTCGAATTTAAAGATATCACACTGTTTTTCAAGGCAAACTTTAAATTACTCCATCTTCTGCGATTAAAATTACCCCAAACCAGCTGAATCATAGGTCTTCAAATAGTAACAGGAAATTTAGGCTTCTCAGACATAAAACATGCATTTCATAGGGTCAGCCATGATTCTCAGAGGGTAAAGACACTTGCTACCAAACCTACACACAGTCTCTCTCTCTCTCTGGTCTGTCTGTCTGTCTGTCTCTCTTTCTCTCTCTGTCTCTGCCTCTCTCTCTCTCTCTCTCTCTCTCTCTCTCTCTCTCTCTCTCTCTCTCTCTCTCACACACACACACACCTCCTCATATTTCATATTTTTAATAAAAATATTTCCTTAATGATAATAATGAGTTTTCTCAACCAGCAGACTGAGGTTTGTTGAAACCGTTCTGGAAATAGTAAGGTGCTATAAATATCAGGGGTACTTATGGCACACACAGAATCTGTTATTCTTACTGCTACGGTATAAAGTTACAACTAGGTCAAAGAAATGATTCTCTAGAATTAAGTACACACATATACAAACATATGTCTGTACACATACAAATAAACACACATGCATATATTGGCAGATATTGTTAGATATATTTCTCTGTATTTAGTACACTAATTGTAATTTCCTTTTAGAATTTTTCCACTTTTATTTAATGTGATCATATATAGGGCACGAAAACTTGAGTGAGTTGGTTCTGCTCTTTTGCATTGCAGGTTCCAAGGGTGGATAACACTGCACTAAACACAGTGTCCAGTGTCTTTATCACTAAGGCTTCGAGACAGTTAATACACTTATTGTGTCTAAGACTCATCCATTTTCAGGTTATCATTTGAAAAGTAATATTTTGACCAATTTGGGGTATTGCTAATCATAGGTGACTTTTGCTGTGAGAATAAGAAAATTCATTATCTGTCTGGCCTCATCCAATCATATATTAGAGGCATATTTTAGTTTTTTGGGTTTGTTATAGGAAATAATTCTTCTTTTTTAAGTTTTTTGAGACAGGGTTTCTCTGTAGCTTTGGAGCTTGTTCTGGAACTAGCTCTTGTTGTCCAGGCTGACCTCAAATTCACAGAGATCTGCCTGCTTCTGCCTCATGAGTATTGGGATTAAAAGTATGCACCACTATCGCCTGGCTTATAGGAAATGATTCTTAGTAGCTAACATTGCTTCTTAACAATTCTATCCAAATTACTTCTTAACGATTTTAGGGTTAAAGAGTTCCAAGTGTCTTACAGAGATTGAGATTTTAACAGGGTTGTAAACCCTTCGTGAGGATCAGGAAAACCAAATCAGTTTGTTGTTGCTGTTGTCAGTCTTACAGTGTTGCCCTCATGTTGGAAGCAGTGAGACCCCAGATCCTGAATTTCTTGTAATCCCCTGATCTGAGTGCCTACAGCTGCTCAGAGCACAAGACCTTCAGGAGTTCCTGATGGCAGGAGAGTGGTTTCTGGTGGGTTTGGCTGGGACGTGGCTATCTCTATATAATCTGCCCCTGAACACAACAAAGGGGCCATTCTTAGGGAATTCAAGGATGACCCGTGTTGCTGTCTCTCTGTCTGTGTGTGCCTGTGCATTTTAACCTCCAGCCTTCTTGCCTGAAGCTCACGAACTGGGTGCCAGCTCACAGAGCGCAGACACAGGGGCTCGGTGTGCAGCACCCTCATTCCTTGGTTTGTGGCCTTTCTTGTCTTCAAAGACAACAGTGGTCTATATTAGCACTTTCCTCACATCCTCTCTTATTCATTCCCTGACTCTTCAAAATCTCTATTCCACATTAAAGAGCTCTGTGTTCCCCTTGGCCCTACATGGATTACATCTTTAAAAGTCAACTGGTTAACAAGTTTAACACAAACTGAAACTGTTATTTCCTTTCTATTGCATGCTAACATACTCAGATTCTAGGGAATAGAATGTGGAGATCTGTGTGAGAGAGTTCTGGATACTACATAAATAATTTTCTAATGTGGTAGAATTATTCTTGTAGACATTTGAGATTTGTCTCAGGCTGGCAATCTTGCAACAAACATGCAAGGTTGCTATTACTTCTCAATTTCTATGAGGAATTGAGCCAGAATTTTGAAGGGTATTGAATTGAATCAGTGTATGGCATGGGTGGCATGACCATTTTTACAATTTTCAACCTATTGTTGTGTGCTATTCTCTGTTCTTTGCTGTGAAGAGACATCATGACCATAGAAACTCTCATAAGGGAAACCATTTAATTGAGGCTTGATTAGTGTTTCAGAGGTTGAATCAATCATTGCATGGCAGGAAGCATGGCTAGAAGCAGAATAGGAAGCATGACTGTACACAGGCAGATATGGTACTAGGTGGTAGCTAAGAGTTGTACATCTAGATCCATGAGCATCAGAAGAGAATGAGACTGTGGACCTGCCTCAAACTTCTTGAAACCCCAAAACCCATACCCAATGACAAACTTCATCTAATGGGCCCACAGTTATTACAATCAGGCCATACCCACTCCAAAAAGGCCTCATCTCCCAACCTATCTAAAGTTGAGCAAACTCATGATGACCAAGAATTCAGATATTTGAACCTATGGGGGCCATTCCTATTTAAAAAACCTCCACACATTCCATAAACATGGGAGGTATTTTCATTTTCCAATGTCTTCTCTGATTTCTTTCTTTAATATCTTAAAATTTTATTGCACAAGTCTTTTATTTGTTTGGTTAGATTTACCCTAAGATTTATTTGGTTGTTATTGTGAAGTAGCTTTCATTAATTTCTTTCTCAATACGCTTGTCATTTATGTCTAAAAAAGTCATTGAATTTTTGCATGTTAATTTTGTATCCTGATGCATTGTTGAAAGTTTTAATCAGATGTAGAAATTTATTGGCAGAAATATTTAGGGCCCATTTGTTTATAGAATCATAACTGCAAATAAAGATACTTTAGATTTATTTTCTTTCTTCTACAAATTGATATCCAGCAATACCACTTTGGGGTATATATTCAAAGTATGCTCAACCGTGCCACAAGGATATGTGCTCAACTATGTTCACAGCAGCATTGTTTGTCATAGCCATTAGCCAAGTGCTAAATTAAAGAGATATGGAGACTGGCTGTCCTGGTCACTCTGTAGATCAGGATGTCCTTAAACTCAAAGAAATCCACCTGTTTTTGACTCCCTGAGTGCTAGGATTAAAGGCATTCACCATCATCACCTGGTTACCAGAACTACATTTTAGGTGTGAAACGTTTTTGAAAAAAAAATACTATAAATCAAAACAAAGTAGTAAGGACAAAAATCAGTTAAATCCTTTACAAAGACATCAACAGGAATGATAAATCACTGAAGTTATAGAATCCGTGCATTTTACCGAAAGCCCTTATTCATCTCTGATGGTAAGAATATTGCAGGGGTATTGTAGACTATTCTTTAAAGTCAAGCTAGCAAGTATTCATAGATGAGTATATAATATTCTTCCAAATTTGTATCCCTGGATAATGATTATCTGCTGGGCACGCCTGTGATGGATTTAATTGGATTATTTTAAGGATGACTTATCCTAAATACAGACCACACATTCTGGGGGTGCCCTACGTAAAACAAAACAGAAAAATTATTTTTTCCTTATTATTGCTTCTCATATTTCGAACTGACAAGTTCCTCTATTATATTGTTGAGACTGGTATTAAGTCAAAGCTTTTCCAACATAGATTAAGATCTGACAACTTTCCAATAATCTAATCAATCCTCCCAGACTTTCCACCAGATTGGGACTGCAGAGATTGCCATCCTCTGGATTGAACCACTGCTAGATTCTCATTCTTTCTGTTGTGAGACAGTCATTCTTGGAATACCCATACTATACTTCATAGCTAGTCAAATGAATCCATATATACTAGATAATTTTTGGATCAGTTCTTTTCCTTTTGAGAAGTCTAATACACCTATAGACACATTGACTTTTAGCAAAGGAGATCAAAAATAGTTAAATCATTATTTCTTCCTCTATGCATATGTGTTACTCATTTTTAAAATTTTAATTTAAAATTAAAATTCTTTGTGTATAAATTTTTTTCTATTATTATTATTACACTGAGGAGCACTGCAATCATACTAAATCACCTTAAGCAAATTCTATCTGTAACAAAGAGGGATTCAGTTTAGCCTATGTGAATTGAAATATTGTTCAGAAGAAATAGAATCCTGTGATCACAGATGAAAATCCCTGTGCATGTTTTCATTAAAACTGATCATCTTTTCTTCTTTTTTAACTTGACCCTTATACATTGCATACTGTTTTCTCTCCTTCAACTTCTGTCTATCCTCCAATCCTCTCATCCAGATCCATTGTCCCTCATACCCCCCCCCAAAAAAAACCCCAGAGTGCTCAGTTATATGAACAGAACACAACATAATTAGAGATAATACATAGTACGACTAGGCAAATCCCTCATATCAAGTCTGGATGAGGCAATCCAGTAGGTTAGCAAAATGAGGCAAAAGAGTCATGAGCACCTCCACCCCCAATGTTAGGAGCCCTACAAGATTATCAACCTTACAACCATAGGATATATACAGATGATTCATCTCTGACTCATATGGGCTCTGTGATTGCCACTTCAGTCTCTGTGATTCCCTTATGAGCCCTGATTAGTTGATTCCGTTGAGAATATTCTTGTGGTGTCCTCAGCTTCCATGCTTCCCACAATTCTTCCTCCACCTCTTCCCTGGCATTCTCCAAATGTTGTCAAACATCTGCTGTGAATCTCTGTATATGTCTTCTGTTCCCATCAGTTGCTGAAAGATGCCTCTCTGATAGCAACTGGGCTAAGTACTGACGATCTATGAGAATAACAGAATATCATTGGAATTATTTCATTTTTTTCCTTTGGCTAGGCCTTTCAGTTCTATCCTAGGACTCTAGGCTATCCAGCCTCTGGTTCTTGTCATCTAGCCAGTGCCAGTAGCAGCCTCTCTCTCTCTAGGCATAGAAGTAAAGTTGGGCAAGATATTGGTTGGCCATACCCAAAAGTTCTTTGCTACCATTACCCCAGGACATTTTACAAGGCAGGAAAAATTGTAGGTTGAGATTTGTGTGGGTCTATTGGTTTCCTAGTCCCAGCATTTAAAGTCCTGTTTGGTTACAGAATATGACTGGCTCAGAAGCCATAACCACTTTTACTAGAAGTCTTCCCTAAGGCAACCTTCATAGATTCCAGTTGAGTTTCCACTGTACCAGGTTTTCACATCGCCCCTCAATTGTTCCTCAGTTCCATCATTTCTTCCAATGGTCTCTCCAGCTTCACTTCACTCTCTGTACTTGATCTATCCTTTTTGTATCCCTATCGGTCCACATTCTACCTGCTAATCTATTCTACTTCCCCTTTACAAGGAGATCCATACATCCCACTTTGAGAACTATTTGTTATTTACACACTCTGGGCCTGTTGATTATCCTTTACTTAACAGTAAATATCTATATATAATTGAGTATATATGATATTTGTCTTGCTGACTCAGGATTGCCTCACTCAGAGTGATTTACTTCTAGTTGCATCCATTCCCCTACGAATTTCATGATATATTTTTTTTTGAGATGTGGTTTCTCTGTGTAACTTTGAAGCCTGTCCAGGCACTTGCTCTATAGACTAGTCTGGCCTTTAACTTACAGAGATCCATCTGCCTCTGCCTCCTGAGTGCTGGGATTAAAGAATTGCACCCCCACTGCCTGGCCATGATACAATTTTTTAACAGTTGAATAATGCACCATTGTGTAAATGTACCACATTTTTTATATATATTCTTCAGTTAAGGAACATATATGTTGTTTCTAGCTTCTGGATATTATGAATATAACTGTTATGAACATAGATGAGCAAGTGTCATTTTGGTAGGATAAAGCATCCACTGGGTATGTGCCCATGAGTGATATAATTGTGTCATTTAGTAGATCAATTTCCAATCTTTGGAAGAACCATCATATTGATTTCCATTGTGAGTATACAAGTTTGCACACCAGCAGCAATGGAGGAGTGTTCTTGGTCCACATTCTCACAAGCATGAGATGTTACTACTTGTGCTTTCCTTTATTTCTGTCTTGACACATTAGTCATTCAGGAAACATTTGTTCAGTTTTCATAATTTATAGGTTTCTGTAGGTTCTGTTGTTGAAAGTTAGCTTATATTTTGGTGTTCTGATATGACGCAGGGGTTATTTAAATTTTCTTTTCTCTGTTGAGACTTTTTTTGTGACTGAGTATGTTGTCATTTTTACAGAAAATTCCATAAGCTACTGAGAAGAATGCATATTCTTTTGTGTTTGGCTGAAATATTTGGCTGATATCTATTATGTCCATTTGATTCAAACTGCCTGCTAACTCCATTATTTCTCTGTTTAGTTTTGTCTGAATTGCCAGTCCATCGGTGGGAGTGGGTTACTACAGTGTCCCATTATCATTGTGTGAGGATTGTAATATGATTTAAACTTTAATAGTGTTTCTTTTACAAATGAGGGTGCCCTTGCATTTGGGAATAGATGTTAATAATTCAAATGTCATCTTGGTGCATTTTTCCTTTGATGAGTATTATGTGCCCTTCCCTGTCTCTTTTGATTAATTTTAGTTTGCAGTCTATTTTGCTAGACTGCATATAGCAGCTTGTTTCTTAGGTCTACTTGCTAGGGAAATCTTTTTCCAACACCTTACGTTGAGGTAATGTCATTCTCTGATGTTGAGATGTGTCTCTTTATGCAACTGATGAATGGACCATACCTTTGCATCCTTTAAGAGAAGAGGGTTCTTCCCATTTTTTGGTTTTGCTCTTGTGAGATTATTTACTTCTTGTTTTTTTTATGGGTATAGTTAACCTCCCTGTGTTAGAGTTTTCTTTCTAGTCTTTTCTGTGGACTGCATGTTAGGTGTTGTAGTAGGCTGCTTGTTCATTTGCCGGCCACCCAGACTCCTGAAATAACCACACAGAATCCGCATTAATTAAATCACTGCTTGATCTATTAGCTCTAATTACTTATGGGCTAGCTTTTGCATCTAAATTTAACCCATTTCCATTATTTTATAATTTACCATGAAGCTCATGGCCTACCAGCGATGTTCCAGCACTTCTGTCTCTACTGGTGGCTCCATAGCGTCTCTCTGACTCTGCCTCCTTTCTCCTAGCATTTTAGTTTTCCCCTCCTAGCTTTTCTCTACCCTATCACAAGCCCAAGACAGTTTCTTTAGTAACCACTGGTATTCACAGCATACAGAGGGGAATCCCACATCATGAGGGTAGATACTGTTTGAATTGGACTTTGTCATAGAATACCTTGTTTTCTCCATCTACGGTGATTGAAAGTTTTTCTGGGTATAGTAGTCTGTTTGGCATCTGTGGATTCTCAGAGTTTGCAGAACATCTGTACAGGTCCTTCAGTCTCTCCTAGACTCCGTTAAGAACTAGAGTGTAATTCGAATAAGACTACCATTAGATGTTACTTACTATTTTCCCTTTCATGTTTTAATAATCTTTATTTATGCTGTATGTTCAGTGCTTTCATTATTTTGTCATGAGGGTACTTTCATTACTGCTGCAAAGTATTTGGTATTCTTTATGTTTCTTGTATCTTTACAGACATCTTCTTCAGTTAGGAATTTTTCTCTTACAATTTTTTTGAAAATATTTTTGGACCTTTGAACTAGGATTCTTCTTCTTTTATTATTCTTAGGTTTGGTCTTTCCATAATGACCTAGATTTTCTGGATGTTTTTGTTAGAAAACTTTTTTATATCTACCATTTTTTTCACCAATTTGTCTTTTTCTTCTATCATATCTTCAACGCCTACAATTTCCTCTTCCATCTCTTTTATTCTGCTGGAATGCTTGTCTCTGCAGTTCCTCTTCGCTTTACCTTGATTTTCCACTTATTGAATTTCCTCAGGTTTTGTTTCCTTTTTTGATTATAGTTCTATTTTCAGGTTTAAAAAGTTTTATTCATTTCCTTCAAATGTGTTTTTTTTTCTTGACCTTATTTTTCTTTAAGGTATTTATTTTTTGCATTTTTCATTCGTCTTTTCCTTGATTTCTTTAGAGTATTTATTAAGTTATACTTTAGGAACATGTATCATCTTTATAATTTGTTTTTAAGGTCTTTTTTGTGCATCAGCTATGTTGGAAAATTTAGGTTTTGCTGTGGTAGGACAGCTGGGTTGTGGTCGCATATTGCCTTACCTGTTATTGTCTGTGTTCTTAAGCTAGTGTTTGGGCATTTGTGTTTGAGTTTATTATAGGTATATATGGTGATTTAAAACTTTGTCTTTGTTGGATTCATGTTATGTTCCTTGGTTTCTGTTCCCACTCTTCTGGTTTGTGCTCACTGGAATTCTAGCAGGAGGTATGGCCTCTGATCCAGCAGGGAGTATCCACAAGAATCTGGATATTCCCAAATTTTTGTTGACTGGTGTGATCTTGGGCCTTTGGTAGAGCAGTGACCTTCTTTCAAGTTGGGAACTGGGACATGATGATGTGGAGGAAACAGGTGATTAGGGATACTGGATGTTATAAGGAAAGGGCCTGCTTCTTGATCCCAGCTGCCCAGCTAGCTTAGCTCCGAAATAACCACACAGAAATTGTATTAATTAAGTCACTGCTTGGCCCATTAGTGCTAGCCACTTATTAGCTAACTCTCACATCTTGATTTAAAAATCCTTATTAATCTGTATATTGCCATGTGGCAGTGGTTTACTGGGAAAGATTCATCATGTCCATCTCTGGAGACTCCATGGCATTCCTCTCTTGGACTTTGTCTCCTTTCTCCCAGCATGCCATTTATTTTTCCCGACCTACATAAGTTCTGCCCTATCAACAGGCCCAAAGCAGTTTCTTTTTTTTGTTTGTTTATTTTTTTTTTAGTTGTTGAAAAAAATTCTGCCTCCTCCCCTCCAAAGCAGTTTCTTTATTAACCAATAAAAGCAACACAAAGACTGAAGGACCTCTTAAACCAACTGGGGGTAGTGGTAACAAGAGAGTTGAAGATATTCTGGGGCAGGGTACCTTTCCAGTGTTCTGGCAGTCTGTGTGGCCTCTGGCCCAAAAGTGAGTCTCTACCTGAGTTCACATACTTGTTCTTTTAGCTGGTGTGCCATACACATGAGCAAGGGAGGTCTGTCCAAGTCGGGGGCGGGTTCACAGTATCAGGGATGGAAGGGGTGGAAGAAAAGTAGTCTTTGGGAACCAAATGGAGAGAGTAGAAGGATTCTGCAGGTGGGTAACCTATCTGTTCTATGTCTCGGTGAGCCAGAGGTTAGTGGATCTTTGGTAACCGGAGTTCAAACAGTGTGTT
This sequence comes from Neodon shergylaensis, assembly GCA_025134845.1. Classification (NCBI taxonomy): domain Eukaryota; kingdom Metazoa; phylum Chordata; class Mammalia; order Rodentia; family Cricetidae; genus Neodon; species Neodon shergylaensis. The sequence continues at coordinate 9,304,732 of JABTXL010012463.1, forward strand.
GTGATACTATTCTGGTTTGCCAAGCACTGAAAAGAAAGGATTTCTTGTTCTTCTGAAATGCCATGTGAAAATCTCCTTTTCGAGTCCCTTGGCATTTACCAGTGCCCCTTTCTCTTGCAGAGGTAGTTCTACCTTTGTGGTTCTAAGGTAATTTTATTGTATGTCATTTTCTAATTTTATTTTGGTTTCCTTTCCTCTAAGCATTTACAGAATGGGTAGTAACTTTTTTTCAATTTGCATTTTCTCTGCTGTACCCAGAGACACATTTACAAAACCTACAAAATACAAAATGCCAAACTCAGCAACAAGCCTAGGAAAGACTTTGTGATAATGTCACAATGCTGATACCTCACTTTAGCCCTAGCATTTTTCCCACATATTTTTATGCTAAAATGCCAATCAAAACAATGATTTTTAAGGTATGGGAGCTGAGAAAATGCTTTTCGATGAATTTCCATAATTTCATGAATTCAATTTAGTTTTCTGAAAGTCAGAAGTGGATGCAGTGTGAACTCTGTATGTGATTCACTAATAATCAAAAAATGAAGGTTGAAGAGTTGTTTTCATTGTGAAAACACTCTCTGCCCTTCTGAGGACCAGGTTGCTTCCCAGCATCGACATAGTGGCTGACATTTTCCTGAACCTCCAGCCCCAGAGGATCCCTCTGCTGATCTCCAATCACTGTATGAATTTGGTACATAGATACACATGCAGACAAGATATCCAAGGACATAAAATAAATACATTTTAAAACAAATATGAAATCATGAAAAACTCAGCAAAACAAGGTTGTGGGGTGCATATGGTATATGGGTAGGTGCAGATAAACGCAGTATGTTTCTATGAACGTGCATGTGGAAATGACAGGTCAATGTTGGATGTATCCCCTATTTTTCTGCAACTTAGTTTTTGTGGTAGGATCTCTCTTTCCTTCAATCCAGTGGTCATGTTCTCTGAAGAAAAGCTGAACAAACAAGCCCCAGGGATATATGTGTCTTCTCAACAAACTTGTGGTTAAATTCATGTACTGGAAAGAGAAGCTTTTTAAGTGCATATTGAGTATTCAAATTTAGGTATACATATTTGTGCCACAAGTACTTGACTTATTGTGTAGTTTCCTTAGTTCTTCAATGTAGTCTTTGAGGAGATGTCAACAAAAAGTCATTGAGCATTAGCTAACTTTATTGTATCTTACAAATAACCATGCCTCAGAATCCCTCCTCTGCTTACTCAGTGGCTTCTACTTTTGATAATAATTATGATCTTTCTGCCTATACCAATGGTATCCTGTACTAAGTAATCACAGCCTTTATTAAATCATGTTTCTATAGTCAGTTATACTGCACATCATAACATCTCAATCCTCAATATTTATGATGCAGGTATTCTATGTGTATATACGCTAGTAAATATAAATAGAACCCAATGAGTAAGAGTTTGGAAGCATAAGAGGGCCGAAGTGATGTTATTGGTAATAGAATGGAGGGAGGAACAAGTGAAGGAAAGTGTTTTAATTATATTAAAAATGGGATTTTATTCATTTTATGCCTTTCCACTAGGCCCTTTTCATTAGCAACTTTTTTCTTTTACTTTTTATTATAATATTGTAATTGTTGAGAATTTATGCACACATATATTTTAATCATTTTCAGCCACTACTTCTCCCTCCAGCACCTCCTGGGCACTACTCTCTATTCATATCCCTCTCCCAAATTCAAGTCCTCGTGTGTCCAATTAGCATTGTCCATAAGTCCATGAGTGTGAGGCTATGCACTGGGGAATGGTCAACCTACACAGGAATGCATCTGTAAAGAAAAGTTACTCTCCATACATGAGCCCCCAGACAGAGCTCATAAGCAACTTTCTTAATCAGATGACCCGAACACCAAAACACACCTTAAATCTGGGCCATTCCTTCTGGGGACAACTCACATAAAGAGACATCGAAGAAGGAAAGGTTTCTTTTTGCCAAGTTGTTCTCACTCTTGGTGCTGTAGCCAGTGTTCAATTCAACTTCTTCAAGAATACCAGTGTAGATAAAAGGATGATCGTCCTCCAGGATTCTTCCTGGACTTCAGTCGCAGACTGGGGCTGCATGCTCAGCCACTCTTGAGGACTGAATAACTGTTGTAATCTTGGCCTTTCTGTACTGAGACAGTCTATCGGCCGAGTACACATTTAACCAATCTATCAGTTCTGTTCTGACTAATATACATTTTTAAACCAAATGCAAACTGCCACAGAGTCTAAATTTATATACTCTGTGACTAAAGTTGTGGGAAATGCTGATTTGTTTTGGATCTGCTTCCTTCTAGCCACTGCTTCACATCATCTTCTGGTAGAGATTTCATGGAGGAGTCCATAATAAGACATGATGGCAAAGGCACGTTTATTTTTTAATAAACGTTTTTATTTTTATACAGATTACTTTTGCTAAGGCATTTCCACTAGAGAAGTAAGAATTTTGTTTTTTTTTCCAAATCTCATATATATATATATATGATTCCATTAGAAATAACTTTAATGAACTTTAATGTCTTGGTGGTTGAGGGTATATCTCCATTGGTACTTCTGGTTTTATCACACAGGGAATCCTAGTCCTTAGGTTCTGGAAGCATTAAGACCAGTATTAGTTCATCCTCAAATCAAAGCAAGTTTAAAGTCAAATTTTGTTAATAGGGACTTTGTCTAAAAATACTAATTTTACTACTAATAAGTATCACAAAAATCATAAAGTGGAAGGTTTTATAAATGATATGCTTAAATAATATTTTTATTGAAGAAAATTTCCAAAATGATAATTGAGACAAGTTTGAGAAAAATACTGCAGTTGTGGATAAGAATTTTTTTTAGATTTTTTTAAACCTGTGGCTAAGAAGGTAGCAAATTGGGATAGTGTCTTGCTATGAAGCTAGAAGACTTGTGTTGGACTCCTGGGAACCACATGGTGGAATTAAATATTAAAATCCAAATGTCAATACTGGGTTCAGACTAATACAATTTCAAAAGAATATTGGATACTGGGAAATCGATATGTGAGGTCTGTTATAAGTTTTGTTTCATTTTGTTTGTCTTGTTTTTCTCTTCTTCCCCTTTAACGAAATGAAATCTTTCTCTTACTCAGATTCTTTAAGAATGTAATTGAGATAGGTAGCAAGTTTCTAGAGCCACAGATCAGGACCATAGAATTGAATGTAGCCATATGCCTCTAAAAGGGGCAAGTTCCCAAATTTCCACAATTATCTTACTGATATTATTTTTCTTAATGGTAAGAGTATAGGAGGACAATGGCATAAGGTTTTGTTCCTACTTCATGTTCTGGCTTTGTGGGAGCCTAGCTAGTTTGGATGTTCACCTTCCTATACCTGGATGGAGGGGAGAAGACCCTGGACTTTCCACAGGGCAGGGAACCCTGACTGCTCTTCAGACTGGAGAGGGAGGGGGAGAGGAGTGGGGGGAGGGGGAGAGGGGCGGGAGGAGGGGGAGGGAAATGGGAGGCTGGGAGGAAGCAGGGATTTTTTTTTCAATAAAAAATAAATAAAAAAAAGCATAGGATTTTAAATTGGACCTAAATTGTACTTTTTGGCATAGGGATGAAATATGTGAACTCAACAACTTCTTCCTTTTCCCCATTTCTGCTCTTCTCACTTTAGCCTCCTCTGTGTATTTGAAATCATTAATTCTTCTAAATATTTTCTGTGTTATACATAAAGGGAAAATCCATCGAAAGGATTATAAGCTCTTTGCAACTATGTTTTACACTTACTTGGTTATAGTGTTTTGTTCTTCTTAGCCACTGGTGATAGTCTAGATTCTGGAAGTAAGCATTCTTTCCATTACTATAGCAATTATTTCTGAGATTAATTTTAATAATATGCAACCCCCACACTTGGTTTTCTATTAGGAAACATACTAGCAATTTTATTATTTCTTCAATAAATTTTTCTATGATAAATATTAGAACAGTTCTGATTTACTAGTGAGATTTAATTAGACTGCTATGGTAGACAGCCCTTACTGGGAGGGATGGGCTTTCTGTGGATCATTTGGCAGGGATTGTGGATAATACTTACTCATTATAAGTATTTTCTTAGTTACTCAAAGCTTTCTGAAAATTATCAAATTTTGTTAAATAAAACTACTATAAATTCTTCAGTACAAGCCTTGTAAAAATATCTGCACATAAATGTGTAGTAGTAGAAAACAAATATATTGAACAAAAGAGTATGTGTATGCTCAAATCATTAGGATTGTAAGTGAACATCTTATTGGAAGGGAGAGCACTATGAAAATGCTCACATTTTGACTCTTTCCATTTGTATCATCAAAGAGTCACTAGAAAGGAACATGCTGATGGACACCAAGGTGTACGTTTATAGCTGTTTTTATTGAAGAATAATATGCATTAGGTCAAGTTTAAACAATGGAATCACACATTTTTATTCTTGTTTCTCAGCCTCCCTCATCCATTTCTCCCTCAGTACCTGCTAAACCAAGCAGTTTTAGAATAGAGAGGATCATTCACAAATTGTGGCAGGTATTCAGCCTGCGCATTTCAGAACTGTCAAGGTTGAGTGTTTCAATCATTTTTGACATCTCCTGGTATTTCCTTTCATATTCCAGGGTCTATAAATAATATCCTTTTTTAGATACAATTTTCGGTTCTCCGGCTTGTTTCTACGCACAATATAAAGCAAAGTTGTATTTCATCTCTTAGGATGTCCTTGCCTTTTTACCTTCAGTTTGACATAGAATATGAGTGTGCAGAACAGCAATGCATAGAAATACGTTAATAGCAGGTACATTAAAAACATCATACTATTTAGCCCTTGGAAAGGATGCTTCCTTTGATGATTTTAGAATGTTTTAATAACTTTATGATAATGTCTGTGGCAAAGTAAGGTGTACATTTTGAAACAAATGCCTTATGAAGATTATCAATAATTGTCACATTTATGTAAATATTTAAGTATGGCAGTTGATATAATTACATTACTAAAACTTTTTTTTTCTTTTTTGAGACAGGGTTTCTCTGTGGTTTTGGAGCCTGCCTGGAACTAGCTCTTGTAGACCAGGCTGGTCTCGAACTCACAGAGATCCGCCTGCCTCTACCTCCCAATTGCTGGGATTAAAGGCGTGTGCCACCACCGCCCGGCACATTATTAAAACTTTAAACACATACATTCTATACAAATTTCTTACATTTGAGATTGAAGACTTGTAAACTTTTCTACCCTAAGGAAGATATTCTTACATTATTTTTAATATAAAAATATGATAAAAGATGGATCTTAAGGAGAACTTGAAGAGTGTTTTTTCCATTGTTTTACGCAATGTAACCTCTTTCTACTCAATTTTATTCTCCATTTTGTTATAAGTAAAATGTAAATAAGCAATTTGAAATAACATCAAGCAATGCAGCAGTAATATTGTTTGACATAGAAAACTTTGACATTATTTGTCAAGAATTCTTAGGCTGAAACGTTGACCTTGGAAAGCTGAATTTTTTTTTTTATAAGATTCTCAAAAAGATGAGTGACAGAAGTAGAAGAATGAGCAGGGCTATTCATAGTGTAAAATGTCTTTTGAAAGGCCCATTTTTATGCTAGAAGCCCTGAAACTCCAACCAATGTTAAAGGATTGTATTTGTTATGGTCAAAGAAATAAAGGAGGAATTTTTCTGAGTTATGAGCATTTTCATAATGTGTAAGACATTATTTCAGGTGCTTAATGTCTTTACTGATAATGGTCTATTACATTGTTTTTACTTTCTGTTTTTTTTTTCTATTTTAACAGAAATAGCATGAATTTTCCAACTCTTCATGTATTTTATTACAAGTATACTTATCCTCTTTGCTTTTGAGTGCATGTGCGTGTGTGTGTGTGTGTGTGTGTGTGTGTGTGCATGTGTGTTTATTTAGGGAACACTGTAATCGTACCATATGAAATTTATTATTGCACGTTGAATATTTAAGTTTTTGTTTTGTCTTGTTTTTCACCAGTTTTGAGGAGAATCTTATTCTCCGGTAATATTTCTTGATTTCTTGCTGAAAATAGATCTTTGGGGAACATGTAAGTTCTGGGCTCTATGTTTTGTTTTTTTCTAGTAGTTTTTAAGATATCATTATGAGGTTATATGGGAAGCTGAACTTTACAGTATGTCTTGATATCACTTCCTGTGATATTTCTAACTCTGTTCTTTCTTGTGGAAAATGGCTGAGTTTATTTGGGATACTTCATGATCAGATGAAATACCAGCTTTTATAATTTGTTTAAAGAATAATATCAATAATATGCAAGTATTTCTGTTTTTAGCTTTTTTATAAACACCACACAAGTAAATAAAAATTCTGTGCATCAAAATTAATCAGATCCAAGTCCTACAGAACACAGTGAACTTCTTTAAGGTTGGAATAGACAATAGAAGCAGAGACAGTGAAGGTCTACATTAGAATTTACACTTTCAGTACTGAATATATTTTGTAAACTTACTCGCCACCAACCTCCTCCAAAACAAATCATGAAAAAATTTTAACTAGAAAAACAATTAGTTTTATATTTTCTTTTAGCAACTCATGTCCATTACCTGACGTCACTCCTTCCATATCTCCCTATAGTCTGATCCTTTGATCATTAATATTCTGGTTTGATTTGTTTCACAGAACTCCAAGTTAGTAGTTGCGTGTACATCGAATCATCCATTTTGTTTCTTTATTTTTCATGTACTTTTTAAATGTCTTCATCATTGTTGCCATTTCATAGTATCAATTTTAATAACTGATTTTGAAATGCAAAGTTTGTTTCCTCATTTTCACATTCTATTTAGGATACCTCCAATGGTAAACAGCACCTCTACTGTTCCGCAATGCTGTGTCTTTAACATGAAAATGGAGACTTTGCATTATCTGAAAAATCTCAGTATGTAGATCTTCATATTCACTCAGAGAAGAGTTTGTTTACATGTATAGAAATGTTTTCAGAAGAAGCATCTCTGAAGTTTCTGGCCCTAAAATATGCCCATCTGAATCATGCAAAGACACTGTCCAGAGATAATGAAACTGTTTTAATGACTCATAAATTCCATGAAACTTGCTAGGGTTGGGAGACTGAAGAAGCTATGATTCACAGATACTCCTCCTCAAGGTTCCAAATGCAGACAGTGTCTGCTGACGAAAGGAACAGTCTCCATTGGCGACGACTGTAAACTCTGCTTGGAGCTCCAGGACTGTAGCTTTCATACAACATTTTCCAGCTACTGTGTGGTTTTCAGTGATGCAGCAGGCTTTGAGGTCCCCACACACTGTTTGCCACACCTTTCCCAAGAGCCCTCAAGTGGCCCATAAAGTCAGTGGTTCCCATGTAAAGGATTCTCTGATCTCTTGGGGTTTCCTGAGGTGAAGAGACATTTGTTCATATCTTCCCAGGAAATTGCATGCACTAGAAAGAAATCACATAAAACACAACACTTTTTAAAATCATTGATTCTTTTATTTTTGAGATTATAATTTAATAAAGAAATGTTATTTATTTATTTATTTATTTATTTATTTATTTAAGATTTCTGCCTGCTCCCCGCCACCACCTCCCATTTCCCTCCCCCTCCCCCAATGAAGTCCCCCTCCCTCATCAGCCCAAAGAGCAATCAGGGTTCCCTGTCCTGTGGGAAGTCCAAGGACCACCCACCTCCTTCCAGGTCTAGTTAGGTGAGCATCCAAACTGCCTAGGCTCCCACAAAGCCAGTATGTACTGTAGGATCAAAACCCAGTGCCATTGTTCTTGAGTTCTCAGTAGTCCTCATTGTCTGCTATGTTCAGCGAGCCGGTTAAAAGTATACAATGGAAAAAAGAGAGCATCTTCAATAAATTGTGCTGACATAACTGGATGTCAATCTGTAGAAGAATGAAAATAGATCCATATCTTTCACCATGCACAAAACTCAAGTCCAAATGGATTAAAGACCTCAATATCAGTCTGAACACACTGAACCTGATAGAAGAGAAAGTGGGAAGTACTCTACAACACATGGGCACAGGAAATGTTTTATTTATTTATATTTTTTAATAATTGTTTTTAGGATGGTAACAGAGGGTCTCCAGCATCTGCCAGTAGGGGGCGATCATGCACAGGGCAAAATCATGACTACTTGGTTCATTGCTGTATGAAGGGCGATGACACTGGAAAAAACATTTCTGTGAAACCATACAGAACTGAAGAAACTACAAAGCTTATGACTAAAAATATGTGAATATCTATCTTACATTTATTGTCCCATTTTTCTCTATAAGAATTAACAGTTTGTCATAGAAGGGCCACTTAAATATTAACTATGCTTAATTTAATTTGGATATAAGGCACAAAGTCAGCTATGATTAAAAGTGTATATTATAATTTATGAAGTCTTTGCATATCTATATGTGACCTCAATCAATAGAATAAGTTGTGAAGCCAACTTGATATTCACAGTGAGTTTTCTGTGCTTTATTGCTGTATAGCACACTCACTTTCGCTGTAGGACTTTTCCAAAAGGAATATTGTTGGAGTCCATTGAGGTGGATCCATTCCACCTTGTCCAAAAGTCAGAGAGTTCAGGCCTTTTCTTTCTCCATCAAGGTTGTGACAGATGGTTTGGCTCAGAGAATGGCTTTCTACTGGATGCTTGGCCTAAGGTATGGTCGCTGCATGTCTGCCTAAACTGCAGAATAGTTAGCTCAGAATATAGTTACTTGATGTTCCAGGTATTGAAGAGATAATTGGTCTGTTTGTTCTTTGTATCATGGTAAAACAGTCTTTTGCCTTCTTACCCCCAGTTTTGGATTGGGGTATGTAAAGCTATGCAAAATAAACATGGGCGATTTCAGTATTCACTGAGTTGCCCTCCCAACTCTATTCTCTGTCTCTGTCCATTTCTTTTGTTTCTCTATTTTATATGCCTAACATTCCTAATCTACATGCCTCTACCATGGAGCATATGAACCTGTTGAGGCTGGACACCTACCGATGTTGCCCCAACGTGGGACTAGGACAAATGTCTTCTCAATGTACGGCCACCAAGAGAATAGTCATAGAATATTAGCCTTATTAATAATAATTTACTTATTTATCAGTTTTTCCAATATTATTTATTTACTCAACAATTCTGGCATGTGCTTACTATTCACTTTATAGATGGAATTTATTTATTTCAATGTTAAACTTCTATGGAGATTAATGGGAAAGGTTGGAGGGAGGAGAAGGAAAGTGATGTAATTCTGCTTTAATTTACAAACTTACTTCTGAAAAATATTTAAACACTACACTTTCCTACATGGAAATAATTTCTCTCAAACTCGTGGTGTTCAGTCAACTGATGAATAGTGAGATGAAGAAATATTCTGAAATCAAATCTGCAGACACATGGAAAGGGCAGAGAGACAGAGACAGAGGCAGACTGATAGACAGAGACAGGGAGAAAGAGGAGACAGAGAAAAAGGATGAATAGGAATATTATTATATAGAATAAACATAAACTTATCATTTTTGGAAATGTGTCTGATACCACAATCTTCATACATTGCCCGAATGTAGACTTGCAAGCCACATAAAGGGCTCAATCCCAACTGAGCTCCAGGGACCAAATACATTGATTGGTTTACTTTTCTTCTTCCCACTCTTTTAAGCCTGTACACTCATTGTCATAAACAGGAAATGTCTTTGTTCCTTGGACGCACCTCTCTGAGTTGTTCCCATGTTTTAGTAATCTGTTATTGATTTCTTCTTAATTTTAGTTTACCCATCTGTCCCCTTGGCAGTCACCATTTCGGATAAAATCGTTGCCTTCGAAGGCATGATTTCTTACTTAATAAATCAAGTTTCTATTATTGACAGACATACAAACTTATGTTCCTTATTACATCATATTTTCAATGTGTGTTCATAACCCTGAAAACTCTTGGTGAACTATAGCAAAACCTGTAGGGTTGGAAACATATTTGTCCCCTCTCTTCATTTTAATTGTGTGTGCTGAAATTATCTGTACCAAAGAGAACGGTTCTCTAAACAAGCCTACACGAGCACTGGACTAGCATCTCATACAACGGAATATCAAAGCAATGTAGTCATATTTATTGACATACTTTCAAGCAGATATTTTAATTTTAAAATAAAAAACATTACTATAAAAATTCTGCCTTTCTTGATTGGGTTTACTATCCTGAAACTAATGAATACAAAGAAATACCATCTGAAACTGTTGAAAATCTAGTACATGGAGGCGAAATAAAAAGGCATATTTTTAGTTCTTGAAGTTATTTTTAAAGAACTGTATCAACTCCTTTGAAATCATCAGAGCATTGGTTACTATCCAGATAAACCGAAAAATAAATGGTAGCTTAATTAAATTCGTCTTTATTATGTGTCAAGGCACTGGACACTAGGCTAATAATGAGTTGCTAATTCTTTGAATGTCCCGCGTACATCCTAATCAATTGCTTCTTATTTTTCAGTTGTTCAGCTTATCACAAGTGTGGCTAACTTCACATTTGCTTCGCTGATGGAATTCACTCAGAGTGCTCTGACCTTTTAGTCAGTTTGGAATGCTTTTTGCTGCTTTGCCACAGTTGGGAGCAATTGATCAGGGGCTGTGAAGGACTCCTCCACGAGAAAGCTGCTGCATGGATCTGGGTCAAGACAGTTCAGAAGCAGCAGAATACACATTTTGTTGGTTTAATATTGCAGGTGGCTGTATCACTTCCATAAGAGGGGTTTTACGTTCTTTAATTTCTACGTGGAATCTGGCATGTGGACTGATAATCAATCTTATTTGTTCTTGTGCTTTTTAAAAGCTCAAATTTGCTATGGAAAGCTGCTCTGCAGATACACAGTGGGGTTTCCTGAGGGTTTTATTAGCAGATCCCACACTGCCTTAAAAAATGATTTAATTTTCAGTGTGCACATAGCACAGATATTACCATTGCTGAAGAACCTATGTGGTACAAAATACCAATTTACTTTTTTTTTCAAGATCCAATCTATTTAAATAGGTGTTGTGTCTGTGGGCCTATTCACAAGGGAGACGCAAAATAGGATGATACAAGCAGGTGCAGCAAGTGGATTCATCTTGGCTGAATATTTGAAATCATGAAATTCAAGTGGCATTTACTGTTCCCTTTTATTCCTACAGCTGTGCATTGTAATGGAAAGTTCACTTCCCTGCGACTCAAGAGTCTTGAATTCTATACATTCTTCTATGGCAAAAGAGAACCAAAATTAAGCTCTTAGGTACTATACTAGTATACGTGACTTGATATTAAACAAAGTGACTGCACTAGTCTAGCATATGACAGAAATATTTGGTATATCCAGGGTAGCCTGGAGTCCATCAAAACTATCCTGATTAAATCGTAAAATTATCTCTCTTGAAATAGGCTCTAAGTTTGGGGCAGTTCTTAGTAAGGTTTACAATATATAGCTGGCATATGATAATGGAGATCCACTTTGGGAATCTACATGAATTTTGCTATTTGTTTTATACAGTGAGCTGTTAATCCCAATTTCTACACAAGACACTTGCTCTCTCTCTCTCTCTCTCTTTATATATATATGTTTCCCTTTTCAATTTTCTGAACAATTGAGACTGAGTTGCTTGATATAGAACAAGTGTACGTCAGATATGTTTGATACTGTGATACAGAGGAACTATTAAAATTAATAATGTTTACTTAGGGACTATTTTCTTGGAAAATCAGTTATTTGAAGCAATTGTCCTACTTTGAGTTTAAAAATTGTCTGGTTTATTGACTATGATTTGATTTGTATAAAAAAAGAAATGAGCTCAATTGGGACTTAATTTCATGAAGATCACATGACAGGCCTTGGTAGAACATGGATTCAAATGTGTCTTTGTCACTAGGATGAACTTGCGTTTAATTAAGTCCTTCACAAACCCCTGGAGGGTGATATAGCTTTTCCTATCATGATTAACAGGTCGAATGCTTAGTCTTCATTGTAAAAGTATTGAAAATTGATAAGACCTTGACATGTGGGGTCTACAACATAGAAATTAGTCTGGAATTTCACCCAGGAAGGAGGAAGTGTAGTTGCCACACCCAGATTATCATACTTAGAATAATACCCCACTTTCTCTTCAGATAATCTTGCCTTACTTTAGGATAGATTGACATTTCACATTCTCCTTCATCTATTGTAGACTTGAGATATCATTTCTTTTCAGAACTAAATAATATCACATTTCTTGGATATACCACTGCACTTGTTCACTTACTGAATGCCATTTTGTCTCCTTGAAGACGTGACAAGCATGCCTGAGTCTGTTATAAAAGCCCATGTACAAGCTTTCGGTGTAGCCATGTGTTGTTTACTTAGGCAGATGTTTCTACGATCCAGTGGTCTTCTGCACCCTGGAGAGGCTAGTTGCTCCGTTCATGGAGCAGACTTCATCCACAGTCCTCATCTCCCTCTTCTGTGGGTCTGAGAGATTGCTCACAGGGTTCTGCACTTAGTCCATTTTCCAAAGCCACTGACAGAGCAATCTCTTGCAGTGATGAATGGCAGGATGAAGAACAGTGGGTGGCACAGCAGCTGCAGTAGAAGAAACAGGAAATGACCTGCAAGCAATAAAGACACGGGCAAGCAAAACTGAATTTTCATCAGGACTTTTTATATCTATGCTGCCTGTAGGCTGAGTCCACGCATGCTTCGGAGGGTATAATCAGTAAATCTATTCTGTGATTTCTCACATAGAGGCTTGCCGATTGTTACTTTCAAAGAAGAACCCAGCTGGCCTTGGTGAGTTCCCGAAAGAACATCCCCATTGTCTCAGTGTGGGGGTGCACCCCTCGCCATCCTGAGTTCCTTGCTCGTGCTCTCTCTCCTTCTGCTCCTGATTTGGACTTTGGGGTTTCAGTCCTGTGCTCTGAACTCTGTATCTGTCTCCTTTCATCTCCTGATGAAGGTTAATATTTAGGAGGATGACGATATGTTTTTCTTTGGGTTCACCTTCTTATTTAGCTTCTCTAGGATCATGAATTATAGGCTCAATGTCCTTTGTTTATGGCTAGAAACCAATTATGATTGAGTACATCCCATGTTCCTCTTTTTGGGTCTGGCTTACCTCACTCAGGATAGTGTTTTCTATTTCCGTCCATTTGCATGCAAAATTCAAGAAGTCATTGTTTTTTACTGCTCAGCAGTACTCTCTCTGAAAAAGCATGGAATAAAACTAGACCTGGAAGGAGGTGGGAGGTCTTTGGACTCCCCACAGGGCAGGGAACCCTGACTGCTCTTCGGGCTGATGAGGGAGGGGGAGTTTATTGAGGGAGGGGGAGGGAAATGGGAGGTGGTGGCGGGGAGGAAGCAGAAATCTTTAATAAATAAATAATTTAAAAAAAAAGATTGCAGTGCCAAGAAAAAAAAAAACAAAGAAGAACCCACCAATTGGTTATACAATATCAAATAGTACTGAAAACATACATACAAGTAACATTATACAGACTGAGTAGATTACATAGGGAGGTGTGTGTGTGACTGTGTGTGCGTGTGTTTGTCTGTGTGTATGTGTTAGTGTTCTATTGCCATGATCAAACATCATGACCAAGGCAGCTTTCATGGGGCTTGCTTTCAGTTTGGGAAGTTTAGTTCATTATTATGAAAGAATGGGGCTTGTGGGCTGGGCAGTGGTGGAGCACGCCTTTAATTCCAGCACTCAGGAGGCAGAGGCAGGCAGATCTCTGAGAGTTTGAGGTTGGCCTTGTCTACAAAAGCTGGGTCCAGGACAGGCTCTAAAGTCACAGAGAAGCCTGTCGCGAAAAACCAGAAAAAAATATGGGGTTTAGGGCTTGCTTACAGTTTGGCAGGTTTAGTTCTTTTTCAACATGGTTGGAAGCGTGGTGGCACTGAGGGTATAGTGCTGGAGAAGTACCTGAGAGTTCCATATCCAGATCTGCAGACAACAGGAAGAGAGAGCCACTGGCTTTTCAAACTTCAAAGCCTGCCTCTAGTGTCATACTTCCCCCAGCATCACAGTTGCCCCAAGAACTTCATACCTCCTAATCCTTGTAAGTAGTACCACTTCATTATTTTAAGTACTCAAATATATGAGCCTATGAGAGCCATTCTTATTCAGTCCATCACTATGTATGTATACATATACATCACATATGCATGAAGAAATAATAAATGTAAAAAGACACTGAAATTTGAAAGAGAACATGAATAAGATACAGGAGATGGAGGGAAGTGAATAGGGCAATGGTATAACTATATTATTTCAAAATTAAAAGAAATAATTATTTGAAAATTGCATTTAATTGTGGAATACACTACAAACAGGTCAACCATTGAATTGACTGAATCCTTTTAAGATAGACCTGTGGCTTCTGTTGCTCCATTCAACTCTGTGGAAGGTAAATATTGACAGTATAGTAGATTTTCAATATTCTGATAAGTGTGCAACAGTATCTTGCTGTTTTACCTGTCACTTCCTAATGATGTAGGATGTGGGACAGGTTTTGTCTGCTATTTGCAAGTTTTATATCTTTTATGAAGTATTCCGCTTGACTTTTAGCCATTTCCATTTGAGCTGTTTTATTTCTTTTGAGTTCTACTACAGATGGCAGTCTTCATTGGATATGGTTATTTCCAGTATCTTCTACCTGTCTGCAGACACTTCATAGTGTCTTTCCAGTGCGGAGATTTATAGTGAAATGAAAGGGAAACATGTTCCCTCAGTTCCAGTACTTTTGATGTTATAACATGTTTGTCCCATAACTCGGGGCATGCATTTCGTGCTATGCGTTCCTCTTCTATTTGACTCAGTATATACTGAGTTCTTCATAAGCCTGATGAATATAGACATGATTCTTACTATACACTCCTAACATTCAATGAAGTAACATGCAGAATATTTTTGAAAATATCAAATAGATACAATCGTTTCACTGGCACTCATTGAACAAGCATTTGATGAAATATGAAATCTCATATTCATTCTTTCTAAATTTAGTTTCTAAGGAGAATTAATTCTAAAACTGAAAAGATATTGAATATGTTAAGAAAAGTTATTTTCCTAAAGTAAGAAATCAAACAATAAACTTCATCAATATGTTGAATGTTGTATATGCATGTTTTTATAAAGAGAATGAGAGATACAGAGTTATTATTACTATTATTATTTATTCACTAGGATTCTTTGAGTCAGATTCTCATTCTTTCTCCCACTGGGAAAAGAATATTGTTTATTTCATTTCTGTTGCCTTCCTGGAAAAATTAAAATAATAAAAAAATTCATTAAAGGACCGTCTGTATCACGTCCAAAAGAAATCCGGAACATGATTGAAAAAGAATTTATTGTTGAGTTCATCCTCTCCCTTACCATAAGTGCATTGGATCTTAGAACCACAGATTATGAACATGAAGAGAGAGAGTTTCAGAGACCTAGCCTGCTTATTTTGTCTATAGTTGAAAGACTGAGTATCAGAAATTTCCCATGCAAAAGAGAGAACAAAAAATACAGTTCCTGACAAGCAAGATCCTGATGGAAGCCTATAAAATGCACCAAATTATAAATACTTTTTCATAGTGTTTTTTTTTTTAATTCAGATTTGATGTCTCTTATTTCTGGGCTGTATTTGTTTATTCTGAAAAGTTCTAGCTGTACTTTTTAAAGTGTATCATGACCTTGGCTATTTCCAATTAACAAAGTTCTTTTGGTTTTGAATTCACAGTAGAGGTTGAACATCTGGCAATGTGGTTCATATGTCCTCCATTTTTGCACCCATGAGATTCAGAGAGATTGTCGGCTCTTTGTATTTTGATACTAATTGACATCTGTTTCTTTTATTTTGCTGCAATATGTGCTACGGGATTAGGCATGCTTGAATCTGCTGCATCCTTCAAGGTAGATATTTCTCCCAACTCTCAAAGTACTAACACTAAATTAAGCAGTTCTTTAAAAATACCAATATCAAGTACATAACCAGAAAAATGGCATTGGTAATAAAACTCCTTTTTTTTCTAAATTACAGACAAATACAGTCCAATAAAAATAATATTAAGAATAAGGACATTAATTTAAAATAGCCAGAGTAAATAGCAGCAAAATAAATGCATAATTCGAAATAAATAGTTACCTAAAGTAAGTATGTATATTTTGTTAATTTTGTTTATTTGAGAATACTACTTTAAGTCTTACAGATCTAGCATGCTTGGGCAATTGCTGCAGCCTGTGTGACATCACAGATATGTCATCTATAATAAACTGTACTAGATTGCATAGATAGAAATCTTTATCGCACGGTCCTTGCACGGGATGCTAATGTTGTGAGATTTTTTAAACCCATTGGAATTTTGTGAGTCAATCGAAAACAAGACTACAGTTTGAATTTCACCATGGTTGATTAGGAATGTTTGCATTTTAGAATTTGCCAAACATGATAAATCAGGCTTGATTTAGTTCTGTTCTTCAATATACTTGCTGAAAAACTTTTAGCAACATATAAATTTTAGTTTGGCACCTGAATTTTTAAAACAGAAATGTAATTCTAAATATCTCTGGCATTACTTGCTATGTTCTAAATCGACACTTTTAAAATAAATAATAAAATAACTGATACACACACACATATATGTATACATGTATATATATATATATACACACACACATATATATATATATACATGTTTACCCATACATGTATATATACACATGAATCTATTAAATTTTTTATTATATATCTTCCCTAATAAATTTACAGTATGCAATTTAATACTGACTAAAACAAGTTAACCATGCCTGAGATAAATATTCCTTGAGTGTTTACTAGAGCTAGATCTATATGTTTGTGCCAGTGACTAAAGCAAACTATAATCTCTGTTCTCTCATACTGCATGCATAAGGTAGCAAAAGTAGGCACAATGTCAGAAACATGACAAATTATTACTTCAGTTACCTGATTGTATATACTGGCAAAAAAGCTAAGAAGATAGAATCAGAAAATAGTGAAAAAAATTCTGAAGACTCATCAAAGGTAAATGTTATGTGAGTATTCTGAACATTTGTGGTTAAAACAAGTTGAAATGAGTTTACTAATTTTCAACTAGATATTTTCCAAAATTACAGGAGCATCTATTGCATGGATGTAACTATGTCTCTGTCCCCTTGGTTCTCTACAAGGCCAAGGGAAATTGATCCAGACTTTAATCTTAAAGTTAAAATCTAGTTTCTTTTACCCACTCCTGATTTCTTTTGAATTTGTGTTCAACATTAATCTGAATATCAAAGTCATTAATTTTGAGTAGATAACAGAACCTTAGCAATTCTTGTGTTCATCCAGAAGGAGGCACTCACTGTAAAGAAACCAAATTCCTAGTCCCTGACTCATACCCTTGGAGTCACTGTAAAGATCCTGTGGGAATAATGCCACCTCTCTCCTAATTAACCATTCCATACAGAAATTAGCTGCTATGCAACCAGCAAAACTTAGAGCAGTATGGGCTGTAATGTTAGCTGAAAATGCTGAAGAAAATTCCTTGCTTTTTTTCTAAGCCAAGAAAAGATGTGACTTGTTATGTATCTCTAAAGCAAGTCCTAATGATTTGACATTATAATGCAGTGAAGAAGGAAGGGAGCACAAAGTTGCCAAGAGTCATGGGATTCCAAAGAGGAGAAATTTTGCAAAACATGGAAGAAGGTGAAAGAAAACTAAAGTCCAGAAAGCTATTAAACATGATTCATTGTTTTTGTATGAAAACAATGGGGGCTAATTTTCTGATAAGTTGCCTATATAATATCATTGACAGTGATTCTTTTTACACAATGATAAAAAGTATAAGGATTTCCACTTTAAATGTTCAAAATATTTAAAAATGTTCACTTTGGTAGCACAAAAGTACCAGATTTTGCTTTTCCTTTTTCTTCTATCAAAAAAGAAAAAAACAAACAACAGAATCTACAAATTATAAGCTCCAATAAATATTTTCTCCTTATTTATTTAATCCACCTATTTGGGTAATATACTTTTAGCTATATATGTGCTGCTAAACATAACATAAATGGTTTAAATCAAAGTAGCACTGTTTTTTTTTTTTTTTGGAGATTTTTCAATAATATCTGGTTTTGCCCTGGCAGGTATGGAACTCATGACATTCTTCCTGCCTCTGTCTCCAGAATACATACATTCATGAATATTCTTCCACATCCTGGAACAAATTAAAGGATGTCTAAGAACAATAGAATCTGATGTTTTCTAGCTCCATATTTGCCTGAAAATTTCAAGATGTCATTATTTTTCCCTGCTGACTAGTACTCCATTGTATAAATGTACCACATTTTTCTTATCCATTCTTTGGTCAAAGGGCTTTTGGGTTGTTTCCAGGTTCTGACTATGACAAACAATGCTGCTATGAACATAGTTGAGCACATGTCCTTGTGATACGATTAAGCATCATATTGAGTGAAGTAACAAAGATACAGAAAGACAATTATCATATGTAATCACTCATAAGTGGTTTTTAAACATAAAGCAAAGAAAACCAGCCTGCAAATCACAACCCTGGAGAACCTAGACAACAATGAGGACCAGATATACATGGATCTAATCTACACTGGAAAAAGTAAAAGACAAGATCTCCTGAGTAAATTGGGAACATGGGGATCATGGGAGAAGGTTGAAGGAGAGAAGAGAGGCAGAGTGGGGATCAGAGAAAAATGTAGAGCTCAATAAGATCAATAAAAAATTTAAAAAAAGAATAATAGAATTGAGTAGAAAGAGCAAAGAGTCTCTCGGGAGCATCTTGAGAATTGAGGAAAGTTTGAATGTTTATTTGAGATGTACAAGCAGTTGCCCAGTCTGCTATGAATTACAAACCATGAAGAGATTGTGATGAAACTACCTAAGACCTCGACTTCAATTTTTAAAGTGGCACCACACCCTGAACAACATGGGAGTGAAATCCAAGATTTAAAATAGTGGAAATGATTCTAGTGAGTGCAAAAAATAAATAAAAAAATAAATAAATAAATAAATAAATAAATAAATAAAATGATTTCCACATAGCATAAGCTTTGGGGATATTGTGAAAAAGAGTGATTTAATCATTACACTCTTTTATATCTTTCTGTAGAAATATAGCTTTTACATTCTGTCTACTTACATGATAATAGTAACTAAGTCAAATTGATTTAAGATTCTTAAGCTCTTTTTATTGTACAAATAAAATATATATATAATTTTATTTTATGAATTATTTAAATGTGAATGTTCTTACTATTAAAGTCATATACTGAGGTATTTTACATAAATGCATATTAGCTTCCTTAGGTAATAACGAGAACAAACAGAAGCATAGAGATGAATGGAGTAGAAGTAAAAGAAAAGGTAGTAAGCGGGGCGATGGTGGCGCACACGCTTTTAATCCCAGCACTCGGGAGGCAGAGGCAGGCAGATCTCTGTGAGTTCGAGACCAGCCTGGTCTAGAGAGCTAGTTCCAGGACAGACTCCAAAACCACAGAGAAACCCTGTCTCAAAAAAAAAAAAAAAAAAAGAAAGAAAAGAAAAGGTAGTAATATTTCCAGAATTGTCTGAAGACCATCATATATTGGGTGGCATGGACAGAATCACAGTCTTACACTCAACAGTTTAAGTCTACAATAATCTAAGTAGGGCTTCCCCTGGGATTGGGAATGATAATTGGTCCCTTGCCTCCCCAGCATCTGGTACCACCAGATATTTTTGGACTTCAAATGTTATTTTCCTGGTGTTTTATCACCATTTTTTCAACAATATGTGTTGGTCTCTGTGTAGAAAATTCACATTTTTAAAGGACAGGGTCAAAGTAACTTTAAGTCCATCTAATAACCCATGGTAACTTGATTATCTTCAACAGTTTTATACTGAGAAGTCATAATCACAAATTTGGCAAGTAAAATGTCACTACTTTAAAAAGGTGAATTCAGTCTGTGCAATATTCAACAAACATTATTACTCAAGGAAGTGTAAAATTAAAATTAAAGTATCCATGGTACCAGTTCAGGAAAAATCAAGGATTTTGGAAATGATTTTTTTTTTTAGAGCTACAATGTCAACTACTTTAATTAAACCACATAAAGTTTACTATGTATACTATTTATATTACATACTTACATAATGTAGTTTATTATTTAAAATCATGATCATTGTGTGTGTGTTTTGCCTTAATCCTTATCAATATCTACATTTCGGAGCTGGAGAGATGGCTCAGAGGTTAAGAGCACTGACTGCCCTTCTGGAGGTCCTGAGTTCAATTCCCAGCAACCACATGGTGGCTCACAACCATCTGTAATGAGATCTGGTGCCCTCTCCTGGCATACATGGAGGCTGAACATTGTGTACATAATAAATAAATACATCTTTAAAAAAAATCTACATTTCTACTTCTTTTTCGTTGTTGTGGGTGTATGAATGTGTGCACTTACAGTCATACTCCTCTGGTTACACACCTGTGCACTAGAATGTGAGGGGCCATGGTAGACAACTGAAGTCTTCGACAATTTTTCATTTTGTACATTCATGTAGTGTATTTCACATAAACCCAAAGCTCATCAATACTCTCCTGGCTAGCCAGCTCGCTCTGATAACCCATTACCAACTTCAGAGCACTGGCGTTCCAGGTCCAGCATCACAATACCTCTTTTGTTCACCAAAGTGGGTTCTGTGTATCTGAATTCAGCAATTTAGACTTGTGTACCATCAGCTTTACATACTTCTGATATAAAAAATAAGATAACCTTAAAACTCATCTGACAGGAGGGTCATTTTGATGCTTCATCAGAATTTTTATTTTTTTAATTCAAGTTAAGGATCACCTGCTGAATTTTGCATATACAACCCATAACATTTTCTCATCATGGGAAATTTGGTTTAGTAATTTATGGTATTGAGGGACTGCATTTTCATTCTTTTAAAAGTGATAATATTAGGCCAGGTGTTAGGCAGAGAAAAAAATATTGAATGTACTTTTTCATTATGTTCTTATTTGTACTTGAAATATTTTCTTGTATTTTCTATACATTCACCTTCAAGAAGCCTGTTCAGATATTTGTACAAGTCATAAGGGCTACTTCAGGTACTATTAGAAAGCGCAACATCAGTTGCATAGCATAAACAGTGCATATTAAGCCCATATCTGTGTATTTTTCAGATGCATAAGAGTGTAGTACAAGATAGCATAGTAGTTTATGTATAATGGGCAGTATCATCAAGACTACTGGTACTCAAAGGTCAAGATGAGCTTTAGAATTTACCTTTTTTATATGTGAAGTAGCTCAACTATATAAGACACCCTGTGCAGTTAGTGTAAGTTTGTGAACAGCATCATTAACAGTCACAGTGTTTTCGTGGACTGCAGACAAACAAGCCATAAAACTATTTAGGATGGATGGAACGGGCATGGGAGTGCTTTGAAGTACGTGCCAAGCCTAAATACACCTGAGTACCTATATTTTTCTCATTCTTTTACTCCAATAGCTTCTGTTTGCTAATCTAAAATAAAGAGTGGAAAATGAATCCCTTGAACACATCTCCTCAGGCACACAGCATGCGGGAATTCCTCTGAGGTTTTCTGAGCTCAGTAAACAGATTTCCCCACGTTCACTTGCCTCACAAACAGCTATTTTTAATCATTGCTGGAGTCCTAAGGCACTGAGGGAATAATTTAATTCTAATTGTTTTGTTTTCAGCTCTGATGGTTGCAGATTTAAAGCCAGAATGCTTTCTATGCCCGTGTCCATGAATCCAATTTGAAAGGGTCAGAAAATATAAGGTTTGATGAAATGTAAGGAAAAATAATTCTGCATTCTTAACGTGATGATGTGCTGAACAAATTTAAAAGCCTACTTCAATCAGTCATAAAATAGGAAGATCATACCTGATTTCTCATTGCCTGCCTTAAGATATGAAACACACACACACACACACACTTGCAGACTTCATAGGACACTGAAACTTGTATAGGAAGAAAAAAGCATTATGGCTTATGGAACATTTATCATTCTTACTGCATGCAAGGTTAAGGCCCCAGTTTTCTTATGAAGGTTCTAGTTGAGTGGCATAGGAATAAATGTATCTCCCTGCTCCTTCAGCCTCAGAGTTATGCCTTCTGCTGCAAGAAATTTCCTGCAAAAGGCACTCTTCATACAGGCAGAAATGAAATATATGGAGTATAGCAACATGGCCTCTTCTATGGTAGGTTTCCTTAATCTATGCGCAATGTGCAGGGTGATACTTTATATAATATCTAAACCATAACTCCTTATGTTTTCACAGGTCCCTCTGGTCACATTAATATTTGTGGAAACTCTCAAGCTGACTTTAGCAAATACATCAAACTAAAGTCTGGGAGCGTTCGATATGATGGCTGGGCTAGGGAATTATTATATACTATTAGTAATGATCCAGGGACATTAAATCCCATTGTAGGAAAAAAATAGCAGAGGAAATAAGAATCATTTTTTCTCTAGAACGGCTGGAACAAAGCAGGGACAATTGTTTCCATCTTTGTTAAGCTGCCTGTTTTGTTTCTGGTCTTCCCCATTGAGGCATTTTTCCACAAATCCCTTAGGGTCATGGGAAATCCTTGCATACAGTGCTGACGTAAGGTTGCTAAGGGAAATCTCCACCTTTCTAATACCCTAAGAAGGGAGTTCCCACTCCGTAGTTTCTTAGGGAATTCTCTGTAATGTGTATGTGGTCTTTAATATATAATCTCTTATGAAATCTCTTGAGATGTGTGTTGCTTTCCATTGATTAATAAGAAATAGATGTGTAAACGACATAACTATTGTTATCACAGACATTTGTAAGCAATTTTACTTTAATGCTTTGAATTCTTTGGCTGATGTAAAGGTATTAATGAGGTCAAAGGTATTATACATGTTGGAAAAATGATCTTCAACCAGACATTTTTTAACTGATATTAAAGACTTTCATTCAACTAATTGAAAGCAACAGGAGAGAGAAACTAGGCATTTTGGAAGAACTGTGAACATAGATCTCAGATTAGAGGAACTGATCTACTTAGTATAGCAACAGCAAAATTTAATTTATTTGACAAGGTAAAATAAATATATGATTTTATGATTAGCCATTGCTGCTGAGTGCCTATCTCATAAAGAAGGCTGGCAGTACTTGTTGGTATATTTAACATGTAATGCACTCGAGAGCTCCTCTGAAAGAGTTTTAAATGAAGCAATTTTAGGGACCTCAAAGTATTTTAATTCTATACACTTTGTATAACAATGGTGTGTTCGGTTAGATCACGGAATATAAACTGAATACAATAAAGTCTTGTATTTGTATCTGGGACATTAAGCACATTGGGAGTACCTCACTCTAAATTACAGCAAATGGAGTTAAAACAAAACTTACTGAAGCAAATAATAGGGAAGTTTCAATTCCTGGTTTCCAACCAGAAAAGACCAGAAAGAGGGGGATGACAGGGTTGAACAGTGTGCTCGGCCATTGGGTATGGTATCTGGTGCTCAGCATGGCAGACTTTCAGCCTTCCTTCGTAACTGGGAGAGAAAGGCGCTGTATCCAGTGGGGTGCTTCCAAGATCTGTGAGTTATATGTCTTTAGTTAACAAAAGTACCTAAAGTTTGAATGCAACTTTCATATTAAAGAAGAAGAATAATTTATAAATTTCTTTTATCAAAAGCCAAGAGTCTAATAGAATGTCAAAAAGGAAAAAGAAAAAAAAAAGACAGATATGAAATTGGGGAGGTCATGAATTAGAGGCATTTAGAGGAGTTGAAGGGTGATAATGGTGAATGGATATGATAATTATATACTGTTTAAATGTACAAACTCTTCATAGAATAAAGAATACATTATTTAAAAAGAATTAGGGTGTAGGTGAGAGAATACATCAGATATATAATGTTCAAAAAGCAGAGAAGAAAGGCATGTAAATAAGCAGACATAGGCTTTTAATGAAACTAGTGCATCTGATGTACTAGCATGTTCTTTTATGGAAATAAATAAAAGTGAAAGATTTGAACATGACTGTGTTAGGAATTTCCATTATTCTGCCTTCCTAAGAAACAGTTATGCCCGGGCAGTGGTGGCGCACACCTTTAATCCCAGCACTCGGGAGGCAGAGGCAGGCGGATCTCTGTGAGTTCGAGACCAGCCTGGTCTACAAGAGCTAGTTCCAGGCAGGCTCCAAAACCACAGAGAAACCCTGTCTCGAAAAACAAAAAACAAAAAGAAAAGAAACAGTTATGCCAGGACTGACCAAAATCATAGACATTTAGAATGAAAATTGTTTAATTTCTCAATTTCTTGGAACTCTTCATGGAGTGGTAAAGGCCTTTGCTAGTGTCCTAGCAGTTTGAGGGTGGAACACATATAGTAATGAGATACAACAACTCAAAGTGATAACTTGTGTAAGTGGAAAAGACTTTATTGTTGTGCATATGTTTGGAGTAAGGCAAAAATATAAAGTAACACTGCAGGGCTTCGCCTGTCAAGGGCAGTATAATCATTTGTATGATTCCACCGTCCTGCTGATGAGATAATTTCTTCCACTCTCACAGTAAAATGACAATATTAAAGACAGAGACGAGACAAGTGAAGCACAGAAGATTTAATTCCAGTAGTTGTGACGCCAGCATTTCTTCATGATTCTTCCCCAGTTGCTGTAAGCTTTCATTCTTAAACTGCTTAATAATAATTTGAGAACATTGGCTCACAAAAGCTTCGATCTCCGTGATAACCCTTCTCCACATATGCCGTGCTGTTCAGGCCACCTAAGCTACACAGGAAGATGCCTGGCAGGAAACCATTTCTTCTACATTAAAAGAGCACCTGGCAGTGCGTATCATCACGCCAGAGGCAGCGATTGAGTCCTAAAAGAGTACATGGTCTTTGCAGACGTAGGCAGAGGAATTATAATTGGAACCATATCTCAGGGCATTTGTGGCTTTCTCTTCCTTTTCGTGCTGCAATGAATAAAGGGAGGAATGAATGACCATGCCATTATCTCCTAGTCAATATGTTATGAGCGTCTGCCCTATTGCTTCATTTGGAGATGATTCCTAGGTATAAGGAAGAACAAATTGAGAGGCAAGTGAAGCCTGGAAGATTTCAAGGAAAGATAATGAACTTTCCTGGTTTTACTTCCATCCTATCATAGCTTTCTCCCTATGTAAATCAGCTGTGACAGATCAAGCACACATTTAGTGTGATTCGGGTTCAATTGGCAATACCTGCACCATCATGGGAACTATCTGCTTGAGGGGAAAGATGAGGGCAGGGGTAATTTTCACTGCATAAGATGGAACATGGTCAAGAATCTGTGAGTAGTTGGAGAGGGAGGTAATATCACTTCAAGCAATTGAATGCAGGTGCCCGTGCTGACAGTTGAACTATTGTCGTTCTTGGCAAGCATCATCTCTGGCTAATAACACATTAGCACCTCGGCATAACCCTTATCAGTAAGATGTGCCATCGTGTGTTTTTTAATTTCAGAGACTGCAGATTTTATTCTTGAGTTATACAACAACCTGAGTGGGGCCTAGGCAGCATCAGGAACTTCACACATTTACTGAGACGCATGGTAGAAAGCAATAATCTGTACAGGAATAAAAGGCATTCATTAAACCCTAGAATCCCCCTGCAGTTCTAATGACACTGGAAACATCAATTCGCCCCCCTATTCATAGGTGAATTTAAAACAGAAGCTTTGGCTTTCTTCTATACACATGACAATAACATCTTAATGAAAATAAAAGTAATAACATAATTGTTCTTAAATGCCAAAAAGGCAGACACAAAACACAGACAGTTTGGTGTTAGGTAATATGCTAAGTTAATATATTTTATGAAACTCAATTATTAGGTGTTGGAATTCTCATATTGTGTATTTGAACATCCCTGGTAATTAGAATTAGAAGTGTGGACCAACATTTACTGTTTCCATATTATTGCTATCAATTCTTCCCCTTCCCTTCCTGCCTCCCTCTCTCCCTCTCTCCTTCCCTCTCTCTCTCCCTCCCTCCCTCCCTCCCTCCCTCCCTTCCTTCCTTCCTTTCTTTCTCTTTCTCCCCCCTCTCTTCTTTTACTCCATCCTGCCTCTTTCTATTTTTTTCTTTCTCCTCCTCTTCCTTCATTGTGTTAATGATCATTTAGCCTTGTAAGTGCTGAGCAATACTTTGCAAGCTAAGTGGTTCCTACAGTCTGAGAGAGTTTCAAATGGAGCCTGTAGGGATCCGAGCTAGGTCTTCTGAATATACATTTTGGTTGCTAGTTTGGTGTTTTGTGGGATTCCTAATGGTGGGAGTGGGAGTGGGAGTGTCTGTGAATGTTTTACCTGCTTGTGGGACTTTTTTCTTCCTACTGAGTTGCCATGTCCAGCCTGCATATAAGGGGTTGTACCTATTTTTATTGCATCTTTTTATGAAGTGTTTGGTTCACATCCCTAGGATGTCTGCTCTTTTTTGAAACAAAAAGAACAAGGAGTGGGAGGTGAGGTTGTTGGGAACTTGGAGGAGTGGAAGGAAGGAAAAATGTGGTAGAAATGTATTATATAAGAGAAGAATAAATTAAAAATGAAAGGAAGAAGCCGGGTGGTGGTGGCGCACGCCTTTAATCCCAGCACTCGGGAGGCAGAGGCAGGTGGGTCTCTGTGAGTTCGAGGCCAGCCTGGTCTAGAAGAGCTAGTTCCAGGACAAGAGCCAAAAAGCTACGGAGAAACCCTGTCTCGAAAATCAAAAAAAAAAAAAAAAAAGAAAGAAAGAAAGAAAGAAAGGAAGAAAAATACAATTATTGTATTTTAGCATTTCGCTAACAATCTGTCCCTATACTCAATAGTGGTGAAACAACATTGTCAAATTCCATTTCCTGCATTATGCCATGCATAGATTCAAGTTTGAGTGACTGCTGACTTGGCCTGAACATTTAAAAAAGTTAGAAGCTCTAATTATAGAGAAAATACATACATATATCATTTAAATTTTATATTACTACAGATTAAAGAAGATCATGAAAAGAGTGGTTGTAATGTCTTTGTGTAGCATATTTCTTAGTAATGTTTGTAACACAAACTATTTAAAAGCATGACTTACTCTTAAAGCAACATAACAGGGAAGAACAGTGTGCTTTACAGTATAAAACACACTCACCAGGCGATCTTATTGTTTCCAATTTCCAGGTGGGTCTATATATGCT
The DNA here is from genome assembly GCA_025134845.1 of Neodon shergylaensis. NCBI lineage: Eukaryota > Metazoa > Chordata > Mammalia > Rodentia > Cricetidae > Neodon > Neodon shergylaensis. The sequence continues at coordinate 9,331,929 of JABTXL010012463.1, forward strand.
TTCCTTTGGGTTCACCTTATTACTTAGTTTCTCTAGGATCATGAACTATAGGCTCAATATTCTTTATTTATAGCTAATATCCACTTATGAGTGAGTACATGCCATGTTCATCTTTTTGGGTCTGGGTTACCTCACTCAGGACAGTGTTTACTAATTCCATTCATTTGCATGAAAAATTCAAGATGTCATTTTTTTTTTTAACACTGAGTAGTACTCTAATGTGTAGATGTGCCACTTTTTCTCTATCCATTCTTCGGTTGAGGGGCATTTGCGTTGTTTCCAGAGTCTGTCTATTAAAATAATGCTGCTATGAACATAGTATAACAAATGCTTTTGTAGTATTATTGAGCATTTTTTGGGCATATGTCCAAGAATGGTATTGCTGGATCCTGAGGTAGGTTGATTCCCAATTATCTTAGAAATCACCATACAGATTTCCAAAGTGGTTGTAAAAGATTGCATCCCCACCAGCAATGGACAAGTGCTCCCCTTTCTTCACATCCTCTCCAGCATAAGCTATCACTGGTGGTTTTGATCTTAGCCATTCTGACAGGTGGGGAGAAGGGACCATAGAAGGGGAAGAGGAGGGGAGAAGAAGAAGTTGCAGAGAACTTGAGAGAATGGGATAGTTAAGATGAAGGAAGGACAGAGATGAGAACAAGGAAAGAGATATCTTGATTGGGGGAGTCATTATAGGGTTAGCAGAAACCTGGCTCTAGAGAAATTCCCAGGAATCCGCAAGGATGACCCCTGCTAAGACCCTAAGCAATAGAGGAGCAGGGTCTTAATCTTGACTTGACCTGTAGTCAGACTGATAAATATTTTTTCTCATTGTTCTGTTAGCTTTATTCTCTTTTTATTTATTTATTTATTAAAGATTTCTGCCTCCTCCCCGCCACTGCCTCCCATTTCCCTCCCCCTCCCCCAATCAATTCTCCCTCCCTCATCAGCTTTATTCTCTTTGACTTTTTTTATTAAATTTTTTTAATATAATCTTTTTCCATTTTATATAGCTGTCACCATCCTCACTCCCTCCTCTCCTCTCGTCTTCCCCTTCTTCCCCCCACCCCAATCCCACATCCACTCTTCAGAAAGGGTAAGGCTTCCTATGGGGAGTCAACAAAGCCTAACACTTCACTTTGTGGTATGACCAAGGCCCTCCCCCTATATCTAGACTGAGCAAGGTATCCCTGCAAAATAAATAATCTCCTAGATGCCAGTTCAAAATAAAACCTGGTTACACTACCAGTGGCCCCACAGACTGCCCAAGCCTCACAACTGACCCCCATATTCAGTGGGTCTAATTTGGCCCTATGCAGGTTCCCCTGCTATTACTTGACAGTCAGTGAGCTCTCACTAGCTCAGGTCAGCTGTTTCTGTGGGAATCACCATTATAGTCTTGACTTCTATGCTCATATTACCACTTCTCCTGCTCTTAGACTGGTCTCAGGTAGCTTAGCCCATTGCTTCTCTGTAGATCTCTGTATCTGCTTCCATCAGTTGCTAGTTGAGGGTTCTGTGATTACAATTAAGATAATCATCAACTTGATTATGGGAAAGGCCAGTTTAGGCATCCTCTCCACTGTTGCTTAAAGTCTTAGCTGAGGTCATCCTTGAGGATTTCTGGGAATTTTCCTAGCACTAGGTTTCTCCATAACTCTTTTTTTCCATTCAAAAATTTACACTTCCGCCCCTCCTCCCATTCCCCTCCTGCTCCCCCACTCATCCTCCTCCCTCCCTCTGCCTCCTTAAGAGAGGGCTGGGAAACCTGTCCTGTGGGAAGCCCAAGGCCCTTCCCCCTACATCCAGGCCTAGGAAGCTGTGCATCTACAAAGACTAGGGTCCCAAAAAGCCAGTACATGCAATAGAAACAAGTCCCAGTGTCTTTATCAATGGCTTCTCAGTCAGTCCCAATTGTCAGCCACATTCAGAGAGTCGAGTTTGATCACATGCTCGTTCAGTCCCGGTCTAGCTGGTTTTGGTGAGCTTCAATTAGAACAGAAACACTGCCTCAGTGGGTGGACCAACCAACCCCTCGCGGTCCTTACTTCCTTGCTCATCTCCCTCCTTCTGCTCTTCTACTGGACCTTGGGAGCTCAGTCCGTTGCTCTGATGAAGGTCTGTCTCTATCTCCATCCGTCGCCGGACGAAGATTCTATGGTGATATTCGAGATAATTATCAGCGTGATAGTGGGGCAAGGCCAGTTCAGGCACCCTCTCTTCTGCTGCCCAAGGACCTAGCTGCAAACATCTCTGTGGACACCTGGGATCCACTCTAGAGCCAAGTCTCTTGACAACCCTAAAATGGCTCCCTTAATGTAGATATCTTCTTCCTTGCTCCTATATACACCCTTCCTCCATCTCCACCCTCCCACTCCCTCAAGCTCTCTCCAGTCTTTCCTTTCTCCCTTCTTTCTTCCCCTCTCCCCTTCCCCCCACCACCCCTACCCCTACTACCACCCACATGCTCCCAACTTTTGCCCGGCGATCTTGTTTGCTTCCAATTTCCAGGAAGATCTATTATATGTTTTTCTTTGGGTTCACCTTGTTATTTGGCTTCTCTGGGCTTGTGAACTATAGGCTTAATGTTTTTTGTTTATGGCTGGAATCCACTAATGAGTGAGTACATACCATATTTCTCTTTTTGGGTTTGGGCTATCTCACTCAATATTTTAAATATCACCATAAAATCTTCATCCAGCAACTGAGGGAAACAGAGGCAGAGACTCACATCAGAGCACTGGACTGAGCTTTCAAAGTCCAATTAAGGAGAAGAACGAATGAGAATATGTTGAAAGAGGTCAAGACCATGATGGGTTCACCTACTGAAACAGTTTACCTGAGCTAATAGGTGCACACAAACTCTAGCCAGTCTGAGAAGGAACAAGCATAGGACCAAACTAGTCCCTCTGAATGTGGTTGACAGTTCAAATCCTGGAGCAGACTGAGGGGCCACTGTCAATGGCACCAGGACTTATCCCTATTGCATGTACTGGCTTCTGGGGAGTCTTTCCTCTTTGGATGTATACCTTGCTCAGCCTAGATGTAGTAGAGATGGCTTAGGCCCTTCCACAAAGCAATATGCCTTACCCTCTCTGAGGATTGGATGGGGGTGGGGTGGGAGGGTGTGTTGAGGGAATGGGAGGAGGAGAGGGAGTGGGAACTTGGTTTGGTATTTTTTTTTTTACAAAATCTAATAAATTTAAAAAAAAACCTCTCAACAATAGTAGACCCTCTGAGTACTATGCCCAGCATTGCACTGCTGTGGGATGCTCACGGGAGACTCTAGCAACAAGGACCCAGCTCTCAAGGAGTCAGAAGAGAGCGGCCTCCATACATTTCTAACCACAGTCTTCATTTAGGTGTTCTGTTTCTTATATTTGTATTTCTCCATCTTTTACTGCCTCCAAATAAATGACCTTTAAAGTTCTTAGATTATTAGTCTTCTTGAACTAACTAACTACAACCCAAGATTATTGTTTGGTTATTTTATTTATTTATTTTTCATACCAACCAGAGTTTCCCCTCCCTCCTCTTCTCCCATTTCCCCCCTCACCTTCCTTCTACCTGCCACACATCCAGTCCTCCTCCATCTCTATTAAGAAGGGAAGGAGCTTCGTCCTGCTCAACTTGATTTGCCAAGATCCTTTAAGAGGCAACCTCAGTCAGTTGAGCACAACAGAGCATTAGGAACAAGTCTGTTTTCCTTTTTTGTGGACCCAGAAGTTGGAACCTGAAGTAGGCTTGCCTTGTTTGGGTAACTCGGAAGATGGTAATAGCATGAGCTGAACAAGGGGCTTTACTCTCAAGAGAATTTTGTATTTAAGATAAAGATTTAGACAGTAATGTATCCAGTGGGAGGGAATTAGAAAAAAAAATTCATACACAGAAATTCCAAGCACTTAAAAAAAAACAAAGTACAGAAGACACATTTAGCAAGATACTCAGATGCTGAGTCCACTTGGAGTGCCAGGTTTTTAAATCAGTGATCATTTAAAGACATGTAGTACCAGTAGACAGTTATGTCCAGTAAAGCTCAGTTCTTACATTGCAAAATTTAATGCACTTAAAGAAAAAAAGAGAGAAAGAAAGAAGAGAAAAAGAAAAAGAAGAAGCAAACACATAGTTTTCTATCATTCTGGATCTCAACCACAAAGTTGCCTTTGATAGTCTGAGAAAAGTCACTCTATAGAGAGGTGAGGTGGCTAGTCATGGTTTAACATATACATTGTTCATTTTCTTTCTGTTGTAAAAGAACACTCAAAGTAAGTGTAACAGTATCTTCTGGCAATAATCTAAATATGCACCTTCCTTGGAGCATATTGCTGAATGACTGACCTGAATTTACCAAAGCCACCTGGGTTATTAATCAGATAATTGCTTTATTTTCTTGGATAGCAATTATTTTGTAAGTCCTGGGGTGGAGGAAAAGAAATATGAGAAAATAGAAATTTTGTTTTTTTTTTCAACACATGCTAGAAATCTTTTTCAGAATAAAGTATCCTTACTAATGAGAATTATTTTAACCCCAAGGCTATATGAGGTATCGCCAATGTATGTTCATTCAAGTGAATTTGGTTACACTCCTGATGTTTTAGTGTCCCACATTCTCATATTTAAGTACCAATAGCATTTCAGATGGTATCAAAAGCATATCAAACTTTTCTCTTGTTTTCCTGCCCACTGTTTCTGACCAATGGACTGTCAATTTTTATGGCCTGTCATCTTTCTTTCCTCTAGTTTATGCCTACACATGAAAGTAGCAAAGTAACTGTTTCCTTATTTGTCAGAGGGAGAGACTTCAAATCATGTACACTAATATGCCCCTACCTCAAATCCAAATTACCACAAAGCTATACATAACTCAACTTATAAATAAAATTCCGAGTGGGAATCATTGACTTCTGGGATGTGACGGTTAATCTGGTACATCTACAAAACTGGATTGTGGCTGATCACTGAGAAGTTATACATTATTTCTGAGTGAGGAGCATATTCCAGCATTTAGATGAGTTTAATGAAAAAAGAAGCTCACGCTCATTGATCTTGCCAGGGCCAGATGAAACATACCAGTGGAAGCAGGAAAAACTCATTCTCTCTTCTTTGAGTCTGAACAATAGCATCTTTGTTCTGACTTTTGGTAATGGTGCTTCTGCTTTTAGAATTTTCTGATAAAAAGGGAGAATTGTAGTTCAGGTCCCGGGCCAAAGATTTTGATTTAAGATTATTATTAATGTTTTCATAGTTTTTAAAACTATTATTTCACTAGTTTTTTTTCTCATCTTTTGATTTTATGTGTTATAAAATGCAATCTACTTGGGACACTGTAGTCTTAATAATCTTCAGCTAATTCCCTGTAAATTTTTTTCTTAATTATCTGTTAATCTATCTACCATCTACCACACACACACACACACAAACATATGGTAGATGCATTACATATATATCAATCTATCATAAATACTTACCACTTATCTATAATTTATTTATATATTTCTGTCTCTCTTACACTCTTCCTCTTTTAATATCTATTTATTTGTCTATGTATTTTGTTTTTCTGAAAAACACTAACACATACTCTAAAAATACGGAAAGTTATTTTTGGTGAATATATTTTATAAGGTATGTTAACACTATGTTTCATGCATAGTTATATCAAGTGATAATTTTAAAAACAATTCGAATTTTTAATTAAGAATGTATCATAATGTTAGCATATATGTAGTGTTTATAAATTGGACGTGTGTTTAAGCATTGTCTATCAATGTTTAATTAGTGAAATCTATGTCTAAGGCACATTTTCCATGTTTATTTTACTTGTCATTTTTAATATCACCTTCCATGGAATTTTCATCTCCTGTTCTTCTCCATTTTCCTCTCTAGTTTCTGACCATATTCCTGTCATTTGAAACTTGAGCTTTCTTTTCTTATGCTTTATGAGATCCTTATGTGCCTTTGTCCCCTTAACACTGAAATTCATTTCCTCTTGTACAACATTTGCTGTTTATTGTTTAGTCCATCAGATCTTGAGCTTTGAAATCTCAAGATAGTGTCTGTTTCTTTATCATAGCCTCTTTATTGTTAGGTCTTCTAAAGTGAATATTTCATTATTAATTTTCTCCAATCAGAAACTTAATATTTTAGCATTAAGGAAATCAAATTAGATTTGCTAAAACAATTGTGTAAAAATAATAGAAAGAAAACAAAGTTTAAGTTAATATGTGATAGTAAAATGGTGTACTTGTTTTTAGTATATCTTTTCTTTATTATATGGTTACATACTTGATCTTGACATAGACATTTTTGAAGACAATAGCATAGAAAACCAGGAAGACAGAAAACTAGGAAGAGAGAGGAAAGGGAAGATTTCTAAAATTTTATCAAATATGATAGCTGTTCTCTTAATTTATATGAAACTCAGATATTTTAAAGTAATATGTAATCACTTGGTGAAATATTGTAAGGCATTTTGTAATGTATAAAAACAAAGAAATTAGAGAATCGAGCCATAGCCATAGTATAATAAGTAACTCTGAATTTTATAGCTCTTCCTATTTACAACCCAATACAAAACAGTAGAAAATTCAGACGCATGTGGTAGTAAAGTTCCAGAACTAGGGAGGAAGTCAGGAGTATCACCTCAATTTTGAGGTCAAATTGGTCAGCATTCAAGCCAAAGGTCTTGAATGGTTACAAGGTATCCTGCTACAATATCAATACAAAATAGAAGCAAACCACAGGAAAATTCTTATAAATATAATTCCAAATACAATCAAACCAATACATATCAATAGGAGTGATAATAAAAAATTTAGATGCATGTTTAATAATTTGGCAAACATTGAAAACTTTAGAGATGGTAGGGACATTATTGTGTATTAAATTCTTTTTCAGGGAAAGAAGATCATTCATACAAATCTTCATGGGAATTAATGCAACTGAGCTCTTCTGTTTTTAATTTTTAAGTAGTCATTTTCATTAAAATGAGTACACATCAATTCCAAATATGTCATTATCATCAGGAGAAAGAATAGAAAATATGCAAGAATCAAATAAAACAGAATGGATTGCATTAGCATATTTGTCACATTTTATTAAAATTATTAAAAATCTAAATGAGACATTCTTTTTAAAATCAGATATATGATACTGCAACTGTAAACTGTTGCTTAAGAGAATTTGCCATAATAGATGATGTCCTTAAGGGACATTTTAGGGTCAATGTAAGATACAAATTAAATCAAATAAACCTTTCAGATTCTGTAAAAGCCTACATTCCAAGAAAATGTATGACTTCACTACTATTTATAACTGTGAGATATCCATGTGACTGAACTTTAAAATTTTAACTTGCTCTCTGTTTTTTAAAGTAAATTACTTACTTTTCTGAGTGTAATGCATAGATTCAAGGGTAGAATAGTCAAAGGAATATACCATATTCTTCTAAATATTCTCTATCCTCTTAAAATATGTTGCTGCATGGTGAGACACTGAAATTTACACGAGTGAGTGGTTCATGAGTCTGTAATTAGCTCAATACAAATACTTACACTGAAAAAAAAAATCAGCCATAAATTCATATTGCTTGCTTGAGTGTCTCTGAATCACTCGTATATGCAGTATTTCTGTGGATTTTGTGTTCAATAATACACATCCCTGTTGTAACAGGGGCGGCTGGGCTGCGTCCCTGGCACCCCGCCGCCCACATGGCTAGCTTATGCCCGAAATAATTACATAGAAACTGTATTCATTTAAATACTGCTTGGCCCATTAGCTCTAGCTTCTTATTGGCTAGCTCTTACATATTGTTCTAACCCATTTCTAATATTCTGTGTAGCCCACGAGGTGGCTTACCAGGGAGGATCTTAACCTACGTCTGGCTGGAGTGGGAGAATCATGGCGAGTCCTCGACTCAGCTTCTTTCTCCCAGAATCCTGTTCTGTTTACTCCGCCTACCTAATTTTCTGCCTATGAGGGCCAAGGCAGTTTCTTTATTAGTTAACCAATGAAAGCAACAGATAAAATACAAGACCCACCTCCATCACATCCCACTTTTCTTTTTCATTAGAAGCCCTTTAGACATACATTTTTACCTCCTACTATTTGGGAAATTGCTGTTCTGCCAGGGGCTTGAAAACACAGGTGTGGGAAAAGGCTAAAGTGAAAACCACATGCATTCAGTCCTTTCGCTCTTCCTTTCCACAAATAAAGATTTGTGATGTGTATCCTAGCTCCATTTGCACTTTGTCAAAAATAACTGGAGAATGAGTAGTAATTTGCATACATATATATACACGTATATATGCATATATATACACACATGTATATGTATATACACACATACAATGAATATTAAGAAAAATAACTTGTTCCTACATCTGTAAACCTGTAACATGAAAAGTTAAAGTCAATTTCACTGAAATTTTTGCATGTAAATTCTGTCATTGCAATAATTCTAAAAGCTAGCTAAGCTTCTTGAACACGCTTACGCAAGTATTCCTTTCAGGTGGGATTTGTGGTGTGTTTGGGAAAAGCACAGTTTCGAGGTCTGTCTAAGTTACAGAGGAAGTTCAAAGTCATTTAGAACCCCTTAGTGACAGTGTCTCAAATTAAGAGACAAGAGAGGGATTCGTGGTCAGAATCAGTGTGGAGTGTTTGATTTATAGATGTGACTTGGTGTCAATATCATAAGTGCCATCAAAATATTTTTATTAAGATAATATAGAGGTAGGTTTACTATCTGGAAATGATATAAATCTTGGAAAATATGTAATAAGGATAAAAAAATCTAGAATTTATAAAATCATGCTATTTATGTCAATTTAAATAACAGTCATTTTGGTTTATTAGAAATATTTTAACAAATGAACTTAATTACAAAAGAATAAACCACTTAAAATTAGCGTATATTTTATATAATATATTATTAAAACCAATGTCAAATAGAAGCATAATTATTTAAAAATATTCAATGTAAGAATAATGTTTAAATTAGTACATTTTAGTATCATGCCTTATGACAGAGAAAATATCTATATTTCTTTTTTTCAAATGCATTTAACTTTTTGTAATAATGTAAATGTGGATTAATAATTTCAAACTGGATATCTGCATATAAAAGATGTAAATAGACACATATTTATCATCCTACACAAAATACTTGAAGAATTATTCACCATCTTTAGTCATCAGTGAATTGCAAATCAAGACTACTTTCAGATTCCATTTTTCACCTGTGAGGATAGCTAAGATCAAAAACAAACGTGACAGGTCATGTTGGTGAGGATGTGGAGCAACAGAACACTTCTCTATTGTTGGTGGGATTGCAAACTTGTACAACCACTGTGGAAATCAATACACCTGTGCCTCAGAAAACTGGGAACTGATCTACCTCTAGACCCAGCGATATCATCTGAGGCAAATACCTAAAGGATGCTCTAACTTAACACAAAGATACTTGCTCAGCTATGTTCGTATCTGATTTTCTCATAATAGTCAGAAACTGAAAGTCTAGATGTTCCCTAATCAAATGGATAAAGAAAATGTTGTCAATTTACACAATGGAGTGTTACTCAGCTCTTAAATGCAGACGCCTAGAGGTGAGCATAAGAATGCAATAAGCAGCAGTCAAGGCAATGTGTCACCACCAGAACCCAGCATTCTAATACAGCACATCTGAAATAAACCAACCAGCAAACACAAGATAACAACCTTAGCCAGGCGGTGGTGGCGCTCACTTTTAATCCCAGCATTCGGGAGGCAGAGGCAGGCAGATCTTTTTGAGTCTGAGACCAGCCTGATCTACAAGAGCTAGTTCCAGGACAGACTCCAAAGCTACAGAGAAACCCTGTCTTGAAAAACCAAAAAAAAAAAAAAAAAAAAAAGGATAACACCTTTAAACCGGCTTCATGAAGATAATGGATGTCCTTATAGATGAAATGAATAAATCCCTTAAAAGTTTCAGGAAATCATAAACAAACAATTGAAGGAAATGATAAAATCCCAGAAAAAAAGATAAGAAAAAGCAACAAACAGACAGCTGAAGGAAACAAATGAAATTGACAGATCTGAAAATGGAAATAAAAGCAATAAAGGAAATAAAAAAACTGAAGAAAAATTTGGAAATTAAGTGTAAATAAAAAAAATCTAAGCAAGTGAACAGGAACCACAGATTCAAGCATCACAAAATGAATATTAAAAAAATGGAAATAAAATCTCAGTCATTGATTTACAATGAAGATAAAGATACATCTACCAAAGTAAATGTTAAATTTAAAATGTTTCTGGCACAAAACATTTAGGAAATCTGGGACACTATGAAAAGACCAAACATAGGAATAATAGGAACACCAGAAAGAGAAGAATGCCAGCTCAAAGGCCCAAATATTATTTTTGCCAAATCATAGAAAAAGATTCTTAACTTAAAGAAGGACAGCATATAAAAGTACAAGAAGACCAAAGAACATATATGTAATGGATTGGACAAGAAAGTCCCCTTGCTGTATTATAATCAAAACACTGAATATTCAGAGCAGAGAATGAATACTAAAAGCTTCAGGGATAAAAACCAAGTAACATGTAAATGCAGATCTATTAAAATTACTTCCAACTTCTCAGTGGAGACTCTAAAATTTACAAGGACCTGAAGAGAATTCCTGTATCCTTTAAGAAAACACACATTCTACCCCAGACTGCTAGGCCCAACAAAACTATCAATCACAAAGAATGAGAAAACAAGATCATAAAGTCAACTTGAAATCATGTATTACTGTTGTAGTAGGAGAGGCTGGGCTGCGTCCCCGGCACCCGGCCGCCCATATGGCTAGCTTATGCCTGAAATAATTACATAGAAACTGTATTCATTTAAATACTGCTTGGCCCATTAGCTCTAGCCTCTTATTGGCTAGCTCTCATATCTAGATTAACCCATTTCTAATATTCTGTGTAGCCCACGAGGTGGCTTACCAGAGAAGATCTTAACCTGCGTCTGTCTGGAATGGGAGAATCATGGCGACTCCTGACTCAGCTTCTTTCTCCCAGAATCCTATTCTGTTTATTCCGCCTACCTAATTTTCTGTCCTATGAGGGCCAAGGCAATTTCTTTATTAGTTAACCAATGAAAGCAACAGATAAGATATAAGACCCACCTCCATCTTATTACCATAAATTCTCCTCTGGGGAAAATACTAGAAGAGAAATTCTACCCCAAGGATGTTAGCTATACCCATGAAAGCACAGGGAATAACAACAAAGCAGAAAAAACAATATAAGGGAAACAAATACACACACAAACACACACACACACACACACACACTACTACTACCACTACTATCACCACCAACAACAGCAAAACAAACAATACAAAACAAGAAATAACAGTCATTGATCATGGATATCACTCAGTATCAATGAATCTAATTCCCCAATAAGAACATACAAACTAGAAGAATGGAAATAAAAACAGTATCTATCCTTCTGCTTCACCTAAGACTCATGTCTCAACATAAAAGCTAAACATTACCAAAGTGTAAAAATAGACTTTTCAAGAAAATAGACATAAGAAACAAGCTGGTATAGCCATTAAAATATCTATCAAAATAAACTTCAAACCAAAATTAATCAAGAAAGACGGGGAAGGACAATTCATTCCCACCAAAGAAAAAGTCCATCAATTTCATGTTTCAATTCTTAATGTTCATGTCTCAAATGAAAGGGCATCAATGTTTGTAAAAAAAAAAACCATTATTGAAGCTTAAATCACACATTGATCATCACACATTGATCATCACATATTGATAGCCAAGATTTCAATACCCCACTCTCACCAACAGATAAGTCTTCCAGAACAAAAAAATAAACAGAATACTAGAGCTACTTGATATAATAAACCAATTTGATGTAGCTTATATTATAGAGTACTTCAACTAAACACAAGAATATGACCTCTTCTCAGGGTCACACCTACATTGACCATGTACTCAGTCATAAGGCAAGTTTCAACATATATGAGAAAACTCTATTCTTTCAGACAATATGGATTAAAGGTAACTTCAATAACAGCAGAAACAATAGAAAGCCTACAAACACATGAGAACTGTACAACTCTCTATTGAATGACTACTGGACTCACAGAAAACAAGAAAGAAATACAAGACTTCCTAGAATTCAGTGAAATTGACTGCACAATATACCTACCCTTATGGGACATGATGAAATTGATGCTAAAACAAAGTTGATAGCATTCAATATGTACATAAAGAAATTGTAGAGATCTCATATGAGTTCTTTTTTTTAATATTTATTTATTTATTTATTTATTTATTTATTTATTTATTTATTATGTATACAATGTTCTGTCTGTATGCCTGCAGGCCAGAAGAGGGCGCCAGACCTCATTACAGATGGTTGTGAGCCACCATGTGGTTGCTGGGAATTGAACTCAGGATCTTTGGAAGAGCAGGCAATGCTCTTAACCACTGAGCCATCTCTCCAGCCCTCATATGAGTTCTTAAAGAGTTCCCCTGACAAATCTAAAACAAAAAGAAGCAAGAACACTCAAGAGGAGGAGTTTGCCAGAAATAATCAACCTGAGATCTGAAATTAATAAAATAGAAACATAGAAACAAAGAATTAGTAAAACTAAGAGTTGGTGCTTTGAGAAAATCAACAAGATAGAAGAGCTCTTATTCAAATAAACTAATAGACACAGAGAGACTATCCAAATTAACAAAATCAGAATTGTGAAGTGGTGGGGTACATAACAAGAAACTTTAAAGAAATCCAAAGAATCATTAGATCATACTTTAAAAACGTGTATCCACAAAATTTAAATACATAAAAGATATGGGCCATTTTCTCAATGGATACCACTTACCATATTAATCTATATCAGCAAAAACATTTAATTAGACCTATAATTCCTAAGTGAATATAAGCAATGATTAAAAGTCTCTAAACTGAAAAATCCTGGAACCAGGCAGTTTTATTTCAGAAATTTACCAGTGTTTCATAGAAATCTAACAAATTCTAACTCACTAAATTAGTCCACAAAATAGTAACACAAGGATCACTGCAAAAATCATTTTATGAGGCCACAGTCTTCCTGAAACTTAATCCAAACAAAGAATCAACAACGAAAGAAAATTACAGAACTATTTCCCCTATGAACATAAATGTAAAAATACTAGCAAATAGAATCAAAGAACACGTTTAAAAGGTCATTCACCATGACCAAGAAGGCTTCATATCAGAAATGTAGGGATGGCTCAACATATAAAAATCAATTAATGCAATCCACCCTATAAACAAACTGTGAAAGAAAGAAAAAAATGATCATTATATAACATGTTTATCTCTCTCTCTCTTTTTTTTTATTTATTTATTTATTATGTATACAATATTCTGTCTATGTGTATGCCTGCAGGCCAGAAGAAGGCACCAGACCCCATTACAGATGGTTGTGAGCCACCATGTGGTTGCTGGGAATTGAACTCAGGACCTTTGGAAGTTGGAAGAGCAGGCAATGCTCTTAACCTCTGAGCCATCTCTCCAGCCCCATGTTTATCTCTCTTTGAATGCTACATCCCTTCCTGATACTTTGGAAAGAGCAGAGACACAAGGAATATGTCTCCACATAATGAAGTCAACTTATAGCAAGCCTAAAGACAATGTCAGATTAAATGGAAAGAAACTGAAAGCAATCCAACTAAAATGATGAATAAGACAATGTTGTCCATTCTCTCAACATCTATTTTATAATACTTGAAGTTTTATCTAGAGCAATAAGGTAAGTAAGGAATTTAGAGTATACAAATTAGAAAGGAAGAAGTCAAATTATTGCTATTCACAGATAATGTGACAATTTAAATAAGTGTTCCCAAAAATTCTAGCCAAGAACTCCTACAACTGATAAAAACCTTTAGAAAAGTGGCTAAATACAAGATCAGTATCCCTCCTATATATGAATGACAAATGAATTGAGAAAGAAACCAAGGAAACAACACACTTAATAATAGCATCAAACAATATCTTGTGGAAACTGTAAATGAGCAAGTAGAAGACTTATATGATAAAAACTTCAAGTGTTGAAAGAAATTGCATAAGACATCAGAAGTTGGAAATAACTCCCATACTCATGAATCAGTAGGATCAAAAGAATAAAAATAGTTATTCTACCAACACAATCTCCCCGTCAAAACTTCAATGAAATTTCTTACATGCCTTGAATGGACAATAGTGAACTTCATATAGAAAAAAAAAACAATAACAAAACAAAAGATGATAGCTAAAACAATACTTAACAATTAAAAAAACTTCTAGAAGTATCACCATCCCTGATTTCATGTTATAAAAACCAGTTATAATAATATAAGCTGCATGGTAGGCATGTAGACCAAAAGAATCTAATCAAAGAGCCAGATATAAATCCACACATATATTGACATCTGATTTTCTATATGGAAAAAGAAATACACAATGGAAAAAAAGAAAGTATCTTCAACGAATGGTGCTGGTATAAGTGAATATTTACATGCAGAGAAATGCAAATACATCCATATTTATCATCCTACACAAAAATCAATTCCAAGTGGAACAAAGACCTCAACATAAAACACCAAGATGTTATGGACCTTAAGAAAGTGAAAGTAGGGAACAGCCTTGAGCACTTTGTCACAGGAGACAATTTTCTAAACAGAACACTGACAGCATGGGCATTAAAATCAACAATTAATAAATGGGACCTCATGAAATTAAAGTTCCTGTAAGGCAAAGGAAGCCATCATTAGAACAAAAAAAAATGGGAAAAGATATTCACCAACTGCACGTCAGACAAAGGACTAATATCCAAAATATATACAGTACTTAAGAAATTGGATGTGAAGAAAAAAAAGATCCAATTAAAAATGTGCACAGATATAAACATTTTTCTCAGTAGAAGGAACAAAAATAGCTGAGAAACACCTAAGTTATATTCAATTTCCTTAGCCATCAGCAAATCAAAACAATTCTGAGATTGTATCTTATACCTGCCAGAATAAATAGCTAAAATCAATAACACAATTGATAGTTGACATTGGCTAAGATGTAGAGCAAAGGGAACACTCCTCCATTGCTGGTGGGAGTGTAAACTTGTACAGTCTCTTTGGAAATCAATATAGAAGTTCCTGGGAAAATAGGGAATCAATCTACTACAAGACTTGGCTATACTACTTTTGGGAATATACCCAAAGGACACTCCATGCTGCCACAAGGACGCTTTCTCCACTATGGTCTTAGCAGCTTTATAAATAGTAGTCGGAAACAGAAAACAACCTAGATGTCCCTCAACTTAAAAATGGATTTTAAAAAAGGATGTGAAATTTACACACTACTCAATTGTTTAAAAAATAAAATGATACCATAACATTTGCAAGCAAATGGATGGAACTACAAAAACCATCCTAAGTGAGGAAACCTAGACCCCAAATTCCAAACATGATATATAGTTACTTAGAAGTGGACATTAATTATTAAGTAAAAGATTATCATACTACAATCCGCAAACCCAGAGAGGCTAAGTAACAAGGAGGTCTCAAGGGATAATGCATGCATCTCCCTGAGAAGGGGAAATAGAATAGACCTTGCAGAGAGACTGGTAGCATCTTTGGATGGAAACAGGAGGGATCAGGTGAGAGGAGTTGGGAAACAATGGAGGAAATAGTACTGGAAGAAATGACGGGAATTGTAGTGCATTTGGGAGAGGGGGTGATGTGGGAACTTAATCCAGAATAAACTCTCAGAATCCTAATAGTGACCTTATCCAGGACTCCTGGTAATTGAGGACTTGAAGCTTGAAATGACCATCCTGTTTAACCATGCAATGCTTCCACAGGTGGAACTGGAAAACGTCATCATCATCATTTATCTAGTATTCTTAGGATTTCCTCTGGGTACCTGTAGAACCTCATTGTTGCCCAAAATCCTTTCCTCCAAATGCTGTCGATCTGGGGAGAGGAGAGGTATGGGTGGAACTGGGAAGAGTGCAGTGAGCAAAGGATGATTTCAGGATGTATTGCAGGAAAGAAGAATGAAAAATTTAAAGAAAAGATAAAATTGAAAGTAAATAGCTGACTTGGGGCGGATAAAAACTGAAAGGAATTTTAATTTGCCACTCTGATGATTACTGCTGTTGAACCTTTAAAATATGTTTTTTTTTTTTAGCCACTTGAGTTTCATTTCTTTGAGAATTTTCTGTGTTTAGGACTATATCTTATTTTTAATTGGGTTATTTGTTTTCTTGGTGTTAATTTTTAAGTTTCTTTATTGTAAATACTAACCATCTGTCATAATTGGTAAAGTGTTTTTTTTTCTATTTCTGTTGGCTACTTCTTTGTTGAAATGATGGTGTTGTTGGCTGTACAGAAGTTTTCTAGTGTCATGAGGTCTCACTTATTAATTTTTGATCTTACAATACCTAGAAAAAGGGAATAATAAGGACAAAAAAAGAGATAAGGCATTTCCAACTACTGGTAGAATGGAAAATGTTGATAAATAAATGCAGTCAGACATCAGCAATGTTAACACTGAGGAGAGCAAAGCAGGGCATCCTCAGACAAAGGAAAACCATGCTTTCTGGGAAACTCTAACTTTAAAAATACACAAAATGGGCAAAAAAAAAAGCTCAGAGTGAAATACTAGTTGTGGTTTATGCCTGCAGATGTGGGATTGAGCCAAGAAATCCATGTTGGAATGAGAGAAACAACTCCCAAAAGAAGTTGTCATTTATACATAACAACCAGATTGTGACATTAACATACCTTTAATGTTATCTATATAGTGGCATACAGCATGCAGTAATTAATAATAATGATAATCAATGAAAAATAAAAATTACAACTGGACAGAGAGTTGAGAAAAGAATGAAGCTTTCCTGCAATAATTAAAGTCATATAGTAGAGAGTAAAAGGAACGGACAAAGTGATGCAATTTCATTTTAATTAAAAGTAAAAAAATAAACTGTATAACCATTACTAAAAAAATAAATACAAGTAAAAGAAAGAGTCCATGTCTACGTAGACACTTGACAGCGTGTGTAGTGTGTCTCCCTGTGATCAGTCACTCATGAACAGGCACAATTTGTGTGCATGTGCAGCCCTTTATATCGTCAATTGTATGGGTGTCTCTGAAATATGACTTTATTATTTCTTATCATTCCCTGCTTAACTGACTTGCTTTCTTTGATGAGAATAGACACTTTCTAGCATTCCATATATAGACTATGTAAGTCTCAAATCAGAATAATTTAGACCAAATTGCCACCATATAAACACTATTTAGTTTAGTTCATGGATTTAAATATAACATATATTTGATTCAATTAGCAATAAGCTAATTGAAAGTGTTATGATATGGTTTACAAATGCTCTGTACAGTCACATCATTTTTTTTTATTTTTATTTTTATTAAAGATTTCTGTCTCTTCCCCACCTCCGCCTCCCCCCTCCCTCCCCCTCCCCCAATCAAGTCCCCTGTCCCTCGTAAGCCCAAAGAGCAGTCAGGGTTGCCTGCCCTGTGGTAAGTCCAAGGTCCACCCACCTCCATCCACACAATAAGACAATGGGGATGTCCTATTGGGAACTCACCAAGGCCAGCTGGCCTGGGTCTGAAAAAGCCTGGGATAAAACCGGTCTTGCTGAACATAGTGGACAAGGAGGACTACTGAGACTTCAAGAACAATGGCAATGGGTTTTTGTTCCTACAGTCACATCATTATTCGGGTAAAAGAGATGGAAACTAATTATTTTTTATTTATTTCTTGTATATGTTTTTATTATTAAAATTTGTATTAGTTCAAACAATTTTTAAATTTAAATAAAATTGTTCATATTATACATCTCCCAAAAGTTCTTTCCAGATATGCTTCTCATCCTTACCCCACCCAACTTTAAATACTTTCTCAAAAGAAACAAACAGCAAATAAAACAACAAAACCAAAAACAAAATAAAAGTAACCCAAAGGAAACAAACAAACAAATAAAATGACAAACAATACCACTAAACTGTAACCCCCCCAAAAGACAACAACAACAAAAAAAACCCTATGGAGTCTATTTTATGTAGGTCATGTACTCCTGAATAGAAAACAAATTATTAACTTACATATTCATGCACACGCACTCACACACACACACACACACATGCTTCTGTGTGCACGTAATTTCTCAGAAAATGTAGTTTAATACAGTTCTTTAAGTACCTCACAAGATGATCTTGATCCACTAATGTCACCTCAATGGGCAGCAATTCATTATTTGATCATTAATATCCTTGAATATGTGTTCAAAGCTACTTTGTCAACATGTAGAGATGATCAATGATGTTCATTGAACTCTTGTAAGAAGTTAGGCTCTAGAAGAGTGAAGAATAATAGATCCTGTCAGTTACTGTCCAATATTCACAGAGGAATGAGGAAAAAACCTCCACCGAGGGGTACATGACTATTCTAGGCTTTCTTTCAATACTGACAACTGTATTTCAGAATCTAGTGGAAACCTTCAGGTGTCCATCATGTAGCGTCATCAGCACGTTGATTAGAAAATGGCTCCCAGGAGCCCACAGTATTAACAAAACCTGCTGCACAATGCTGTAAGAAATGAGAAACTTTATTAATCCACTACAACAGCATAAACACTAAATGAAGTGTAATTTTGAACTTACCTATCTAATTTGCTCTTTCAGAGCATTTTCTTCCAAAAACTGCTGCAGAGCTTGGAAGAATAGGAATAGAATTAGCTTTATTTATAATGAATGCAATCGCATGGGGGGAAGCAAATTAATTTCATGCATTTATTCTTTTAATAGAACTAGACTGTCAATCTTATGTTCCTATTGCAGCGAGATCAGAAAGCTTCTGCAGAATGGAAAGTAGAATCTTAACCAATGTGATTAATGCATGATTGCGCTAGTGTATTTTAATTATAACAAAGATTCTTCTTATTATGGTGGACCAGCCACATACTGACAATGACTCCGCGAGCACGGAAACAGAATGACTTCATATACAATAAAGGAAACAAAGTGATCACAACATTTGCCTTTGTATATAGGTTCTTTTGTCCTTATTACTTGAAATCTTTTACCTGGTGCTATGCAGGGTATGCAAAATTATTCATAATTAACACGTTGCATTGCATCCACATTTCTCACATTATAATTATCATTTTTTGTTTGCTTTAAGTGATAGGTAGAATCAGTATATTACTAGATCTTCTTCCATGAGAACTAACTCAAATGCCAAATTACATCACAGCTCTCAAATTTGGCCAACGGACTTGGTCTTTCAGTCAGTCTTCTCTGGAAAAAAAGTCCAACTGGGAATTGTGGGAAGCCATGGCTTTTGGAAGCTGCCTTCAGCTCATGACACATTAGTCAATGAGAAAAGATCACCCTTTCCCCACACTGTGATCAATCAGGCTTATATTTTAACTTTTTCAGAAATTCTCATGCAGAGCTGAACTCTGGTGATCCACAATGATATTTTACTTAACCCTGATTCATTCCTTGCTTTAGTGATTCATTCCCCTATTGCCCTAGCAATGTTCATAGAATCATGTTCCAAGTGAGATATTTGCCACACATTATTTGTCTCAGCTTGTACTTCTGGGGAAGTGAAGAACTAGGAACCCATTACATTCACAAAAGACTCATTGAGCTGTTTCTATTAGCAGACAGTTTAAAGTGTTCTGTGTCATTTCTTTTCTACTTTAAGAAAGTACTCTTCAAGGATTTTCACAATCATCACCATTTGTTCTTTTTAAAATGCAGCTCAGGTAAGGAATGTAGTCCTCAATGACAGTTTCAGATTGGATTTAGATAATAGTGTTTCAAGTACGTGAAATTTAAGTTCACAAAACAAATGTGTTGGTAAAAAGAGTGATATTATGGATATAGGCATGTGTGTATGCATCTTAAGAACTATTAATGCATAATTGCTCATGTGCATGTCTTTTGAGTTAACAAGGTCTCACTGACATAGGAAGACTATATGTTGTAAATATAGACTTGAAAAGTTAAAATACACAAAAAATTTATGTATTATATCCCCAAGAGTAAAGTTGCTACATAGGACAGAATAAGCACCAATGAATTTTGTAACATAATATCACATTTTAAGAAAAGGTATACATTGAACATGGAAATAGATTATTGTATGTCATTGTACTATAAAGAGATGATAGCTTTAAGGACCTTTCTTTGTTTTTACTATTCTCAAGCAGATATTTTTCCTCCAGTCACCTAGGACTTAGGTGTAACATATTCAGGGTTCAGTCACAATTCCATAGAAGTTTAATATGTTGAGAAAGGGCAGTGCAGACATAAAATAATGAGCAAACTTTGTCTTTGATCAAAAAGAACAAAACAGATGGTGGAGACTCAATAAAGTGACAGATATGGGTACTAATTATCTCTCTTATTGAGTCTTCAGAAGCCTTGAAATTTATTTACTATTAGTTTAAGGATAAGTAATTCAAATTCAGGTGAGCATGAGTTTGTTACAATGGGATAAATTGCCAAAGAAGGGTATACATCCATAAAACCAGTCATCTTTAGAAAGGAAATTGACACCGGATGACCATCACAGATAGGACATAGAAAGTAGTATGACACGTATGAGAAACAAACATACACATAGTAGAAAGACACAAAGTGGTCAGGAAGAAAGGCATGATCCTGTCACAGAAACATGAAGCCGGTATTTTGAAGAACTTATATGAATTATGAACAGAATGGAAGTAAAGAATGAAAATAAAATACAGCTACATATAAAAATAACAATATTTGAATTAGGACAATATTTTTTCATAAAGTAAACCTTTAAAGATCTATCCCCTCCAAAATAAAATTATTAGGCTTAATGAGTAAGACAGGCATAAAAATGTACCATTACACCATTCTGGTAGTACGTGGCAAAAGGCCAATGCAATGATGTCATGGGCGAAGTTTAAAACTCACGCAAGAGATATACTTCTGCATTTTAAATCTCAGCTGTGTTTGTCACAGAAAAAGTGACTTTATGACAGTAAGCATATTTTCCTAGTTTTGTGGATATAAATAGAAGTATACAAATAAAATTACTAATGCAGAGACTTGTATCAATACCCACCAGCTAAAAACCACAGGAATCACAATAAAAAAAAGTAGTTTATTACATTGTTGTACTATGAGAGAAACTATTTCAAATGAAAACAGGAGATAAGGCTGTGAAGAAGATTTAGAATAAACTGATTTCATCGTTTTTGTGTTAGAAATTACTGATAAAGCTAGGGTGCAAAGATAGCTCAGTATGAGAAGTGTTTTGTGCATGCTAGTTGCTGTGGCATGAATAGATAATGTCAATACTCCTATGAGAGTAAATAAGAGAAACAGGAATGAAGATATTAGCTGGGCCTGTGAAGCTGTGTTAAAAGCCAATAATCAGTATTGTTCCACGGTTCCTACCTGGTTTCATCCAAAAACTGATTGTAGCCTGGAATTAAGGAATGAAATAAACACTTTTCTCACCCACGTTTATTTGAGCAGTAATTCACCATAGCAACAGAAAGCAAACTAGAATTGTATACACACACACACACACACAGTGGCGGGGTGGGGCATAAAATGTATTTTACTATAAGCCACAAGATATTGGTGTCTTCCTGATTAAGAAGTATATGAGAAGGAATAGTGAAATTCCACATTTCAAACTCATCAGTGGCACTTGTTAGTTACAGGAAACCCACTCAACTCTTATGCTCTTGGGTAATAATTGTAATGTGTGATGTACATAGTAACTTCCTTGAAATACACTATGTCAAGAGATATAGAGTCCCCTTCCATGAGTGCTTTTGAGTACAATGACATTATTCTTAACAGAATATTCTCCATGAACACTGTTTGCTCTTTCCCTTGAAGTTTTGGACTGTTCTGTTGAAGGAAGAAAGACATATTCTGAGGCTGGTTCTCAGTCAATAAGCAGCTAGGAACTATACCTCTCAGTAAGAGAACTTACAAGTACATAGATTTTTTTTCATGTACCCATAAATGAAACTGAAGTACAACCTCTGTGGGAATCTGAGGTTACAATGTCTCTGACCATCATAGCTGCCTGTCAAGGACAACCTGGTGAGAGTTCCTCTGAATCTGTTTTCCTGATCTGCAGCACTATTGTAGAAATGAAGAGGGTTCTTTGAAACTTTAGTTTTGAATTTTTTAGCTATTGGCAGTAAAAGGTCAACGCAGCAGTTCCAGGTTGCTCAGATCTGGCAGATTCCCAAGATAGGCTTGTTTTCAGAACTAGCCCTTGGAGAGTTGGATTTATGAGTCTGTTTCTGCATGACTGAGATATTGAACCAGTCAGTATGACTTTGGTCATATAGGTCAAATTTCCAATGTGTTTGATGTTGAACATGAACTTTGCATATTGTTCTTGGAGTCTATATCTGACTACTTCAAAAATGTTCTGTAGATGCTGACTTAAGTAGAAACTTAGGACCCAGAAAACATTAACAATATATTTGAAATGAGTGTATGAGTATAAGTGTGCATGTGTGTGTGTATGGAGTAAGGAAAACACTCATCCATTGTTGGTGGGAATGCAAACTTGTGCAACCACTTTGGAAATCAATGTGGTGGTTTCACAGAAAATTGGGAGTCAACCTACCTCAGGATCCAGCAATATCACTCTTGGGAATATACCCAAGAGATACCCAATCATACTACAAAAGTATTTGTTCAACTATGTTCATAGCAGCATTATTTGTAATAGCCAGAACCTGAAAATAACCTAGATGCCCCCCAATGGAAGAATGGATAAAAAAATTACATATTAAAGTATTACTCAGCAGTAAAATGCAATGAAGTCTTGAATTTTGTATGCAAACAGATAGAAATAGAAAACACTATCCTGAGTGAGATAACCCAGACCCAAAAATATGAATATGGTATGTTCTCACTTATTAGTGGATTCTAGCCATAAGCAAAAAACATTGAGCCTATAGTTTGTCATCCTAGAGAAGCTAAGTAATAAAGTGAACCCAAACAAAAACATATATAGATCCTCCTAGAAACTGGAAGCAGTTAAGATCTCCAGGCAAAGTTGGGAGCATGGGAATGGGAGTAGGAGTGGTGGAAGGGGAGATGGGGAGAGTTCGGGAGAAGGGGAGAGTTCGGGAGAGTTTGGGGGAGTGAAATAGTTGAGATGGAGGAAGGACGGATATGGGAGCAGGGAAGAAGATAATTAAGGGAAGAATTGTGGAGTTGGCAAGAGGCTTGACTCTAGAGGGTTCCCAGGTGTCCACGAGGATGTCCCCAGCTAGGACCCTGGGTAGTGGAGGAGAGTGTGCCTGAACAGGCCTTGTCCCGTAGTCAGACTGATGACTGTCTTTAATATTACCATAGAACCTTTGTCAAATGGAGACAGAGACAGAGACAGAGACCCTCATGGGACCACTGGATAGAGCCCCCAAGGTCCAGTTGAAGAGTAGAAGGAGGGAGAATATGAGCAAGGAAGTTAGGACCGTGAGTGGTCCACCCACTGAGACAGTGTGCCTGAGCTAATGGAAGCTCACCAAATCCAGCTCGACTAGGACTGAAAGAGCATGGGATCAAACTGGACCCTTTGAATGTGGCTGACAATTGAGGCAGACTGAGAAGCCAATGATAATGGCACTGGGATTTGTCTCTACTGCATGTACTGGCATTTTGGGATCCTATTCTATTTTGATGTCTACCATCCTAAGCCTGGATGGAGGAGAGAGGGCCTTGAACTTCCCACAGAGCAGGGTACCCTGCCCTCTCTTAGGACTGGAGGGGGAGAGGTGAGAGTGAGTGGGGGAGCAGGATGGAAGTGGGAGCAGGGGAGGAAGTGGAAATTTGGAATGGTATTATTTATAAAGTTATAAAACAATTATTAGGGAAAAAAAGAATACAGAACTTGCTTTTCCTTGCCATTTTGTGGGTCTGGCTGTCTCTAAGATGGTTCTTGTTTCTGTCACTATAGGCTACATCATTACTAAAGATGGAAAACAATTCATTTCACCACCTTCAAAATCATAATTATATCTTTGCTGAGACAAGATTACCAGAAAAAAAAATTGTGACAGCAAGATTCTCTTCACATGGATTATTTATGGACCTTCTTTGGGATTATTTGGCCATGAGTAGAAACTTGTATTTCTGCAAAAGTATAGTTACCATAGTGACTAAGGTACTCAGCTGTGGGCTATGAAATAGGAAAATACAAGCTAAGTAATTTGTAGCAAAATAAATATATGCCTCTCTTTACAGATCCTGTGACTGGGGTTTGGTATTACCAATATGTTATATTGAATTTTTTCTTCCAAATATAATTTTAAGTTTGTAAAAAATATTTATAAAGAATATTTATTAATAAGACACATAAATAAAAAAATATTAAGAATTGTTTTCCAGATTTGAGAAATTTTTCTCTAATATATTCAAGAGGAAAATAAATATTAAATAGTTTATCTTACTTGATATTTAGTCTCAAGCTGCCATAGCATTTATGTTGAGTTTTATAAATAAAGAGCTAGATGTTATGCAGTCTTATGAACCTGAAGCTGGTACAGTCCCTTGGATTGTCAGTGTGGCGATTTCTCAGAAAATTAGGAAACAACCTTTCTCAAGACCCAATAATAGCACTTTTGGGTATATATTCAAAGGATCTCAATCGTGCCACAAGGACATGTGCTCAACTATGTTCATAGCAGCATTGTTTGTCATAGCCAGAACCTGGAACCAACCTAAATGCCCCTTGGCCAAAGAATGGATAAGGAAAATGTGGTACATTTACACAATGGAGTACTGCAAAGCAGAAAAATATGACATCTTGAATTTTTCAGGAAAATGGATGGAGCTCAAAAACGTTATTTTGAGTGAGTAACCCAGACCCAGAAAGACAATTATCACATGTACTCACTCATAAGTGGTTTTTAAACAGAAAGCAAAGAAAACCAGCCCACAAATTCCAAACCCAGTGAACTTAGACAACAGTGTGGACACTAAGAGAGACTTACATTGATCTAACCTACATGGGAAGTAGAAAAAGACAAGATCTCCTGAGTAAATTGGGAGCATGGGGACCTTGTGGGGAGGTTTGAAGGGGTGAGGGGAGAGGCAGGGAGGGGAGCAAAGAAAAATGTAGAGCTCAAAAAAAAGCAATAAAAAGAAAAAGAAAAACTTACATAGATCCACCTAGAAAGAGTAAATATATAAGATTGCCTGACAAAATTGGGAGCATGGGGGTGGGGAAAAGGGAGGGTGGAATAGGAATAAAAGGGGAGAAGGAGAAGAGGGGAGGCGAACTGGCAGGAATCAGATAGGCGAGATGGAAGGACAGAGATGGAGCAAGGAAAGAGATAATTTAATTGAGAAAGCCATTATGGGGCTAGCATGAAATCAGTCACTAGTAAAATTCCCAGGAATCAACAAGAATGAACTCAGCTAAGACCATAAGCAATAATGGAGAGGGTGCCGGAACTGGCCTTGACCTGTAGGCAGATTGATGAATATCTTAAATGTTACCATAGAACCTTCATCCAGTAACATTAAAACAGAGGCAGAGAACCACACTGGGCTGAGCCTCCATAGTCCAGTTAAAGAGAGGTAGGAGTGAGAATATGAGCAAAGAGGTCAGGACCATAATGGGGACAACCATTGAAAGAGTTTACCTGAGCTAATGGGAGCTTACCAACTCCTTCAGGACAGGAAAGGAACCAGGATAGAACCAAACTAGACCCTCTGATTATCAGTGACAGTTATATGTCTGAGGCAGACTGCACGACCACTGGCAGCAGCAGCACCATGATTTACCCCTACTGCTTCTACTGGCTTCTTGGTAAAACGTTTTCTTTGGATGAATATCATGCTCAGCCTAGGTATAGTAGGAAGGGCCTTGAACCTTCCCCAAATCAATGGTGCTTTACCCTTTCCGGAAGGTGGATGGGGGTCAGGTGGTAGGTGTATTGAATGTGAGGAATGGATGGAGTGGAAACTGGGATTGGTGTAAAATTTTTTTTAAAAAAAAGATATTTTGTTTTATTTAAAAAAAACAATAAAATAAAACCAATCGTTATTTTACATCCATATCCTGAATAAGACTTTTTTTTTTTTACTAGTTCTTGCTGATATTCAAATACAGAGTGTAGAAGACATGGACACTACCAAGTGTGCTGAAACTGATTTGATTTCCATAGCCCATATGATTGGTAGAGGGAGATGACCACCAAAAATTGTCCTCTGAAATTCACCCTTAATGCTATATAAATGAATATAATTAATACTTGGTGGAAATGTCCTTCATTATTCTATAAAAGTTGCTTTCTGAAGGAGCTTCTTTTGTTACCCAATATCCTCTATTAATGGGACATTCAAAATTCTATGTTTTTATTATTTGGACAAATTTAACTTATTTTCTAAAAATAATTAAACCTTTTAATTTCTGCTTAAAGAATGCATGTATTTTGACCTAGAGTTTTTTTTCTCATCTTTGGTGATTCATTTCAGATATAAAGACTCAAAACTGTAAATATTAATCTCTTAGCAAAATGGGAATACCTGGAATGATAGGACATGTTACAAGGTCATTTGGAATCAACTTTAATTCACTTTTACACCATAAAATAGTTCCAATCGGTATACAGTATATCTTGAAAATAACTAATATAATTGCTTTAAGATTGTGCAAATATTTCATGAATTATCACTAGGTTAACTGATTTAAAAATTCTAATTACTCTCTAGGTATTTATAATCCTTAGCTTTTCTTTTCCCTTTTTAAATACTTCATTATTTTTGAGATTGCAATGTAATTACAAGATTCTTCTGGTCTTCTGTTCCCCCAAAATATTCTCCCATAAGTCGTTCCTAGCCATAAATTCATGGCCCCTTTTTATTCCTAAATTTAAACTACTCAGTTTGTATGATGTTACTTGTATGTATGTATTCAGCACTGAGCAGCTGGTATTGGATAATTAATTAGCAAGCTCTTCACAGTTGGAGACTATTTTCTCTCTCTCAGCATTCCTAACTCTAAACTATAGTTCTTTGTATACTCTTGAGGCCTACTGGGATTTTCTTTGTCCACTTTGTCATGTCTATTGGTGTCACCCTTCTTTGGATCATGTTAAGGCAGTCATATGGGTAAGACATTGTGGGCATAACTTCTGATATTCTAGAACACACCATCTCATAGGAAACGCCCTAATATTCTGCCTCTTACATTCTTTCTGCTCTGCCCTCTGCAATATGCTCTAAGTTTTGGTTGTGTATGTCTTGGAAGGGTTGTACATGTAGCTACTGATGCTAAGCTCAAATTCTCAACATTTGATTGTTTGTCATTTACCCAGCACCTCTAAGATTTTAGTAGTTGACTGTGGACCTCATTAGTGACCAACAGCTCTCTAGTTGTACTGAGAGAGCTGTACAAGGTTTACTTGATGAGAAGCAAACCAAACCCCGTACAAGAAACTTACCAAATTACTCAGTTGTAATATGTTATGGATATTGGAAAAGAACCTTCAATCACTATTTTTAGAAAAATGGCTGTGGATTCCTGTTCTGATCTCTATCTGTTAAGTAGAGTTGATTTGATGAGGATGATGACACTTCTAATATTTCTCTTAAAAAGTATTGAGTGCTATTTTAAGGAAAAATTAAGATTGAAGTATAATAAAAGAAGTATAAATCAATAGACCCCAAATTCAAATGTTAATCTCTGTGTAATATCTTTAAAACATGCATGAATTATATATTTTCAATTCTTATCTATTTACTCTTATAGGTCAACCAATAGATACTCCGTTTTTATCTATTTCTCATGTATCTTCTACAATTGTAAAATAGTGGATTAATGACTAATGCAAAGTAGCTGGCTTGAAAAAGTACATACTTTGGTTGAAGAGTTATGGGAACTTCATACATTTAATACTTGAACTAGCTAAAACAGAATATAACGTGAAGCAGATAACCCTCACAGGACTGTCTACTAGAAACAGTGAACACATGGTTCTGTAGGATGGTTTTTCCAAACATAAGATAAAAAAATTGTAAACCTAATGATTTCACCTGTTTTGTCTCTACAGATGCCTGATGTCTTAGTGGACCTGCACTCACATGTACACACACACACACATGCACATATTCTTTAAAATCTGTACCAAATGTTACTAAACCCTATTTTGTTGTGTAGTTATTGATCATTCATGATGATAAGCGAAGTTTAATTTCAACATTTTCCATGCAATAGATATATGAGCTACGTTCATATAGTTTGACAATCGTGTCTATGAAGATTTGTATTTGTCTCATCACAATGAAACTGTTTCAGACTTCATTTTAGTTTAAACATTTTAGACCTATGAAAGAGAACATTCTGCCATGCTTTATAAGATTAGATAACCTTTCTGACAATATATAGTTAACATCTAACTGATTTTAAAATTCAATTTGATTAAATTTTGTATAATGGAACAAAAAGAAAATATAAAATTTAACTTTAAGTTTAAATTTAAAAATTTAAATCACTATTGAGCATTTGCTACAGGATTTGCTGAGGATCATTGTCGCTTTGAATATCAGTAATGCAGCTTTCATAGAAATTCTTAGCTAATGGGAAGAAATACTAATATGGCCTTATATTGTCCAATGGTGCAGGGACATATTTTTATTTTAGTTTATGTGTGAATGGCCAAGAATTTTTCAAAGATAATTGTCATGTCCTTTAAGGTGCTTAATTTTGATGACTATTCTAGAGATTTAATCAAAAATAAAAATACAAGTTAACAATGGTGACAGTAACTTTGATTTTGATTGGCTTGAAATGTTTTCACACCCTCCTTGTTAGGAAAGTATCTGTTTTGATGGAGGAAAGGTATAATGGGCTTTGGGTCCTAGGCATGTCTTTTTATAATTGTTAAAGTTTAAGCTTTCAAATTTGTATCTTACTGTGATTTGAATTTTTTTCTAGTAGAATTATAGTAATGATTTTAGTTTCCTCTTTAACCGGCCATCCAGACAATATGAAGGCAGGAGCATTATCTTCCCAATTAGAGACTGTCGGAAGTGCAGGAAGTGGTCCCCAGGGCTGTGTTGCTGTACAGCCTCAGGCAAATATGAGTTGCCTGGGCTTTTCCTGTCAATGTTGGTTAGCAGCTATGTACTTTAAATTAATCCCCAGTCAAAAGACAAGGAAAAAATTATGGAAGCATCTCACTAAGTGTAAGAGAATGATGTGGTCAAGGCTCTTTCTTTCTTCTTTCTTTCTTTCTTTCTTTCTTTCTTTCTTTCTTTCTTTCTTTCTTTCTTTCTTTCTCTTTCTTAAGTGTTGCTCATTAGTCTTTTCCTGGAAACAGAAGTTCTATAGTCGCCCCTGCTGCTGGTTGCTCTGAGTGAAAGTGATAACTGTTTTAATCAACTACTGGAGTTTGGTATCTTGAAGAATTTTCATCTACATTCTCATTTCTTTTATCTTTTTACAGAATTTATTTACTTTTTTTCCTAGTTGCAGAATCTCCTGTCTTCTCTTCTCCCAGTCATTCCTCCATAACCTTTCTATTCCCACTCTCACCCCCCATCCACTTTTCCTTCATTTCTGTTAGGAAAGGACAGGTCATCCATAAGTATCAACTGACAAGACAGGTCAGTATGATGAATAGAATCTCAAAAGGGAAGAAAAGAGTCAGAGACAGCTGATGCTCTCATTGTTGAGTCCAAAATGGTGACCAAGTTACACAACTGTAACACATATGCAGGGGGACAAGGTCATTCCTGCACAGACTCCCTGGTTCAGTCTCTGTGAGTCCCTATGAGTAAAGATTAATTGATTCTGTAAGTTTTCTTGTGGTGTCTTTGACTCCTCTGGCTCCCTTGGCTCCTAAAATCCCTTTTCCCTCTCTACTGTAGGATTCCACAAACTATGCTTAATATTTGGCTGTGGATCTTCATCCGTTTCCATCAGTTGCTGGATAAAGCCTCACTGATGATAACTGGCCTATTTATCAATCTCTGTGTACAATAGAATATAGTTAGGCATCATTACATTGTCATTTTTTTTTCTCCAGTCATGTTTATATCTATATAAGCTTCTGGGTCATCCAACCTGTTGGTCTTGGTGCTACTGGCAGTGTCAAGTGTAGGCTTATTCTCTTGGTATAGGTTTTAGTTTAGATCAGTCATTGGTTGGCCACTCTTTCAATCTCTAGGCCACTCTTACGCAGCACATCCCATAGACAGGACAGACTATAGATCAAGGTTATGTGGCAGAGTTAGTGTCCCATCCCCTCATCTGGAAATTTTGACTGGTCACATAGATGGCCAATTATTTCTAGGCGTCTTAGCTGAGGTCAACCTTGTAGTTTCCTGGGATATTCCCTTGCACCAGATTTTTGTTGACCTACAAAATACCCTGTTTCCAGAACTTTCTTTCAGTACTCTGTAGCCCCACCCTGCCAACCTGATTTTTCCCGTTTTCATCCCTACCTGCCTACAGTCCACTCACAAAATCTCTTCTATGTCAGCTTCCCAAGGAGATCCATTAGTCTACTCGTAAAGTCTCCTTGTTACCTAGTTTTTTGGGGGGGTCTGGAGATTGTAGCATGGATATCCCTTATTTTACTGCTAATATCCACTTGTGAGTGAGTATGTACTATGTTTTTCTTGATCTGGGTTGCCTCACTCAGGATGATTTTTTTCTAGTGGCATTCACTTACCTTCAAAGTTTCTGGTGTCCTTGTTTGTAACAACTATTACCTGAATGTGTAATTGTATCACATATTCTTTATCCATTCCTGAGTTGAGGGGCATCTAGGTTGTTTCCAGGTTTTGGCTATTCCAAGTAAAACTGGAAAAGATTGAGGAAGTGTTCTGGTGGTATGATTGATGAGCAACCTTTGGTTATATGCCCAAGAGTGGTGTAGCTGGGTCTTGTGGTAGACTCATTCCCAGTTTTCTGAAAAACTGTCACAGCGATTTCCAAAGTGGCTATACAAGTTTGTACTCTCACCAGCAGTAGAGGAATCTTCCCATTGTTTCACATCCTCTCTAGCATGAACTATCACTTGTGTTTTTGATTTTTTCCCTTCTAATAGGTATAAAATAGAATCTCAGATTAGTTTTAATTTACATTTTCCAGATGGCTAAGAACTTTAAACATCTCCTTTAGTATTTCTCAGCCATTTGAGATTCTTTTGTTGCTAGTTCTTTATTTAGATCTGTACTTTATTTTTATTTGTATTATTTGGTTTGCTAATGGCTAGTTTCTTCAGTTTTTTTTATACATTTTGAAAATCAACCCTCTATCGGATGTGAGGTTGTGAGGGTGTGTTCCCATTGAATAGGCTGTCAATTTTTCCCTTTGATAGTGTCCTTTACCTTACAGAAACATTTCAATTTCATTAGGTCACATTTATTAAGTGCCGATCTTAGTGTCTGTGCTATTGGTATCCTGTTCTGAAAGCTGTGTCCTATGTCAATGTACTCAGGGCAATTTCACACTTTTGCTTCTATTAGCTTCTTTGTATCTGGATTTATGTTGAGGTCTTTGATCCACTTGTATTTGAATTTTGTGCATGGTGATAATCATGGTTCTATTTGTACTCTCCTACATGCTGACTTTCAGTTATTATGGCACCATTTATTGAAATTGCTTTCTTTTTTCTGTTGTATTATTTTGGCTTCTTTTTTGAAAATTAGTTGTCCACAGCAATGTGATTAGATTCCATTGATTCATCTGTTTTTTGTTTGTTTGTTTGTTTGAGACACTGTTTCTCTGTGAAGCTTTGGAGCCTCTCTTGGAACTCACTCTGTAGACCAGGCTGGAGTCATAGAAGAAGCAGAATTGAATTACATATATTGAATACATATATGGAATTACTAAAAAATCATTAAAGTAGACAAAAAACATTATAATTAGAAAACACTTGGCTGATTGAGCATAAACCTTTAAACACAAGTGCGAATTGATAATTTAATTGTTTACATAGCTCAATTATAGCTGTGATTCTTATCAAGTGTTGCAAATGAAATCTGTTAAGTCTCTTAATTATTATTATTTTTTTTGTGAAAAACTTTCTGTAGGATCTGTGTTCTAGCAAGAAATCTGGTGTCTGTGTATGGAGTATGCTTTTTCCAGTTATTTTAAATGACTCTGAAACCAAATGTAAAATCTAATTTTTCAATAGCATGGCCTTAGATGATATTTTGTTGGCCTTTAGCAGTAAGATATCAGCCTAATGAGGCAGCAGAAAATGTTGGGCATGTGCGGAGCCATCTGTTTCTAAAACACTGTTAGCTCTGTCTGTTTCAATAAATGGTCTTGTGTGAAGTGAAATATTTTACATTCAGTTTGGGTTCCAGATAGGTAGAGAACGCACTCTCCACAGTGACCTTATATTGTATGAAGGAAAGTCATTTGTGTCGCAAGTGACAGAATCAAGGTGTTATTGATGGCTGAGTAAAGACCCTGATAACCCATAATTTTTCCCTTTCTGCTTTCTGCTCGCTCTTCTCTTCTTGTCCTCCAGTGGACTGACTCAGAAAACCACAGTTCAATCCCTGGCTGTAAATATAAGCTGACTGGGTGTTGACACCTTCTATGTATTGTGTGTCTACTTGTGGTGTATAATAAATTAGTTTGTTGTTTAGATAAATGGTAAAGATTAGGGTTACATTTTCTTGATATAGAAAAAATAATGTTATAACAAACATATACCTGCTTAATCTCTAATAAAAGCTCGATAAGTAGGAATATAGTGGAACTTATGTTTCTTCTGTAAGTATAAGTAATGATGAAGATAAAAGTATATTTTCAATTGGCTTATGTGTCCATTTTTTTCAGATTCAATTTTCAACTTTAATATTCTAATATTTATTTCTTCATTCTTTGAAAGTTAGAAAAGAAACCATGAATTTATGGAGATTCTAAATGAAGTGTCTCTATGGCTGCAAAACAGCCCTATTAACTCTTGCAAGAGAATATTTTGGCATACATCAAATTTATTATAAAGTTTTCAGATGGTTTCCCTCTGCATATAATAAACTTTAAAATGCAATTTGGAAATCACGCATGGAAAAGTGAATTTACTGGCAATCCCTCGAGGTAAAATTATGTCTTGGAGAAATCATTTCAAATAAAACAGACTTCATTAATTGAAGAAAATAAGTCCATCTACTAAAGAAACACCCCAAATTCTAATGATTACAAATAATGAAATGTCAGTGGCCTCACATGATACATTTATAGACAAGGTTAATTTCTTGAGTGTTCAGAACACTAATAAATGGTAGACTAGAGAAAAGAATATATTAAGACACCAAGTTTCCAAACTGTCATGGGGAAATAGCATGGTTAATATTTTTCTAATTTTTCTAATAAAACTCTCTTGAGTTGGCAAAGATGGAATTGTAGGACTTCTGGACATCATTTGTTGCATACCAATAAAATCTCACCACTCTTTTTTTCTTGATTATGGATTCTCTAAAGTTATTCCAAACTATAATATTAGTAGATTAATTGAGGAGGGGATGAGGATGGAGATTGAAGAAGAAAATAAGAGGAGAATCAGCTAAAATTAAGATGCCTTTCAGGGACAATATGAAAAACTAACACAGTAAAATTTCCTAAAATATATACATATATGACGGCAATCTAAATGAAAGTACCAAATAATGATAAGACAAAAGTCCCAACAGGCCATGTCTTGTCATCAAATGAAGATTTCAGTGTCAGAATTGAACTACTTGTAATTGAGTTGTTGACCAAAGGGGTCCAATGAGAATCCACAAACAATCCACACTCTTGCCAAGACACTAAGTTGCTCACCGCAAATGAAAAGCAAGACTTCATGGCCGAAGACAACACCTACATAGCTCATTGAACATGGAGATGCCCTGCTGCTGCCTACATAGAGCCCGATCACCTACATTTTAGCATCTTTGGACTTTGAAGGTGTTCTATGTGCTACCAAAAAAGAAACAACAGGCCATCTATAAACTCTTTGATGCACAGTGATGCACTGCCTGCAAAATATGATGGGGCAAGAGTTTTAAAGAACTTATATAAATAGCCAAAAAAAAAATAAATTGTTTGACTTAATTCCTATTCCATGTGATGGAACCTATAGCAGACATGGTTTGGGTTAACTAGAACCAGAGACTAGATATCATGGTGCCCTAGGGTAAAACCAAATGTCTTGCTTATTTGATACACATAGGAGGCATGCTTCTAACTGTACAGAAACAGAGGAAGAGAGGATGGGAGTAGGAGAGAGAGAAGGGAGAAGAAAATGTAGTCAGGATGTAAAACAAATAAACTAATGAATTAAAAAAATAAGAAAAAAATACAAATAAACCAGTGATAAAATGACTCCTAAAGACATCCCATAATACTCACAGATCAGTGCCTTGCTCACCATCATATGAAAAATATGGAAACAAATACAGAAAATCACAAATAGACATTATGCAAAGAGTGCAAGAATAATGTACCTAAATGGGATGTCTCCACAAAATTTCTCCCTTAGAGATCAGGGAACTTCAAAAGAGGAAACTCAAAGATTATAAGAGCCAGAGGGAATCAAGGTCACCAACAATGTAAGAGCTTCTAAATTATCATGATCAAAATATATGAACTCACAGAAACAGAAATTCTTTGTAGAGGATCTGCATAAGTTTACTGATATCATTTTCTTTGCATAGATGTTATGACTTCCAGTTTAGTGTTTTTTTATGAGTGTACAAATTATTTGGTCGCTTATTCTTGTCTCTTCTCTTATGCTTTTTGCCTTCCATTTTTCTTTTTTATTCTCCTCTCTTTTGGTTTGTACAACTGCCATGTGATCCTACTTATTTTATCTATTGCATTTTATTTTGCTATATGTAGCACAATGAACAAAAACCCAGAGTCAGATATAGGGGCTCAAGCTGAAGATTAGAAAAGCAAACCAGTCAAGCCACAAGAAGGTTCTTAACTCTAGCAAAGTTCAGAAAAACAAAGGGGTGATCCTGTCCTAAGCATGGCTGCGTACTGCAAAGCCACCCACCAAACCTCAGACTTCCATGAGCTTTTGTCTCCTTCTGCCTTATATCACTCTCTGCCAAGCCATACTAATCCTGTCTCTACCTCCCTAGTGCTGAGATTAAAGGCTTCGGACTCCTAAGTGCTGAGCGAACCTTTGTGTGAGTTCTATTTCTCTTTTTACACAGATCAAATCTTGTGTCAAATCAGGGTGGCCTTGAGACCTGGGCTAAAAGGTGTGTGCCACCACTCCTTTGCTTTTAGTGGTTTAGCTTTGTACTCTGATCTTAAGGCAAGCTTTAATTATTAAAATACAAATAAAATATCACTATATTTCCCCTTTAGTCTAAAATAAAAAGAAGGCTATAGCTAATATAAGAAAAACTTTATACAATGAATACAATGGCTATGTACAATATATACAGGCAATAAGTACATCAACAATGTCTAATACATTTGCATTTGACAAATTCAGAGAAAATACTCCATTCTCGATCCTATATTTGTGAGTCCAAAGTCTTGTACCTAATTTTCTTTCTATCATATTTGCATTACTTTCAAAACTATCTCTTTCTGTATCTCAATCTTATACACTTTACACTTCTTCAGTGAGTTTTCTTTCTGAGTCTCATAAACAAGGAAAACTACAACTATAAATATCAAGTTTTCAACTCCCTCAGAAACCCAAAAAGAAAATAATATTAACTGAGTAAGCAGGAAGCACAAGCAAGAGACTTCCAAAAAATGTGAGAAATGACAGAAAAAACTGGCTGCCAGGACAATCATTCAAAGTTCCTCACAACATCGGGTCATCTTCAGCCTAAAGGCCTAGAATATTCGGTAGACTAAAATCAGGATTTTTGAAGGACTGTCATGTCATTTCTTGACAAAGTCTGGAAGTCACACTTTTGTCTTCTGCTTGTGAAATTTGGATATTATACTGTCAGAAGATGAGGCAACAACATTTTTTTTTGGCCAGTGACTTATTTTTGCCTCAGAGAAAGTAAACTCTATGTGAAGTTACTTTGATGTCCATTATCTTCTCAGAAATAGATTGGTGCTGCCAGGAGAAGACATGTGTCATTGTGATAAAACAGAGCCTATGTTATTAAAACATTTTAAGTGCTATAATCTGTAGATCTCTGAAGTGATTAAAGATGACCTATCTAAAATATATATCTAAAATATATCTCAATTTGACCTTGAAAGCATACCCAATATGACTATAAGTTTAATTATAGTCGGAGAACAATTGCTAACTTGCATTTTTTTATTTTCCTAAATATTTGGTAATAGTAACTTTCAAGAACTAGAAGTTTACATTGCATTGTTACATGAGCTGTATAGGTACAATACCATGAAGTGTATGTACAGTGTGTTCTAACAAAAACAATCTCCATTTTCCAGGCTTCTTTTAAATAACAAATAGAGGAGAATCTTCTAGTAATCTTTGACAACCATTTAGAGTCTTCTACTGAGGACTCTAATTTGTATCTTCTAGGGTATATTTTTTGTAAATCTATTTTATAGTCTAAATAACCAATATACTCTCTTCTTTGAATTTTTATAGGAACAATTTGTAATCCCCAAGAAGGCATTTTTTTTACTTCTTTAATCATTCTTTATATATTATCTACACTTGAATCAAATAGTAAAATATCATCCATGTAATTGTAAGTTATAGACTGAGGAAATTAATTATGTATCATTTTCAATAGGTGCCACACAAAATATTGGCACTTAGTGACGTTATTTAACATTCCCTGTGGGAGAATCTTCTATTGGTATCTCTTAGCAGGCTGAGAATTATTATAGTAGATACTGTGAAGGCAAATTTACCTCTGTCATTTTCTTGTAAAAGCATAGTGAAAAAAAAAACAATCTTTTAAGTCAATAACTATTAAGAGGTTATCAGTTAGGCAATAGAGAAGGCAAAGGAATGCCAGATTATAGAGAGGCTATTGGCAGAATTACCTTCTTAACAGTTCTTAGCTATGTTACCACCCTCCATTTTCCAGGCTTCTTTTAAATAACAAATAGAGGAGAATCTCCAGGGCTAGTTTATTCTTAAATATGCTGAGCATTTGGTTGCTCTTCTATCAGCTATTCTAAAGCCTGCAGTTTCTCTGTTGTTAAAAGATATTGAGCAACCAATGAATGTTCGCCTTTCAACCATTTAAAAGATAAGTCTATTGATGCTTTTGGCAGATCAACAGCTGTTGTGCCATTATCTTGTACAACCAAAATTGTCGGTGACATTCTCTATAATAGCTCCTTGTATTTTTCCAAGAAACATATGTCAATTTATTTTTTTTGTTGAGAAATGAGTATTTTATTGCTGTAGCAAAACATGTTCCCAACTGGGTGGTGGTGGTGCACACTTTTAATCCCAGCTCTCGGAAAGAGGAGGCAGGCAGATCTTTGTGAGTTCGAGGCCAGCCTTGTCTACAAGAGCTAGTTCCAGGACAGGCTCCAAAGCTTAGAAAAGCCCTATCTTGAAAAACTAAAACAACAACAACAAAAATGTTCCCACAAATTCATTGCTATGTTAACCATATGGCCTTAATTTTCTTCTCGTCCTTCTGGCTATATGCATTTGACCCATTTATGTTTTAACTGAGTTAAAGTTCTAGTCTCTAAAAGCTGAACATTTAACTCCAGAAAAGATGAATATTCTTATAAAATTATTATTACATCTGCACACATGTCTACTAGATTTTCTATGACAATGCCATTTATTCATATTTTTAAATTTTGGTCTTTATTTATAGAGGTTTTCCAAAATAATTGCTTTATGAATTCTCCTAAAGTTTTTGCTCTCTCTTATATAGGTGTTTTATTGTTCCTTACACTAACATTGGGTTCTTTGATGATCTGGGAAGGAGTCTTCTCAGTGAAATGACTGGCCCAGATTTGGCACAGGAGCTGGCAGGAGGCCCCACAAGAAATTATCTGATGGCAAAGGATTACTTTGAATGTTTCTTGTTTATCTACATTCATTATTCCAAAGCCCCCCTTTGTCCACCGTCTGCATGATCAAGAAACGAGGGGTATTCTGTTTGGATTATACTTAGAAAAAAATCTTGTCTATTTCTATTTTATATGCCTCCCTCCACCCAGCCATATCACTTCTGAATTTACCTCCCTAGTGCTTGGATGAAAGGTGTGCAATTCCCAAGAGCTGGGAGCACCTT
The DNA here is from genome assembly GCA_025134845.1 of Neodon shergylaensis. Classification (NCBI taxonomy): domain Eukaryota; kingdom Metazoa; phylum Chordata; class Mammalia; order Rodentia; family Cricetidae; genus Neodon; species Neodon shergylaensis. Next base: position 9,370,171 of record JABTXL010012463.1, read on the forward strand.
TGTGTGAGTTCAATTTTTCTCTTTTAGACAGTTGCAATCTCATGTAGCATAGGGTAGCCTTGAATCCTGGGATAAAAAGTGTGTGCCACTATTCCCTGGCCTCTAGTGTCTTAGCTGTGAACTCGGTTCTTCAAGCAAGCCTTATTTATTAAAACATAAATAAAATATCACTATCGCTCTATTTTATTTTATTTTTATTGAACGCTATGTTTCTCTCTGCTCCCCTTCCTGCCTCTCTCCTCTCTTTCATTCCTCCCCCAAGGTCCCCATGCTTCCAGTTTATTCAGGATAGCTTGTCGTTTTCTACTTCCTATGTTTATTAGATCTATGTATGCCTTACTTTGTGTCCTCATTGTTGTCTGAATTCTCTGGGAATGTGATTTGTAGGCTGGTTTTCTTTTTTTTTTATGTTTAAAAACCACTTATGAGTGAGTACATGTGATAATTGTCTTTCTGTGCCTGTGTTACCTACTCAAAATGATGTTTTCTAGCTCCATCCATTTTTTCTGAAAAATTCAAGATGTTATTATTTTTTTCTGCTGTGAAGAACTTCATTTTGTAAAAGTGCTACATTTTCCTTATCCATTCTTCGGTCAAGGGGCATTAGGTTGTTTCCAGGTTCTGGCTATGACAGACAATACTGCTATAAACATAGTTGAGCACATGCCCTTGTAGCACGATTGAGCATCCTTTGGATATATACCCAAAAGTGGTATTACTGGGTCTTGAGGAAGGTTGTTTTCTAATTTTCTGAGAAATTTCCAAACTAACATCCAAAGGGGCTGTAGCAGCTTTCATTCGCACCAGTAATGCAGAAGTGTTCCCTTTTCCCCACAACCTCTCTAGCATAAGTTGTTATCAGTGATTTAAGATCAGACCTCTGCCTGATGTTGGGTTAGTAAAGATCTTTTCCCATTCAGTAGTCTGTCGTTCGTCTTGTTGAAAGTGTCCTTTGCTTTACAGAAGCTTTTCAGTTTCAGAAGGTCCCATGTATTAATTGTTTCTCTCAGTGTCTGTATTGCTGGGCTTATATTTAGGAAGTAGTCTCCTGTGCCAACGCATTCAAGTGTACTTTCCAATTTCTCTTCTGTAAGGTTCAGTGTGGCTGGCTTTATGCTTTTCTTTGATCCATTTGGAATTGAGTTTTGTGCATGGTAATAGATATGGGTCTATTTTTATTCTTCTACATGTTGATAGCCAGTTATGCCAGCACCATTTGTTAACTATGCTTTCTTTTTTTCCATTTGATATTTTTTGCTTCATTGTCAGAAATCACGTGTTCGAAGGTGTGTGGCTTAATATCTGGATTTTTTTATTCAGTTCCTGCATCTCTGGGATGAAGCCAACTTGATCATGGTGGATGATGGTTCTGCTGTGTTGTTGGATTCGATTTGCCAGTAATTTATTTAGTATTTTTGCATCAATGTTCATGAGTGAGATTGGTCTGTAATTCTCTTTCTTAGTAATATTTTTCTTTGGTTTGCATATCAGTGTAATTATAACCTCATAAAAAGAGTTTGGCAATGTTTCTATTATGTGGAATAATTTGAGGACTATTGGTATTAGTTTTGAGCTTAAACCATCTGGCCCTGGGCTTTTTTTTGGGGGGGGGAGGGAGACTTTTGATGAATTTTCTATTTTTTCAGCAGTTATAGGTCTGTTTAATTTGCTTATCTGGTATTCATTTAATTTTGGTAAGTGATTTTTTTTTTTTTTGGTTTTTCGAGACAGGGTTTCTCTGTGGTTTTGGAGCCTGTCCTGGAACTAGCTCTTGTAGACCAGGCTGGTCTCGAACTCACAGAGATCTGCCTGCCTCTGCCTCCCGAGTGCTGGGATTAAAGGCGTGCGTCACCACCGCCCAGCTGGTAAGTGATATTTATCCAGAAAATCATCCATTTCCTTCAAGTTTTCAAATTTTTTGGAGTACACATTTTCGAAATATGACCTGATGGTTCTCTCTATTTCCTCCATGTCTTTTATTATTTCTCACTTTTCATTTCTGAATTTGTTAATTTATGCCACGCACCACAGCCTCGTGTCTGCGCTTTGTGTGCTGGCACCCAGTTACCGAGCTTCGGGCAAGGGGGCTGGAGGTCAAAATAGACAGACACACACAGACAGAGAGACAGAGACACTGGTCATACTTGAATTCCCCAAGAATACCCCCTTTATTGTGTTCAGGGGCAGATTATATAGAGATAGCCATGCCCCAGCCAAACCCACCAGAAACCACTCTCCTGCCATCAGGAACTCCTGAAGGTCTCGTGCTCAGAGCAGCTGTAGGCACTCTGATCAGGGGATTACAAGAAATTCCGGATCTGAGGCCTCAGTGCTCCCAACAAATTTAGATATTATCTCTCTGCCTTTTGGTTATTTTTATCTATTTTCTTGAACCAACACTTTGTCTCACTGATTTTTTTTTTTGTACAAGGGCAGCCTCATATGAAAAAGAAAGACTTCTAAAGCTTAAATCATATATTAAACCCAACACACTAATAGTGGGAGACTTTAGCACTCCCCTCTCACCGGTGGACAGGTCAGTCAGACAAAAAAGGAACAGAGAAATAAGGGAACAGATGTTATGACTCAAATAGACTTAACAGACATCTATAGAATACTCTATCCAAACAGAAAAGAATATACTCTTTTCTCAAGCACCCCATGGAACCTTCTCAAAAATTGATCACATATTCAGTAGCAAAACAAACGTCAACAAATAAAAAAATGGAATAACCCAAAGTATCTTATCAGATCACCATGGTTTAAAACTATAAATCAACAGCAATACTAATTCCAGAAAGCACAAAAACATATGGAAATTCAACAATGCTCAACTGTATCGTCAGAGTCAAGGAAGAAATAGAGAAATTAAAGGCTTCCTAAAATCTAATGAAAATGACCACACAACATATCCAAATTTATTGGACACAATGAAAGCAGTGTTAAGAGGAAAGTTTATAGCACTAAATGCCTACATAAAGAAGCTGGAAAAATCCCACACTAGTGGATCAACAGAACATTTGAAAACTTTAGAACAAAAAGAAGCAATCTCACCTAAGAGAACTAGATGGCAGAAAGTAATCAAATTGAGAGGTCTTTTTTATTATTACCTCTTAGAAGCCTGTTCTTTTCTAATGGAGACAGAAAGGGAGTAGATTCAGATGGGAGAAAAAATAGGGAGAAACTGGGTGGAATATGGGGAGGGGAAAGCATAATCAATATTTTATGTGGGAAAATATGCTATTTTCAATAATAAATGATTACAAAATAAAATAGAATAAATTACCTATATACTCTCTGCCATACCATAGAAATATTAAATTAAAAGAAAAAATAAGCTAATGAAATATGAAATATTATATATTTAATATTTATTTTTTGTTGGGGTTTTGCCTGAATGTATGTATATACTACATGCATAGAGAATGTGCAGAGGCTTGAAACAAGCATCTGATCTCTGAAAATACAAATGGTTTGGAAAAAAATCTATAATGATAACCATTTGTGTGTTGATGATGATCTAGACTATTTTTAGTGACTTTCTCTGTGAAGAGAACTGCTGCATTCACAAGTATGCAAATATCTCCATGATAAAAAGTGGTTATGTATACACATATAACCAAAAAAAGAGACTGTATGATACATGTTACAGGTGTGAGAATATAGTTAACAAAAAATTTAGAAAACTCCTATGAAGAAATAATAAAGTTTAAGCTGATAAGTATGCTCATTTTTTCTAAACTAAATATGCTTATGTAGATGTGAAAAATATGATACATATACAAAATAAAATTTAGAAACTGTAAAGAAAAATAAAGAGTTGAAAATCTTAAACAAAGTAACCTAAACTTCATGGTCTCTGTCATCGTTTAATCTTAGCCTGTAATGCATACATGGCCATGAATGTAGATCAACTCAAAAGATTAGAATTTATTCTAGATTATCCATCCTTTAAAGAAAGAAAATATGGGATTTGAAAGATGTAAACAAATTGTCTGGAGAGGTAATAAGCATGATTGGGGACAGTGAATTTAAAGAAGCATGCTTTGTTTAGAAAATGCTATAATGATATCTGCTACACTCCATTCTAATATAAAAACATGGTTTTAAAATGACTCTGACTGCTGACTAAAGGAAGCACAATGAGGACAGTGAGCTCCTGGGATACTTCCCTTTTTGAAAGTTTGGAAATATATTTAGCATGAATGACTTGACTATCCCACTACAAGTAATCCACGGAGCAAAAAGTGATCATGTAGACTACAGGCCATTTTTATTAGTAAGAAAATAAAGAATCACATAAAATCTTATCTAGGATTTTAAAAAATCCAAGTTTTCAGGTTAAATATTTTTGGATCTCCATTTCACACAAAAAGGTTCAAAAGCAGAGACCAGTTATAGATGTACAATTCTATTTCTCTGAAGACTGTTATCAGTAAAACATAAATCCTTCCAAACCAATTTCTAGATAGAGGTCTATTCAGAGATTAAAATTTGGCCTGCCAATATTCTTAAAGAAATAATGAATATCTAAAAATACTTTAGCGATTTCAAACCTAGAAGATACTGTATCTTGAAATGAACTATTCCTATTATTCAATATTTTTCTTAAAAACTCAACTTTTCTACATTTTTTTATCTTAAAACAAATTTAAGATATTTTTATTTTTACTTTTACTTCTTTTTGTTGTTCTTTGTAAATTTTATGCATGTAGACAATGAAGCTTGACTATATTTACACCCACTCCAACCCACTGACTCATTTAGAAAGCTTTCACATCATATCTATCTACCAAATTATTGTCCCTTTCTCCCCTTAGCATACAGACATCATTAGCAATATTCATGTGATAATGGTTCTGAGGTCATACAATGAGACATTGTTAATTTAATGGTGATCATCTTCCAAAGAAGAGTGACTCTCTTTCTCCTCAGGCATCCATATAGTGCCAACAGCTCCTCAGCTCTTAGGGTCTCTGAAGCCCTTCCTACCTCTATGCTAGAAACTTTAACTGCTTTGACTTTGTAAAGGCTCTGTGAAGGCAATCCCATTTTCAGTAATTTTATGTATGCCATACCAAGTCCAAAGCAATCCCTAGTTCCCCAAAAGACAGTTGATCACACCAAGAAGAGAGCCTGGGCTAAGTAAGTTAGAGCAAAGCTGCAACATTCCTCAGGAACCTGTGAGACTGACCTGCCTGCCAGAATAGTCCACTTCCCTTGGTGTATACCAGTGATTACATATCAAAGTCCAAAGCTACCTCGAGGGTCCTCAGGTCTCTAGTAACATGTACCTTTGATGAGCATCAAAGCCCCCCAGTATCTTTCTGACCCTTCGCATCTCCCAAGTTCCTTCTTCTCCCTTTCACCATGGTACCTCACAGGCTGTTCCAAATTAGTTCTCACTCTTCTAGAAAGAGCTTCTGCTCTCTTATAATGGCAAGGTCCTCATGCCCTACTCCTGTCTGCTTAGTCTCACCTCCTCTTATTCTCCCCTGCTTCTCTCTCTCCTGTTCTCTTCTATGGCTTTTCTCCAGTATTTTTTCCACTGGTATTTTTTTGTTTCTGAGAGATATCCCTTGCCATGACCAGGCTGATTTTGCTCTCTCAGATGCCTCTGCCTGTTCTCCATGTCATGTCTACAATAAAAACCTTCTCCCCAATTTTGGAGTAGTATTTCTGTGGTTACTTTACACTACACTTTGCTTACATGCTCTTTCCATAGTAAGCACATAAAAAAGAATTTCAAAACATTGTTATTACATAACATATCCTCTGACTCCTACAGTCTTCCAATCCACTTTGTCAGATATATAATCTTCTTGTTAAGACTGAGTAATCATACAACTTTTTCTCAGTCCTGGAAACAGTTTTGGACATCTACAATAACTGCAAACCACTACAATAGGTAGATACTCTGGACAATCTGAAAGTAGCCCAAATCAATTGATTTGAACACAATATGAAGAGAACATTTTGAAAACTAATAGAACTGTTATACAACTAGACCATTAAGAAAATATCATTAAGAGTTTTGCCTTAAGAGTTTATCACTCTCCTAATCATGTTTTTTGCCTATGTTTACAAGTACCAGACATTAACAGCCTCCTCAATAGGCCTCAAATCCCCAAAACAGAGTACTTAGCTACCCCATAAACAGTTGTCACTGTTATAACAGTAGGTATATCTTGCTTGTCATGATGTTATAGCATTTATAATCTAGCATTGGTGAAGACCTCTAAGGTATATTATCTCCTGCAACCTTCCTAGTGCCTTTCAGTACTATGAAAACTTTTGTATAAGAAATGAATTTTCTGGACATTTCCAGATTGATGTATCTTCATCCAAAGAGTTGTGTCATATAGTTATAGCCATTTTTTCTACACTTCATTTCCCAGTCACCATCACTCCATTCCATGACTGGACCTTCCTGCACAAAGTATTCTCCATATTCTGTTTTCATTTAACCTCTGTTTTATTCTTTCCCCTCCATGAATTCACCTCAGTGGCATATTTCTAGTTTCCCTATTTCCACATATTTGTCTTTGGAAGCTTGGTTGACTTCAATCAACGTAAGGTTTTCCAGTTCCATTCACTTTCAAATTTCATGATTTACTATTGTTTACAACTTTTAATAAGTAAGAAGCCATTGTGAGAATGTGACATATTGTCATTATGTACTTATCAGTTGGGTAGTCTCTTAGGTTGGTTCCAATTTGTTTTAGAACTTCTAATGAATAAATCAACTATTGATCTATTTGTGAAAATAGTAATTGTTTTAAAAAATTCAACATCAAGTTGACTTTTATGGAAGGCCTTTCCCCTTCTGAATGGAGACAAAGAAGGAATAGATCAGGGGATAGAAGAGGATGGGGGAATGGTAAGAGATGAGAGAGGGTAAAATGTTTCTGGTATGCAAAATTAATTAATTAACTATCAATTAAAAATAAGTTGAGTATCAGAGATGGTTCACTGAATAAGGTGCTTGCTACATAAGCTAGAGAATCTGAGTTCAGATCCCCAGTTCCCATGAATAAAGCAAGACATGTGTATAAGACTCAGTGACTCCAGCACTCTTGAGTACGTTAGGCATAGTGATGGAAATCACTGAGTAGCTACGCACTGAGCATGAGTTCTAATGTGAGACTCTGACTTTAAAAATAAGGTAGATAATGATAGACAAAGACTCCCAACATTGATCACAGAACCCCACACATGAATAGCACATATATAAACCCATATACAAATTGGATTTAGATTAGATCATATCTGATACAAAGAATCCTGCACAATATTTTTCTTGTTAAATCTAATTACAATAGACTTACTAGAATAGTACATTGTCATGACCTGACATATAAGAAAATACTGAAATAGTATAAAATATATTACTACATGAAAGCACATCCATTGTTCTTTGGAGAAAATGAATAGATTTCTCATATAAATATAGGTGCATAAAGTACCATCCTTCTTTGCTCTCATTAAAATTTCACTTACATATGTTTAAATGGTTACTAATTACATAAGCAAAACTTTAGTTTCGGATTCTTAATATTGAAAAGCTTCATTTTAGTTCAGACTGTTATATTCTATGTTTAAATTCTATGGTCAAAAGCAAGTTGGCGAAGAAAGGGTTTATTTGGCTTGCACTTTTACATCATCCTCCATTGGCAAAGGGAGTCTGGACAGAAACTTAAATCTGGAGGCAGAAGTTTATACAGTGGTCACAGAAGAGTGTTTTTTACTATCTTGTTCTCCATGGCATTCTTGGCCCGTTTTCTTACAGAATCTAGGAAGAGCAGCTCAAGGATAGCATCACCCACAATGGGCTGAATCCTCCCTCATCCATCAATAAATTAGAAATGCCCTGAAGGCCTACCTACAGTCTGATCTTATGGAGGCATTTTCTCAACTGATGTTCCCTCCTCTCAGATGACTATAGCATGTGTCAAGTTGACATAAAACTAGGCAATGAAGAACAGAAAAGTAAATTAGATATATTTTTATCTTCCACTATTTATTCATATGTAAGTTTCAAGCAAATGTTCATTTATCCTTTATGTTTTTAATTTCTCTCCCTTGCTTTGATCAATTTCTCTTTGTTTTCATTATTATTATTTAGATACAATTTCATAGTTTCTGAACATGAGCAATCTTGTAGTTTTTTTTAATAAACCTGCAACTGTATCAAATCAAGGATCCAATGCCTCAAAGTTTCTTTGTAATTACTGAGATATTATAAGAGAAAGAACAGGTACTTCTTTTTCTTTTTTTAACTTTAAGATGAATCATATTGGGAACAGTTGATTTGTTCCAATATAAGAGCTATTTTTTTAATCATTTGCAAGAATGGAGAAAAGATGTATTTACTCAATTCTTTTCTATACTCAAGATGATCCTGGACACACTCAATGATTTACTAAAATGATATAATTAAAATTAAGTTTTATTAGTCATTCTATCTTTAGTTGCATTGAGTTACAGCTTGATAATTTTATTGGGTATTGAAGTAATGGCTTTTTAATGTTTGATAAATTCCAGACCTTATTTTTGACTGTAGAGATAGCCTTCAGCATTAGTTCTCTGTAAGATGAAATACCAAACTGAAAACATCTTATACCATTTGTACACTTCTGTGCTAGAATGGAGTATACAATATACTTTAAATACCCAGCATTTGAACAATGGAGTAGAAAGTAAAACCGAAAATAGAACTTCTAAGCTTAAAATTATGTACAGTCGTTCAATTCCACAACTAAGAACCCAAAGCCTTGACCTCATAAACGACATGTAAGCTGTTCCTTTCAAAATATAGGAGTCACAACCCTTTGGCGGATTATTGTTTGTGAGATTCAATTGACAATTTTTCTGTAACCCAGAAAGTTATTTCTGAACACAGCTTTATATATACAGTTTATCTGGCCTTCCATTTAAGATAACTATAGACCATTTATAATTCAAACTGTAGCACAGTGCAGACAGGATTACCATGAATCACATGCTTTAATGTAGGTACATTTTTCTATAATGCAGTAGCACATTTCTATCAAAACACTTAGTTCATTGAGCTGCAATAGATCTGTTCTTCTGTTCCCTTAAAATAAGAACAATTTGATTTTTATCTTGGTATCTCTGACTTGTAATTGAGTACATTCTGTACTTAGAATCAGTTTCTTTTTGTATTTAATGGTGAATATTGAGCATCTTCTAAATAACCCTTCCAAACCTTTTTCTTTCTTTAATATTTTAGATACTCTGCTACTTCATAACTCAGTATCAATCTAATTTCTATCTAATGCACCAATAGAATATCTTTGTATTTATTTTTCTTAGTCTTTGTTGATTTAAGTAATTAATTAGTTTCATTAGCGTGAATAGATATACATCTTCTTTACTGACTTTAAAGCCACCAGCAAATTCAAAGTAACCATTCCCTTCACATATGTTATAACATTATCAAAGAATATTTTATTCCAAAATTAAAGTTTCAAATATATAATTTCTTTCTTTAATCAATTTTTCTGTTTTGATCTAAAATGGGTTTTTTTTGTATGATATTTGCATGGTATTTATTTACTTTGGATTTCATTTTCAGGAAGAATTGACATCTACACTTTACTTCCATTTTATTCAGATCCTTCTCAGTAAATTCATTTTTGAATCAAAGTTTAATATTTCATCAATATCTCTTTAATATTTCTACAGTGGTATTGTTTCCAACAATACTCAGATCAAGCATTAAAATGTAATTCTAGAGAATCATTAATCTTTTATTCTATAAGGTACAGTGTGTGTGTGTGTGTGTGTGTGTGTGTGCATGTGTGTACTAAAAGATCTGTAAGGCATACTTTTGTTAATGTTCCTCTGTTACTAGGACAATAATATTCATTCTTTGCTTCTTTTAGTATTATTTTTAGGTTGGACTTATAATTTTCGAAAAGGGGAAAAATAAATTTTAAATTTAGAAAAATGATATCAAAAATTACTATTTGATAAGTAATTTTACTCATCTTCCTTTATAATTTGCTTTACAGATTTAAAAAGTGATACCAATTGAGTTACCAAGATTGCTAACTTAATGGATTACTTTAGTGATTCATTCAATTCCTACATATATTCTTGTGCTTAAAAATATAAATGGTTCAAATATTTATAGCTTTCATTATTTTCCCATAGTCTCAGTACTATACCCATTTAACAAATAAATGAGTCATGAATACTTTTTATATATTCATCATCTAGTAGTTCCATGGTGATTCATACTGAACTTTACAATATCTATTACAGAGCTACTAGTGACATTGGTTTAAGATGCTTAAAATCTTAGTTCTGTACAGTTATTCAAATATCAGGAACTTCTTTCCATATCCTAAGTGAAAATTGATTATATTGTAATATTACAATTTGTTTAATATAAATCATTACATAAAATTGATATTTACATAAATATGTCAAACACATTGGTATGGAACTCCATCTGTCCCAAGAACTTAGTCATGTCAAAATAATTTTAATTCTTGACCATTGATTTTAAGAGTATCGAACATAATTAATAGTATTTCTAAAATTGTATCATCAGGTTTGTTGTTATTTTTCTCCATTAAGTGAATAAGACAAAACTCTTTAGATAATTTAGCATTTAGTGAAGCTACAGTCTCATGACCAGGAAAGTGTAGTAATTGTTTTTTTTTTTTGCATCCCTTTACTACCGGGAAATAAGAAACCGTATGTTAATTTCTATTACAGTTAATTTCAAGTATGAATAAAATATTAATATAGTAATGTACTGTAATGAAATAATACATGACAAGAAAGTTCAGAAGATAAACCTATTCATTTAAGTAGCTATTTGGTATGACAAGCAACTTAAACTTATTTTGATCGCATAAATTGTAATAAGACATAACTCAAAAATTTCTATTAAGGCAAAAATATAAGATAAACATGTGTCAAAATCAGGAAAGAAACAAATAAAATAAACTTAGAACCTTAAAATGTCTTGTAGAATCCTATAAACTAACCACTATTAATATGCATTTAATTAAGTTGTGGTGCTTTATATTGTCTGCCTGTGTTCATGTTTCACGTGTCCAAAATAATTCTATTTATATGCCATTGATATATAAATTCATGTATCATTATGTAATAATTATGTGCAAATGTAAAATTAGAAAAATGATTAGAAGTTGGTCATGTAGGGAGTATATACAGTCAAGGAACATTTTACAATTGAACACAAATCTTCAACCCTCACATAAGGTCCACATGCTCCCTATTTACTCAGGAGATCTTGTCTTTTTCTACTTCCCATGTAGATTAGATCTATGGATGTCTCTCTTGGGGTCCTCATTGGTGTCTAAGTCCTTTGAAACTGTGATTTGTGGGCTGGTTTTCTTTGCTTTATGTTTAAAAATCCTTATGAGTAAGTGCATGTGATAATTGTTTTTCTGTGTCTGGGTTTCCTCATTCAAAATTATGTTTTCTTGCTTTATCCGTTTTCCTGAAAAATTCAAGATATCATTTTTTTCTGCATTGTAGTACTCCATTGTATAAATGTACCACATTTTCCTTACCCATTCTTTGGCTGAGAGGAATTTCAGTTGTTTCCAGGTTCTGGCTATGACAGACAATGCAGCTGTGAACATAGCTGAGCACATGTCCTTGTGGCACGATTGAGCATCCTTTGGATATGTACCCTAAAGTGGTATAACTGGGTCTTGAGGAATGTTGTTTCCTAATTTTCTAAGAAATCACCACACTGACATCCAAAGGGTCTGTACCAGCTTGCATTCCCACCAGCAATGCAGAAGTGTACCCTTTTCCCCACAACCTCCCCAGCATAAGTTGTCAGCAGTGTTTTTGATCTTGGCCATTCTTACAGGTGTAAGATGGAATCTCAGAGTTATTTTGATTTGCATTTCTCTGATGACTAAGGAGGGTGAACATTTCCTTAGGTGTCTTTCAGTCTTTTTAGATTCCTCTGTTGGGACTTCTCTGTTTAGGTCTGTACTCCATTTTTTTTATTGTATTATTTGTTCTTTTGATGACCAGTTTCTTGAGTTCTTTGTATATTTGGGAGACCAGACCTCTGTCTGATGTGGGGTTAGTAAAGATCTTTTTCCACTCTGTAGGATATAGTTTTGTCTTGTTGACTGCGTCATTTGCTTTACAGAAGTTTTTCAATTTCAGGAGGTCCCATTTATTATTTCTCTCATTGTCTGTGCTGCTGGGGTTATATTTAGGAAGTGTTCTCCTGTACCAATGCATTCAAGTATATTTCCCACTTTCTCTTCTATAAGTTTCAGTGTGGCTGGCTTTTTGTTGAGGTCTTTGATCCATTTGGACTTGAGTTTTGTGCAAGGTGATAAATATGGGTCTACTTTCATTAAACTACATGTTGATATGCAGTTATGCCAGCACCATTTTTAAATATGTCTTCTTTTTTACACCTGATATCTTTGCTTTTTTTTGTCAAAAATCTGGTGGTTAAAGGTGCGTGGATTAATATCTGGGTCTTTTATTTGGTTCCAATAGTCCTCCTTTCTGTTCTTATGCCAACACCAGGTTGTTTTCAGTCCTGTGGCTCTGTAGTAGAGTTTGAAGTCAGTGATTGTGATGCCTCCAGAAGTTCTTTTATTGTAAAGTATTGTTTTGGCTCTTCTGGGGTTTTTCATTTTTTATTTATTTATTTTTTTGCTTTTCCATATGAAGTTGAGTACTGTTCTTTCAAGGTCTGTGAAAAATTTTGCTGGGATTTTAGTGGGCATTGCATTAAATCTGTATATTGCTTTTGGTAAGATTGCTATGTGTACTATGTTAATTTTACTTATCCAAGAACATGGGAGATCTTTCCACTTTTTGGTGTCTTCTTCATTTCTTTTTAAAGATTTAAATTCTTATCATATAAGTCTTCCACTTGTTTGGTTATCATTACTCCGAGATATTTTATGATATCTTTTTGGCTATTGGGAACCAGATTAGCAAATTAAACAGACCTATAACTGCTGAGTAAATAGAAATATTCATCAAAAGTCTCCTAACCAAAAAAAAAAAAATCCCAGGACCAGATGGTTTCAGCTCAGAATTCTACAAGATTTTCAAAGAAGAACTAGTACCAATACTCCTCAAATTATTCCACACAATAGAAACAGAAGGAATATTGCTAAATTATTTTTATGAGTCTACAATTACTCTGATATCCAAACCACAGAAAGACATTACTAAGAAAGAGAATTACAGACCAATCATACTCATGAACATTGATTCAAAAATACTAAATAAAATACTGCTAAATCAAATCTAAGAACACATCAGAATCAAAATCCACCATGATCAATTGGACTTCATCCTAGAGATGTAGGGATAGTTCAACATACAAAAATCTGTCAACATAATCCACCATATAAACAAAATGGAGAATAAAAACCACATCATCTCTTTAGATGCCAAAAAAGCTTTCTACAAAATACAACATCCCTTCATGATAGAGGACTTGGAGAGAGCAGGGATACAAGGAACATACCTAAACATAATAAAGGCAATATACAGAAAGCCAACAGCCAACATCAAACTAAATGGAGAGAAACTCTGAGTTTTCCCACTGAAATCAGGAACAAGACAAGGTTGTCCACTCTTTCCATATCTATTCATCATAGTTCTAGCCAGAGTAATAAGACAACAAAAGGAGATCAAGTGGGTACATATTGGAAGAAGTCAAACTCTCACTATTTGCTGATGATACAATAGTTTACATAAGCAACCCCAAGAATTCTACCAAGGAATTTCCACAACTCATAAACACTTTCAGTAATGTAGCAGAATACAAGATTAACTCAAAAAAAATCAGTAGCCTTCCTGTACACAGATGATAAAAGGGCTGGGAAAGAAATCAGATAATTGTCTTTTTGTGTCTGTGTTACCTCAATCAAAATGATGTTTTCTAGCTCCATCCATGTCAAGATTAAACAGTTCAAGTCTCACAATATTGCATTGCTAAGTGAAAAGCAAAGCTAATTTACACACCTGAATTTTCTAAATCTTCACCAAGTGCTCTTTCAAATAACTCCAAATGTCTTGTCTGAAGTACAAGCACTTAAATTAAGAAGTGATCAGGAGAATTTCATTTATGGTGTGGTAAATTTCTGTACAAATGAGATCTCAGTCATATGTGAATGTGATGAGAAAAGAAAGTAACATCATATATCTTCTTTTTGTTATGTATGAACACATTTAATGTAGTTTCATATGCTATTAGTTAAAAGTTAGAAGCTATAACATATATCATTAGTTATATGAATGTATGTTCTATATAAACAGTTTAATCTAAAAGGTAATAAGCCTCCACCACATTGCCTTTCATTATTTAGCAGTGGTTCTCAAACTTCCTAATGCAGCAACCCTTTAATACAGTTCTAATGTTGTGGTGACCCCCCCCAACCATAAAACTATTCTCTTTGCTCGTTCATTACATTAATTTTGCTATTGTTATGACTTGTAATATAAATATTGGTGGTTTCCAATGGTCTTAGGATTCCCCCTGTGTAAAGATGCTGATATAGAGAATATTCTGGCTCCTCATATATGTATCTGTCCATATACATATATCAATAGAGAGTATAGATGGGTCAATGAGATTTTGATGATCATTCTCTGATGTTGTGAGTGGAAAACCCCTTTTTGATTCATAAAAACAAATCACATTTAATCAGAAATATTTCTGCTTCATTTTTTTTGGTTTGATTTCACAAGAAAGAACCAATTCTTTCCCATTTGTCCCATACCACAAATTTTTTTCTTGTCAAATTAGACTTTTCCTGTGAATTCTTAACCCACAAAATATAAGAGGGAAGAGAGAAAAGCAGCATTTTCCAATTGATGTATTATTTGAATCCGGAATTATGGTGACAGTCACCAATTCCTGCTCTAGTTTCATAGTTCATGAATTAAGATTTCAGCAAAGAATTTCACTCTAAATGTTGCATCTGCTGTAACAGAGATGCTACATCTTACAAAACTACTCTAAGCTTGCAGGTGTTTCCTCCATAAATCATGATTTACCTCATTGTACTTTAATATAATAGATCAGTCTTCTTCTGAACAATAAGACTTATGACAATTATAGGACTTTTATGTATTCAAGAATCCATTGTCACAATTTATTATGCAAAGAACCTTGGTTAAGATCCTAGAAGTTGTAGCTGAAATAAGTATCCTTTTAAAAAATAATTTATATGTTAAAATATGCAAAAGAAATGTGCAGTCGAAGAAAGAGAAACAGCTAAGCAAAGGTGTATTGGGGAATTCTTATTTCAGATTGCTAACATAGGAAAGAATTTAAGCTATAGATCCAAAATTTCATCATTTAAGACAAGAGAGTGTTATGTTGTTATTACATAAAAGTGTATCAGTGTGGGCTGAGCTAAATACTCGAGAAAATGGTTGAGAAGTCAGTCAACATTTGGAGACCAATATACTATAAAAGAAGGTTGTTGAAAATATCATCAATATGATCCAGTACAGAGGAGTGTGGAGAAATGCAGAGCCCTATATAGGACACTGAAGTCTTGCCAACTTAACACTGGCATTAAAGCAATTACCTTAACTATTTATTCTCTTCCATTATGAGGACAATATAGAAACATTCTTTAATGTAATGCTATGTAATTAGACACTTTCTATTTTGCTGTTTGAATTGTTACTAAGGAGTCAGTTTTGATCTCTGATGCTCACAGCTGTGGCTATAGCACTATCTTTGCTTTAGCAGACTTCCCTGGGCAATTTGAACCTATTTCCATACTTAAGTTGGTTTTGTCCCAGTATAACACACCTTCTAAATAGTCATTAAACCAGACATATTCTTTTGTGTCAAGACACAAAATTAAATATGTAACTATAGATTATGATGAACTTTGAAAAGAAGTAGATGTGCAAAAAAGGAAAGCTAACAGATAATAATAGCTAGACTAAAATACATGTGGACACACATGTATATAAGAGCATTATAATTTTGTGCATCAAAGTGTGCAAGGCTAAATGACTGTTTATTGCAGAGTGCTGTATCAAGGAAGAATTAAAGTGATCTGATCATTCTGAGAGAAGAAAAAATGCAAAATTTAGTAAATGCAAGGAAAAAATTAGATGTTAAACGCAGGCAAACTATGGTAGGTGGATACTGCAAAATAGACTTTTTCTTTTAATCATTTATATACTTATTAATGATGTTGTCATTTTGGTCTTTTATATAAAAAAGGATAAAATACGGTTTTCATATGGCAACACACATCACTTCAAAAAATTATTTAAATGATTGTGAATGGAATGAAAGTAGCAAGAGTAGAAAAATGTGTAGGAGGCACATTAATAGACTACTGAAGTCAGGAAATTAAGTTACTCGAACATCAACAGAATAAACAGAGAAAAAACTGGCAGAGTCAAGAAATAAAAGAAGTACAGAGATGATCTCTCGATTTTACATCTCAAGTAATCAGGCCTTTAAATAAGCAATGAGGCAAGGACTACAAATTCTGGTTTTATTTTTGCTTGTGAGCATACAACCAAAAATTTATTTCTCTCTATTTATAGCCTTAATACCTGATGAATGCATGGAAGTTTATGCATGGCAGATCTGGTAGAAACCCTCAACCAGCCTGCAGATCTCTGACCTGTAATGAAGTCTCCATATCATTGAAAGAAATTGAAAAAGTTTGGGAGGTCTCTTTCTTGGAATTTTGATGATATAAAAATAAAATTATTAGGCAGTCAAGATAATTGAATGGGTAAACACACTTGCAATGGGTCTGATGGTCAGTATTTGAGCCCCAAAACTTATGTAATTTTTAATGAGACAACCAACCCCACAGAATTATACTCTGCCATTCACTTGCATGCCATAGCACACAAAATCACCACCACCACCACCACACATATATGCACCAAAAACACACTCAATAATATAAAAAGAAAATAATGGAGCTCTCCCTTCAAATGACATGGAAAATCATTCTGAAACCACATAGAGATAACAATGAATCAAGATCACAGATTCAGTTTCTTTAGACCCATATATCGGAGTGAGAGCAGTTTTATGAAGTTTTCATAACAACATAATAAAGAAATTCATGAATTAAAACTCTTTATAAATATATTGGTGAGAACTTTACAAACTCTGTAGAATACCTTGCCAATTAAAATTCTAACATGGATGTTGGAGGAGATTCTCGTTGTCCTACCATTGGCTGGGAATCTATTAGCATTTGACGCCTTCTGAAAAAAGGAGGATTCTCTCATTTGGAGATATGATTTGTAAAAGGGTGTCTATAGTCTCATGGATGGCCCTCCACCTATATGGAAATGGTATTAGTTACTGTAATTACTGTACTGGATAATTACTAATCACAAAAAATGAAGGATATTAATTTGAGAGAGAGAAAGCATAGGAGGCTTTAGTGAGAAGTAATTGTGAGTTGATATAGTTGAAACATATTGAATAAATATATGACACTTTCAAAAATAAGCTAAAACTATAAAATCACAAGCTTTAGAAAATGCTGTAGTTAGAGAAATTAAGTGTATTTTTATAGCCTGTATCATGTGTGTATAATTTGTATTACCTATGATGAAGAAAAACATGGTGTTAGAATCATATATTAGGAATCCCATGACATTTTATTTGCTTTTCCTCAGAGTCTATGCCATATTCCTCAGCAACTATTCATAGTTATAAAATGATCCTTCATAATTCTAATATATTTCTTCCATGAAAACATTCATACCATAAAGGTCAAATAAAACAGAAAATATCTCTACAGGAAACTTAATGTGGAGTTAAAAGAATGAATTCTAAGTTGGGTTTACATCACCAGTGGTATGTATTTATAACTCTGCTACGTGCACAAGAAATAAAACCAGAATTCAACACAAACACAACAGCCAGTCACTGTATTCCCACTGAGACTTCGCTGAAAGATTATTTTGTACTTAATTTTCATGTGTCCAAATTGTTGTTAGCTACCACTCTAGTATCCATCACAATTTCTTTCTTGTAGAATGTTTCTTAATAATTTCATTTGTCAAACTTTAGCAATTTGTGTCATTTCCAATAATCTAAAAGTGACGACTGACAGACCTTTAAATGCTCCTGATAGACATCTCTAAATATTTTCTACATATTTACTTTTTCAATTAAACCTGTAGTGACCAAATCCAAATGTGGATATTTGTGCATAGGAAGCACTGAGAATGTTAATTATAATATTCAAATCAACTTCAAAATAGAAGTGAGTACAACTTATAAGTAGACTCATGGAAATACATTTTTTTCCTGTTCATGGTGTGTGTGTGTGTGTGTTTTCATTAGGGTGGATGCATGCATGCATATGCATGTGTGTCACGAAGTTAAGTACACAAGTTTCATTGAGAATGTGGAAGCTTGAGGTTGATACCATAGGATAACCTGTTTGCTCTTCCATCCTATGCTTTGAAGCATTCTCTGTAACATGAAGGGGCCTACTTGTTGGGGTTTCTGTCCCGCCCAGTACCCCACAGCTGGCAAACCACAAAGAAAAAACACACAGAGATTCCTATAAGTTATAAAACTGATTGGCCCATTAGCTCAGGCTTCTTGTTAACTGTTATAGTTTATATTAACCCATTGTTTTTATCTACATTATCCACATGGCTTGGTACCTTTCTCAGCCAGGTCGATTACATCTTGCTTCTTCCTTGGTCTGGGCAGGACTGTGGAGGGAGCTTCCTGCTTCCCAGAATACTGTTCTCATGGCCCTGCCTCTACTTTCTGACTGGTTGACCCACCTATACTTTCTGTCTGGCCAATCGGTGTTTATTTAAAACATGATTCACAGAATACAGACAATTGTCCCTTCTTTTTTTTTAAACAAAGGAAAATATCCATAGTCCATTTTGTGGGCATAGTAAGAGTCTAGCCTATGTCCATCTAGGGCCAGAGAATCATGGTGTCTGCCTGACTCTGCTTTCTTTCTCCCAGCATTCTGTTCAGTCTACTCTGCCTATCTAAGCTACTGTCCTATCAAAAGTTCAAGGCAGTTTCTTTATTTAACCAATGAAATCAACACAAAACAGAAGACCCTCCTACATCAACTCTCCACTGAGAGTCTACGGAAATACCCTGTGGGATTCGCAGTCAAACCAATGCAACTCCCAGACCAGGGGGCTGGGATGGATGCCAGGGGCTAAGGTTATGCTTCTGACTTAACATGCCTGTCTATTTTTACATCAATACCAGGTTGTTTTCAGCAACTACTGTTGCTCTGTAGTAGAGTTTAAAGTTAGGAATTGTGATGCCTCCAAAAGTTCATTTATTGTACCAGATTGTTTTGGCTATCCTGGATTTTTTGATTTTCCATTAGAAGTTGATTACTGTTCTTTTGAAGTCTGTGAAGAATGTTGCTGGAATTTTTTTTAAGGTATTTCTTTTTTTTAAATTTTTTATTGAGAAAAAGAAAAAAAGTTTCTGCCTCCTCCCAGCCTCCCATTTCCCTCCTCCCACCCTTCTCCCCCTACCCCCACTCCTCTCCCCCTCCCTCTCCAGTCCAAAGAGCAGTCAGGGTTCCCTGCCCTGTAGAAAGTCCAAGGTCCTCCCCCCTCCGTCCATGTCTAGGAAGGTGAACATCCAAACTGGCTAAATAAGAAGGTGAACCCAAGGAAAAACATATAATTATTCTCTTGGCTATGGGAAGTAGACAAAATTGCCGGGGAGAAAATTTGGGATCTTGGGGGTGGGGTGGGATGGGGGTAACGGGGGATGGGGAGAGAAAAGTGAGAAGGGGAGGATGAGGGAAACTTGGGGAAACAGGATGATTGGGATAAAGGAAGGTTGAATAGGGGAGCACGGAAGCACAATTCTTAGTTAAGGGAGCCACCTTAGGGTTGGCAAGAGACTTGAACCTAGAGTGGCTCCCAGGAGCCCAAGGCGAGGTCCCCAGTTAGTTCCTTGGGCAGCTGAGGATAGGGAACTTGAAATGACCCTATCCTATAGCAATGCTGACGAATATCTTGCATATCACCATAGAATCTTCGTCTGGTGATGGATGGAGATAGTCACAGAGACCCACACTGGAGCACCGGACTGAGCTCCCAAGTTCCCAATGAGGAGCGGAAGGAGGGAGAACATGAGCAAGGAAGTCAGGACCACGAGGGGTGCACCCAACCAGTGAGACAGTGGGGCTGATCTATTGGGAGCTCACCAAGGCCAGCTGGACTGTGACTGAAAAAGCGTGGGATAAAACCGGACTCTCTGAACATGGCGAACAATGGGGCTGATGAGAAGCCAAGAACAATGGCCCTGGGTTTTGATCCTACTTCATGTTCTGGCTTTGTGGGAGCCTAGCCAGTTTGGATGTTCACCTTCCTAGACATGGACGGAGGGGGGAGGACCTTGTTGCTGGAATTTTGATTGGCATTGCATTAAATCTGTAGATTGCTTTTGGTAAGGTTGCCATTTTTACTATGTTAATTCTATCTACCCAAGAGAATTAGAGATCTTTGCACTTTCTGGTGTCTTCTTCAATGATTTTTTTCAAAGATTTAAAGTTCTTATAATACAAGTCTTTCACTTGTTTGGTTAGAGTTACTATGAGATATTTTATGCTATTTGTGGCTATTCTAAAGGGTCATATTTCTCTGATTTCTTTCTCGGGCTATTTATCATCTTATCATCTATGTATAAGAAGACTACTGATTTTTTTGAGTAAATCTTGTATCCTACTACATGACTGAAAGTGTTCATTCCACAAAATATGAATAGAAGCAATATTAACAATTTATTTTAATATGCCACAGTCACCCTGATATTGAATCCACAAAAATGTTCAAGAAAGAGACTTATTCCAAGAACTTTTAATTAATAAAGCTTCTCTCCATCCTATTACAATTTGTAACACATAAACATAAATATTTTACATTTGAATGATTGGTATTTTAAAGTAGAACATGAGCAGCCATGCTGACTTTTTATTTAGTCTAATTAGCCAAGGTGCAACATTTCACATGTTCATGCCATCAGAATAATAAAAACTACATAATTTCTTGACTTTATTATTTGAATGGACAATGTAGACATGCCTTGTTAAGAAAACTAAATTGACATAGCTCAAGCAATATGTGAGAGACAAATCATTTATTCATAGGGACAGTTTAACTTTGATGATGTTTCTATGACCACTTCATGGGTATATAAGAAATGTTTGCATGTATCAAAATGAAATACATTTTACCTTGTGTGTGTAATTTATAAACAATACTAATAATTTAACTGTTTTATAAAATTAGTTAATCCAGTTGTGTACAATTAAATTATTCAGTATGTGGCTAAGGAGTATTTGCCATTATTTGTGTAGTTACATTTTACTGTTTGCTATACATGAAAAATCTGCTATTCAGAACAGTACCCAGTAACACATGGCAATGCCAAGCCAAGATTGTAATAGAAAATTCAGTTATGTGGTGCTGATTATGTAACCATCCTAATTTCTACTTTATACTGCTATTTCTGGCACATAGCTAATTGAACATCAGACTATTTCTTGGAATGTATCTGCTCAAGTCATCAAGTTCCAACTACAATGTTTATAGATTTTTGTCTCTCACTCAGTTTTCTTCATTCTGAATAGGCCATGTCAATCATCACTGTGCATGGGAAGCTCCATGATATCTACTTTTCAAATGTGTCCCATACTTTCTATCAATCATTCCCATATACTCTCCAGGGTTAAAAGTAGTCCACAATACATCACCTGTCCTTTATATTCCCTGTCTATGAGGGTACTACATTTCCTTAGTCACTATCATTAAGGCATTTGGGGCTATCCATTAATGGAGTTTGACACCATGCATAGTCACCTGTTAACAAACTCTTAATGGAAAAAGTGGGAGTATTCAAAATGAAGCTTTAAAAGTCCTTCCTCCAAAGTCAATTCTCTCTCAATTTCGTCTGATAATTTCTTGATATTATTTAAGTTCTTGTAAACATCTAAGGTTTTAACCAAATTACACAGTTATAAGTTTTTATGTGAATGGTGAGCTATAGATATAAATTTTTTTACAATTTATTGTTGAAAGTTATTAATAATCTGCAATGGTTCTCTCCTAATTTGCTCCTTTTTAGGCTCTAATATTTTGTAACATATTTTATAAACAAGATAACAAATTATCCTGTCTGTATTTTTCAGAAGCAATTTGCTCTGGGAAGGAGTCTCCTCCAGGGTTATTGGAAATGACTAAACTGAATTTGACATAGGGACCTGTGAGAGGCCCCTCAAAGAGTTTCCTGAAATCAAAGAATTACCTAGACTGATCCTTGTTGAACGACATGCAATGTTGCCTTTGCCACACCTTCTACATAATCAAGAAGTGAGAGGCATTCTCTTTGCAATATGTTTAGAAAACAACATTGTTAAGCCAGAGGGTGGTCATGCATGCCTTTAAATGGAGCACTTGGGAGGCAGAGGTGGGTAGATTTCTGTGAATTCAAGGCTAGCCTGTTCTATAAGAAAAAGCACTCTTTCTTGTAAATGCCTTATTTACAATTACTTTTTAGGAGGTCAGGTTTACCATAGTTGAACACTTAACATTTTGATTTTTTTCATCAAATCTCTAGAAATGACCTGTTCTATGCAGGCATCATCATCATCATGGTCATGATTCAATATTGATTGTATTTCAGATCGATTCTTCCAAGGGTGTGGATCTTGCTTTTTAATGACCTAATTACACTTTTGCATAGTGTATTGATATTTTTGAAGCCAAGACTCAATAATTTTTGTCTTGTTTCTGACCCTGGTATCATTCTATTTACTGCTGAAGTTAGTCTTCATAAGAAACTCATGAAGGTTTCTGTTGGCCCTGTATAACTGTATTAAACAACTCAATTTTCTTTCATACTTCTCCAATTCTGTTCCCAAGCATTCAAAACTGATGTGTAGCATAAGTCTATGATGTGATCATAATATAGAGAGTGCCTTTGTACATCAGTGTAATTGCCCTCTCCAAGGAGTTGGTCTTAGGAGATTTCTATACCTCTAGCCCTCAATGGCCCCAACCTCATCTTTCTACCAAGTCTTCCATTATAAATGAGGACCAGGCTACAAGACTACTTTAACCAAGCCTCTCCAGTTTCTAGGGATAATTATATTACAAGTTTATGATGAGTTTAATATCTGCTTTACAAAAGGTTAAGGCATGCATATGAGACTATCAATTCCTTAAAATTCCTTAAATTGTAATTTTCCACAGGAGTTGATTTTAGTTTTAAACAGTCTTGGAGATATCTATCATTTGTTTGTTCTTATAAGGTGACAGAATAAATTAAGTTTGCTGATGGAAAACCTTAGGCTATTCCTCCCAAAACCCAAAATGGAATGCTGAAAATGGTTCACCATTAAATTCCTCTGTCTGGATCTGAATATCTTTATAATTTGTTTTATTATTAAGTTTTTCTAAAACTTGTATCTTAGCTCTCATATTAACCATCTTTTTAATGATAGGACAAAAATGATAAAATGAATAATATTTGCAATCAATTATCCTCTTATTTTGTTCCATTTTTAAAATGTCCATTTTTAAAATGTGTATTATCCTACAGAGAGACCTAAATCCCTCCATAGTAATTGTGTTTTCCATTTTCTTTAATGTGGGAAAAACTTTCTCTTTTAGGAATTAGGAATTCCCAGTTTTCTTACCGAACCTGCTGACAATGTCAGTGAACTGTGAGATGTAGCATGTCTGAGTGGAGAACACAGGTGAAGAACAGTTGAGCTGAAGACAGTTGTGGCTGCTAGTGTGTAGTCGTGAGCTATGAGTGGCAGCTCAAGGAGAGGAAGTGTAATGAAAGTCTGCAAATCTTGGTGGAGAGAGAGAGAGAGAGAGAGAGAGAGAGAGAGAGAGAGAGAGAGAG
>JABTXL010012463.1:9394112-9572739 GCA_025134845.1 Neodon shergylaensis
GAGAGAGAGAGAGAGAGAGAGAGAGAGAGAGAGAGAGAGAGAGAGAGATGACTCTCTAGAAAAAATGCACATGGGATAGTGCAGAAAAAGCACATACAACAGTGGCTGCCCGAATGCACAACAAGCAGGTCTAGGGTGGGTATGGAAGTCCTGTGGCATTTAGAACCCATGTGCCTATAGAGTTTGTACCTGTAGAGTTTGTTCCAGAGAGGCTGCAACAGCAACAACACAATTTCACAAACTCTCTTAGAGGCTTAGGGAAAAAAGCAAAGAAAACCTAGCAGGGTGGGTGGTGACACTGGCAGGAGCCCAGCATGCAGCTCCAACCTAGGCCTGTGTCTTCAAAGTCACAGGCAAGCAACTCTACCATGAATTTATGCCTCTAAGTTAGGCACAAATATGCAGCATGACTTCTAATAAGTCTTAATAATAAAAGCCTGGAGTCGGACATAGGGAAAAAGTCTGACAGAACAGAAAGACAAAGGAGCAAAATCACAACCACCTTAACTGCTCAGATTTTCAACTGAAAAGAGACTGAGTTTCTGTCTTCTCTTGCCTTATCACCTTCTGTCTCCAACCATCCATATCAATTCTTGTCTATCAGTACAGACCGCCAGACCTCTGTGATTAGCTAGTGACTCGCTCTGCCCTCTGATCTTCAGGCGAGCTTTATTTGTACAAGCAAGATATCACCATATGAAAGGATAAATATGGACGATCTTTCCTAGGAAAAATTGATAGAAGTAGCTAAAAATTATAGCTGGTATTAAGGTTAAAATACAATTTAAATTAATATAGTGGGTTTATTAAAAGAGTAATAGGTTATTAAATGTGATAATTAGAGATTTATTTGAATTTAAAAGTATTGAATTTAAGAGTATAGAACTTTATATGACTTGGCATATGACTGCAGTCAATTTGTCTTGGCTGCCAACCAGCTCCCAAATAAAGACACAGAGTCTTATTACTAACTATGAAAACTTGACCTTAGCTTAGGCTTGTCCCACTAGCTTTTCTGACTTAATTTAACTTGTTCTTCTTTATCTACATTTTGACTCATGGTCTCTTTATCTATCTTTCATTCTATATGTCCTACTCTCCTACCACCTCTGTGTCTGGTTGACTGACAGCTGGGTACTCCCTGGCAACTCCTTTTCTTTCTCCCTTGAGTGTAAATTTCTTCTTTTACTTACTTTTCCAGCCAAGAAGTCCTGCATATGCCTCCTCCCTCACTATTGGCTGTTTAGCTTTTTATTAGATCAATCAAGTACCTTCAATAGTCCAGGAAAACCGGCAACATATCTTTACATAGTTGAAAATAATAGCATAATTTACATAATTGAGCAAATGCAACACATCTTTACATAGAAACAAATATTCCACAACAGGCATTTGAATTAAGATTTGGGAATTAAACTTAACATCACATTCTTTATAACATATAATATTAAGGATGAATAGAAGAAAAAATAAAGAAGGAGAAATAATTTGAAAATAAGTTTAGCAGGGTATAAGATGCTGGTGTCCATGTGACTTTTAAGTAGTTTCAAATACAAAGTTGGTAAGTTTGCCCGACACACTGTTATAGATTCAGCCAGGATGAAAACAAAAACAAACATGAGATGCAGCATTTGGTCAGCTTCTTTTTTTTTTAATAATAATAAAAGCAAGAACAGCATAATTACTGAATCAGTGAGGTCTGATGCCTGAAAGAATAAGGCATCATTGAAGTGAATAGATTATGCTCCTGTAATTCTGGTAAAATGTCAACTACTGGAAAGATACAAGACCCAGCTATGATATTATATATAAAAGTGGAAACGCCAGGTGGTGGTGGCACACGTCTTTAATCCCAGCACTCAGAAGGAAGAGGGAGGTGGTTCACTGTGAGTTCGAGAGCAGCCTGGTCTACATAGAGCTAGTTCCATGACAGACCAAAGCTACAGAGAAACCTTGTCTCAAACAAGCAAACAAACAACCAAAGCAAGAAAGAGTGGATGCAATGTGAAAAAATAAAACAAAACAAAAAGACCTCTTTTTGATTTTAAAAATAATCAAATAATATAGTGAGAAGTTACAACAATTAATGCTTAAAAAGTCAATGGGTAGACTTGATTGAACATACTAGTAACTACTTTGAGGGTATAAAGAGAAGTAATTAACAATAAAATATTCTTGGGACACCCAAAGGTGGAATTATTCAGGTCCTTTTGAAAAATGTCTATAGAATTTACTAGGGTATATAGTATATATGTGTATACAGATTAATATATGTGTGTATACAGATTAATACAAAAATATTAAAAGAGGAAATATAAAGTAAAATACAGTGTAACATCTATCATGTTGAACCTCTGAATGACCTTGAATATATCTCATAAGAGAAAGTATATTATAAACATTGACAAGCCAGTAATAATAAAATATATAACATAAATCAAACTTGGAAAACAAAATGTCATCATATGATAACATATCATTTTGTGTGTTTCAAAAATGCTCAAAAATCACATGTTTATATAATATTGTGAGAATATTAACATGAATGGTGTCTGTCAAGCTTCATCTTTTAAATATGAGAAAATTCATTTAAAATATGTCTATGATAAAAAAAAACCCACATTCAACTTTATCTCTCATTTCCATTTCTGTTGAATACTATTGAAAGAAATTCAATTTTATTTTCTAAATATCTTCCTTTGTGTATGATATTTTTTGCCCTAAAGTTAAAATTCCTATTTATTCTAAGAGTATATTCATTTTATTAGCACCATAATGACATTATATTTTTTGCTAAAGCATGAGTAAAAATAAAAATTCAGTGAAATATAAAATAATTTGTAGCATCATGTGTCAACGTACTACCTATAACTTTCAGAGTAGTTATGGGAGAATAGAGAAACTTTAGGAGAAGAAACAACTGTATAAAACCAGCTACGGGGCCATGTTTTCAAGCTCTTTCTCTTGTTTGGGGGCTCTTCCCAAATCTCAGCCATGGCTTCCATGTGATGAATAATGCTGATGATGGCTACTCACCCACTTGAAACCAATTCAGGGAACTTTTTAAAACATGGGCCAGCTTAATTCTTCTTTTATTTTAAGTTACTTTTGCTTATTGTTTGGCACAGTGATGAGAAATGTAGCCAACTAAAGGTGTTGGACTTCTTTTATTTGCCTGAAATTTTGAGAGTCGCTTGTACGGAAGCTTGATTGCTTATTAAGAAGGACAGGCTTCAAGGCTACAGAGAAACCCTGTCTCGAAATACAAACAAACCAAAAAAACACAAAAAAGAATTACATAATATTCCAGGTGGTAGAGGCACAGGCTTTTAATCTCAGCACTGGGGAGGCAAAGGCAGGCAGATCTCTATGAGTCCAAGTCCAGCCTTGTCTCTAAGAGCTAATTCCAGGACCGACTCCAAAGCTACAGAGAAACCCTGTCTCAAACTCTCCCTCCCCTTAAAAAATAAGAATTATATAATAATCTCCTGGTTTTTAAAATCAAGATGTTTCCTAATTTTTCTGAGAAGATGCTCTGTGTTTTGCTATTTCGTCAGTAATCTCTGATAAATAAGAACGACAAAAGTCATATATCCTCCACTAATAATCTGTATTTGCAAACTAGTAACCCCTTCCTCCTACTCAGATACATGAAGCAAAAGCTTCGCACTTCTTATTCTACTTCAGATTTTATTTTCACAGGGGAAAAAAAAATGCCAATCACTGATGAACATACTGGTGGGTGCCTGTGGTTTTTCAGGTAAACATTATTAACTAGGAAATTCTTCCACAGTAAGCCAATAGACAGGGGACGTCCTTGACCTATTAACTGAAGCTATGGGATTCCTCAGATAATGTATTCCACCGGTTGCAGCTCCAGGTAAATTCAAGAGACTAATTTGGTTCCTCTTCAAATTGCATTCAATCAATGGCTCAGTCCATTTGGAAAATCAATATCCACAACTATCATCTTTGAAGAAGCACATTATTCAGCAAAACCTAATTATCATAAATACTCCCTCTATTATTACAGCTCTCCACTATTGTGTTAAAAACATGAAATAGGATTGTCTTGACATTTTTAGTGAGTGAATCTGTAACAGCAACAGGAAATTAGATTTCTGTACTATAATATGCCATTACAATTTTTTTGTATTGTGATTCTTTTTTCAGTTTGGAGATATGACTGTTCAAAATTAATCTGGAGCTGTACTAATCATCACCTCTCTCAACTTTGTGAATTCATCAAAAATAATGGACGAAGGGCTGAAAATCAGCTTCCCAGTTTCAAAGGCTGCTGAGATACAGCTACAAATTCAAACCTAATTTGAAGCCAAGCTACACATGCAGCTATTACAAGATAAACATATCACAAAGTTCAAGAATTTTGCATCCAAAACCAAAATAAACTGGTATACCAAATTTGTAAGAAATAATCAGTTACTATACTCACTATAAATATCATCCAGATGTATTTTCCAGCTATAAATACTTCTACAGAGTCCATTAACCGTGATATTGTTGCCTCTGGAATCTATGCCCAGGTGCTGGAAGTGTTAACTTTTATGAAGCACCTGGGAGTTATTTTTCTGACAACAAGAAGACATCAGACTACTCAATGTGATGTATAAATTACAGAATTGAGGACACTTTCTGCCATTGCCCTGAAGACTGCTAGTGAAACATCTCACCCTGCAATTTAAAATATGCACTGCCTGAATGAATAGTAAGGAAATCAAGATGGCATACTGAAAACACAATTTCACAAAATAAAATGTATGTTGCAGAGTATAATCATGAGGTTTACTAGTAGATTCAGTAGTTAGAATAAAGTCATATTCAATAGCTGTGTGCTGGGACCAAAAGGTGTGTGTGTGTGGTGTGTCCCCTCTGGAAAACTTAGGTGGTTCCTAAACTCCAGGGTGTGAAGGATTAGAATTTTGAAAATACTTTTATTTTTTGCATTCTAATTGGGTATTTAATGACATGTGATTTTTGTGACATTAGTGATTGTACTTACAGAAATAAATAGAAAATTTTATGTGCATGGTCTTATCCGGAAGTATATATTTTCAAAATACATTTATTGTATATTTCTGATATGCAACTTACATGAAAAAAGGTAATTTAATGGGTAGGTACATGACAATTAGATATATTTTTCAATATAAATAAAATTATGAATTTAGCTCATTACTGAGCAAAGTAGTAAAATACAACCAGAAACGTGATACTGGAATCACCACTACAAGTTTCCATAAAAGAACATTAAACTTCACCTTTTATGCTCTGATAAAAACTTTTGCCTCCTTTGTTGTAGGTTGCACCTACTCCAAAAGAATGGAAAAACTTATCTTGTTACTTGTTAGATTACAATTCATATTAAATTCTGTGTAATTGGATGTTTTCCCTATTATTGTAAAAACATTTATGTTATAGTATGAAGATCTATAACATTGAATAGAAAAGACTAGAGATATAGAGTCCCTAAATTGTTATGAGGATTCATTACCAATATGATCTGTCTCCTACTCCAATAGCCTCCAAAACCCAGTGATAATTAATAGCTTCTCCATCCTTCTCCAGCAAACTTTTCCTGTGGAGACTACACTGGCCTCTTCTGAAGCAGTATCAGAGTGAGAAACAACAAATTATCTTTGTGTTTCACTTCACCATCATACCCATGTCCTGACTAATAATGAAACAGAATGTCAAATTCTGGCTGATCTCTAATGGAGGGCATCTTCTGTGGAGGTACACATTATAGAAAACTCAGTCTTCAACATGTGCTAAAGAAGATTTAGGCCATATGAGGATAAAGATATTAATGTTTGAAGTGAAATTGAACTTGCATTCTGTTGGGGAAGGCGTATTTCTAAAAAAAAAAAAAAGATAGCTCATAGGTAATAGTAACCTGTGATATTGTCAATAGACAGCAACCTTAGCTAGCCAGAAGTATAAATGACACAGGGCCCTCAAATTTGAATTCTTTGTGCTAAACATTCAGAAACATCTGATATGGCAGTATGGACAAAAGGAATATAAAATAAAAAATCATAGGAGATAATCATAGATTTTAGCAACAACGATATGACTGCTTAAAGAAATAATGCCTCTAATTGACACTAAAAATAAACATTAGCAAGGTAATACTTTAGTTATTTTTAATTATGAGGTTAATAGTACTATGACTTGTATACTCACATAAAAGTATGGAAAAACAAATATTAGAGCTGATAATTACATATATCAAAATAGTTTCCTTGAAATGTATTAACAGAAGTGCATTCCAAAAAGAATTCACAAATGTAAATTACAAATATTTGAATTGAGTGAGTTCTTTGTATGCAAGCAGAGGCTTGGTATTACAAAAAGATAGAGAAAGGGAAAAATAAATTGCAGCAGATTTAATCTGAGGGTTAGAACTTGTGTAACATGTAGAAAACTCACATGTTGGTCCTGTACTCACTTCGGGAAGAAGGGTGCTGTTGAGTTGGCAATGGTAAGACAAAGCATAGGAATATGTAGTACAATGCTGTGATAGGATTTAAGTTTCAGAAAATCTAAATCACTTACACATGTGATGTTTCAAAGACTGTCATCTCCCCTTCAATTGGAACTTCAGGTGTTTGTGGGCTTCCAGATGTGGAGCTACACTCTCGTCCTCTGAAAATGTAGTGGGTGCTCTTAACCACTGGGTAATATCCATTTTCACTATTTATACTGTAATAAGACTAATCCAAAAGGGCTAGGAAAGATAAAGCAAAGAGAACACTAAGATTTTATGTACAACTCTCCATGGATAATAGATGATGCTTTGGGCAATATTTCAGTAATGGACATGAGAAACAGTGAACATTTGAAAATATTCTGGAAAAACAAACAAGGTTAGTTGTACAATGGGAATTAAAATGAAGTTAATAATATTAATGATGATTCATTATAAATAATAACATTCATCAGCTATGTTTCAGGTACATTGGCTTTTTTATTGTTTATTTATTTATTTATTTATTTATTTATTTATTTATTTATTTATTTATTTATTTTTGGTTTTTCGAGACAGGGTTTCTCTGTGTTTTTGGAGCCTGTCCTGGAACTAGCTCTTGTAGACCAGGCTGGTCTTGAACTCACAGAGATCCGCCTGCCTCTGCCTCCCGAGTGCTGGGATTAAAGGCGTGTGCCACCACCGCCCGGCTTGGCTTTATTTTTATAGGAATCATTTCCTTCTGAAGAGATACACAGAAGAAGTTAATAAACATACAATTTGAAAAAAAAATATGTGACAGAGGATATAAATACATAATATAAAAAGTGATAGGATATGGAAATAATGATGGGCTTTAAAGAATAACTGTCCATGGGATTATATTTTAAGAAGATTTGATATAGTCACAAAATGTTTATTTTGTTCCCATTGTTGGAGTTTATATTGCAGAAAGCCATATGGAACACTTTATGCATTTTGAAGTTTAAAAGTCAAAAAAAACATCATGTACATAGAGTGATATATGCAAAACTTTGTGATGTTAAATTAATTATGAGTTAAAACAAGGGGCTGGAGAGGAGGCTCCATGCATAAGTGCTTGTTTTTCTTGCAGAGGACCTGGGTTCATTTTCTAGCATCACAGAGGAGATCTCAAAACTGCCTGTTAAGAATAAATTTGCCAGTATCTTTTGGCCTCTAAGGCATACCTGCATGCATGCGTAATATAACGTACATCTTGGACTCAATACATATGCTTAGCACAAAAATATTTTAGGTAAATAAATTTATATTGGCAATATAAGTACTTGGCATATTGTCTAAGATAAGTGGGAGTTCACAGTAATATGTATTTAGTAAAGGGGAAACATTTTCTTCCAATTGTGAAGAAGAAAGCTATTTATGCTTTGGAGCTATTCTGAAAGGAAAATACTTGAATGAAAGAAATAAGATATCTGGAAATTTTTATCATACAATTAATATGGACAATTTTAATATATACACACATACACATACATTACAAATTAGATAATGTGTGAAAATTGCCTATACAGTGGAAATAACTTGATTCATAAAATAGTAAGGACATAATTTAGAAAATATTAACAGTTAATTTTCAGAGATCAGTGTGTATTGGCTCAAAAACTGAGTCCAAGGATAAAGGCTAAGTAAATATATAGTTTAGAAAGTATCAATATATAAGCTGAGTGGCAGTGGCACACGTCTTTAATCCCAGCACTCGGGAGCCAGAGGCAGGTGGATCTCTATGAGTCCGAGGCCATCCTGATCTACAAGAGCTAGTTCCAGGACAGACCCTAAAGCTACAGACAAACTGTGTCTCAAAAACAAAACAAACAAACAAACAAACAAAACCCACAAACAAACAAAAAAGAAAGTATCAATATATAATCTATTTCAATCAAAGGACCTCATTTGTCAAGCTGTCATTTACAATACATCTTTCCAATTGGGTCCTAGAATTGTGCAAAAATGTTGAACTTAAAAAATAAGTTCTTGAATCTCATTTTGCAATGATAAGTAAATCATATATCCGAGAAATAATATCATCAGAGGAGTCACAAAGTGTATTGAATAAGAATGGCTGAATAATTATGCAAATGGTAGAGGGGAAATAAATTATGCACTTAGAATCAGCTATTTACTTATTAATGTAGAAGTCATTAGCATCTTTGTCAAAATGCATAACATTGCAGTGGTAAGAGGCATAAATAATCACAGGCTTGTATTCCAGGGAGAATAGAAGTAGAAGAACAGGACGCAAGAAGTAAAATGAGTTCATTTAATTTTATTTTTCAACGAATGAGACTAGAAAATGGATATCAGAATAAAAACTGGTAAGGAGGGAATTCAGGGGAAATTCAGCCTCATCGGTTGTAGACATGGGATTGACTTGAATATGAATATTCTTATATATGAGTGATCCAGCAGAAAGTTTCTGCTAATGATGCACTATGAAAGATAGATGCTTGAAAATTCATCAAGTTCATCAGTAATACTTTGGAATATTCATCAAAATATCTATCTGGAACTCTTAGGATATGTGAAAAAAATGAATTCTTCTCTAGTTTATTTATATTGGCAAGTGTGACACAGGTAAGGCATGATGCAAGGTCTGCTATGATTAATTTTTTCAATGAAATATAAATTATATTTATCTGAAAATACTGAAAGGTGTTTAGGAGGTTTTGATGTTAAATAAAAGAGTTAAAATAAGCAAAGTGATCTTTACAAATATTATTGTGCCAATCATATAAAATTAATTTTATAAGTTTATAAAATAGAATTAAATATGTTTTATTGCTTTATTTACTTTTTAATCTCTTGAAACATTAGGGATCAAACTAAAGACCTTGAAAATGATAGGCAAATTCTCTCCTCACAAGCTAAACCCACAGTTAGTAGAGATCCATCCTAAATTAAGAGCCAGAAATTTATGGTGACATTTCTGAAAATAATGTTTTACTTTCCCCAGATCTAATATCACTTTGGTAGGTAATGGGAGGGAAATAAAAAAGGAAATAGAATATAGGGAAGATTAACTAATGCTAAAGGCCTTTTAAAAATCTATATGGATACCTACTATCAAAGAAACTTACAGCCCCCCATGCATGTACACTGCCCCCCCACATACACACAGAAAGAGAGAGAAGGGAAGTGGGTGTTAATGTCTGTAGTCTGATTAGTAAGACCCTGTTGCTAAAGATACCTCAGAATTATGTCACTCACTGGCCTTCCCCTGTAATCAGATTGGTAAATACTGCAACTATTATATGTAGTTTTAGAAATCTCTAAGTAACTAGTCACACTTACAAGATGTACACTGATGACTGAGGAGTGGCTAATACTAAGAAAGATGCATGGCAGGGACTAAGTTGCGAAAATAAAATATATAAATGAAAACACAATAATGTATCTAAAAAGAGAGTTATGTTGAATACAATCAACATCTCTGTGCTTTCTGAAAAATCAGTAAGTGATCTTTAACACTCTGCAAAAACTCCAAAGGAGGGAGAACATGAGCAAGGAAGTCAGGACCACGAGGGGTGCACCCAACCACTGAGACAGTGGGGCAGATCTATTGGGAGCTCACCAAGGCCAGCTGGACTGTGACTGAAAAAGCATGGGATAAAACCGGACTCTCTGAACATGGCGAACAACGAGGGCTGATGAGAAGCCAAGGACAATGGCACGGGGTTTTGATCCTACTTCAAGTTCTGGCTTTGTGGGAGCCTAGCCAGTTTGGATGTTCACCTTCCTAGACTTGAACGGAGGGGGGAGGACCTTGGACTTTCCACAGGGCAGGGAACCCTGACTGCTCTTTGGACTGGAGAGGGAGGGGGAGAGGAGTGGGGGGAGGGGGAGAAGTGTGGGAGGAGGGGGAGGGTAATGGGAGGCTGGGAGGAGGCGGAAACTTTTTTTTTTCTTTTTCTCAATAAAAAATTAAAAAAAAAAACTCCAATTCTATGTCATAAAATACGTTGTGACAAGAATTTTTAACCAGTGTCTAAATCCAAATCTTAATTTTCATTTCTGTAGGCAGAGGGGAGGGCAGTTGCTGTTAGGTTCTAAAGTTGTTAGGTGAGTTTACCAAAAGGCATAATTCAGAAAGGATGTCACCCTCTGAGGTAAAGTTAATAGACCGTTTTAATGCAAAGCAGACAATTATGTTTTCCCGAAATGATTACAGAGCCAGCAAGATGGATGGTCTCTTTTGGGATAAGTGTGCTATTATTGCTTTCACATAATAGCATTTACAGAAAATCAACAGAAAAAAAATGATGATGTCAATGATATTTTCCAATTCATTATTCGTTTCAAAGAAATATGGAAAACATTAATATGATAATCTCTACACTGTAGTATCAGATATTAAGGACACTGGATTTTCTAGCAAGTTTTTAAAGCACTAAGAAAACACGTGTTTGTAGGATAGCAGAGTGAGAATGTTTAAATTATTCTATAGCTTATACATATAGCATGCTTACTTAATCTTCCCAAATGATGAGCAGTTAATATATTACTGTGCATATGCTTTTTGTGAATACCTCTATAAACTGTCTCCATTGTGTTTTACTCTGGAATCTGCTATTTCCATGCAGCACTTGGTTACCTAAGTACAGAAATATCATCTATAGAGACATCTGATTATAAAATCTACTGAATTAAAAGAAAGTTTTAAGAATATAACCTAAATCTAGAGCACTAGGTATCATTTCTTGACAGTCATTAACACTAAATGCTACTTGTCAACTTATTTTTTCTAATTTATTTTTTATTTTTAATTAAAGTTATAATTTAATTATTAGGCTTGAATTTAACTTTTTTAAATTTCCTATGACATGCCAAATAAAAATTTAAAGTTTCTATTCCAAGGTAATGCCTTATTGTATGGCTTATTTATTACATACGCGATTCATTTGTTTCTAATGGGTCTTCTCTCTCATATGACTAATTCTCTTTTCTCAAAATGCTTTCCTAAGAAATTGCTGCAACATATAATGAATAGTTTTTCTTCTTACATTAATACCAGTATCTGTTTTCTCTTTCTCTTTTTTTCTCTTTTTCTTACATATTGCTTTGAACTGCCATTTGTGATTTTGCTTTTTTTTCTTCAAAATACATTCTATTATAGGGTTGTTGAGATAATTAACTAGATGAAGTTCATGCCATACAATTATGATAACTTGGGTCTTTTGTTCCTAGAAACCCATATAGAGACAGGCTCACAGAACTCACACTGGTAACCCCCCCATTCTACGTGGCTAGAAGGGAAGTGATGCAGGAAAAACACCATAAGTTCACAGTACAGCTAGTTGGTGTACACATGAACAAACAAAAAGATCCTGCTTTAAACAGCTGGAAGCCTGGAACCTCTACTCACATCATGACAATTAAATTTTGACCAGAAGAAAATAACCAACATGTTTTTCCTTATATTCATAAAATTTATTGGAAGATGAATTTGACCCTTGGCACACCTTAAGCAAGTATTATGATCTTTGCTTCTTTCCTGGTCTCATTTTCTTGGGTTTCATGTATCAATGAATTTTAGGCTAATTATTATTTATATTCCGATGAACAAAACAGAATTTATTCTCATCAAACACTCTAACCTGAGAGTGTTGATTTCTTTTAAGCCATTGTTAATTTTTATTTATATGCATATCTGAGCAAATGGGTCTATATTGGTTTCTGTATATGGAATATATTATCTCATGTCTTTATATGCATTATTGATAAAGAAATTATTATTTTTATAGCAGTCAAATCACATCATGTCTGGAGCCTTCCATTAGGAAAAAATTTTTTAAAAAATATAGTTGTTGACAGAGATTCAAATAGAGGGAATAGAAATAACAGAGCATAATATGAGTATATTGCCATAATGCAGATTGTTCCCGAGCACATAATAATGCTTTATTTGTACCATGCTGTAATTGGCACTTATGCATTCCTTTCTCTGAAAGCCCATTAGAAATACAATTATGCCAAAACATGATGATATATTTCAGCATCATGGAATTGAACCTTTGCCTTTGGCTGCAGTCCCATGAGGTAAACAAAGCTCTCTGAGCAAAATATTTAACAGAAAAACATGGAGAGTGGAAGCTCTTTTTACTACTCTGGTAGATCACATTTGCCTCTTCCCTTAGAATAGGTTTTAAAAAGAAAAGGGGAAAAAAAGTCCACCAGTTCTGTCTGGTTCCTCCCTGCAGAAAGTGCTCAGTCAGTTACTGATACGATCATCTTAGCAGCTGGGCAGTCTCTGATACTAAGCAGCTTGTGATCTTATCTGCTCCAGATAATTATTTTGCAATAGAAAGCAAGCAGTAAGCAATAATATCAGCTCCTGCTGCTGCTAGGTGGAGCAGAACCTGTCTCTCCTGCCATCATTAGGTTGAGCCATTTTTATTATTATTAGTGGTAGTAATGTACAGAAGATGATTCTGTTGTTTGTTATCCATTTTAAAACTTCACAATACTAGCTGATTTATTTCGCTAATAAGAGTACCTGCAGATCCTGCCAAAGTGATTACACACATAAAAACAGACACCTGAAGAGGATTCGGGGATGCTACTTTGAGTAAGCAATTGCTGGCAAATCAAATGTTCTACAATTGTTTATCTCTACCTGATAGGAACTTTACCAGTAAAATATCTTTACTTTAACTTGATAATACACTCAGGAAAAGATTCACTTTACATATTGTGAGAAATAGACAGATTAATTTTTTTAAATAAAAGAAAATTTGCAGATAAGATATAACAGAAGATTTATCAAGTTTTGAGATGAGTATCTATATTTGTCTTCCATAGACCCTATTGACTTTAAAATCTCATTTTACGTTACTTGTGTCAATGAACCAAGGTTAGATGCAAAGACTATATAACGATGGAGTTAATCTCACTGTGACAAAAACTCAGAATGATTGAAGAAAGTCTTCAAAGAATACCAATGAATCTTTTCCATGGGCATTATATTACTTATGCCATTTTGTCACAAATATAAACAAATGTATTTTAAATCTTGCATCTTGTGAATACACTAAAATTATTTTGGTGATAGCAAGATGGAGATAATATTAAATTGACAAATTTAAAGTGAACTTTTAATTTACATAAGATTAGCTAATATATATGAAGAGAAATTTGCCATTTCAAAACAATATAATTACTTATGAAAATTGTACAAAATTTAAGTGTAGTTTATAGAGAATTTTATTACAGTGTGTATAAATTCACCCTCAAGATTATCTCTCTTTTCTTTCTTAAATAGCAACAGGCGATTTGCATTAGTTTTAATGGTTCAACTGCTTCATTTCTCTCTGCATGGAATTGCATGCTTCAGTACTCATACCTGCTGATATAATAATTCATAGACTCTCAAGAGGTGTCAAGAAGTGAATTAAAGTAAAAGTAAAAAAAATATGAACTAAAATTAATTGACAGTCTCCTCCCACTTCCTGATTATTAAAAGAACAAGGTCACCTATTAGAAAGCAGAGGTCCTGGCTTTTCTTTCAATTGTCCCTGGTGGCCAAGACTGTGAAGATGTTATTACATGGTCCTTTGGCACTGCTTGGCAGCAATTAATAGAACAAAAAACTAAGCCTGTCCTTTAAAGGTAACCAAGCATACTACAAACTATGCTGTAATTTCCTTCACTGGAATACTGTTACTGCTTTACATATCAAAACTATCCCTAGTGTATTAAAAAAAATAAACTACTTAGATCCTACCAGAAACAAATGACTACAAAAATATGTGAAACATACCCACTTGATTAGAGAAGGACCTAATTCCTTTTATTAAAAAAAATTATTGTACTTTTTTAACGTATTTCTCCAAAAATATTATCTAACAATGCTTACAGATATGTAGAATATTTATTTGTCATAATCTCCAGAGAATCACTTGTTGAGTTTAACCAGAGCAACGTTGGATGCATTTTTGTAAATGCTTTTATCATCGGTGTAGATGTGTCAGAGATCACTAAGTTGTATCTCTTGGCTCAGTTGTTCTCACTGATAGACAGATAGCCATTATCTTATTGCTGTTAGTTCTACCTTTGTAAGATAATCCCAATCAAATGTAGGTTATAGAGCATCTGATTTTGCAACTGTAGTCACATGGCTTCCTGTGATATTTATAAATAAAAGCAAATATTATATGTTTTAACATGCCTTATTCATGATGTAATAGCATTTCAAAGCAAGCACAAGAAAAATGAGTGAGCATTAAAAGAGCTTTATATTTTTAAAACCTGTCATTTGACACATAACTGTAAATAAGCATGTATGTGGTAGAGAAAGATGAATCAAAACTGCAAATCCATTCGGAGCTACATAACACATTCCAGCCCATATTTAGTTACATGAGACTATATTAAAAAAAACTAGCCATAACAAACAAACAAAAATCATCAAATAGAACCAAACACAGAAACAAGACAATATGATTGAAGAAAAAAAAACATTATTCAGTCTCTATGGAAAAAAATTGAACTTTTAGACATTATGACACTAACATCTTGGAAAAGATAGAAGCCAGTCAACAACTTGCACATGACATGGTTAGACACTCATGACACAATGGATGAAAAGACTCCCTTACCAAAGCACTGTTGCAATACACATAGGAGACACCAACCCACCACAGCTAATTATCAACCTCTGACTTTAGAAGAACCAGTCTGCGAGATTAATTATTCTATGGTTGGAGAATCTAGAGATTGGCACAGATGCAAAATAAGAAGAAAAGATATACATACATACATATATGTATGTATATATATATATGTTGTTTGTGATGTGAATTTCTCATTTACATATATGTACATATGTTTGTGTGTGTACATGCACATATATGTGTATTTGTAGACTGTATACATTCATTTTCTCTCTTCATTTTGCATCTCTACAAATTTCCATTATCAACAGATCCTGGATTGTTAATTGTTCATAGGTTGCTAAGTTATTAGATATTATGAAATCTCCCACTGGTAAATCTTCAAATACATGACTATTTCTCTCTTTTCTTAATGTCATCTTTTAAATTCTATTTGTCAGCTTTGCCACTAAATGGACTTAGTGTCTGATTAAGGATGCCATTTTTCACTTTTGATATGAACACAATTCATCTGCTAGCTCACTAAGTTCACATTATTCTTGATAACATGTAAATGTATTCATGATATATTTTGTGGAATGGAAAGGAAAAAATTAGCAAGACATATAATTGTCAGTGTAATGAAACAGATCTCCTTCCCAATTAATATTTTTTTATTTCACATTTCAAACATAATTTCAGTTGGCATCCTATATCTATGTATATATACATCTTTCTACTGAATCCTGACTGGTCCTCCATCAAATTAACTCAAATCTATCGTAAGTCTTTATCTCGTCTATTCCTATGTTTTAAAATCATGACTAGAATTTGTCAAAATGTCGTCATCTTTAACTGTTTCAGAGTCAGTAGCTAACAATGATGCTTTCTTTCAAGCCACAGTGATATTCCTTCTATTTGACCATTTTTCAATGCCAGAAACAAACATTACTCCACAAACATTATTCATTACATTTTTCCCATCTAAGATTGTACATCAAAGAAGCATATTGTTGTATTTGAAATTTACTCTGTATTTATAATTAATTAAGTTTCCTTTTGTTTTATCTTTTCTTATTTTGGACAGGATCTCATGTAGTCTATTCAGTCCCTAGCAT
The DNA here is from genome assembly GCA_025134845.1 of Neodon shergylaensis. Lineage (NCBI taxonomy): Eukaryota > Metazoa > Chordata > Mammalia > Rodentia > Cricetidae > Neodon > Neodon shergylaensis. The sequence goes on from JABTXL010012463.1 coordinate 9,410,345, forward strand.
TTTAATATAGCAGTGGGTGACCTTGAATTTCTGATCTTTCTGTCTCCAATTCTCTACTTCTAAGTTCCACACAATTAGTTCCATCACTACCTGATAATCAAGCTCATTCTTCCCAATGCTAGACAAGCCCTGTAACCCACGGGACACATCCAGGCTTTATTTTATAAAACTTTACTTTGAACAATATCATTCTGTATGACTAGATCACTAGTTATAAGAATGTTCATGTACTAAAGAAATTGCAGGATTATTTTATAAGTACATTCCATTCAGCATAACGGATTATCAAACAGTTCTTATAAATGCATAAAGTTATATTTTCATAGCTATAGAATGAAAATCCATTTGTTCACAGCTGTCTTTGATAGCTATGAACATTTTAGTCTATTGGTATTAACACTCTGCTTTAATGGCATTGTGTCATAGTTTAGATTTGTATTTACTCGTGTCTAATAATATCTAATTGCATCATATAATGAATGTTCATTTTGATGTTTCTTAAAGTCTGTGTGCAAGATACAGACAGGAGAGAGAGAGAGAGAGAGAGAGAGAATGAATACGAGAGAGAGAGAGAGAGAGAGAGAGAGAGAGAGAGAGAGAGAGATACTAACATTTAGGCTATCTTCATTTGACTACAGTGAAAATCATTATTTACTTCCCCTTTCAATAGAAACATTAATGACTCAAATTTAATTTTGTGCAATACTGTATGGAATTTATTTTATGATCTGTAATGAATTAGTCTGATGGTCTATTTGTTTAAATGACAGTTTACTTCTGTTGTATGTTGTTTCAACAACAATGAAGATGTATTTTTATTTATTTGATTATAGGATCATACTATTAGATTTCACATCATTTTCATAGCTATAACAGAGCAATAAGAATATTCTAACAGACAGGTCCTGTATAACATTTGGAGAGACCAGTGCTGGTGCAGGGTTTCTCTATTCAGAATCATTTCAGCCTTTCATCTTGTTTTGTAAATAACTTGTAAATCTCCCTCTCCTCTCCTTCCGTCTCTACCCCAGGTTCAGTCTGTATTTTCTTTCCACTTCTTCCTTCCATTTTTGTATATATTCTGTGCTCATAAAATTCTATGTTCCTTCTCCTAGAATTTAGTAATTTTAATAGCGATTTTATGATTTATGTAAGTATTTAATGTATTTTCTGTTTGCTTTCTTTCAATAAATAGGCTCTCATTTTACAGAACTGAATTGCCAAGAATTTAAAGCTGGCTACAAACCTTATATGATTCTTCTGCCTCTAGTGTCCATAATTCAAAGAAATCTGAGACTATGAATCTTCTTTGATTCAAAACATAATGTAACTTTATAGTTCTGCCTTTGATCCTTTATTTAGTTTGTATATCGAATGTTTCTTAAGGCCGTGTGATAAAGGATGGTTTTTACCCCATTTGTCTGGGTGGTGGTGAACACTTGATGGGCTGATATCTAGTGAGAAGCTAGATGATTACTAGGGGCGCGTCTTTAAGGGATCTCAGAGACTCCAGTCCTTTTCCCCCCTTCACATCTGAAACTTGAAGGAAGTTTTTATGAGACATATTTTCACTGAAACATCCAAAACTCAATGTCAATGAGTGTTACAAATAAGGGACAGAATGCTTATCTACCCGTCAACTTTGCTTAGATGCTAGTGACTGAGAAATGAGATCATTACTGTGACTCTAGGGATGGTGTGGAAGAGAGCAGAGAATTAATTTGTTGGGAGAGGTTGGATAATCTAAAGAGGTAGGCTACAGATGCGGCAGGGTTTCTATCTAAGCTGAGCAGGTGGTGATACTGAGGGTAGAGGATCAGAATGCTGAAGTAAAGTAAACAGTAATGATTAAGCTGTGAGGTTTCAAACAAGAATGAGAATTCTATTTAATCTACATTAAAATCATTTGTCTCCCTCCATAGTAGTTAATTTGATTATATTTTGTTCCTAATTTGAGAATTTGTTGGTGAATACGATTTTCATGGTAGAAGTAAATTGAACATGGCATGATGGATTATTTTTCAATTTAAATTTGTAATGAAAATAAACACCCTCCCCCCAAAAGTGAGAGACAGAATAAGTGGGAAATTTTACACTACAGGAAGAAAATAGTGGGTATGTAAAGGCCTGGTCAGGAACGTACAGTCATGCTGAAGACTAGCTTCGAAAAGGTAATGGAACTTCTTTAGACTTAGACGGTTTAAAGTGGTCCTGAGAACATCCAAGTGTTGCGGAAGCTCTTTCTGCTCCTTCAGCCAATAGCCGCTGAGATACCAGCCGATTGGGTTGTGGTCTCTCTCCCTTTCTTGCATATCACCATAGAACCTTCATCTGGCGATGGATGGAGATAGAGACAGAGACCCACACTGGAGCACCGGATTGAGCTTCCAAGGTCCCAATGAGGAGCAGAAGGACGGAGAACATGAGCAAGGAAGTCAGGACCAAGAGGGGTGCACCTACCCACTGAGACAGTGGGGCTGATCTATTGGGAGCTCACCAAGGCCAGCTGGACTGGGACTGAAAAAGCATGGGATAAAACCGGACTCTCTGAACATGGCAGACAATGAGGGCTGATGAGAAGCCAAAGACAATGGCACGGGGTTTTGATCCTACTTCATGTTCTGGCTTTGTGGGAGCCTAGCCAGCTTGGATGCTCACCTTCCTAAACATGGACAGAGGGGGGAGGTCCTTGGACTTTCCACAGGGCAGGGAACCCTGACTGCTCTTTGGACTGGAGAGGGAGGGGGAGAGGAGTGGGGGGAGGGGGAGAAGGGTGGAAGGAGGGGGAGGGAAATGGGAGGCTGGGAGGAGACGGAAACTTTTTTTTTCTTTTTCTCAATAAAAAATTTAAAAAAAAAAAGCGGCCACTTCCCTCTCCTCTCTCTCTCTTGCTTCCTGCTCTGCTTCTGGCGACTAGACTCCCTTCCTGATTGCGCAGATGGCTGTTGTCTGGGACAGTGATCTGTAAGTTTTTTCCCCTTTAAATAAATAACCATTCTATTAATCATAATTCCAAACTGGTGTGGGATTGTTTGTGATTTACACCTTCATCCCAGCACTCTTCAAGACTGCCCACCACAATTGTAAAAGTACAAAGGGCAAATTTACCTTGAAGATTTTTCAATGACAAAGCTGAGCATGAAGATGTTTGTCTGTGAACGGTGATGGGAAGGGGGACACAGGGGATCCATGACCCCTCCGCTCTATCTGGATAACCAAGCCTATGTTAATTATTTAAATACAAAGAGACATAATGACTTATAAACAATTTTAGATGGACGGCCTTTGATGTAATAACACTCCAGTTATCTTCTGGTGTCAACACAGAGTGTACGTTGCAAATACAAATATGTATATATGCGTGCATGTGCACATGCGCATGTGCACGCACACACACACATACACACAGTTCCTTAAACATAACCTGTTCGGTGTGTATAATGTTATTTGTGTATATGTTTTCAGGGCTGACCTTTCAATATCGGATAATCAACGCATGTACTGATCCCTGGGGAAGACTGTTTCTTAAACTCTCAGCTTAGTTGTCTGTAGTTCTTGGTGAAGAGTTGAGGCTCTGTGGTCTGTCTCCTATTCACTTTGTCTTATCGGTTGTTGTCCTTGTTCAAGCTTATGGTGAGGAAGTCATGTTGGTGAGACTTCATGGCTGTAGCTTCTATAAGGTCCTTAGGAGACACGGTCTTGCAGCAAACCTTCTGATTCTCTGGCTTTTACAATTTTTCTGTACTCTTTTCTGAATTGATCCCTGACATCAGATGAAGGCGTGGTTTTGTATATGTATACATGAGAACTGGGCTCCACAGCTCTGCATTTTAATTGGTTGTGTTTTTTTTTGAAATTGTCTCCATTATCTTTAGGAAAGAGAAATTTTCTTGATAAGGGATTAAGACAACACTTATCTGTGAATATAAAGATCAATATTTAAATCACAGAGAGTAAACTGTTTTTTAGAAAAGTGGTATTTGGAAGTTGTTCAAGATCCATGGCTCACTTGACTCCTGTAGTTGGCTGAATTTCCAGTACCAGACAAGACTTCACTGTATCTGGCTGGGTCTGAGATCAAATTTGCCATTCTTATGATTGTGGAGCAAAATCTCTTGATAGAATAGCTCTGTCTTTAGTCTCTTGTCTATTTTTTTTTCAGAAACAACCACTCTTTATCCATAGCTAAGTGACCAGTTGTTTTCAACCTTGCTAACTTTGACATACATGGACTTTTAAAGTGTAGGTGCTATATGAGTTTTTGTTATTTTCTGTCATCCTATATAATTTATCTCATTTTTATTATTTTTTATGTCTTTGTATTGATTTTTAGGAGCCATGTTCTCACAGTAGGTAGCGTGTCAGTCTCATATTAAGATGTTTTTAAAATCCCTTTATGTGCTTACTTCTATGTTTCATTTCTTAAAACAAAATTTTAATTTTTATTATATTTAATTATGTCTGTGTTTGTGTGCATGTGTATTTTAGTGTAATGTACCTGTAGGGGTTTGAGATATCACTGTTGGTACTGAGAATAAACTCAGATCCTTGGCAAATGTCTTATCTGCTCTTGACCACTGAGCCGTCTCTCTAGGCCCAAAATCTAAACATGGAACTGAACTTTTTATTTTTTGTTAATGTCTTTAGGATTTTGTTATATTATATTGATGCTCTTTATTTTACTTTAATTTATTTAATTTATTTTTTAAATTTCCTTTTACATTTCATTCACTGTTCTTTCCCGAACTCTTTCCCTTCCCCTCCCCTGCCTGCACCCCAGCCCACTCTCCAGTCACTCCTTCCAATGGGTAAGGCCTCCCGTGGAAAGACAAGGAAGTCCGGTATATTAAGTTGGGGCAGGACAAAGCACCACTCCCCTGTTTTAAGGCTGAGCATGGCATCCCATCATAGGAAATGAGCTCCTCCAATAAGCTAGCTCATGCAACAGCAATGGATGCTGTTTGTACTGCCAAGTGCATCAAAGACAATTCAAGTTTCACCACTTTCTCAGCTGTCGGTCTAGCATTCCTGAGTTATACTAGCTTGATTCAGCTGTCTATGTAGAATTCTCCATCATCATCTTGACCTTCCTTGCTCATATATTTCCTCCTCCATCTATTCAGCTGAATTCCAGGAGCTGGCCTAGTGCTTGGCTGTGGATCTCTCCATCTGGTTGTGTCAGTGGCTTGATGAAGGCTCTTTGATGATAGCTGGGTCATTCATCAGTCTGATTACAGGGGAAATTTAGCTTGGGCTCCCTCTCTTGTATTGTTATTACTCTTAGAGCAATGACGGAGAGATCTTGATAGAGAGAGACACTATGGGGTTAGGGAGAAACCTGGTGCTAAGGAAATTCCCAAGAATCCACAACAAAGACTCCTAGCAATAGTTGATATTCAGCTTATGTTTTTATAAATATTCACAGCACACAAAATCTTAAGTTTTCATTTCATTGTCTTTTGATTATGAGAGGAACTTCATGTTATACAAAATTTTCAAGAAAGAAAGTATTTAATTTTGAAATACAGGATTTCCTTTCTCTGATTCTAAAACATAAAATATTCCGTTGAATGAAAATTTAGAAATCTCTCTGTATTTTGATTATCATAGTTAAACATTAGATTTTTTTACTGGTAAATTTTCATAAAAAATTATCACAAGAAGGCCTCAACCTCTCTGAGGAATGGTTGTTGTGGGGGGCGGGAATGTGGGGTGGGCAGGAGGAGGTGAGAGAAAGGGAACTGGGAATGGTATGTAAAATAAAAAAGGTCTTTTAAAAATTTAAAAAGTGGGTAGTAGATTATTATTTTTCAAAATATAACTTTAAATACTATAAAGTGCCATTGTGCTTCCATATAAACAACAAATGTGTGGTATATTACAAATGATTTTTGTCATATGATGACAAAGATTCAAATGCATTTAATTTAAATTGAAACAGAGTTCTCACTTTGTTAAGAGTGGATAATATTTATTATTCCTTTTTAATGCATTATATTTTTACTTAATATAGAATATAGATGATCTAGAAAACCTTCCTCATATCATTTTCAGCTTTAACCCCAGCATCCTACCTGAACTAGATTTATAATTATAGACTTATATTGAAAATGAATTGTTGGACTGTAGAGATGGCTCAGCAATTAAGAGCACTGACTACTCTTCTAGAGGTCATGAGTTCAATTCCCAGCACCCACATGGTGGCTCACAATCAAATATAGTGGGATCTGACACCCTATTCTGCCATAAAGATGTACATGCAGATAGAGCACTCACAATTGTACATTAAATAAAGGAGGAAAAAAGAAAATGAATTGTTAAGTACATCTGTCACAAATGTATATACCTAAATATGTTCATTGATTTATATGTGTGTTTTTCTGAACACTTGCAGTTTGAACTAAAAACATTAAACCAGTGACATGTGTATTAGATTCTTCTTGATACTGGAAATATTTTATTCACCAAGTCAACATATTTTAGAAAGATGAAAAACTTAGAAACTAGATTCCTAAAATCTGGACAAAGCTAACAGAATTCTGTATTTACCCATGGTGTGAATGTTAAAGCTTCAAGAGTCTATATGTGCACATAGAATTCACATTATAATATCTAAAGATAGGGTTTAACCAAAGGCAACTGTAACTCATTTGGGTGAGGAATCTCAAATGCATTTAATAAAATAATATTAAAGTGTATCTGTATGATAAAAGCCTTACAAATAAAACCTGAAACATGAATGAAAGATATAGCGATGCCACATAGTGAGTGAATGAGTTAAATCTGACAAAATCGGGGAAAATCAAGGGTTGGTTAAATATGATTGGCCTGAACGTGATCTAGAGGATATCTCTTCAATCAGCAAATTAAGACTGAGACATTTTGTGAATCATGTTTGCTATATAAAATTATACAAAGCGGTAAAGTAGAAATTAGGAAAACTCAGAAATCACCAAAATGAAATAATTTTAAAATGATCCTCTAATATATTCCTATTTTTAAGCGTTATCCCAATTAAAACATTCTGTTTCAAAATGTTCACTATGTATAAACTGACTAGGAGTCAGAATATGGAAATGCTGAGAAAATTGAAAGAAGATAGAACACTTTGAAATACTTACTTCACATAGACTCAGTTACTTTAGACTTTGATAAAGTTGTGCCCATGAAACAAAATATTACCACAGTTCCTAAACAGCTGAAAAAAATTGGTGATCTCTCTATTAAGGGATTCTGATTATTTTCAGTACCCAGGTATGGATAGCAGCATCATAGTCTTCAGTGACAACAATCAGGGTTTTTATCAACTTTGAACTTTAAACTATGATTCATATTACCATAGTTAGAAAATTTACATTCTTTCGTAGTGAGCCTTATCCATTAGCAGCTGTGCTATGAACCTAGGTAGGTTTAACAGGGAAGTAGGAGAAATAGAGTAAGAGCAATTAACTCTGCACGGTGGAAAACAGAGGGGGAGGGAAGATGAGCAAAATAACAGAATGATGCTTGAAAGAGCCCTGAAAAAACATACTCTTTGAGGTTTACTTAAAGTTACACACATATATGTACATGCATATGCAAGCATGCACATCTTAAATAAAGTTATGCAATTTAGACATGAGGGTATCTCCTGCAAGAGCCACAGACTATCTAGCGATAACCCTACACCAGACATGGAAAACTTGCTTTGGACTACTGTTCAGGGAAATTCAAGAGACTATAAAAGCATTATAGTGCTGCGCATCGCGCCCCCGTGTCTGCACTCTGTGCGCTGGCACCCAGTTTGTGAGCTTCGGGCAAGGGGGCTGGAGGTTAAAATACACAGACACACACAGACAGAGAGGCAGCGACACGGGTCATCCTTGAATTCCCCAAGAATGCCCCTTTATTGTGTCCAGGGGCAGATTATGTAGAGATAGCCACACCCCAGCCAAACCCACCAGAAACCACTCTCCTGTCATCAGGAACTCCTGAAGGTCTCCTGCTCAGAACAGTTGTAGGCACTCAGATCAGGGGAAAACAAATTGTTTACAAGAAATTCAGGATCTGGGGTCTCACTGCTTCCAACATTATAGGTTCTTGATATTGCCCCTATTTGTCTCAAAGATGGTGGAGGTGAGAATCTACTGCTGAAGAAGACACTACAGACTTATGACAGAACTTGGGAAAATCAGGTTGAAAATGGTCTGAGATACTCCTTCATCAGGTCTACATGTTATAGTATTAGAAGGAGTTTTTCAAGTTCTCAAAGAAGAAAAGCAATCTATAGTCCTATATACCTATAATGTCTATGAATAAAAATGATAATTATAATGGATTCAATAATAATGGATGCGACAGGAGTATTTATTATATTCTTAGAATAAATAATAGGTCTCTGGTTAGACTTAAGGCCAATATAATATGTGGAAATTTATGTCTGGTACTGGAAACTTAGCCCACTAGCCTCGAATGCATTTGTATTATATATTCCTGAAAGGCTATTTTTGAGAATGCAGTAGCAGAAATAGACACATGTTTAAAAGGAGAGAATGACTGATTATAGGAATTTTATACTTAGGTAATACACCTGTAACACAAACCCTAAAACTAAGGCTCAGAGAGGTGAGCATCACAACAAAGAAACAGAATGATTTATTGTAAGATACAGAGGAACTTCTTTATATAATAGGAAGTATCACTAATTAAATCTTAACAATGTGGTCTACAAGATCCTCTCAGTGACATTAGTTGACATATCAACATGGATGAAATGATAGGCCATATGCAATTAATGACTGTTGAGAAAAGAATCTATCTTCTACAAACAAACCCTCAGTGTTAAACTCATACACATATAAGCTACATATGTAACATCTACTCAACATATGTTATATATGTAACAATGATTATTAGGATATTATCAATAACTTGAGGCATTTGTGGATACAGTGGGGCTTGAATAGTGGAGATGGTGGGATGGAAATGATGTAAAACCAGTACTCAAGTACGAATTTCTAAAAAAATAAATGGGAAGAATATGTAATGTTGGATTCAAGAAAATGACTTTCGTTTATCTATGAAGCACTGAAACTTTCAATGTTTCAAGTACTGTTACAAAATGTAAGAATAAAGAATATTTTTCATAATTTCTTTCCATTATCTTGCAAGTACACCTGTTAATTGTTCACAAATCCACTGCTAAGATATACATTTAATTCTGTCAAGTTTAAGAATACAATAAAGGAAAAAGGAGCAAGAAAAAACAGACTATTTTACTGTGATGTCTTTTTTCTATTTTTACACCCATTAGACATGACTATATTTGTTAACAAACCAAATACTTAAATGAATAATTTGAGAATATAAACTAGGAGAAGTTAGTGTTTCAGAGCTAAGCCCAGAGGCCCAGAGTCTACATGTGTTGACAAACTCTTCACCCATTGAACCCAACAGATTAGGTACAGATTTCAAAGTTGATGTTTTAAAGGTTTGCCATCTACTCAACATTTTATGAAATTATATTCAACGTTTATGACTGGAATCAATTAAAATCCATATATAATATTTATATGCAGGTTGCCCACAGAAACATTGAACTTAGCATTCAAAGCAGATAAAGTTTAATTTAAAAAATATTTGCCTGTGAATACTCCAGTCTAATCAATAAATGCCACATAAAATCACATTTGATTTCCTTCTTTGTTAGGCCATTAGGCATAAAAGAATACTTGGATATTTTACATTTTAAAGCTAAAACATTTTGGAGTGATGATGTTCACTGATGCTGGTGTATTTTTGTCTTCTTTCTCCTCATTCACTCTTTCTTCCATTTCTCTCTCCTTCCCCTCCCTGTCTCTTGCTCTCTTTTCCAGCTTCATTCTTTTCCTTCATTTTTTTCTCTTTAATCCAATATGCTTCCTCCCTGTTTCTTTTCTAAGACAATTAAATATTCATTCCCCGGAATTACATTTAGTCTTCTATTCTTCCTATAAGACCAGTTCATTAGAAAAGCACACACACACACACACGCTTTCGGGCAACATATTTAATTTTCAATTTTCTCTCCCTTTTCATTTTTATTTATTCCTCCTTTTAAAAATTCAAGTAATTAAGAAGAACAGGGCTTCTCCTTTCAAAACACCTTTACTTAATTGTGGTATTTTACACAACCCATACAAAGACATGAATAAGAATATTAAAATGTACTCTGATTGAAGAGGACAGGAATGAAGAGGAGAGATAGGGAGAAATTATATATATATATATATATATATATATATATATAATGTCTATAACTATCTCTCTCTCTATAATACATAATATACATAATATATATGTATAAACTATATATACACTCTACATATATACATATATGTACATATGTGTGCATAAATAAGTAGAGAAGGAAGGGATGGGCAGAGAGAGAGAAAATGATTTCGCTAATTTGAGGGGAGAAAAAAATCAAATTAGAATCTCTGAACTATATAACTTAGGTGTTTGGGATTCGCTGTGATTTTATTTTTGCCTCCTTCTTCCTATAACTCCATCATGTTAACACTCTGAACTAAAAGCATTATAATCTAAAAGTCAATATACTGAGAAGTATCTATTAGCATCTCACTTTGGAGGAAAAATACTATACTTGACTGAATGTTAAGTCTTGGGTTTGTTTATTCAAGGAAAGATTTCCCATACAGCCTTGGCAGCTGTTCAAAGTCCATATTTAAATGCAAATAATTCAATAGGATCAAAGCACTGTCTCTTTTAGGAATGGTTTACATAGACTATAAAGTTTGACTTGTTATGGCTTTAAATATATTTTTCATCCTGCTGTCTATAAAAAGTTTTAATTGGTTATTTATGAAGGATTATGAAGCTCAGAAATACAATAGGGATTCTTTCCTGAATTCATATTTTAAATCTTGTAATAACTGTTTTCAATTTTTACAGGAATGTTTTATGGAATAGAAACTATAACCAGAACATTAAAATGCCACTGCAAAAGTGGCTTTCTCCCACCATTTATATTTGATGCTCTTACTACCCAAAATAGCATAAGAAAAGATAATAGAAGTGACAGTATAGTCACAACATAAATATCACTGCTATGTCTTTGTTTCTTGGTAAATAATCAAAGCAAATATACCTGTATCTCATTTAGGACTTTGCTTACTCACAATATGGGAATATCTTTTATACTTTGTTTTCCGAATAGAAGATAACATAATGTTTGCAGCACAAAGTTTAGGAACTGCAAAATATCTATTGTTAGTATGGTCTGCTTTATGGCCATGATAGTCTGGAAAAGCCAGGGTAAGTTTGCCATTAGGGGTATCTGTGAGAGGAAACCTGTAGGTCACCATCGATAAGGTATCAGAATCTGGTACCATCTGGATTCAGATGAACAGGGCAAAAGTAGAACATATCAGCATTTAAATAAAGAGTATTGTAAAGAAATTAAGATAGCTTCCTGAAATGAACTGAGAGTGGATGGGGTAAAATCAACATGACAAGAGACAAGACTCTGAAGGGTTGCCATAAGGTCAGTTAGCATCTCTGATAATTTTCTAGTTCATTTCTTTCATTTTTTATTCATAGATGTGACTTTTGCCATAGAGATACTTACTTCACCGACATTCATTTAAGGATAGCACATATACCTACTGTAATTATTCAGCCACAAATAAGACTGCACTTCCGGATTTTAGAGCCATGCATGTGCAGGCCAGCTCTCAGGAAATTGCCTGAATGTTAAAGGGCCCCAAGTGCCCCCCGTGCATGTATGTGTGGTTCCATCCATGTATGACTCAGCTAAACATGCATGAGCCCATCATCAGTGTATGACGTAGTCATGCCAACCCCCTGTGCACATGAACTAGGCACCTTTTAAAAAGCTGGACATGCCATCTTGCTTTCTCTGCACACCGATTCCCCAGGCCTGAGCGCACCCCTCTAATAAACTCCTAAGAGGGTTTGTTGCGTGTTCCATGTTTCCTTCTTGATTCCACCAATTAATTTCACCTACTATACGCAGAGTTACTAACTAGGTAAAAATTTAAAGCATAGGTTGATAGTTCAACTCGGGAAACATGATCCAGTTTCCCAAGACTCCTATTATACAGTTAAAGTCATGTTCTCAAATTCCTCTAAATATTTGGTGTTGTACTATACATATATCCTACTAGGATTTCAGTAATTAAAAAGAAAGATGTATGTACACAAATTCAGAACAAAGACATGGAAGGATTTAGAATACCATATTCTCACTGATCACCATGCAAGTAAATTTGAACAACTTTGTTTACAGAAGAGCCAAAAATGTTAAGGTATATAATATCTATCTTTTTACATTGATTCAGAAAAACAAAGAGACTAATAAGCAACTCAAAAATGTCAAGTACTAGGGTTCCAACACTTAAACGAAGACATTTCCTTGAGAAATTCAATTACTTTTCATTATCAAAAATATTTTTAATCTCATTATTTATAAAAATTCAGTGAATTTTAGGTCACATAGTGGTACAAGTAGTAAAATATATAGTTTCTTCTAGGTAATTTATATTCACAAATGGAGGTAATATGGATACTCTTATCTATGTAGATGCATTTTCTGGCCTCAAATAAAAAATATTAGTCAAAGCAGTGTGATTAATGTAAAACAATAATGGTCATCATTATTGAAAAATACTAATTGACAATTATTATTTTAGTGCTTTTGAACCAATTTAATCATCATTGTCAATATAGTTAGATAAGTTCTTTTATAATAAAATATGAAAGCTTGTCTTGAAAGTAAAGTATTATTGCATTATTTTTATTTTCAGCCAAGATTTTCATAAGAGTACAAATTCAATTTTCTATTAAAAGAAGAATTTAATTGGTTTCTTGTCAGTCACTGAACATTTTTGGAATTCCATTCCATTTTACTATGAGAGGAATTTCATTACAGATAAGTTCACAAATAAGATCCAATCTGAAGTTTGCAGTGGCTGAGCACAGCTTCTTCTTAGACAAACAGGCATTTTAAAAGCCTCATAATAAAAACTGAGCTATCTAAACAGAGCCTGATGCTTCTATGGAACTATGGTCTGTTCTCTGCTGCCCACTAAACATTGATTTGATGAGGAGCTAAAACCTTATACTACACTTTAGTCCTTCCATACATAGATGATGTAAATATGTTTATCAAATTTTCTGCCTACTACAGTATGGCACATGCAATTAGCTTTCTACATTTCTTAAACTTTTCTGTATGCTTACAAATGATATCTTTTCATGAGATCATTTCCTTTTTTAAATTTATTTTTTAATAATAAGCAATAAACAAATAGCTTCCTACATTTTTCAACAAATATATATTTGTTAGTTAATCATCCTATGTTTAAAAAATATACATAAAATGCATACTCTTTTATCTAAAATCCAAAACAGTTGGCTATTTCACCATGAACTTCTAAGGCAGGACTATTATTCTATAAGAGCACTTCAAGAATAACAATAAATTAAACAATAAAAAATTTTGTTTTTTGTTACATTAACAGTTTTAATGATGAATTTGAAGTCTTTACATTTATTGTTCTTTTTTCTTTTCTTTTTCTAGATCATATTTCTCAGACTTGTATTTTATTTTACAACAATTATTGCTGTTTTATTCACCAAAGAATGTGGTTTGTGTCAAGGAATAAAAATTACAGTTAATGAAGCAGGAATGTACTGGGACAAAATGTTCTTCTTTTGTCATGCATCCACCCATGAGCAATATGAGCAGTTATGGACATTTCTCTTCAAGAGAAAACTCCTAAGTCCGGGAAGGTGTATCAATTTAATTCTCCCATAATGGAGATTCCAAGGCATTGGTTATCCATTACCAAGTGTTCTGCTGTAAAATTACATGCTATGAGTAACCCTAAAGAGAAAGAAAAGGTTCACTTATATATCTAGGTGTTTGTGTGTGTGTGTGTGTTTGTGTGTGTGTGTGTGTGTGTGTGTAAGAAAAAGAGAAAGACAGAGACAAACAGAAAACAGAAAGATGAGACAGAAATAGTGACAGAGACATAGAGATATGAAAGAGTGATTAACAATAGCAATAAAAAACCATGCCATGATTTTATTGTCAGGTAAGTGGTAGCACATGCTTTTAATCCCAGCACCCAGAAAGCAGAGGCAGTCAGTTGAATCTTGAGTTCGAGGCCACTCTGGTAACCAAGAGCTAGTTCCAGGACAGGCTCCAAAACTACAGATAATCTCTGCCACAATCCCCAAACCAAACAACCAAACAAACAAAAAACAAAACAACAACAAAAAAAAAAAAGAAAAGAAAAGAAAAGAAAAGGAAAGGAAAGAAAACCTCCCACCATGATTTGTAGAGGCAGCAAGAGGTTAGTTATATTGTATGCTTTCAAGGAGGAAAGAGAAGGAGAATTTCTGGAATTATATTTTAACTTAATAATAAAAAATTTAGATAATGATATCATGAGTTAATTAGCTGCAAGCATTTAAAATTGCACAGAACTGTCTCAGACTCAAGCATGGCCAAATGTCAATGTAAATTATTGATAAATTATTTGGCTTCTCAATGACTGAAATTTCAACTTTAAATGTAGACTAATATATAATTCAAAATAGATTCAGAATAATCAAAGTATGTGCAGCATATCTACTACTATGTTCTTGGGTACTTAGGCTATTTGAGGGCTGAAACAATGAATAAATATGTAAAGTTAAGGAATATAATAAATATACCTTTAACATCATAATGAAGATGAAATAATAAATGGATTATACATTTTATACATTGATCTATGTGTTCCATAATACAGGAATGTTTTCTTCTAAATCTTGTATGGCTATAGTTTATCAGGCTATTCTTAAGAAAGCTATTTGAATATAGCACTGTGCATACTTGTATGATTGGGAGGGAGAGGGCAGAATCAGATGTGGTCATTAAAAATACAAAAAGAATAGTACTTTAAATTTTGAATTTCATATAAATGTATACTTGCGACATTTTAACATCTAAGAATTTCCCTTTGTAAAACAGATTTGACTACTTTGGTTAAATAAGAGCATGAGTCAATTACAATGAAATTGTATATTGTAAGGGGACAGTGGAAAGAACAAGACCTCTCCATGGCATTCATGAAGAGCACTGTGTACTGTCAGCTCAAATATGCTACTGCATAGACCCACACTGGTTTAGTTTTGATCTTCCCTATTCACACTCCAGTTGTCCTTTTCAATACTGAATGTTGTATCTGTGTACAACCTAAAGGTATGGATTTTTTAGAAGAGAATTTTTCTTGTAGACCCTTGTTTTTCCTTTGGTTTCCTTATAGGATCACTACCTCCCTCTGAAGTTCATCTCAAAAATTAGTCAACTATTTTTTTAGTCAATGTAAGAAATAATGTATCATTATGTTCTCTATTTCTTTCTGGATGTATCACCACAAAATAACATATTTTATTTTATCAATACTTGGCATGTCATTTGATTCATGTTATGCTACATTGCATTTTTTTCCTGTTGTTACCCATTTGTTTAGCATTTTAAAAATTCATTTCTCTATTTTAAAGTGTTATTTTCCCTTTTATGTAGCTTCTAAACTTCTTGAAGATAAAAGTAATTACATAAATATACTCACCCATTAAACAAGAGACAATTGCAACAAAGTACAAAAAGTTAAAAGTGGAAACAAGCATTGAACATTAGTTAGAAGTCTTATTTCTGAAATTTGAATTGATCAGTAAAACTCAACTTACCAGATAAAATATTTGGGGATAAGGTGAAAGTGTTATATGCCCAATCTTATAATGTATTACACTAATATGCATATACATCAACACTATTTTGAGCGGTATAACCAAAAGATGGCTAAAATTATAAAATAGGATGTACCCAAAATATGTGCAAACATGATAATTTTATATAAACATCATTTTTCTGACCATTTCCAGAAGAGAACCATGCTTCTCACATCTCACTTCTGCTTCTCACATCTTGGCAGTGGAGAGGGGTTTCTGCACAACTAAGAGGAATTCCAGTTCAGTCCTCATGAAGGGCTTGCTGAAGAAAGGATTGCATATTTATCTTTCTACATAGTTTTTAATGGTTCCTCCCACATCTCTTCTTTTCTTTTTAGTTAAGACATGTTTTAGAAGGAGAATCAATATTGATGTTTAGTGATAGTATTCTTAAGTAGGAGTTAAGAGTTGGTCTAACTCTAGACTGAGGATAGACCTGTGTGAGCATTGAGTTTCTGAGTACAGATGGTGATAAATGGGGAGGCTGTTTGGATTGCATGTATTGTTTAAGAGGCCTTTAGCAGCTTAAATAACATGAATTGCCCCCAAATGTATAATTAATAAAAATACAGAAACACTTGATTATTTGGAATTTTCTTTACTTCAATACACACTTTCAAATTGGGATGATAAAAACAATTTTAGTTCATTGGAATTAAATAAAGCTTTGGTCCTCCAAAGTGAACTTCAATTATTTCCATTTACTTCAATCATTTCGACCTATAAAATTATTGGCTTTAGAATATATTTCTTTAGCAATTATTCGCTTTTCCTTATTTTCATGGTGGAAACTCGTCAAGCTGGTCACTTGAAAAGATGTTGCTAATATGTATTACTGATTTACCGAGAAACCAAGACATGTAAAAAAAATGAGGCAACAAGCCACAAACAATGTACTAAAGAATCAATTTAAAATGTAGGTTAATTTAAATGTTATAGCTAGCTAATAATAAGCCTAAGCCATAGGCCAAATATTTACACGTAAAAAGAAAATATTTACTAAAAAACAGTTGTTTTTTTTTTTATAACAACTTGTCTTTAGACTCTTGCCTTTTGTTCTGGGTGTTGAAAGAATAATACATCTGACTGGATTAGAAATGACTTCAGGGGGCTGGAGAGATGGCTCAGAGGTTAAGAGCATTGCCTGCTCTTCCAAAGGTCCTGAGTTCAATTCCCGGCAACCACATGGTGGCTCACAACCATCTATAATGAGGTCTGGTGCCCTCTTCTGGCCTGCAGACATACACACAGACAGAATATTGTATACATAATAAATAAATAAAATGTTTAAAAAAAAAAAAAGAAATGACTTCAGAATTGGTTGCATCCGAAGATATCTACTATGACTGAGCTATTTCTCTTGGGCAGTTCTTATAAAACAGAACTGTAAATATTGATGGTACTTACTGAACAGAACATGGCTCTCATAAAAGTGTATAACATGAGGACTGGCTTGTTTGTTGTTGGTTTCTGTCTTGCCCTTTACCCCACAATTGTTTGGCTCCAAAGAAAATCACACATACGTCTCCATAATTTATAAGCTGATTGGCCCATTAGCTCTAGCTTCTCACTGGCTAACTCTCACATCTTGATTAACCCATTTTTCTGATCTATGTTAGCCATGTGGCTCAGTACCTGTTTTCAGTGGGGCAGATCACATCCTGCTGCTTTGGTGGTCTGGGCAGGAAAGGAAGGAATCAACTTCCTCCTTCCCAGAATTCTCCTGTTCTCATTACATCATTTCTACTTCCTGTCTGGTTTTCCCACCTATATTTCCTGCCTGGCCAATCACCATTTATTTATAACATGATTGACAGAATACAGACAATTCTCCTGCACCAAAAGTGTAAATGAGAGAAAAATCTATTGTCATCTTCTTGATATCAGGGATTAAGTGTTTGTCATCAGAGAGCAGTAGTTCATTCAAGAAGGAATTGTAGAGCTATGAAAAATATACTAACCTTTGAAGTATTTCTAAAGTGTCACCATTTCTGAAACAAACAAATTGTGCAATCATCTCTTGTCTATGGCCTCATTTATTTTGGTTCTTGATGGTGATACTTCAAGTATTTTCCCACTGATGAAAAATAACATTTTTATCATAAACACAATTTGAGTCTGAAGATAGATCAATATGAGATTCCAGTTATGCTTTCTTTCTGTACTTGTATTCAATGTTTATATGTAATAAGAAACATATATAGTATGTAATTAAGAGCAACATATATAATGAAAAACATGAAAAATATTGAGAAATATGGACAGATGATGAGTAAAACAAGGAAGTGAAAACAGAGAGGAAGAGAGTGAAGGAGGAAGAGATAGGATAAGAAAAATGGTGGGAGGGAAGGAAGAAAGTTGAAGGAAGTAAAGAAGGAAAGAAGGAAGGATGGAAAGAAAGGAAAAAGGAGGGATGGAAAAGAAACACATTTTGCTTGCCAGTACTATTACATTTCAACAATTTATGTTTATTAATTTACAAGGTGCATTCACACTGAAACATTGAGTTCCAATAAATACCACTCAAAGAATACACACATTGAAAAGCACAGAATTGTGTGTACATTATGATCTACATATTATATACCAAAAAGCCGAATTAAGGGACTGTTATTAAATACAAAACATGAGTATCTTTTTCTGTTTTTTTTTTGAGTCTCCCTTTTTTTCTTGACTCTCTCTTTTTTTGACATCAGATATTTCAAATTATTTATTATGATATTTTTACATTCCATATTTAATACCTCTGTAAGATAATGCTTTCAAACAGATTATAAGTCTAGACTTGATAGGTAAGGCATACTCATGATTCAAGGATAAAACCATTGAAATAAGATATTTAAATAATGACAATTCTAGTCAACATGCTAACAAGGATCAGAGAATTTTCAAAGTCCCACAAAGAAAGGAAGTGCTGATATATAATGGCTGTTGAAAGAGAAAATTTGTTTTCTCCACAGTGGAGTTTCTATATAGGTTTTTCAAAACTCAAATTTTCAATTAGGACAGATATACTTATAAGAAATGAAATGCTAAATGAACTCAGCTGTTTACATAAAACCATACTTACACCCACCCACCCACACGCATATATTCTTGTACACGCGCACACATATACACACATACTAATAATATTTTAATAATTTGGAAAGGAGCTAAACTACATAGCCATACATGAATGGTGGAGTCAGTATCATCTAGCTTCATATAAGCACTGTGTTATCACATGCTGATAGCATCACTTAATGATAAATTTCTCATCCATAAGAGCTGAAGGGTTGCACTAGTAGCACTCTGATGGATGGTTCCCAGCTCCATCAGCTGCACTTAAGGTGGCATCTCAGAGACTAAACCAGACAAGAATCCAGAAGACACCGACACTTGATCTGTGGTAAAAATTATCAGGATATAATTTCTGAAGAGGCCAAGGTAAAAGCATGTCTGTATCGAGGTTTCAGTGTGCAGTTATTGATTTGACAATGTAAGTATGCAGATAAGTTTGCATGGCTTCTTACTGTGGCATTAAACCTAAATTATATACTTTTCACTAAACCATTAAAGACTAGTGATTAGTAACAGGAAATATACATATTTTAACATATTTTAAATAAATAATCTGAAAAGGCAACATGGGACAGTTATTACACTGGAAGTTTACCAATCACAGCAGAAAAAAAGAGCAGGGAGAGAAAAAACTTTTTGGTGTTTCTCAGTCCATTAGATTGAACTAGAATTGATTTTTTATTCTACTTATCTGCAAGAAGAAATGATGCATACTGTTCCTAAAACATTAAAAAAATTACATAAATTCATTAATTTTTCTTCTCAATAAAACTTTATTTTTCTTGGACCTCTCACAGAATTAAAACATACACTATGAGAAGAAAATGCATGATCAGAAAATGTGTTAATATCAGATGAAAATAAATTTGACTATATTCTCTGTGAAAGCATTTCATATAGATGAAATATGTGCTCAATACAAGAAATTTTAATAGTGGTGGTAACATAATAACAGTACACAATACCGAAAAAAGGTTCCCATGTTATCTAAGTTTAACCTACTTCTGAAACTTCTGGAGTATGTCTGAAATACATATTAAGTCATATTTTCCTTGCACTCGTGATTCTCGTGGCCTCATATGGCACACAGTGCTTTCCTGACCCAAGTCTTCAGAGCTGACTTGCTGTCACCCTTTAAACCTCTGCAACCCTATCTTTGGATTCTCTTTCCTCTTCACTGTTTAGCATAATATTCAAGCAGGTCCTCCTCATATCTTAAAGTCAAATACCTCAGAAACCAAACGTACTCACAGCAGTTTCGATAAAATGTTTTTCTTTGGGTTCACCTTCTTATTTAGCTTCTCTAGGATCACAAATTATAGGCTCCATGCCCTTTATTTATGGCTAGAAAACAATTATGAGTGAGTACATCCCACGTTCATCTTTTTGGGTCTGGGTTACCTCACTCAGGATAGTGTTTTCTATTCCATCCATTTGCATGCAAAATTCAGGATATCATTGTTTTTTACTGCTGAGTAGTACTCTAATATTTTTATATTCGACACTTTCTTCATCCATTCTTCCATTGAGAAGCATCTAGGTTGTTTCCAGGTTCTGGCTATGACAATTAATGCTGCTATGAACATAGTTGAACAAATGCTTTTGAAATATGATAGGGCAACACTTGGGTATATTCCCAAGAGTGGTATTGCTGGATCCTGGGGTAGGTTGATCCTGAATTTCCTGAGAAACCGCCAAACTGCTTTCCAAAGTGGTTGCACAAGTTTGCATTCCCACCAGCAATGGATGAGTGTACCCCTTTCTCCACAGCCTCTCCAGCAAAGGCTATCATTGGTGTTTTTGATTTTAGCCATTCTGACAGGTGTAAGATGGTTTCTCAAGGTTGTTTTGATTTGCATTTCCCTGATCACTAAGGAGGTTGATCATGACCTTAAGTGTCTTTTGGCCATTCAAATTCTTCTGTTAAGAATTCTCTGTTCAGTTCAGTGCCCCATTTTTTAATTGGGTTAATTAGCATTTTAAAGTCTAGTTTCTTGAGTTCTTTATATATTTTGGAGATCAGACCTTTGTTTCGGGGTTGGTGAAGATCTTCTAGTCAGTGGGTTGCCGTTTTGTCTTAATGACAGTGTCCTTTGCTTTACACAAGCTTCTCAGTTTCAGGAGGTCCAATTTATTCAATGTTGCCCTTAATGTCTGTGCTACTGGGGTTATATGTAGGAAGTGGTCTCCTGTGCCTATGTGTTGTAGAGTACTTCCCACTTTCTCTTCTATCAGGTTCAGTGTGTTCAGACTGATATTGAGGTATTTGATCCATTTGGACTTGAGTTTTGTGCATGGTGATAGATAGGGATCTATTTTTATTCTTCTACAGGTTGACATCCAGTTATGCCAACACCATTTGTTGAAGATGCTTTCTTTCTTCCATTGTATACTTTTAGCTCCCTTGTCAAAAATCAGGTGTCCATAGGTTTGTGGGTTAATATCTGGGTCTTCTATTCGATTCCATTGGTCAACTTCTCTGTTTTTATGCCAATACCAAGCTGTTTTCAATACTGTAGCTCTGTAATAGCTTGAACACAGGGAAAGTAATGTCTCCGGAAGAACTTTTATTGTATAGGATTGTTTTGGTTATCCTGGTGTTTTCATGTTTTCTAGATGGTTTTTATTTCTTGTTTCTAATCATTTATCATAGATACATTAGTATTTACTCACTGTGACCCAGAGAGTAAATTTAGTATAGCAGTGACACTAATTTTGTTTACTAATTTTTGAACTTATATGGACTCCTCAGCTTTTTAATTATTCATTCAAAACATCACTGTTTATTCTCTATTTGTTTTCAAGACAAGCATTTCTGGTTGTCCTGGAACTAACTCTGTCCTAGAACCAGGCTGGCCTAGAACTCATAAAGATCAGTCTTCCTCAGCCTCCCAGCCCTGGGATTAAACACATGTGGTACCACACCCGGCACTGTTTACTATCTTAAGAGAAGTAGTCAGGTGGTGGTGCTGTAGGCCTTTAATCCCAGAACTTGGGAGGCAGAAGCAGGTGGATCTCTTTAAGTTTAAGGTGAGTCCAGTAAAAAAAGAAATAATTTCAGGACAGGCACCAAAGTTATTCAGAGAAACTGTTTCAAAAAATTCACATACATACATGCATGCATACCCACACACTTACGTGTGTGGGTATGCATGCATGTATGTATGTAAAATCCCTGAGTTTTGCATATGCCAATAGCTTTTATTTAGAGTTCTTGTTATTAGTGCCTTGTATGATTAATATCCAGGTTATCATCTAATTCAAATTAAACAGGAAATTTGTTCCTATTAGTAATTACTACCCAATACTACTACTACTACTAACGTATATTTTAAAATATTAAGTCTCTTAAGGATTTGAAGATAATCACTTAGCAGTTTATTTGTGAATTATACAGGTGATCATGTTTAATGACAATGAGTTGTCACATTGTTAGTGATCCCGCATCATTTCTCTAGTGAAATATTTGCCAATATTTTCTTTTTTTTCCCATGTTTATCATCAAGGTTTTTTTTTTTAATTGAAAAAGTTTCTTCCTCCTCCCCGCCTCCCATTTTCCCCCTCCTCTTCCCACTCCTCTCCCTCTCCCCCAACTCCTTGAATCCTCCAACCACTCCTTTCCCCCTCCCTCTCCAGTCCAAAGAGCAGTCAGGGTTCCCTGCCCTGTGGGAAGTCCAAGGTCCTCCCCCATCAATCCAGGTCTTGGGAGGTGAGCATTCAAACAGGCTAGGTTCCCACAAAGCCAGTTCATGCAGTAGGATCAAAACTCAGTGCCATTGTCCTTGGCACCAATGTGGGTCTCTGTCTGTATCTCCTTCCATTGCCAGAGGAAGGTTCTATGATGATATGCAAGATATTCATCAGTATGACTATAGGATATGGCCTAAAATGACCAGAGTTAACAACCACTGGTCATTAATATCACTTAATATCAATGCACTCAACTCACCTATAAAAAGGCACAGGCTAAGAGATTGGATACGAAAACAGGATCCAGCATTCTGCTGTTTACAAGAAACACACCTCAACTACAAAGACAAACGTCTACTCAGAGTAAAGGACTGGGAAGAGGTTTATCAAGCAAATGGACCTAAGAAACAAGCAGGTGTGATCATACTAATTTCTAACAAAGTTGACTTCAAACTAAAATCAATCAGAAGAGATGGAGAGGGACATTTTATACTCATAACAGGAACAATTCATCAGGATGAAGTCTCAATCCTGAATATCTATGCCCCTAATATAAAAGCACCCACTTATGTAAAAGAAACATTACTAAAACTCAAGGCAGTCATCAAACCACACACACTAATAGTAGGAGACTTCAACACTCCTCTCTCAAAAATGGACAGGTCAACAGATGGAAACCTAACAGAGAAATAAGAGAATTAATGGAGGTAATGAATCAATTGGACTTAACAGACATCTATAGAATATTCCACCCACAAAGGAAAGAATATACCTTCTTCTCTGCAGCTCATGGAACCTTCTCAAAAACTGACCACATACTCGGTAACAAAGCAAACTTCCACAGTTACAAAAAAATATTAGTAACCACACGTGTCTTATCAGATCACCATAGATTAAAGTTAGAATTCAACAACAATGCTACCCCCAGAAAGCCTACAAACTCATGGAAACTGAACAGTCAGCTACTGAACCACACCTGGATCAAGGAAGAAATAAAAAAAATTAAAGTCTTTCTTGAATTCAATGAAAATAAAGACTCAACATACTCAAACCTATGGGACACTATGAAAGCAGTGCTAAGAGGAAAATTCATAGCACTAAGTGCCCACTTAAAGAAAACAGAGAAAGCACACATTGGAGACTTAAGAGCCCATCTGAAAGCTCTAGAAAAAAAAAAAGAAGCAGACTCACCTAGGAGGAGTAGAAGACTGGAAATAATTAAACTGAGGGCTGAAATCAACAAAATAGAAACACAGAAAACGATCCAAAGAATCAATGAAACAAAAAGCTGGTCCTTGGAGAAAATCAACAAGATTGATAAACCCCTATCCAAATTAATCAAACAGCAGAGAGAATATACGTGAATTAATAAGATCAGAAATGAAAAGGGGAACATAACCACAGACACAGAGGAAATTCAGAGAATCATTAGATTTTACTACAAAAGACTTGTATGCCACAAAATTTTAAAATGTAAAAGAAACGGACATTTTTTTTAGATAAGTACAATATACCAAAGTTAAACCAGGACCAGGTGAACAATCTAAATATACCTGTTAGTCGCGAAGAATTAGAAGCTGTTATCAAAAGCCTCCCTACCAAAAAAATACCAGGTCCAGATGGTTTCAATACAGAATTCTACCAGAACTTCCAAGAAGACCTAATACTTATACCCCTTAATGTATTTCACAATATAGAAACAGAAGAGTCATTGCCAAATTCCTTTCATGACGCTACAGTTACCCTGATACCAAAACCACACAAAGACTCAACCAAGAAAGAGAATTACAGGCCAATCTCACTCATGAACATCGACGCAAAAATCCTCAATAAAATACTGGCAAACCGAATCCAAAAACACATTAGAAAAAATATCCATTATGATCAAGTAGGCTTCACCCCAGAGATGCAGGGCTGGTTCAACATACGAAAATCTATCAATGTAATTCATCATATAAATAAACTGAAAGAAAAAAAAACATATGGTCATTTCATTAGATGCTGAAAAAGCTTTTTTATTTATTTATTTATTTATTTATTAAAGACTTCTGTCTCTTCCCCACCGCCGCCTCCCCTTTCCCTCCCCCTCCCCCAATCAAGTTCCCCTCCCTCATCAGCACACAGAGCAAACAGGGTTCCCTGTCCTGTGGGAAGTCCAGGGACCACCCACCTCCCTCCAGGTCTAGTAAGGTGAGCATCCAAACTGCCTAGGCTCCCACAAAGCCAATACGTGCAGTAGGATCAAAACCCATTGCCATTGTTCTTGAGGTCTCAGTAGTCCTCATTGTCCACTATGTTCAGCGAGACCAGTTTTAACCCAGGCTTTTTCTGAAAAAGCTTTTGACAAAATTCAACATCCCTTTATGATAAAGGTCTTGGAGAGATTAGGGATACAGGGGGTCATACCTAAATATAAAAAAAAAAAGCTATTTATAGCAAGCCGACAGCTAACATCAAATTAAATGGAGAGAAACTCAAAGCCATCCCACTAAAATCAGGAACACAACAAGGATGTCCACTTTCTCCATACCTCTTCAGTATAGTGCTTGAAATTCTAGCAATAGCAATAAGACAACATAAAAAGATCAAGGGGATTCGAATTGGAAAGGAAGAAGTTAAGCTTTCGTTATTTGCAGATATATGATAGTGTACATAAGCAACCCCAAAAAATCTACCAAAGAACTCCTACAGCTGATAAACTCCTTTAGTAATGTGGCAGGATACAAGATCAACTCCAAAAAATCAGTTGCCCTCCTATACACAAAGGATAAGGAAGCAGAGAGGGAAATCAGAGAAGCATCACCTTTCATGATAGCAACAAATAGCATAAAATATCTTGGGGTAACTCTAACCAAGGAAGTAAAAGATCAATTTTACAGGAACTTTAAGTCTTTGAAGAAAGAAATTGAAGAGGATACCAGAAAAAGGAAGGATCTCCCATGCTCTTGGATTAGGGGGATCAACATAGTAAAAATGGCAATTCTACCAAAGGCAATTTATAGATTCAATGCAATCCCCATCAAGGTCCCATAAAAATTCTTCACAGATCTTGAGAGGACAATAATCAACTTTATGTGGAAAAACAAAATATCAGGATAGTCAAAACAATCTTATACAATAAAGGATCTTCTGGAGGCATTACCATCACTGACTTCAAACTCTCTTTGTCCTCTCCTTTTTATTCACGAAAGCAGATAAGGGAAGAACAGTGCTGAACTCTGTATGTATAAAAATCATTTTTCTTTTTACCAGTACTTTTTCTTTATCAGTACACAGTCTGATGTGTATTCAAAATTAAAGTTCATTTTCAGTGTCTTATTACTTATTCTGGTATTTTCTAGACTTTCCGATTTGTTTTTAATAGAATATTACTATCTATAATAAAGTCGTATTTTTCCTAAAAGTCATTACTGACAGAATAGCCAAATGGATATTGCCTGAGGCAATAAGGTAGCTAACCTGTATGCAAATATATTAGCATGCAAAAGTATTATGGACTAAATATGTAATTAGAAATAGACAATTACTTCTTGATATTTTTGGTATGCTTGTTACAATGATACTTCATCCCTCTTAACCCAAGGAAATATCATCGATTATCATCTTATCTAATTATAAACCAAAAATTGAATGCACTTGCTTATGTTCTTTGTGCTATGCAGATTAATTATTAACTAATGGAATCATTATTTGCTTAAAAATATTTTGTACATCTAGTGAAATGTGCTGTTAACTTTATGCACTATCTTTCTTGCTGAGTGTAGATTTTAACTGGCTATCAGGTACTAAGTTGAAATCCTTGCAGTAAATAGAGATCTCTTCAAAAAACTTTTTGTTCTTCTGGAGTCAGACTGTCTGGTTCTTGCTTTTCAATTCATGACCCATGGAGACTTTCAACAGCAAGAAATAATATTAAGGGTGACAATTTACCACAAAAAAAATCTATCATGGAAAACAATGACTAAACCATATGATATCATATTCAAAGGCACCAAATGAGCAGAAGATATTTTTATCCCATTATGCCATGCCATCACTCGACTGTATCTCAAAATTACTCTCCACAAACGTTGACTTAGAAAGCTCGGCAACAAATTTCATCTACGACCAACATTGCCAAGAACTTTTGGTACTTTTCAGTAAAGACTGGGATTTTCAGACTTTCCAATGAGAAAATCCTTAAGGAAATAAAAAGAAAGTCAATAAAGACAAACTTGTGCTGAAAAATATTCTGGATTGGGAAGAAAAGACCTTTAATGCTCCCTCCGTGGTAAGCTAAGGCATTCCCAGTTTACTACTTCTGCTTGAATGCCATTCTTTCCCAATAAGGAGCAAACTCATTCTTCTTTAATGATCATTACTCTCTAGGAAGAAAAAAAAATACGATGCCAAATTAAAAATTTCAAATGTAGAACACCTGAGCACATCAAAAATGAAATGTATGAAATGTATACTAGCTGTAGTTTTCTTCCACAGAAATTAGTGAGATTACTTTTGGTGATCAGAGCACCACCTCACTTTTTAACCCAGATTTACTCTACGCACTACTTTCTTGTAGAAATCTCATTTCACTTTTTGGTTGTTTTTTTTTTTTAAAGATTTTCTAATAAATGGTTCCGTTTACTTGCATAGAAAGTCTATCAAATGATACAAATTTTAGTCATGTTTTTACACTTGAATATAGTTTTGGAAATAATGCTTATTAAATAATAAAATGGCTTGAATAAAAGTTGGTTTAAATTTTCTTTTAAGGAAAAGTACCATAATACTTAGGATTTCATATGTGTATTTTACCTCTTACTTTGACTTTTTTTTCTTTTTTATTCTTTTTTTTATCAGTGTTGAATATGGGCCTACACAGTACCCATTCAACCCTTCAACCAAATCTCTTTTCTATTTCTCTGTAGCATTATCACTATATTCACTATGGCACTGACACTGCCTGATGAAGTACTGAAAAGTGTGATGCACACCTCTCATATTGCTTCACATGATAAAAAATAAAATAATATAAATGCCGACCTGAGACACTGAAGTAAAATTCATGGCATTTTCCTTTGACCTCTAATATATTTTTCAACTTATTTGGAAGAAAAGACTCAGTGCACATTAGCTCTGCTGTTAGAATAAAAAAAAAATACACTTAAAATACATATTCACAAAATGAAGAAAATGCATTTGGAATAAGAAACCCTTACAATTGTTATTTTAACAAAATTAGGAATCATCTGAATATTGTTTGCTAATGACAGGAAAATGTGACTGAATATATTTACCTACTAAAGATCATCTGAAGGCAGAATTGAAAATAATCTACTATTTCATTTGAAATAATGGATTCTCTTGCAAAAAAATAATAATTTGACCTAAAAGCCCAGCATCATATTTTTTTTGTCCAAAATATATGCAACTTTATAACTGAATTGTTAAAATATGGTGGATGATTTTTTTATTCTCCCTTATTTACATCTAAAACTGAACCGTCAGATCTGTTGGGAAGGAAAGTAGCGTGAGTTATATTCAAAATTCAAGATAATGCTAAAGTATATGCCTGGAGTTTTAGAGATATTAAACCACGTCAGCTAATCATAGTTTTCAGAAGCATAATGCAGGTGCATAATGTAAGAATTGGTTTTCTGTGTGATATGGGAGAAAGCAGATATATTATGCCCATGTGAAGATGTATATTTATGCTTTCATGCCCGGCTGTAAGCACAGTGGTAAGCTGTTAGATTTCCATTTCATTTGAAAGATAACAGCTGCCAGAGCTGGCCGACTTTAAGCTGCCAATCATTTAGAGAGCTGCATTTGTCTCGATTAAATAAGCACCAGTTATTAGTGGAGGGCCCTGATATCCAGAGAAGACCATGCTTGATACATAAGGTTTCTAAGCAGTATGGGCAGTGTTCTGGGGATGCTGGGCAGAGTTTGAAAACCACAAGTAGAATTCAGCCAAACACTGGTCTCGCCCTTTCGAAGAAGTTGTTTTCAACCAGAAGTATTGATCTTTTAATATTTCTATGATCGCATATTAAAATAGATGATTTAATATACCCTCTATCTTAAAATAATGACTATTGAATTATTGAATTTATTTTTTTAATGGTAAATCAGTGTCAACTTTAACTGAGTCCAAAACAGCTCTCATACCCACTTTACAAATAAACTTTTCAGTTCTCTATTTTTATGAAATGAATCCTCCCAATTAATCACAATTTCTTCATCTTATTTTGTGTATTGTATTCTCTGTACCAAAAGAAAATTATAAAAAAAAAATCACTTAGTATGTGAGTGACTTTTTGACAAGTCTTTTAAAAATAGACATATCGTGACCATACTATGGTAAAAAACTATATATATACAACACAATGTGATTGAAAATAATAACATAGTATGAGTGTACTTTCTATTGTTTAAGTTTATTTATATCTATAGATGTTTCATATTTATATGTAAACTATTTTATATATTGTATAATTTAATCAATATAATATATATTCTCTGTGGATTATGCCATTTAGATTTCTAAGTTATATACTACTTCACAGAACTTAAGATATATTGAGACTTTAATCCTATTCAGTAGTCTGGGTAGTTATCAAACATTTGTTTTTAGAAATGGCATAATTTTATAAAACTGTGGTAATTTACATGAAATTTCTACCCGTCATTTTAAGTATATAAAGGGCTAGGTGTCTGTTTTATCAAAGTGTCTTAGGAAAATGATTTAGAAAGGAAGGGAAAAAGCAGAATCTTTTCTCTCTTCTTGCTGCTTATTTTTGAGCTAGAAGTAAGGTACTCAAGGTACTTTCCTCATGATCTAGCGTCCTTGATGGTTAAGAAATAAGAATACCTGGGGCACTCAGGCCATTGAGTCTCAGTCAGTCTGCCGGCAGTAGTCAGAGAATGTAGAGGCTGGCAGATTCTCGCATGCTACTTCCCCTGTTTGACTGTTGTGGATCTAAATGCGTCACGAAGCCCATTTAGAATGTTCTCAGCAGCTGCTTTCTTCTTCAAGCCTCCTTCTTTATACAGACATGAGCACTGTTGACACGATAGGCGTCATCAATGTTTAAATATAGAATTTTGTTACAGACTTTTGTTTGTCTGTTTGTGTACAAAGTATTTGCTTTGTGCCTATGAAGACTAGAACAGGGAGTTGGATTTCCCACAACTAGATTTGTATATATTTGTGAACTGCCATGTGGTTAATGTAACCAAACCTAGCCCTTGTGCAAGTGAAGCAAGTGCTCTTAGCCACCAAGCCATCTCTTCAGCTCCTAAATAGGGACATTTCAAACTATTTTGACTAATTTTAAAATCAACAGGGTGTAGACAAAGATCATTGTAAACACATTTAAATTAATAGAAATCTTTGGATTAAAATATTTGAATGGCCTCCATTAAAACTCAATATTTTCCCCACTGTGAACTCAACAATCAGTATTTTAAATTTTTTTTTTTTAATTTGGATTTTCGAGACAGGGTTTCTCCGTAGCTTTTGGTTCCTGTCCTGGAACTAGCTCTTGTAGACCAGGCTGGTCTCGAACTCACAGAGATCCGCCAGTCTCTGCCTCCCGAGTGCTGGGATTAAAGGCGTGTGCCACCACCAACCCGGCTTCAGTATTTTAAATTTTAACAAAGGAAAAAACAAGGATATTGCAGGCCAAATGTGGGCCCATATCTCGATATGGCACAAAAGCCATTACCCCGGTCAGAGCTGATCAGACAGCTGCAGACAAGCTGTCTCTGCCCTTAACAAAAGCCAGGATGCCTGCTCCTAGCTTCTTTTGTTAAAATGTGGATTACCTGAGAAGAGATGATTGACTGAAGCTGATGTCTTAAGAGTTTAGATGTTTGGTGCTTCCTTCCTTTTGTAATTTGGAGGTTGTCTTATAGAGATGCTAATTCAGGGCCTACCTGACTGCTAGATGCGGATGTGAGTTGAGCCCAGGCACCTGGTTGCCTAGGTGATGGCGTAATGTCCCCCCCCCGTCCCCGTCCCCCCCTCCCCCCGCTCAATTTGGTGTGGGTATATAAAATGTTTGGACAATAAACGGAGATTCTGGCCTTTTCCATGATGATGGTGTAAACTGTGTCAGTTCTTTTCCTCGCGACTCCATTCCAGCAGGGTTAGGGAATTTGGGAATTTGTGTTAGATCCTTACGGGCTCTGACAGCCAAATACAACCTTATAATGCTTTTTCTAATCTAAACCCTTCTGTGTTCAAATTTTATAAGTTAATCCCAAAGTTTTGCAACTAATTTTAATGAAATTAATTGTATTAGACATTTTAAGATCTTATATCAATATTCTAAGGCCACACTTTTAAAAACATTAATTAGCACATAGTATTAAGTTCAGGTTAAGTTACATATTCAACTGTTTTCACATAGAATTCATTTGACTACATTAAATATGTGTATGTAGTGATGATACAAGGTTATATATTTAAAATTATCTCTTTCACATATATTAATGCAATTAACTGGTGATTATGGCTTCATAAGCTGTAATTTATTAAACAATGAAGAAAAATTTCTAGGATATGCCTGAATATTTTATTTCTTAAAATTACATAATCTTAGTACAAATTTTAAGGAAAAAGTGATTATCATATATGTACATTCATATTCTAGGCATCATAGCAAAGCAGAACCATGACAATTTTATTGAAAAATAATTGTTGTATGAATCTACTACTTGGGAAATAGTGCACACCTTTGAGACTTAATGCAGCTCACTTTCAGAATTTGTTGATGAAACTATAATTATCAGTTGAGACACATTAATATTTACCATGTTTACATGTAAGATATATTTCAAAAATGAAACACATCTTAAAAACTAAGATTGTGCATAATGTATTTTGTAAGTTTTGCGAATGTTGAAAGCTATTTGAATGTAAAATGGTCCTGAGCAAAACATTCTTCTATATGTGCTACTATATTTTTTCAGCTCCTATGATTTATGGCTAGATGTTGGCTGCTGGCAGTTTCTCTGCAATTATCTATAATTTTATGTTGAAACACATTTTTGTGTAAATATATTCTGGTATCAAAAGCTATACCTACTACTTCAAATTGAGACACACATTTCAATATGTTTTCCAGAAACTGCATCAGTTAAGATTCATAACAGTAGTCTAAAATAATAATAAAATATTACTCTTTAAATCCTAATTTGAAGGGCATTTCACTTTTATTATAATTCATAATTTTTTAAAGACTATTTGTATTGACAGTTGATTTTATTTATTCTAAAATTGATTTCCCATCATGTATATTACTTAAAATTTATGAATATTGTCAGGGTTTTTAAGTTAAATATCAGTGATTAGTGTAGAAACATGGGGATTCCATTCTAAGGTTCCCATTTCTGTGCTATGTTTAAGAAACTTTTAAACCACAGATACTAAGAACAGTAACAAAGCAACATTCATTGTATATGTTTATAATAATTTAATTAGTAAGGAAGGTCTTTCAATTGTAAAAGATAGTTAATATACTGATATGTAGGAAATAGGGCAAAGTTCATAAGTCTTTTTTAAACATATCCATTTACTCACATTTACTTGAATTTTATTTTTATTCTTTTGAAAGATTTCTTATGTGACTAATGTATTTACATCTTCCCTGCCTCTCCTTTCTCCCTGTTCTCATGTCCCTCCTCCTTCTACCAAGTTTGTGATACATTCTTGTATAATCACCATTGTCACGCGCACACACACACACACAAAAAAAACCAGACACAAAAAAACATTTAATGAATGTTGCTCTTATGTACATTGACCACTTGAAACTGAATAACAGACAAAGGAGATTATTCTGAAAGAAAACTGATTCCCTCATGGTTCTCTGTCTCTGTCTCTCTCTCTCTCTCAGCAACCATTAATTGTTTATAGGCCTTCATGTAAGCGGGAGACCATGTGAATTTTTCCAATTAACGTTACCACATCAGCTGGTAAAGTCAGCAGAATCTATGTTTAAATCATCATCTTGTTGAGAATTTACTGATGCACGTTCCCTGTCATTTCTGGAAGACATTAGCTATCAGCAGCTGTCTCAGTCCTCTGCCTCTCACAGTACTTCTGCTCCCTTCTTCCATCATGCTCCCTGGTCCTTGGGTTTAGGGCTTGTATCATAGATGTAGGAGCTGGAGATGGGAACCTAACAATTACTGCGTCTCTGCATTTTGAAGACATTTAGACGTTTGTAGCAGACTCTACCTGCTACAGAAAGAACATTCTTTGATGAAGGTTTCAAGTTGTGCTTATTTGTAAGTATAAGGATAAATATTTGAGAGAGCTGGAAATTACATTTAAAAATGGCAGAAGTGCATTCTTCTCTAAATCATGGGTGGGTGGTTAGGTTTAGGGTACCAGGTATGCATCTGCATTACACCCTTCCACCTTCCTTCCTTGATGTTCTTTTTTTTCTCCCAACCACCCATAATATTAATAATCATGTACCAGATTGTAGGTTAGTACAGGCTTGTGTCTTACTACTAAATTTATGTATGAGCTATCACTAATTCTTTATCCTTCATCATTCACAGTAATTTCTCTTTGCTGTTCCTGAGAAGAATCAGCTCTATGTGTAAACAGTAGAGTCATCCAGAGTCCATGCTCTGTATTTTATAATGAGGACTATTTCTAAAGTATTTTCTTTCAATGTATTTCCAGGCTTCATTTGTAACTTTTCTTTTCTTTTGTTTTTTTGATACAGGGTTTCTCTGTAGCTTTGGAGCCTGTCCTGGAACTAGCTCTTGTAGACCAGACTGGCCTCGAACTCACAGAGCTCTCCCTGCCTCTGCCTCCCGAGTGCTGGGAATAAAAGCATGTGCCACTGTCTGGCTTGTAACAATTTTTAGTCATGTACATAGGTATTATAAAGATATGAGACTCTCTTTCTAATAATCATTCCATAGCTAGTCAGTAAAATGCTTAATTTTAAAATTACATTCATCAGAATTGGAGATACAGAAGCACTGAACTCTAACTCAATTTCCTATTTAGGAAAAGAAACTCCTCATGTCTTACATATGGTTGTGTATTTTGAGTGCCTGATCAGGTGAAAAAAAAATAAATCCTCTAGTTTCATTTTAATATTTAAGCTGATTATTATATTTACTTGAGAATGTACACACCAATGACAACCAAGTTTCATAACATTGTTTACATTGAAAACAATGTTTGAGATAATTCAATAGCACCTATTAAATTGCATTATACACCCATGGTTACTAGTTATATTGACAATAACATTAAGAAGTACACTCATAAGTATTCTTTAAAGGCATCTATAGCAAAGAAATATTTTATGACAACTTGTTACTATTCCAGAATATCACAAATACATTATTTATTAAAGGATACAGGATAAATTGTATATCCACTTGGAAACCATCAACCTTACCAATACCTCATGAAACCCAGGATATTAAATTTTCAAAGGAGATGTGTATAAGTGGGAAAGACAAAATAAAACTTTTTGAGGGGAAAAAAGGTATTTATCTTTAAATGGCAAATGAATTAAAGATTATTAATTCCATATCTATTTTTACGGGTTCTGCACATTAGCTGTAGCCTAATTTAGGTTGAATATAAATAAATTAGAGAGTATTAATTGAAAAATCAACAACAAAATATCTGCAAATTTTTCAATGAACTTGAAATCAATGAACATATTTCTTAAAGCCAAACAGGAAAACAAAGTTATTCTTATTATCTCTAAATAAAATTTTAGCCACTGGTAAATACATCAAAGAATTTCCTCAAATTTTAGTGGCTTAATCATAACTACATGTTGGAATTATTTCAAATATCTGCATATGGTACAAAAATGACAATATTTTAAAACTGTACTTATATTATTAATTATCAGAAATAATGCTAACTATTAACTCATAGGACAGTGGTTGAAAACTGTGGTATAATTACTTAGGTGGAATTCATTCAACATAAAAATCATCAATATATACTATATTTGATATATATATAGTATATTTATATACTATAAAATGAATGGATTTCAATATTTTCATGAGTAACATAAACTGCAATTTGTGTTCTTCTATCTATCTATCTATCTATCTATCTATCTATCTATCTATCTATCTATCATCTATCTATCTATCTATCTATCTATCATATCTTTATCACTCATGTGTGTGTTCAGTTCTAGACAATATTCAAAATATATGTATTTGTGATATTGTATATGCATTTTTTTTGTATAGAGGTCCAATGCTGATGTTGGGACTCTTCCTCACTGATAGTCTTACCTATTCTTTCCTCCAAGACAAGTTCTTTAGTAAAATCTAGAGGTCTCCTAGATGCCTACTATAGCATCCTTTTCTTTACTACTTTTATGGCTCGGCATGAGTCAACATTGGATTACAGAAAAGTCTGCGAATTGGATTACAGAAAAGTCTGCGAAAGTCATTGCTAGATCAGGGCAGTCAACAGTGCCCATGTGTTTATGTGACAGTAATGTGTAACTAAAGCTATTTTCAAATCAACTTTTGCCAGGAGACATTTGTCTGAAGCAGCTTAATGTCTCCCCACATAATAGGAAATGTGATGAAAAATATCTATAGAAGAATAAGGTTATATTTAAAGTTTTTATACCTGATAAAATATGTGTCCATTTCACTGTAATTCTTAAGTGTTCCTCCAGATATGAAAACAACAATAAACCACTTAAAGTACAAACTTCATTAACTATGATGTAAACTATTTATGGTTTGTAAATATCCTTCTACCTCACAGTCTATTAGAGCCATGGTTTCTCAGTTTTTTTTTTTTTTTTTTTTTTTTTTTTTTTTTTTTTTTTTTTTTTTTGGTTTTTCGAGACAGGGTTTCTCTGTGGTTTTGGAGCCTGCCCTGGAACTAGCTCTTGTAGACCAGGCTGGTCTCGAACTCACAGAGATCCGCCTGCCTCTGCCTCCCGAGTGCTGGGATTAAAGGCGTGCGCCACCACCGCCCGGCAAGGTTTCTCAGTTTTAAACAAGTTTGTATTCCATGGGCACTACGAGCATATATCAAAGACTCTAATATCACTGTGAGTACAAAGTTGTATACCATATTTATCCATATGCCTGCTGTTTTGCTTCATTTTGAATTTATGTTATGCATGCTTCTTAAAGTTAAAGTTAAAAAAAGTACATTTGATTCTGGTCATCTTTATAAAAATTTTCTTCCTGAGAAATAAATGCAATTAAAATACTCTATTTTAAATTTACACTTTCCTTGACTTACTGAATGTTTGAAAATTAGATATTAAACATATGGAATTAATATGATATCAGAATGTAGATGGAATTTATTCCATAGAAAGTTATCTTCAGATTATAATATTGCAATATCCAATTCAAGATATTTTGACAAACAAAGCAAAAATGTTTCTACTATTGACTCTACTTTGAAGCACGGATAAAATGAGATGAAAAGGCTGTGGCAGAGTGAACCATCAATGCCACTAAACTTTCCTGGATGACTATGTCAAAGTGCAATGTTAACAGATCAAAAAAGATACCACAAAATATACTCTGGTTGAGTGGCAATAAGAAATGTTTTCAGATGCCATCTTCTAGGCCTGCATAAGCTGTGCAGGTTATAATAGCTAAAATAAAAATAATATGTTTAAAAGTCTGATAATTTCCCCAAATATAATTTTTCTTCCACCAATCTTTGTCTTCTTCTTCTTCATTGTTCTTTTACTTATTCATTTAGTATGTTATTCCATTTGATTGAGGAGATGCACTGCCTACCACAGGGAAGTCCTTCATTTGATAAGTGAATCAGTACTGATATATGTGTTTTTAAAAAGTGTATATATTTAAGTATTCATACACATATAGGTGTGATAGAAATATATATATTATATATATATAAAATTTAGTAGGATGCTAAACCTTGGTTTTCCAGCTGTCCAGACCCAAATAATTACACAGAAAAGTATATTTATTACAATACTTTTGGGTCAATGACTCAGACATATTTCTAGCTAGCTTTTATATCTTAAATTAACACATTTCTATTAAACTGTGTGTCACTATGAGGCTGTGATTTACCAGTAGGTGCCATTATCTGTTACCTTTGGCAACTACATTGTGTCTCTCTGACTCTGCCAACTCTCTACATATATCCCTTCCATTCTGGCTATATTCTTTCCTTCCATAGGTGAAAGCAACTTTACTAATTAAGGGCCCAATGAGGAGCAGAAGGAGGGAGAATATGAGCAAGGATGTCAGGACCACGAGGGGTGCACCTACCCACTGAGACAGTGGGGCTGATCTATTGGGAGCTCATCAAGGCCAGCTGGTCGGTGACTGAAAAAGCATCTGATAAAACCGGACTCTCTGAACATGGCGAACAATGAGGGCTGATGAGAAGCCAAGGACAATGACACGGGGTTTTGATCCTACTTCATGTTCTGGCTTTGTGGGAGCCTAGCCAGTTTGGAGGCTCACCTTCCTAGACCTGGATGGAGGGGGGAGGACCTTGGACTTTCCACAGGGCAAGGAACCCTGACTGCTCTTTGGACTGGAGAGGGAAGGGGAGAGAAGTGGGGGGAGGGGGAGAAGGGTGGGAGGAGGGGGAGGGAAATGGGAGGCTGGGAGGAGGCGGAGACTTTTTTATTTTCTCAATAAAAAAAAAGAGTAACACATATACAGAAGAACATCCTGAATCATCTCCTCTTTTCTGTCTAATTAAATGGAAAGGCTGATGGGAGGCAGCAGAGAGAAGAAATATTTGGAGTGATAATTTACAGTAAGGGGCATTTTAAAAAGCCATGAGAAAATCTGAAAATACGGAAATTTCCTCAAAAACACACACACCAACACACACACATGTGTGCACACATACATGTGTCTGTGATATATACATATATATATACACACACACACACACACATATAAGGTAAAAAAAATAATATAACATGCAAAATGATTTTTTTTACTTTAAGAGTATTATCTATTATCTCATTTGTAGAACATTAATAAAATTAATGTTTCTAAGTAACAAGTAATTCATCAAATTAGTACAAATAGAAGTCAGGTACAAAAGTATCTATTGCTTCTGATTATTTTTGGCGAGTTAATGAATAATGTGTTTATTTATAAAATGCAGTCTTGGAATTTCCTTTTAGTCCAGAACTAATACTACTGTTTTTCAAAATCTACACAAGTAGTCGTAAAAACTGATAGAAAAATTGAGATAGTTTAATTTTTAATCTTAGGAGCTATGTGACTTGAGAAATATTGGCACATTGGATTTCATATAATCTTGATGTAGTATATATGGTAGATGAATGAGTAAAAGCCTGTGATAACATTATTATATAAAGTGCTATATAAAATATTATAAAATAATAACAATCTTCTGAATATTCCTGAACTATATTTGAGTTGATGATCATAGTGATCATGATGAGATGATGATAACAACAAATATAGATTATTAATTTTCTTTAAAGCAAGATATATTTCTTTCTTACTAAATGAGAACAAGCTTATGAGATTCACGAAATTTATGTCACCAAAAGATTACAAGTGTAAAGATGGAAGATGTTTACAACCAATAAAATTCAAGGGGCTGGTCTATAAAAATGCCAACTATCATTGCATGAAATAGGCTTGAGATGTAGAAGGCACCAATTGATGCAAGAATTGAGTCAAATAGGAAGTAGATCAAAGTTAGTAAACTATGCCTTCAGGAGAATTTAATCCTCATTTCTTAAGATGAAGGAAACAACAACTTTTATCAAATCACTTAGCACTGCCATTTTTATAATTTTTACATTTAAAATGTACCGTTCAAATTTTTCTTAGCATGATGTCCTAATTTCCAAATTTATTTTCTTTAAAACAATTAAAGATGTGATTTTGAATACAGTACAGATGAATAGGGCAGATCACCTTCTTAGTATAGAAAAAGGACACTTAGATTGTACCCAGTAGTATAGAAGCAGTCAATTGTTACAAAAGTGATTTTGAAAAAAAAAAACTTATTTGTTCTTATAGTTGAGTTTTGTACAACATGTTTTGATCATATTTACTACCAAAACTCTTCCCAGATTAACCCTGCAACTGCCTACCCACCTACCCACTTAAGTATGTGCCCATGTTTTATTTTATGTCCTTTAAGGAATTTGTGCAACACAAAATGTTCTCGGATATATGGTCTTCTACTGCATTGTGATAAGCATACCATGGAATAAACTCTAAGAGAATAATGACCCTTACTTTCTCAAAAGCTAATAATTCTTGGTTGTGTTTCCAACTCCACTTATCATACTGGGATGTGATCTGACTGAGACTGCACAGGTTGAATGCATGCTCTTATAATCACTGTAAGTTCAT
The DNA here is from genome assembly GCA_025134845.1 of Neodon shergylaensis. Lineage (NCBI taxonomy): Eukaryota > Metazoa > Chordata > Mammalia > Rodentia > Cricetidae > Neodon > Neodon shergylaensis. The sequence continues at coordinate 9,449,249 of JABTXL010012463.1, forward strand.
ATACTTACCTGCCCTGCTGTGTCTTGGAGGCACTGGTTTTTTGAAGTCACATTCCTAAAATCTAAATACTATGTCCCTTTTAACAAGGCACCATACTCTTTCTATTAAATCTACAAGTGCCATGATTACTGTAATTATATAATAACTCTCACCCAAACATCCATGTGTTAAGGACTCGACTATTAAGTGGCTCTACTGGGAGCTGGTAGAGGCTTTTTTATATACTTATTTATTGGTATTTATTGAGCTCTACATTTTTTCTCTGCTCCCCTCCCTGCCTCTCTCCTCCCCCTTCAATCCTCCCCCAAGGTCCCCATGCTCCCAATTTACTCAGGAGATCTTGTCCTTTTCTACTTTCTACTTCCCATGTAGATTGATCTATATAAGTCTCTCTTAATGTCCACATTGTTGTCTAAGTTCTCTAGGATTGTGGTTTGTAGGCTGACTTTCTTTGCTTTATGTTTAAAAACACCTATGAGTGAGTACATGTGATAATTATCTTTCTGTGTCTGGGTTACCTCACTCAAAATAATGTTTTCTAGCTCCATCCATTTTCCTGCAAAATTCAAGCTGTCGTTATTTTTTTCTGCTGTGTAGTACTCCATTGTGTAAATGTACCATATTTTCTTTATTCATTCTTCAGTCCATGGGCATTTAGGTTTTTTCCAGGTTCTGGCTATGACAAACAAAGCTGCTATGAACATAGTTGAGCACGTGTCCTTTGGCATGATTGAGCATCCTTTGGATATATACCCCAAAGTGGTATTACTGGGTCTTGAGGAAAGTTGTTTCCTAATTTTCTGAAAAATCGCCAAACTTTAACTTGTTAAATTTGGAAACTAACCTGCTCAACTGAGAAACTGATAGTGTGACCCTGCTCTCTTCTTTTTCCCCATCTGCTACATATTTATTATTGTTTCTTGGTTCCCTTGTAAGAGTCACTTTATTCAACCATTTTTTGTCAGTGCCATTTGTCATCTAACCCTGATTCTGAGAAATTTATTAAGTAATTATTAAACTTAAACCTCCAAAACTTTGAGCTACATAGTTTATGAAATAAAAAATCTAAATAATTGTGGAAAGTTGACTAAGACATAATATGGATATATTCTATAGAATAGTTTATGTTAATTTTCTTTTCCTTCAGATAAAACTTACATAGACCTAACTGTAGTTGCACTAAGATGTCAATCATCATTCCAACAGTAGGAAGTCATGCAAACTTAAATTCCATTAGATAGATTACCTTCAAGAAGATTACTGTATAGTTTAAAATAATCTCTCCAACAATATATGAGCTCTTTCATTAAAGACATGTGATAAATATGTCCTCTCAGAAAACAATGCACTATTGTTTTCAACAATCAACCCTGCATTATTCATCGTTTCTCAAAGATAGTAAGTGCTTCTTGCATGCCAAGTACTCTACTATCATCTAGGAAGATGATACTTTTACTGAAGTATGTAGGCTGGCATAGAACAGCAAGCAAGATAGTAGAAGAAGCTATCATAATCTTATTTAACATGCTCAGGAGAATTGGCAATGTGTAAAGAAATTCACATAGATAAGAAATAATTTGAATCCTACTTAATTTTTAAGATTTATTCATTTGTGTGTGCTCCTATTTATGAACATTCATGTATACAAATACATATGCACATTATTTAGTTATACACTTATGGAAGTCTAAAGAGATCTTGCTAGAGTAACTTCTATGCAGTGGGGAGGGGAGAGGCTGCTTGTTTGATTCCTGGCTGCCTGGCTAGCTTAGATCTGAAAATAATCACACAGAAACTATATTAATAAAATCACTTCTTGTCCCCTTAGTTCTAGCTTCCTATTGGCTAAGTCTTACATATTAATTTTTTTTTTTTGATTTTTCGAGACAGGGTTTCTCCGTAGTGTTTTTTTTTTTGTTCCTGTCCTAGAACTACCTCTTTACATTTTAATTTAACCCATCTCTATTAATTTGTGTATAGCCACGTGACAGCAGCTTACCGGCAAATTTTCGGCGTATTTGACTCTGGCACTGGCCCCATTGCATCTCTCTGACTCCACCCTTCTTTCTCCCAGCATTCGATTCTGTTGTCCCCACCTACCTAAGCTCTCCTTCGCTATAGGTCCAAAGAAGTTTCTTATTAATGGCATAGGAGACTCCTACATCACTTCTGCTCTTCCACAATTTGTGGACTGGAAGTCCAGAGCTGGTTGTCAGACTCCATGTAATTACTTTTATGCTTAGGCAATCTTAGTGGTTTTTAACCCTCTTTTACTGAATACATGGAATACAAAACTCATTTCTGAAATGTCTATAGAAAAAACAATGAAGAAGTAGTTATCCAGCTTTAATTCTCTGTCATAATATTTAGAGGAATCTTGTGTGACATAGCAGAGTGAATCTCAGTAGAGATAGTAATGATGTCTGAAACAAAATGAAGTTTGTCCATTTCGAAGAAATATTCTGAACCTTACTTTAATTTTATTAAATTTTTATCATTATGAGTATATTGTACAACATGTAAAATTTAGAAAATAACTTTCTATATGGGGTTTGAACATGGGTCTTCAGGCTTAGTGGTAAGTTTTTATAGACATTGAACCATCTAGCATCTAGTATATCCCATTATGTAGTTTTTAAGTGAAGTGAAGTAAATGTATAATGAAAGAATTCAGAAAAATGTAAAGAATCTAATGATGCATATTACTAGTTACAGCTTTCACACTCATAAAAGTAACCTGAATAAAACAACTTGTTAAAGTTATCAAAATATCAGTGTTCCCAGTTATGATATCTTAGAGTATTTGTAAAGCCAATAGTGTACAAATTCATGTAAATAATTCACAAAATTAGCTAGTATATGAAAATTTCATGACATTATATAGAAGCAGCAATCCTAGTTGTAGATTAGGATCATTGAAAGTAACTTATACAGATCACAGTAAAGGTGTGGAAAATAGGATAGGAATCTATACTATTTCTCTACTGTATTTTGAAAATAATTATTATATAACTAAAATATATATTAATAGTATATACTTATACATAATATTAATATTTATTTATATATAACATATATATAATTCAAGTTATAAACTCATAGTTTCTAGTGAAAGGTGTGGAATAAGCACATAAGAAACATTAATCCTGTATAAAAAATAAAATCTTCTTAAATATTATTTTCAATGGCATCTTAAAAGTGTACCAAATGTAGTTAAATATGATCAATGATGTCTTGTGTTAATATAAAATAAAAGAGTTATTCTTTGGAAAACTGAAATTTGTTTTCCCATATATTAAAGGTTAAATATAAATTGTCTTAAGACTTTTAAAAACTAAAGCATCAAATTATTAAGAAATAATATATTTCAATGTCTTTATTTCTGTGTATTAAAATTTGTGGCTCATGTAGATAGAATTATTTATCTGTGATAAACAAATAAAAGAAGTGTTGAAATTGCTTTTAGGTAAAGATCCAAACCTCTGAAAGTTTCAAGAATATTAAAAAGTTTAAGTAAAGTTTCAAGTTGAAATTATAAAACAAAGTCTAAACTTTTTAATGAATGTGAGGCCAAATGTCTCAAGTATTTGATTCAGAAAGTGAATATAGCTAACATTATTATTGAATTTTAAGGATCAAAAGTCAAAGATATAAGAATTTATCTATTTTCTCCTTTTTTATAAGTTTCTCTGTAGTAGACTTTTTACCATCCATTTCCAAATATCCCACCCAGCATTTCTAAAATTTCCCAAGGGAAATAATATGGACTTAAATTAAAGGCATACAACAATTCTCATATCTAGCAACTTTTTGGAGATCACAGTAGTGAGGGAGATATGAGCCTGTAAACTGCCTTGGGACAGAGAAAGCAGAAAAATAAACCCTGGCTTCCATTTTTAACCATTCACATTCTGAGTAAAAGCAAATGGTCTGGGGAAAGTTCTAGTCAAATAAAGTGAAACTTTCTACTTTTCCCTTCCTTAACTCTGTTATGGCCCAGGTCCATAAAAAGCACAGTAACATTTGCTGATGCCACCAGTGAAAGAAACTGACCTTCACAGATTTTCTCTGAAAAATCACTGATGTTTTGTCTCAGTGAGAACTTATGATCTACATGTTCACACATATTTGAGATCTTAAATAATCATTGTGGGTAAGCAGTATTCTAGGGAGACAAAAAGAATGTTATTTGAAATTGGATATTCATGCTTAGCTTTTTTGTTCATGAGATACTATTGACGTGATGTATAAGAATTCAAACCCCACCTTTGCAGATGTGAAATTCTATAACCCATGAAATTGAAAAGGAAGAATCAATTTTACTTTTCCTTAATCAATCTCAAGTACATTCTAAATAGCAATTCCTTTGCTTAAGAATATCATTACAAAATTATTCAGTCAAACTGCACTGTGAAACACTCCTCTTTCCTTTCTCATCTCTTCATGCTGGCATTAATTTTTTCACTACATTTATAATTTTTAATCTCGAGTTTATCTTGACCAGTTTATTACTCTGGTACTAATAATAAGTACCAATGCACGGGGAAAGTATGTAAAATGAGAATTTTACACAAAATCATTTTTACTAATAAGCATATGATACATTTTTTTTGAGAACCCAGTAAATTGAGTAGATTAACTATATTATGCAAATTTATAAAGGCTATAAATTCAATTGAACCCATTATATAAAAGAGATTGGATACTGAATGCATATGCAAGGATTTAAAACAGTGTAGTATGATTTGTAACTAAAGCCAATAAAACTGTCTTTAAAAGGTAAAGAAATTCCTTTTGATGTTTAGGCTACTTGAGTGAATGACTATATTAAGCTTGTGGCTAAAACTTTTGCTTGTAATGCCAAATAAAAATGAACTAGATGCTGTCAGGTTTTTTTTTTTTTTAATTTCCAACCAAGAATGTTTTAAGGATCAGAAGAGCAATGCATGGGGAAAGTATGTAAAATGAGAATTTTATACAAAATCATTTTTACCAATAAGCATATGATACATTTTTTTGAGAACCCAGTAAATATAAGAAAAGCATGCAATCTTTGATTCTACCCTTGAATCATTGATGATCCAAGCTAAAACTTGGCTTTGTAATGAGAATGAGGTTTTCCATTCACCAACTTTGGTCTTTATTCTGCATTCTCTTGCTAACATTAGAGTTATTTGTGTTCTTCTACTTTGAGTTATTCTGAGTGTCAATACTTCAGAAGTCAGGAAGTTCAAAGATGTCTTAAATCTATATTGAGGCTCCCATGGTGTTAAAATATGACTCAAATTTATAAGCCATACTTGTAAATAACATAACAGGGAATTTGTTTTGTTGTTTCCTTGAAGAATGTGAAGTCTGAGGTAATCTTGGAAATAAAAGAAAGGATTCCAAGTGACAGGTATTATTAAAGGATACTGAGAGGGACAGGATGCAATAGAGGCAGAGAAGAGTGAAAGGAAAAGATGGGTTAGAGGCAGGAATGGGTTAGAGGAATGCATGGGTGAGAGGCAGCGTTGGGCGAGAGGTAGAAATGGGTGAGAGGCAGAGATGGGTAAGTGTCAAGGATGGGTGAGAGGCAGGGATTTGAAACTTATTGAAGAAGATTTGATACCTGACTTTTTTAATAAACTGCTAAAAATAAAAACAGTAGGGAAAATTTATTATAATATAGTTTCTGTAATAGCATTCTTGGGAATGAGGTAAAGAGCTTGCTTTTTATAGATGAAGAAAAAAGAAATACAAAAAGTCAGAAATGATGTTGGACTTGAAAGCTTACTCTGAAAACAGTCGATATGAATGTATCCTTCATATATATTTTTATTTGAAATATGCAAGACTATGAGATAGGGTTAGGAGATATAGTGTAACAAGCACTTAATTCCCTATAAACTTTTTAAACAAAATAAGACTCAACAACAAATGTGCCCCAAATGTGAAAAGACATAAGCAATAGTTTATGTTGTCATTTAGTTTAATATAGTTCAGAGAAGTAAGATAATATAAGGAAAGTACTTGACTAATAATGGTTTAAAGCTCCCTATCTCTAAGCATAAATGTATAAATAACCTTCATTGAAAATCTAGGATGTTTCTAGCCAGCATGAAGAATGTTTGGTTTCACATTATGGTTTCAATGCAATATGCAATAATTGAAACAATTATTTCAATAAGCAGTATAACAATTCCACTAACAAACAAAGAGACATTTGTGTAAAAGAATCTTTTCCAAACTAATTTTCTGTAACATCTCCATGGAAGGATACTTTAACTTTCTTGATTTTGACATATACTGATCTAACTTACATAACTGAAATGGATTCTTACAGTTAAAATTTTCAAATAATTTATTCATATGGGATGATATTATAATATATTAATGTTAAAAACTGCAATTGAGTAGATTAACTATATTATGCAAATTTATGAAGGCTATAAATTCAATTGAACCCATTATATAAAATGACATTTCTTGACTAATTTTTGTTCCTATCTTTCTTAGATATTAATGTCATTCATATTTGGGGAATAAGCTATTTATGTCTTTGTGTTTTACTATATTTAGTCTTGTTACTGATTCACACTTTATAACAGTCACCGTTCTGCCTTAGCAATAGCAAGCAGTTGACTTGATATCGTGATATCAAATGCTTTGGATCTGGACAATACTTCTAACAGATGTTCTACAAAATTATGTTACATCACTATATTGAAAGGGAGCTCCAGATTCTAGAAAATTATTTAAAAATATTTATATATAATTAAATTAAATTAAGCAACAATACTTCACAAAACACATAAAAGTAATATTTTAACTTATCACATCTCGAGAGATTTTGTGCAGCAGTTTAATCGAGTTTCATGTTGATTTGCTTCCTGGTCTCCTCTTAAAAATAATGCCATCATTATATTCACCAGAGTCTAACTATTAAAATATCTAAAGCCTAGCATGTCTTATTTCTTTTGGAGTTTTTGGACATTGAGGCTCATAGACACATAAACATGAATTACATCATATTGTCATTGCTCTTGATAACCCCAGAACTTAGAGGTAAGAGCTTATTACTGAAGACATATCATAATTTGATTATAGACCTTGGGGAGATTAAATTGGTGCAGTCCTAATCAAGCTGTTATAGGCCTGGCATTTCTACTTCTATTGGCTACCATTCATAGTGCCAGAAGAAGACATGTAAGCTATCAGAGGAGAAGAGTAATCATCTGCCAAACCCTGATATGAACCCTGTAAGGAACAAGAATGACCACAGGTGCTATAAAGACATCATCGGGATAATCAAACACATTCTGATTGGATTTAAGTCTAGCTCCCAACTTGAAAACATACCTGACACCAATTTTGGGCTAAGAATCTATGGCTAGCCTTATCATTCATCTCAGGAGATAACTTACTCTGTTTGCATTGTGAAATAGAGATACTATCAAACTGACTAATAATGATTTATGTTTATATCCACATGTAAATGTGCTTCTCAACTCACATGTGAACAGCTTGTTCTTTCAGTAAATAGTGACTGACACAAAAACTCACAACTGGCAGAGTTACAGAGAATATATGTACAGACAAATGTATGTTGGTCAGAACACCACATATCAAACAAACCAGTGTAAGCATAAAGCAGATCATTGCAGAGCCAAAATATTGGAGTAGATAGGAAATATAGTATGCAAGTTGTGGATAGAATGTGTGACCTATATCATTATGGTCTCTACATCCATGGCTTTCTGTAATAATACTATATTTAGGGGAATTATTGAAGCATAACGTGTGCATATGTGTCTGTGTTTAAAACAGATGATAGAAAAAATCAGTAAAATTATCAATGTAATAAACATTAAAGACTTGCTTCAAATATTATTTTGAATAGAAAGTCACCAAAACCAATGAGAGGTCTGACATAAATATAATAAATTATGGATAGAAATAGAATAAAATTCTAAAAAATTAAAATACAATGTATTTATACAAACAACATATTTATATAACTTAAAATAGAACAAAAATTGAAATTATGTGACCAAGCCCCCATAGATAAATTCTCCTACGAACATAATCCATATATTCAGGATGGTAGATTTCTTTTATTATTATAATGTGAATGTTTATTTCAAATTAGTGTGTAATATTTTATGAAGATGATAGAGAAAGTTTAGAAGGCACACTGCTATTCTGAATGCCATTATTTTCTGAGATAGAATTTAAATAGTTTTAAAAATATGCATTTATATTTAAATATTTTAGTGGGAATGCATAGAAACTTTATGAAATTTTCCAATTAATATTATATATATATTTAACTACTTCAATAAGGAAGTAAACTTGTATTAAATTTAAATAATCATATATATTAACTAAAAAGTAATTCTTTCAATAATAGTTTTTAGAAAAAATATTTCTGGAGTATATTTAAAACTCACATTCAATATTGTTATTTAAAATTGTGTTTTGGATAAAATTATGTAGCCCCTTTAAATTATGCATCTTAGAATATGTATTTTTATGAGGGATATAAGACTGCATTTTAACTTCAGGAGAACAAGTTATTCTCTGCAAACACACAGCTCTGAATAGAAAGCCTCTCATAAATATCTCCCCTTAGAACTCAAAAAGCCCAGTGGATATGGAACCAGAAACAGTGCTAACAGTCAGAGGGATGGAGGACACAAGATAAAAGGCCATCTAAATCAACTGAGTAATATTCATATGAAATCAGAGACTGAAGTAGCAAAAACCTGGTTGATTAGGGTCTGAATTGGATCCTCTATGCTTATATTTTAGCTTCAATTTAATATTTTTATGGAAATTTTTTGTTTGTTTCTTTAATTGTTTGTTTTTTGAGACAGGGTTTCTCTGTTGCTTTAGGGCCTATCCTGGATGTAGCTTTTGTAGACAAGGCTGGCATCGAACTCAAAGAGATCTGCCTGCCTCTGCCTCCTGAGTGCTAGAATTTTATGGGACTTGTGATTGTGTGCACACCGGGTCTCTGATTCTTGTGATTTCTCCTGGGCCTCTTTTTCTTCTATTGGTTTGCCTTGAGAGCTACTATGTAATAAGATCGTGTTTTATCTTATTATATTTAATTTGGTTAGAAAACAAAATGGTGTTTGTTACAGAAAAATAACTTTAGGATGACAAAATAATTCCTTGGTTAATCATTGTAAATCTATAAAGATGACCACGTTCAGAATAAAGTGAGAAAATGTACGAATATAGCTAAAGCTATAGAAGTGAGCATGTTCCCAGTTTGCATTTCAAAATTTCTTTATGTTCCTGATGATCAAAGTTCCTGTTAGAGATTTTACTTGATTGTTTTGTGCTATTTATTAATAATCAGTCTTCAACTTTAAAAATTCTCAGAGGCAGAAAAATCAAAGAGAGCAAGTGAGAAAAAAAAATACTTTTAAAATCCCTCAGAGCCTGTGTTTCCCTTGAGGCTTCCATATCACTTTCCCTCTCACAGAGAAATTCCGATTCACACTTTCTGATTGGGAAGAAGCTCCATGAGATTTCCCTGCGGAGGCAGATTTTACCTGGAAAAAACAGTCACAAGTCAGTTTGTAGAGCCACAAGGAAAGGAGGTTTTCTCAGATCTATGAAAGCAGATTCATACCAGAATCCTGGCTAGGAAAAGACTTACTCAGGTCACCCTGAAACACAAAGAGAAAATGAGCCCCCATATTCCCAAATTACTTATGATGTTCTTTTCACTCCAGCTCAGCTGTGAGCATTTATTTAAGTAGAGACAATGTGAGATTTTATTTTTATCTCTAAAAGTTTATAAATAAAACCATGTATCAAATCAAAATTATTTTACCTCCAATAATTAAATTAAAACACTCAAATCTTATTAAGGTTTTCAAGTTTATTAATTGAAAACATTATGATTATTCATTTTAAAGTAATATTAACTTTTCTGTTTAATTTTTACTGCTTTAATCCATGAACATAATTAATAATTCTGTTACTCAAGGGACCTGGTTCCTTGATCTGGATAATGAATCATTTATAAAGGAACAAGCCCCAGGGAAGTAAATTAAATTATTCCTATACTCTATGCAAAAGATGGCTAAGATATTTTAGATTGGAAAATATTTCTGGTGGGTCACATAAACTCCTGTGGGTATATTAGCCACCAGCTACACTTGAGTGGAAGTAAGCCTTTTTAATTGGAATAAGAAAACAAATTATAATTTTTAAATTTTCAAACTTAGATGGATAGCAAGTACTTCAACAACACCAAGGATATTTTCATATCTATATATTCCATTTACATGGAAGTATAATTTTGTGTGTGTGTTTATTTGTACAAGCTTACAGTAATTATCAGGCAAATAGGAAACTGCTCTCCATATAATCACGAGCAGCAATAGCACTTGGTGGCCAGAGATAGCAGGCACTCTGGAACTTTTGGCAAGTCAATCTCGGTTAATTGGTTCAGTCACAGAGTTCATCTTAAAAGTTAAACTTAAAAAAAAAATACAGTCAAGAACTAGACATGAAATGCTGGCCAACAAATCATGTTGCTCACACATATGAAAACTCCCATGCATACACATTCTGAAACCCCTGTGAACATAAACATTATACATTTACGGACTTATAAAATATTGATAATCACCAGTATGACTAAATAAAAAGATGCAAAACTAACTCCGACAAAGATATAAAATAGGATACAGCTATAGTAAGAGCAGCATGTGAATATTTAAATTCAGGGTAGAGTTTGTAGTCACAGTGTTATCATGCTTCTATTGTTTTCTGGATCGCTATTTTAGGCAAAGTTTTCTTCCCATTTTGTTGTCATTGGAGTAAAGCTTTGGGTCACATTCTGACATCTATGCAGAAAGCATGGCTTCTTATAAATGTCTTTTAGTGTGTCTGGAAATGTTATCCTGCCAGGCAGCAATGGTGAAAAGCTTGTGTGTTTTATCATGAAAACATTTTTAAAATGTGTATTTAGGATCACTTTAAGAAATATCAAATTGAATTTCCATTAGTATTTCGATGCTCAGGCAGGATGAGTGTACGAGATTAACCTTAATCATGGTTTTCTCGAGCCTAGTTAGCTTCATCTTTTCCTAATGCAGTCCTCTCTCAACTTATTTTTTTGACATATTGCTTCCAATAAGCTTCAATTATGCTTTTAAATTCTTTAAGAAGTCAGTAGAGGCTTCCCGCTCTTCAGAATTTTACTCGTTAGATGTGGAAACTATGTTAAAAACATTTCAATGATACAAAACTGCTGCGCATTTACAGAAAAAATACCCTCTTTAGGCCCGTTTTTGTTGTTGTTATTTTGCAGAAGTAATCAGTACTAATAATGTCTTGATACTGGTCTTTCAATTACATTTTAAGTTAGTTCCAAATCAAATGGATACAACCTGCAAGTTTTTGAAGCTATGACTTTATTCTTGTATAAAACAGAGTATACCATTTCAAAAATTTTGTTGAATTTTTGAAGCACTTGGAACTCAAATGAATAGTTAAATACAAATACACATAACAATTTAAAATAGTAAATTCAATATAAGAAAGACAAACTAATAGAATAGTACAATGTCCACATTTTAAAATATATTGTTTTAGCCGGGCGGTGGTGGCGCACGCCTTTAATCCCAGCACTCGGGAGGCAGAGGCAGGCGGATCTCTGTGAGTTCGAGACCAGCCTGGTCTACAGAGCTAGTTCCAGGACAGGCTCCAAAGCCACAGAGAAACCCTGTCTCGAAAAACAAAACAAAAAAAAATATATTGTTTTGAATTGTGCATGGGGAAAATTTTAAAATTCACCCATTAACAAATAATAGTTTCCTGAAGGATTTTTTTTGTTCACATAATGTATGTGAAAGTCCGTTTTTTTCTATGATTTTATTTTTCTGTCCCTCTCTACAACTCCATGTTTCTCTATGGAATCTATTTATATAGCCCTTTGGATGTATTGATGTCAAAATTGACTTCTTACATTGAAACAACTAAATCAACCTCTTATCTTTAGACATTGGAAGCTAAAGTGAGTCACAAATGGGATAAATGGAAACTTTATTTTGTACTCTTTCAGTGCATAACTCACATCTCTAGAAAAACTAGTATGGAAGAAATGTCATTATGCTTGGCATAAAATATTTAAATGCATACATTCAATGTTTCTATTAGAATTTGTGTGTTCAACATAGTTATGCATTTATTAACAATCTGTATATGAAAAAGAGATTTGATGTACATGTGAAGTGTTTATATGGTGTGATATATAAGGAAGATAAAAGAAAAAGCGTATGATGTGCAAGCTGAGACTACAGGTTAAATGCATAGAGCATTAGATGTGCAACAAATTGTATGCATGTCTCAGAATTCAATATTAGACTTAAATAATTTTAATTCCTCATCCACTTGTATATTTGACAATATAAAGAGTAATTCCAGAAAATACATAGTCAGGTTGATGATATACCAGAATTTTATATTTTAAGATTCAAAACACACAGGTAGGAAAACTAAAGATTGACTTTTCAGAGCAAATACTCCTTGAACAGAACATTTATTTGATTTCTTCATATTACAAATGAAATACCATCAATTACTTGAGAATCAATGGCAGAATATAGCACTCACTTGGCATGCTATAATCAATTTTTTATGCCATAAAAGATTATAAATCAATTCAGCTCTGCTTCCAAAAGCCAAAAGATCTTTGAGAAAACCCTCAGCTTTCTTAAGTCATATTCCACCTTTCCATTTCTCATCATATGCTTTAAGAAGGTATGCCCAGAATTTTACAAGTGCAGGCCGTGTGATGTTTTCTGAGTAGATACTACATTTTAGTTTGATTTTGATTATTCTTATAATATTAAATAGTGCTTTATTGAAACCTTAATGAGAAAGTTCTATAATCTGACATGAGTCTTTAAATACAAATGCTGATACAGTGTTGATTTTTAATCTGTAAATCTTCTAACAGAAAATTAGTTCTGTACATTCCAATATTCAACCTACTATGTTTGTACACAAGTTGTGTTATTGTTTATTCATAAATATCTTATTGATTATCTTTCCAGAACACATTCATTATAAGATGTTTTATAGTAAGAATAATATTATCAGATTTTTCCCTAAAACTATATCTGGTGAGGTTTCAACTTTTTACTACTGATGGGAAAAAATATTCCAATTTTTTTCTTATTGTTTTTTTTTTTTTTTGCTGTTACTATTTCCATCTACTTTCCTTTAAAGTAAAAAAAAAACCAAAAACCCAAAAGTGGAAAGAGGAATGTGAATGATCAATTGTCAGTAATTGAAATCCAAAGTTTATTTGTAAACTACGGTAAGTTGTATGAACAATGATAATTGTTAAAATGAACTACCATTTTTTAAAAAGAGTTAATATCATGATCACAAACCTAAATTGGTTGTCTTAAAACAGTCCTTTAAATTTTCCAATATGGACAAGAATCAAGATGAGTTAAATGATTAAAACTTATTTAAAATATCATCAATGTTCATTTAAATCTTATTATAATTCATAAATAATGCACAAAGGCATAGGCTTTGTGTAAGCAGGCTTTGCGAATATTTTTAAACTCAGTTTTCATAAAATTTGTTAGTGTGTGTTCATATATGTATGGTTTTGTCAGAGGAGGTATGCTAAAGATTTCAAATGTCTCAAAATCACACACCATCCTGGCTTAGCTTTTCCTGACTCACAGTTCTTCCATGATGCTGTTCATGGAACAAAACACACTGTTTAGGGGCTGGAGAGATGGCTCAGAGGTTAAGAGCATTGCCTGCTCTTCCACAGGCCCTCAGTTCAATTCCCAGCAACTACATGGTGGCTTACAACCATATGTAATGAGGTCTGGTGTCCTCTTCTGGCCTTCAGGCATACACACAGACAGAATATTGTATACATAATAAATAAATAAATATTTTTAAAAAACACAGTGTTTAGGCTTACTGCCAAGTACCTCCAAATGTTGAACCTATTTACCTATAATTCTCTGCACATTTGAATTTCTTACATCATATAGAGATGTCTACAAGAATGTGTGAATACCCCGAAAAAGGGTTCAACTTGCATAGTGAAGGTGTTATAAAGACTCCTGAGAAGGAATGGCAGAGCTCATGATCAATCATTAAGGAAGTTAGATTACACAACAGTATCATTATGTGACCTGGAGGGAAATTTAGACATGGCATCTACATTAGTTTTCAGGGACTAATGATGTAAAATTGGAAATATCTTATCTTACAGTCTTGTATTTTAGAATTCTGCTGTTAGTATGTCAGTATATGTTTTACCTAATGGCCTAGAGATGTAGAACATTCTTCTTGTCCTCTAGAAGAGCTTTTTTGGTGTTTGGTTTTTTTTTCAACATTGTCTCCGTTCTATGCCTCCTTCTATTATTTTGGGTGTGTGTTTTTGTGTGTGAGAGAGCTTAGAGTTAGTTTGTTACAGTGGCGCATTGACATAGTTAATTACAGTCATAACAAATGCTGTATCTAAGTAATTGAGTCCATAACACTATCTATGTAAGCATATGGATACTTATGATTAGTTATAAAGAATGGATGATGTTAAATAGAAATCTCATAGGAATTGGTAGGTCCAAATAGAAATTTCAAATGGTACAGAAAATTTAACATTCCTTTAAGAAAGAATAATCTTTATAAGAGTGTATTTGTGTTTGCAAATGAAGGATAGCCTGTGTTCATGGGCATAAGTAAAGGTTAGTATAATTACTAGTTCATATTTTTAAGCTAAAGAATAAAAATATCAAGTGTTCATATTATTATATTTCCTGGTGAACAGAAATGTAAACTTTGTCTACATAAACTTTTTGCCAGTGCTGTTGTTGTTAAAAAGAAATGTAAAAGACATCAAGGGATTGTCAGTGGGGATCTAAGAAGTTAATAATGGGAATACTGAATATTTGGGACATACTAGGCAGTTATTGTGAAAGAGAGAGTGTGTCATTTCTACATGCCCCTCAAACATGGCATGAACAGTTGGCTTTGGTGCCCAAGAACTCTTATCTTCACATCTTCAAAACATAATGTCAGGTAGAAATTAACAGAACTCCCTTAATAAAGCATTGTAATTCAGTACAGTAGATAGTTTTATTCCTGCCCTCAAGATTGGACTTGATGCTGGTATTTTATTCAGTTATTGCAAAATGAAATTTACCAACGTAGAGAGCAAGGAAGTATTGATTTTACATTATTACCTATAATACAATGATTTATAAGTATATTTGCTTTAGTCTTACCAAAAGAAATGTAGCATCTGTAAGAAGAAAAAATAAAGCAAAAAATAAAAAACCACAAAGGGTAAAATTTAAAAAATGCATTTGTAAACAGCAATGTTCCATAATAAGGGGCTCATGATCTATAAAATATTATTCTGTAAAATTTATGAAGCGGTAAGGAATAGAAATCCAAGAGTTAAATGAGAATGATGTAATGAAACAGTTAAATTAGCAAGAGCTTAAAATAACTTCCTTTTATAACTTTTTCTTCAAGTCACAAAAGAAGTTATATAATTATGGAAAGAGAATACCATTTATCTACTTTTTAACATGTTAAAATTTATTGTCCAAAATTAAACCTTTTTGAAGAAATAAGTAGATATAATTTCTTCAAGAGATTTAGCTAGTTAGCTGTCCAAATCACGGTGAAAACTTTCTTATAAGTAAAAGATGCTGATTAATCATTCAGTTTTCCTGTGTCCTTGAATTACAGATTTAATACAGGTACTTAATTTGGGGAGGTAAGCAATCCTTATAGACTATAATTATTATCATATTGATTTTGTGCTTGTTTGCACTTTAATAAAAGAACCATATTTAACAAAATATGTCCGATATGTAAAAAAGTCTAGAAGTGTAATTATTTTATTATATACTGCCCTAGCACATAGAAAAAAAAAGAACATTTTATTGCAAGTGTCTTTCTATTAAGTCCATGGAAACACTAAGTATATATTATCTGTGAAATTTCAGAAATACTAGTGAAAATATGGTGTTGTCCTGGGGTTAGTTGCCATTTTTTCTAAGGATAAATCCTATATTTAAATATTTATACAATAAAATTTTTTTCTTTTTATAACTGAAAATAAATTTTTTCTTTACATAATATATCCTGAATATAGTGTCCTCTTCCTCTACTCCTCCCAATTTCTTCCCACCTCCACTCCCATCCAGATCTGCCTCTCTCTGACTCTCATTCGAAAATAGGCTTTGGTGACAAAATAATAATAATACATGACGTAATATAATATAAAAGACAAAGCAAAAATGAACACATTGGAGTTATAAAAAAAAACAAGTAAACTAAAGGTAAAGAGTGCATGAGAAGGCAGAAGAAACAGACTCACTTTTTGCATATTTAAGATTCTCATAAAAACACTAAACTGGAAACCATAATATATACACAAAGTTTCTGTAAGGTAAAACAGAGATGAATAAAATACAAAGAAAAAAAGAAAAAAATGTAAAACAAAGAGAAAAACGATACCAAAAATCTGAAAACCCAATGAGACAATGAATCCCGAAAGATATCCCTTAGTTTGTTTTACTTTGGCCTTTACTACTGGGCCTACACCCTACCTTTAAGATTTGTTTGTTTTGCTATTGAACCTCCTTAGCAAGAAACTAAAGTTACATTTGCCAATGGTTATCAGTTGGTGATTGGTCCTGTGTTAGGGATGAGAGCATTTGTCCACTCCACCTTTCATCATTAGGACCCCCTCTCACGAAGGCCTGTGCAGTGTTTGTGTAAGCTGCCTGAGTCGCTGTATAGTCCTATCCACATAGATTGTGGAGGTCCAAAAATATGTGATTCTACTCCACTTGTTTGGAGGTCAGAGAGTTTTAGCTTGCTCGATGTTGTTGATAAGTGTGGCTACACACACTGACATAAGGTGTGGTAACTTAGTGTTTTGGAAATTAAGATGGTTCATTCAGATAGATCCGTACTACCATGACCAAAGGTTAGAGAATTCAAGTATACTTTTGCTCCTTCTTTTAAATTAAGAAGTTTGGTCCTATGGAGTGGCTGCCTTCAGGATACTTGGTCTAGGGTGTGTTCACTGCCTAAACAACAGAATGCTTTTCTCATGAATTAATGGCTTGATGTCTCAAAGTATTGAAGCAAGTAACTGTACTAGTTGTCCTTTGTGTCATGTTAAAGTAGTCATTTGCCTTATTCCTTCCTGTTGTACTGGGTTATAAAAGGGTATGAAAATTAAGCATGGGCAACTTCAGTATTCACTGGAACTCCCTCCTGGTACTATCCTATGATTTTCTTTTATTATTTTCACTCGTGTCTTCATTATTTTTACTTATTTTGCCCCTACTCTGGTAAGTGGTACACTTGTCGAAGATGGTCTCTGACAGTATATCATATTAATTTAGAGGGCTTTGTTTCCTTTGTGATCCTCCCTGAATCCCTGCTGGTTCCTACACCCTTTCTGCCTCATCCAAAAGTGGTATAGCTAGATCTTGAGGTAGATTGATTCTAATCTTCCTGAGGAAATGCCACAGTGACTTTGACAGTGGCTGTACATGTTTGCATACACATCAGTAATGGATAAGTGCTAACTTTACCTCACATCCTTACCAGCACAAGAGTTGTCACTTGTGTTATTGACCTTAGCTATTCTGAGAGGTATAAAATGAAATATCTTAGTGGATTTGATTAGCAGTTTGATGATGACTAAGGGTGTTGGAAATTTCATCAAGTGTTTATCTGATTTTTGAGTTTTCTTTTTTTGAGAATTTTCCTTAGATCTGTACTCAGTTTTTGATCATGATTTTTTTATATCTAGTTTCTTGAGCTTTTAAGATAATTTGGATATTATCCCTCCATTGGTTGTGTTTGGGGGGTCCTCTTTCTCTCTTGTCACCAGGTCAAGAGGGGAAAGAGGAAGAAGTGGGGATAGAAAGCTTTGTATGTGACACATGAGCATGATGATGGGAGGCTTCCAGGAGACAGACTTAAGTGAATCAGCTCAACTTTATTCCAGAGTATAAAGATATATAGGATCAGAAAGCTTGGAGACAAATCCTAATTTGTATTAAGTGCCACGCTTATTCACAGGGGATTAGTATGCATCACTAGAGTCCTATAACAGAACTCTAAGTACAAATCTTATTTGCAGGGATATATGTCAAGGGTCAAGCTGTCTAGAGACAGCCTTTGGGTAAGATTAGTTCTTCATGTCCAGAAACATTCGACATATATGGAAAAGTAGAGGACAGGAAGCTGGAGTGAGAAAGGAATGGACTTCATGTTGCTGAGATATTGAGATAAACTGCTCGGCTATGACAGAATGCAACAACCAGACAGCTGCGTATTCCAACAGTTGTAAAAATCTTTTTCCATTCAATAGACTGCAGCTTTGTCCAACTGAGGGTGTTCACTACTATGCAGAAATCTCTCAGATTCATGAAGTATCATTTATTGATTGTTGATCCTAATAACTGTACTAGTTGTGTTATAGTCAGAAAGTCTATTCCTGTGCCAATAATTTCAAGGTTATTTCCACATACTCTTATATCAGGTTGTGTTTATCTGGTTTCATGTTGAGGTATTGAAGGAATTTCGAGTGTAGTCCTGTGAAGGCTTGTAAGTAAGTATAAATCTATTTGGATTATGCTACCAGTAGCTGTACAATTTGCATAGCACCATTTGTTGAAGATGTTTGTGTTTTCAGTATTTCTGGCTTACTTATCAAACATCAGTTGACAATGTATGTCTGGATTTATATCTGGGTTTTCAATTATATATCAATAATCATCTCAACTATTTTTGTGCCTACACTATGATATACCTCCTTCAGATGTTTTAACATTCATGACTCGTTTAGCTATCCTGTTGTATATTTTTCTCTTTTTTTTTTGAGTTTCCATATAAAACTGAAGTTTGTTCTTGAAATATCTGTGGAAAATTATGTTGTGATTTAGATGTGAGTTGTACTGAATCTGTAGATATTTTTAGGGAAGATGGCCATTTAGGTATATTGCTTCTACAATTTCATTATTTTAGACCTTCCATACTCTCCTATCTTCTTCAATTTGCTTAAGTCAATACCATGTGGGTTTTATCATTCCTAAACTGTTTCTCTTTGGACTGGGGTTGGTGTGTAGGGTAGGAAATAGGTTGTCACAGAACCTTTCTTTGTCTTGAATTCTCAACTGTGAGCATACAGTCATTAATACTACCTCAAAAGAGGCTTATTTGTCCTTTACAGTCAGTGTCAGTGTGGATCATGAACTTCTACATAGGTTCTGACAGCATGGACCATGGACATCCACACGGCTTCAGGCAACAGTAGGGACCCTGGACCTCAGCATAGTCTCCAGTGGCAGTACAGACCAAGGACATCAACACAGTGTTAGGGAGAATCATGGACCATGGACACTATCGTGATCCTAAGCGGCAGCATAAACCATGGACCCAGCATGGTTTGTGGTGGCAACACAGGCCATGGACAACAACTTGGACCCATTGGCAACATGGGTCACAGGTCATATTTATCACATAAAAGCAAAGTAATTTGTCAAACTCAGATGTATGCTTCTAAGTGTAAACTGCTATTTAGAATGTGAGATTACAGTACCATTATATTAATCTTACATTGATTAATTATAAAGTATGTGTGATTTGCAGATAATTTTATGAGTTCCAACTCATTTACAATTACCCAGTCAAGTGGCTGAAATCATAGTCACTATTGTATAAGTGAAAGGGGTAAGGCATAAAAATACTAAGAAAGTAGAGGGCTTGGCTTTCAGAAATAGAGCACTGAAAATCTCAGAGAAAGAGAGGAAAAGAAAGAGAAAGAGCAAATAAAAGAATTGTTTTTCTCAGGTGAGACTCAGAAGTAATGATTTTATCTTTTTTTTCTTCATTAAAGAAAAAACGTAATAGTACACTCCTGTTAGAAAGTAACTCAGCCAAAACTATATAGAGATAGTATATCTAGCTAAGAGTTCTTTTAAGTTTGACGATCTGAAAGAAGCCATGCAGAACATTGAATGTTTCGTCATAAAAAATGACAATAAAATCTTTGAACATGATCAGCTACTATACTTAAAACTTGAGGTAAAACTATCAGATTATTCATGTCATACGTTAAAAAATTCTATGCAACATAAATAATGTGTTTCAAATCATAATCAAGCACAGCCAGGCTCCATCAATAGCCCAAACAACTAATTAGGAACCATGCTAGATAAATCAGTGCAAGTGGAGCTAGAAACAGCTGGGAGATAAAGTCAGCAGACAATGAGCATATTAGCTGTCTTCAAATGACCAGGGAATCTAGGTTGACATACTATGCTTATTTATTCATGTATTTATTTTGGTTCTTAAGAAAGCAACAGTAGAGACTAGCGTGGAATTTGCTTTGTAATTGAGCCTAGGTTTGAAATTTTAATAATCTTCGTGTCTTAGCCTCCAGAGTATTGACATTATAAGTGCATTCCACTGTGCAGCATATTTTAAAGAAAATTAATTTATTTATCATCTATAAATAATATACTTAAGAAATACATATTCATAATATAATATTCAATAAAATAAAGAGAAGGGAAGATAATAGTCTTTCTCTGAGAGGGAGAGCATGTGTTTGAATCAAGAGATGGTCCTGAATAAAATACACATTAGTAACATTCAGCGCTATAAATGATCTATATACATGACAATTAAGGATAAATATCTTAGAGGTCATGAATTTGAGGAAGAGAAACTCAGGGGAAGGTGATAGAGAGAGGAAATGTCTTAAGTAACAGAAAAGAATCGACCTTACAGTTTTTCTTGCATGGTTTCAGAGAAGAAAGTCCCATTATAGTTTAGAAATCATAACAGCATCTATTTGTCAAGGTCTTGCTTTAATTTTAGGCTAACACAAGTCCTAACCACTCACCAACTGCTTATGACAACTCTGTGTCCTGAGGTCAATTGCTCCAATTAAAGCAAGCCCAATGTAAATACTGGAAATGTCAAATGAAGACTGGCTAAAATTATGGTCTATTCTGGCTGAATGAAGCTATTAATTGGTCAACCCTGAGGTTATATACTTACACGTAACATAAGATAAATTGACAGATATAACATTTTTTATTGTTTTTATTTAGCTATATATTTTTCTCCGCTCCACTCATTTGTTCCCCTTTACCATCTTCCATGTTCCTCAACCTTTCAATTTACTATTTTTCTACTTCCCATGTGCATTAGATCCAAGTATGTCTCTCTTAGGGTCCTCTTTGTTGTCTAGGTTCTCTAGGGTTGTGAACTGCAGGTTGGTCTTCTTTGTTTTATGTCTAAAAACCACTATGAGTGAGTGCATATTATATTTGTCTTTGTGGGTCTGGGTTACCTCACTCAATATGATGTTTTCTAGATCCATCCATTTGCCCACAAATTTAAATATGCCATTTTTTTTCTGTTGTGTTGTGCTCCATTGTGTAAATGTACCACATTTACTTTATACATTATTTGGTCAAGGGACAGTATGGCAATTTCTCAGAAAATTAGGGATCAACCTACTTCAAGATCCAATAATACAACTTTTGGGCATATATATCCATAGGATGCTCAATCACACGACAAGGGCATGTGCTCAATAATATTCATATTAACACTGTTTGTAATAGCCAGAACTTGAAACAAATTAAATATTTTTAATTTATATATTTAGAAATATATATTTAATTATATATAAAAATATTCATAGATATTATACTATATGTTAAATATCATATTAATATATTAAGATAGAATCATATTAAAATATTGATTATTATTTGCATAAAGCAATAATTTAAGTAAAAGAATTCAAGGATTTCACACCCACAAAAAATAAATGAAAGGAGAGTAAGTAGGTGGGTATAGAGGAATAAAAAGAGCAGAATATACCATAATTATAACTTCAAAATTTTTAAAAATTAAATTATTACTAAATCCATCCATTTGCCTGCATATTTCAATATGTCATCATTTTTTTTCACTGTGTAGTATTCTATTGTGTAAATGTACCAAATTTTCTCTATCTATTCTTCAGTTGAGGGACATTTAGGTTGTTTCTAGGGTCATCTGTTGAGAGTTCTCTGATTTACTTAAAATTTTCATATTATTATTTAAAAATAAGTGTCCTCTTGAGGTGGGTGGTCCTTGGACTTCTCCCAGGGCTGGGAACACTGATTGCTCTTTGGGCTGATGAGGGAGGGGTACTTGATTGGGGGAGGGGGAGGGAAATGGGAGGCGGTGGCGGGGAAGAGACAGAAATCTTTAATAAATAAATAAATAAATAAATAAATAAATAAATAAAGTATCCTCAAATTGTGGGATCGAATGAGACCAGTTGTAAGTGTTTTTTTGGAAAATTTGGTTAGAATTTTAGCAGTAGTGCTTTTGTTTCTACATGAAGAGAGTAATGAGGCATTTCAGAATCATACCTCTTCATATGGAAGTCTCTAAAATAATAACCTCATGAAATTGTGTTGTAATTCCAAGTGTTTGACAAAGAAGTTTAGCTGCTCTCTTGCCAGGTTGTGCGATCATCCAAGATCAGATAAAAACAAATGATATAGAGTAAGAATCCAGTTTATATGTCAAGAATACACTAATGTGATATATCCTTCATCTCATAGGAGGGGGTAATTTAAGCTGTGAGTTACCTTGTCCTGTAGAAGTACCACACAGACTCTTTGTCCTTTAAGGGCATCTGAAATGCATGGGAACTCTAGCATTGTTGTTGAAACTCTTTTGATTTGGTAAGTTCATAGAAACCTCATGTAATACAGGGTTAATAGCCCCGAGGAGATAGTATTAATGTTCAGTATTAAGTATTCAGTATTAACAGAATTAAATATAATATGAAACTTCAGCTCTT
Organism: Neodon shergylaensis; assembly: GCA_025134845.1. Lineage (NCBI taxonomy): Eukaryota > Metazoa > Chordata > Mammalia > Rodentia > Cricetidae > Neodon > Neodon shergylaensis. Next base: position 9,472,149 of record JABTXL010012463.1, read on the forward strand.
CTATTACCTTCCAATTCAAATGTGGGTCAATTTTCCCCCATAAAATGACACCAAGGTCAGTTACTTCTATAAACTAGGTGCGTCCAAAAATAATGGTTGTACAAATTTCTCATCTGTGATCAAAAAAATAATGCCTGTGACCTCCTTTACACTTGACTTTACTACTTAGAATTAAGATAAACAGCAAGTAATCTTAGAGCAGTCATTGCTAAGGGCAGGTATATCACCATGATTACAAACTTGAAAGCATGACAATAAATAAAACAAGTATTTTAAGGAAACAAATAAAAACAGAATTCCAGGACTAGCCAAATTATTTTCTAATTTTATTCAAAGCAAAAGTCTCCCATAATTTAACTTTACATGGATATTCATTTATAAACCCTGGATTCTCTGATACAATGCACAAGAATCCTAACTCATGTACTAAAGGACAAGGTAGATATTTTGAGAAATTACCATGGAAAAAATGAATCTATTCAAAGGAAAAGAAATATAAATCACAGATTTGCCTAGTCTACAAAGCAAATAAATAATCCGTCTTAACGATACGTGTTTATTTGTATCAAAGCAGAATGTATATTCCTTTTTCTCCTAGAAAAGTACATTAAAAGCATCTGTTCTAAAGACAGATTGACAACTGGTAATAATTACCACCTAGGACAATAGACTGCATCTCTTACTCCTATTCAGCAAACTATTCAAAGTCAATGAAGCTGTTTGAGCGGTAATAGGAATATAGAACTTTCAGGTGTTCCACACGGAGGCTGCAAACTCTGCAGTCATTATACCCTTCAACTCCACCAAACAATTTCCTGAACAGTTGCAGTGGAAGTTAATGGAGAATCACTTCGAGAAAGAAGGTTCTTAAGTGTAGCCTTGAGCCATAAACCTTTAGAAGCAAGATTAGTAGGCAATTTTTGGTCTCATAGTTATAACCTTTATGGGTGATTTCACCTGGAATTTGGCTCCTGCTTAGCTATATCTAGGATCCCTTCAAACACCTGTGCACCCGAGGTTTGCTGTAAGGGTATCATTGCCGTTTTCAAGAGATGAATTAGGCCAGCTGTTTTGGAATTGGTAAGGGATCTATTTGAGACAGAACAGTCTAGGAAATGACAGAGAGGGAGGAAGCGGAGAATCTAGTTAAGAAGTCATGCTTTTCATGTCACAGAGATGAGCTTTGCACTCCCTGAGTTGTCATTTTGAATTCCTCCTTGAAATAGCAGAGATACTGAATTCTGATGAAAAAACACCTGTTCCACCTCCAGGGCAGGCTTTTGGGCAGTAATCCTCTTGGATACCAATTCATTCATGTCTGCTAAATAATTAGTGCGCCGAGTTTTCTAAACTGATTTCCATTCCTCTGGGCAATGCTAACTCTCCTCCAATTTGAAGCAGTTCATGAAAAAACCTCTATAGAGTATAGCTTCTGACTAAAAATGTCTTATATCATCCAAACTTGGAAGAAGCACGCACTACTTTTACCTTTAAGAAATATTCAATTCTATGTCAATAAAATGCCCTAATATATATTTATCTGCCTTCCATAATTGAGTTATTATTTCAAACAGAGAAAATAAAGTATAACACTCATCAAATCCAACAGGAAACTTGTAGTCTTAATCACGTTATTATCTATTTCACAAATCATTTATTATTTCAACACGCTTAAAACTTAGAAAAATTTTGACATATTTTCAGATTCTCTAAAATTTTTAGTCAGATTTACCCATTTTGGTATGACAATAGACATGCCCCAAAAACTATGATAAAATTTTGTACTAGGCAGATGTTTTGAGTATAAAATCATGGGAAAAATAATCTCCACATATATGCCCTATAGTTAAAGAACAGAAGTGACTTCTGTGTAAACTAAGTGCTTCTACACACTTGTTATATATTGCTGGCATTATTCCATATAACAGGCACATCCAAATTATTGAAAAGTTGTATGTGTCAGTTTCCCAACATTGTAGACTTTGGATAATATCAACAATAGCCTCAAGAGTAAAATCTCACTAGACTCCCTTACATGAGGATAGCTTAGAGAGATAACTTTTCAGGCCTACTGTAAGAACAGATATAGCAATTTTGAAAGAGAAATCACACCAATGTTGCTTTTCCAAACTTGCTGAGCAATTTCACAGTGGGACAATCATTCATTAATTTCCCTCAAGTCTCTTTATTGTTTTTAACCAAAGTTTTCTTTCATGATTATTTAGAAATATATTAAACAAAAATATATAAATTATATCCAATAGATAATTGCTTGAATATATGATGACATGATTATGATTCACAGAGAAACATTAGACTAGTCAAATAGTCATCTCATAGGAGAGAGCTGGAGAATGTAAAAATCAATTTCAGAAACTTTTATAAAAGCGTTTTGGATAACATGGCATAATTTTTCCAAATTATAGTGTTATGAACATAACTAATAACAAAAATTGAGATATGGAGAATAGGTGAAATAATAGATCAAAGGGAAAATATTATATTCAATATTTCAGAAAATTTACTACTCGGATTTGAAGCCAATTAATTATTCTTATATGTTGTAATCTTCCCTGTTTAAATAGTACCCATCAAACATGCTGGATTGTAGAAAGAACTAACATAATAATTAAATGAAGAAATGATGATACACATGATTCTATTTTATTTTAATCTCAGAGTATAATTCTGAAAAAATTTAAATATAACTTTAAAAACTATTACTTACATTTTTGAATTTAATTCAGGTATTTAAAAATAAAATGCAACATCACTGTGTAGAAATAAATAATGTAGGGTAGCATCATTCAGGGATTTTTAGTAATTCTTTGCAAATTTCATGTAACATATTCTTGTCATATTCATCTCCTCCTTTAATTCCATCCAGACTCTGACTGTCTATCTACCTGACATACGTTATATCTCTTTTTTCCTTTTTCTTTAATTATTGTGTGTATGTGTGTGTGTGTGTGCTTTGTAACATATATTGTTAGGGTTGGTCACTCGGTATTGAATAATTAAGGTACTTGTTCCCAGGTTAGATTAATTCTCCCTCTCAGCAGTTATCAATTGCTTGTAGCTCTTTATCTAAGGTAGATTCTTGTGCTATTTTTTTCTATCCACATTGGCTTGTTGCCTGGTGTTATCATTGTTCATGCTTTGTTTATACAGTCATTCTGTTGAGATTTTTGTCTGTTGTTTCCCTATCCAATATAGAGGATACCATCTCATAGTGAAGGTCCTGACCCTATGTTGCTTACTGTCTTTTTACTCCTCCATAATATTCTTTCACCCTGAAATATATGGGTTGTATTGTAGATTTATCAATTTAGGAACGACACCAAACTGCCAACTGTTCTCTATTTTGGCCATTTGAAGATGTCTGTGAGGGTCTGAAGTTTCTTTGGTGAGGGGAGAATCGCACTTCTCTGTGTGTATGAAGATACATATTTGTTAGGCAGTTATAAATTATACTGGTTTAAGAAAGCGACAGTAGTAAATTCTCCTCCAGATTCCTTAGCCTCATTGGTAATGGGTAGTTGGATAGCTGTTCAATTCCAAGTATGATGTCCCTCCTATTGAGCAGGCAATTAGTTCAATTATATAACTGTCAAGTACTTTCCAAGACTTATGTGCAACTACTTAGTTTTAGTGTTATTTTCTGGAATGATCATTGCTGTGGTTCACGGGCATCCCAGCTGAGTGGTACTTGGGACTGCTTTTCTCCCATGGCAGTTTTTACAACACCTTCTTTGAGAGCCTTCCTTAGAGAGAAAGGAGTCATGCCTCTGCTTGTTTCTATCAAACAGAGCCTACCCAAGAAAATGCCACTGGCAAACCATTCTTTTTTTTAATCTAGGTTGTTTTTATTGCTTTATAAATAATACCATTCAAAATTTCCACTTCCTCTCCTCCTCCTACTTACCTCCTACTCTCCATTCACCCTCCCCTTTCACACTCTATTCCTAAGAGAGGGCAAGGTACCCTGCCCTGTGGCAAGCCCAAGGCTCTCCCCCCTCCACCCAGGCTTAGGAAGGTATACATCCAAATAGACTAAGAATTCAAAATGCCAGTACATGCCCTAGAGACAAATCCCAGTGGCATTATTATTGGCTTCTCAGTGGGCCCCAATTGTCAGCCACATTCAGAGGGTCCAGTTTGATCACATGCTCTTTCAGTCCAAGTCCACCTGGCTTTGGTGAGCTCCCTTTAGGTCAGGCACACTGTCTCAGTGATAGAAAACCATTCTTAACTCTGTTATTTTGTGTCTAGTATTCCTTTTTAAGCTTTCTCAGGTTTTATGTGGATTTAGTCGACCATGTAGGAACACCAATTTGTAGTAGTAACAGACATGTTTGTTTCCAGGCCGCCCAGACTCCCAAAATAAATAACCGCTTGGCCTATTAGCTCTAACTTCTTATTGGCTAGCTTTGACACCTTAATTTAACCCATTTCCATTGTTTTATATTTTACGATGAGGCTCGTGGCCTACAGGCAAGTTTCTGTTGTGTCTGTCTCTAGCGGTGGCTCCATGGATTCTCTGTGACTCCACCTTAACACAAATCAGATACTGGTTGATTACTCCCACAAGCTTTGTGACACTATTCCAACAGTCTATCTTGCAGACTGGTCACTCTTATAATTGAAGAATGTGTAGTTTGGTTGTTTTTTGTCTATTGTTTTTGTTAGTATGCAGTGTATCTTCTTATACTATGAATATCAATCTACTGGAAGATTGTTCCAGGTAAATTTCAGCTCATTTTTGCATGCTCAATGAGAAGTGTACCTGTTGTGTTCAACAGTAGGGTCTGTTATTTGAAAGGGACCATTTTGGCCCAAAACTCAAATAGGTGTAGCCATTCCCAGTACAGGAAAGTTCATTTAGTTACAAAAGATGTCCAATTGGAGCTGTCTTCCACTTTATTTGGTTATCATCCCAAGTGTATTTAAACATTAACATTCATGCATATTATATGCCATTATAGGTAAACATAAAGTAATATGCTTCTTCATGGCTCTTTCAAACTTTCTTGTTGTTTCTCTTTCCTTCCCCTCCCCCTCTCTGTATTGCACAGCCCCTCCCCTCCCTAGTTAGCCCAGCCTACTCCCCATCCCCCTTCTGCTCATAACACTTGCCTACTCTCTCTTGAACACTTTCTTTTTTGGGCACAGCTACCTTTTTACTTACCTGATTTATGTTATTACTCTAGGCAACATATCTCTGAAGATAAGAGTGGACCTGGTGATGTAGGAGTGTCATATATCAATCTGTTGATTTCATTGGTTAAGTAATAAAGGAACTGCTTGGCCCTCATAGGTTAAAACATAGGTGGGAGGAGTAAACAGAATAGCATACCGGGAGGAAGAGGAAGTGAGCTCAGACTCGACAGCTCTGCCCTCTATAGCAGAGAAGCCATGCTCTGCTCTCCTGGAGAGACGCCATAGCTCCTCTCGGAGACATGCAATGAAGCTCCAACCTAGGATGGACGTAGGCTAGAAACTTCTCGGTAAGCGCACCTTTGGGTGCTACACAGAATATAGGAAATGGGCTAGTCCAGGTGCGAGAGTTAGCCGAGAAGAGGCTAGATAGAAATGGGCCAAGCAGTATTTAAATGAATATAGTTTGTGTGTTGTTATTTCAGGCATAATCTAGCCGAGCAGGCGGCCGGGGTGTTTGGGGACGCAGCCCCGGCCGCTTCTTATTTCAACAGACCTGGGAATTTGCTGCCCTGGGACAGCGACATTGCAATATAATAATATAACAATGGTGGCATATGCCTTTTATCCCAGCACTGGGGAGGCAGAGGCAGGAGGATCTTCGTGAGTTCAAAGCCAGCCTGGTCTACAAGAGATAGTTCCAGGATAGGCTCCAAAGCTACAGAGAAACCCAAGCTCTAAAAAAGAAAATAAACAAACCAAAAAAACTATTGTACTGCAAAATAAGTTCATAAAATCTTGTTCATATAATTTTGTGCTACTATCATACTTATCTTCCAAGTGTTTTCAAAAAGATAGCATTTGTTTTTAAGTATCGAAAAGCTGCACGTATTCTAAATTAACAGTTGAACCTGACTGATGTGCTGCATGCAGCTAATCAATTTTTCTCTCCATCAAGATCCCATATGAAAATATCGTTGTCATAACGATGGAGGTATCATCGTAGGAAAAGCAGCTTAGTTTTATGATGGAAATCTGCTACTGATTATTATTTTATTTTTCTGCTAAGTTGTTTCAAGTTAACCCACTGAGGTATATAGAGAATTATTAACAATATCCCTGATTGTCTAAGTTATATGATGTCATATACAGTAATGGCTTTTTAATCCCCAGCTGCAGAGGCCGAATTCATGGACTGATACCTTGATAATTCTACCTCAAAACATATAGTTACATGGCATTATTTCAAACTAGTCTCATCTCACCTTTGGTAGGATAATAAACCATAGCTTCTTCACACCAACATAGAATATTATGAAATTAAAAGCGTTTTCCATGAAGATAATTCTGTAATAATTTTATGTGGCCTCCAGAACAAAAAGTATGTTCATTAATTTTCTTAAGCCATAAAACATAAATATTTGCTATGACATTCAATAGCATAAACATTTATCTAATACAATGAAACAAAACACTATATGTTTTTATTACATTTTTATGAAAAATATATTTAATAATAATACTTCTAATATATTTTGATTTATAAAATTAAATAATTTTTTGCCACAGCCTGACAAAATTAATCCGTTTACCTTTGGATCAAATGCCTGTTCTCTTTTTATTCATTTAAATGAATATATCTTTTAGTGTTTTGAGGCTTACAGCCACTTGGAGTTTATTCTTAAAGCTTAAAAATATAACATTAGGTTTCTAGCTCTCTTTTGATATTTTATTTTATGAAACTATAACAGATAGCCTAGGGAAGTTCTCATCTGTGATTAGGGAATATTAAATCCCAAGAACAGATGTGAATTGCTCTAGTTTTCTGCCATGTGCAATTTGGAAAATACAGATGCTATTCTCTTTCCTAATTTCACTTTTGCTCTTTCAGCTGTACTTGGCTATGTATGTGGAGATAGTGGACACCTTTGTTATGGAAAAAGAACAACAGTGTTTAGGTGGTAATTTCACATATTGCAATTATTTATTAATTATTTGTGGTTACTGTTAACTTTCAAAATACTTAAGGTCAATTTAATATATTACACTGACAAATCACTTAGAAGAGATATGGTCAATGACATTGTTTTGGGGGAACATACAATGCTTGAATAAACCACTGCTTAAAGAGCTGACACAAACTCCAAGTGTAGGATGTCATATTTAACAGATGTAGTTGGACTTTTCATTGGGCCTAAATAATACATTTCTAGCGCAAGTCATTTTCAATGTGATTGCAACTGAAGAGAGAGAGTGTTTAGGTCAAAATCCAGGAAATGTATTAAATACAGATTTCTGCTTTTCCAAATCCAAAACAGTGGGCATTTGTGTACTTATATGTCAGTGGAAACATGGAATATTACTGACCAGAGAAAATGTTCTGGATTTATCATACTGAATAGGTATAGGTATTATAACCTCAGCAGATATTAACAATTTTATCAACCTGTCCATCTGAGGGCAGAACTTATACTATCTGGTCCAAATAACAATCTTTGACTCTCTAGCAGCAAGAATCTCAGGGAAACAATAAGAAAACAGAACCAAAACCAGAAAAGACCCTATGATGCATGAAACTACTTCTCCAAATAATGGAGCATCAACCAGTCCATTCTTGGAATAAGATTGTCTACTGCATAATAGTTAAATTGCTTCAAGCTGAAGCACATATTTAATCCAGAAGGTGTTTGACATCATAATTCCAACATCATTGATGATACATATTACATTTCTAAGAAGATATATGCCTTAACTCAGATAAAACTCTTCTATAACCTAGATACCCTGCTTCTCTCACACAATGGAGACCTTTATCTGTGGATATTTGCAGCCTTGATTTCTAATCTTACCTCATTTTTGAAGTATGAAATATTTTAAACTCCAGAAAATAAAATATTTCTACTTCATGTGGCCAGAAATATCCACTGAAATTAAAGCAAGAGTATAATGCTTATAAAATCTTCAAATATCAAGTCATAAAGATCCTTATGTATCATCAACTCAAAGAATTTGTCCTCTGGGAAAAGGTACAAGGAAAACCAGAGGTGCCACCAAAGTTTTTTTAAAACTCTTCTCTGTAAATCTCCCCTTCTAAAACTGGAATTTGTGTATATTAATTTGAATTGTTTAATTGACAATTGAAATTTAGAAATTTCATCATCTGCATAAAACTCACAATTAACAAATGAATAATGAGCAAATTTCATTGTTGAAATAGAGGCCTATGCTTCCAAACAACAAAGAACATTTTAGAATTTCTGGGATTATTTTTATACCATTTTAAATGGAAAAAGTTCAAATGTATAATATTCAAATACATGAATAAAAATTTCTGAGTTGTGTTAGAGTGTCACTCTTTTAGAAATTGCTGGAAATTTAAGCTGACTAGCCCCGTTGAACTAGTAGAGTCATTTGTACATACTATTGGTTGCTATATTTTGATTTAGGCCCTAAAATCCCTATTAGTCTCTCAACGACTTTGCCACCATGAAGTGAAATGGGCACCCCTACTCTACCCATCCCCTCTGCTCCTGAAGTTAATTGAAAATTTAAATTTGAAATGTAACCATTTTTAGCAATGCAATGCAACATCAAGATTTTCCAGTCTTCTAGATGAGGTCATTAGTTGATGTCAGATGAGGAAGGTGGGTTTTTTTTTTAAGTATTTAGCTGCTGGTGTGTCTAATAATCTCCTGTGTATGGCTATACACCTAAGAGTACATAAGCCATGTGGAATGCAATGAATTTTCCAAAAATGAGGAATGGAATATTAGTTGTGTAGGAATGAAAAGTGGATCAAGAAAAAAAATAGAGAATGATAACAAATATGTCAATTTACAATGTAGACATTGTCAATTAATTAATAAAATATTTAAAGTAATCTTCTGTTTATCTTAGTCTCTATTCATTCAGTAATTTGCCAGCAATTGTTACTTTCAAAAGAAAAGTTCAGACTTAACAGCTATCATTTATACTTTAACCTCACAGTTGTAAATTCCACTCAGTTCAGTCCCAACCATTGGGAATGTCTCACACTAAGAACAGAAATATACATTTATTTTTCTAGTGAGAAGTTTCTCACTATAGCAAGATCACAGAAAACAAAACTCACAACACTGCTGTCTGCAGTGGCATACTGATCCATTTCAATGTCACACGTGATAGATCCTTCATAAGCCAAGTTAAATGTACACTAATCAAAAGTGTGGAGGCTTCATTATATTTGTTTTTTTATTACATTTCTTTAAAAATGAAAACAAACTATATATTTTTTTCATTTTACAAACAAATCCCAGTTCCCACTCCCTTCCTTCCTCTAATTCCAACCGCCTTCCCATGCCCCAGCCCAACGTGTATCCACTCCTCAGAGAGGGTAAGGCACATTGTTTTGGGAAAGGTCCAAGGCTCTACCTACTATATCTAGGTTGAGAAGGTATCAATCCAAAGAGAATAAGTTCCCAAAAAGCCAGTACAAGCAGTAGAGATAAATCCTGGTGCCACTGCCCATGGCCCCACAGTCTGTACCAATCATACAGCTCTTATCCATAGGCTCTAGTTTGGTCCTATGCTGGTTCCTTCCCTGTCTAGATTTTGTTGGTGAGCTCTCATTAGCTCAGGTAAACTGTTTCCGTGGGTGTCTCCATCATGGTCTAGACATCTTTGCTCATATTGAAACTCCTCCCACTCTTCAGTTGGACTTTGGGAGCTCAGCCCAGTGCTCTGCTGATGGTCTCTGCCCCTCTTTCCATCAGTTGCTGGATGAAGGTTCTATGGTGGCACCCTCTTCACTATTGCTTAGGGTTTTAGCTGGGGTCAGGCTTGATGATCCCAGGGAATTTCTTTAGTGCCAGGTTTCTTACTAGTCCCATAATGGCTCCCTCAGTCAAAATATCTCTTTCCTTGTTCTCCACCTCTGTACTTTTCCACTTTGACTATCCTATTCTATTGAGATCTCCTCACCCCTGCCCTTCTTCTCTCCTCCTCGGCTCCACCCTCCCTTCTCACCCTAACCCCATGCCCCCAATTTTATTAGGCAATCTAGTCTATTTCCCCTTTCCAGGGGAAATGTGTCCCAGGTGAAATATGTTTTTTTCTTATGATTCACCATGTTAGCTTCTCTAGGGTCGTGAACTATAGGCTCAGTGTCCTTTGGTTAACAGCTAGTATGCACTTACAAATGAGGACAAGCCATGCTCATCTTTCTGGGCCTGAATTACCTCACACTGGATTTTTTTTTTCTAGTTTCATCCATTTGCATGCAAATTTCAAGATGTCATTGTTTTTACTGCTGGGTAGTACTCCATTGTGTAAATGTAACACATTTTTAAATCCATAATTTATTTCAGGCGCATCTAGGTTGTTTTCCCTTCTGGATATTACAAACAATGCTGTTATTAACATAGTTGAACAAATGTCCTTGTATTATGATTGAGAATCCTTTGGATTGATTTCCAATTTTCTGAGAAATTGTCATACTGATTTCTAGAGTGGTTGTACAAGTTTGCATTCCCACCAGCAATAGAGGAGTGTTCCCCTTACTCCATATCGTCTCAATAATAGGCTATCGTTGGTGTTTTTGATCTTTGTCATTCTTACTGGTGTAAGACGGTTTCTCAGAATCACTTTGATTCACCTTTCCTTGGTGGCTAAAAATGCTGAACATTTTCTTAAGTGTCTTGCCACCATTTGAGATTCTTCTGTGAAAGAATGCAAATAGATCCATATCTATCCCCATGCACAAAACTCAGGTCCAAGTTAAAGACCTCATTATAAATCCAGCCACACTGAGCCTGATAGAAGAGGAAGTGGGAAGTAAACTCCAATGCATGAGCTCAGGAGACCACTTCCTAAATATAACACCTGCAGCACAGCCACTGTGAGCAAAAATAAATGAATGGGACCTTCTCAAAGTGAAAAGATTCTTCACAGCAAAGGGTGCAGTCAATAAGACAAATGGCAGCCTACTGAAAAGATCTTTACCGACCCCACATCTAATAGAGGAGTGATCTCTACATTATATGTAGAACTCAAGAAATTCAACATCTGAATTCCAAATGTTCCACTTAAATAAATGGGGTACAGAACTAAACAGAATTCTCGACATTGTATTTGTTTTTCAATCGTGGTCTTTCACCATTTATAAAATGCCATGCAGTTGGAAAGGCAGCCTAAAACTCGGATGTGCTCAGAATGATTGAGCACTTGAATCCAGGTAGACCAAGATAGCTTTATTCCCTCTATCTACTCTTATTATTTTAGAATGAGTAGTTTATATCCAAGTAAATTACTCTTAGTATTCATCTCTGTCACTTGTTTCCTTTCTCCCTGTCATTCTTTATCTACTTCCATCATTCTCTGGAGCAGTGTGAGCCGAAGATTGGGTATTCATTGCAGCTGTTGAATTCCAGGGCCTGATGTGAAAATCAAATCTAAGAGCTGAAATTCAGGGTAAATAGAGCCTAAGTATCTACTAAAACAATCTCTCAGATGTTTATAACTTTCCTCTAATGGTAGCAGAACATTTAAATATTAAATCACCTTTTAGGATTATAACATCAGTATGGTATAAAAATCAAGACCTTGTGTAACATTGATCAGTATATCAATAAAAAATAAATTAAGTATAATTCCTCAAAGTGCATAAGAAAAGCAATAGAATGCAAACAACTCATAGTAGCTTAAAGGTTGTGTCACTAACTGAAATATTAAAAATCTTTCTACTGAAAAATATGTCACAGGCAGATTTCATGATTGCCTTCCCAAGGGAAGAGTCCTCTCATTAGTTGTCCAATATTAAGTGTATACCTCAGAGATTATATACATACAAAGTAACAATAAATTAGCACACACTCTGTGTGTGTGTAAAATAACTATTAAAGAAAAAGAGACCATGAATTTGAGAGAGACTAAGGGAACTACATATGAAGGGTTGAAGGGAGGGAAAGTGATGTAATTAATGGTTTTCTTGTATTTTGGGGTTTTTGAAACAGGGTTTCTTTGTGTAGTCTTTGTTCTCCTATGACAAGCTCTGTAGATGAGGTATCCTTGAAGTCACATAGAGACATCTGTCTCTGCCTCCCAACTGCTGGGATTAAAGCCATGTGCCACACTGCCCAGCTACATAATTACATTCTAACTTCCTTCTTTATCTCCGTTTTATTGATTTATTTTTCGCACAATATATCCTGACAGCATTGTCCTTATTGGTGACATTAAAGGACTATGACTTCTAGGCTACTGTTCCCTTTTAGCTTGTTGGGTTACCATGTCACCTATGCTCTGCTTTTAGGGCTTGCAGGACCTGAAAAAAAGCTATGCATTCTGCTAACTCCTATGCTCGCATTTTCTCTCAGGGATGCTTATATTGACTTCCGTGCATGGCATATTAGCAGTTCTGTTTGACAGTTGTTACTGATAATTCTGGTAAGATAGTAAGCTGTGGGCAAGAATGTGCCCCATCATGCTTTTGTTTACTGCAACTCTTCCCTGGCCCCTTCAGTATTTTTCTTTAGAAAAATATTGCTGAAAATAATTAAAAAATATTATTGATAAATATATTTTATGAACTGAAAATGAGGATTCCTATAAGAGTGTCTTTGGAATGCTAGTACAAGTAATATTCATTCCTTGTAGTTCTGAAGAGTGGAATTCATAATCCAGACTTTGCAAGATTCTGTGTGTAGCATTTATAGAGGGTTACATTACAGGAGCAAATTCCCCACGAGCACTTTGAAAGACACATCTCTTCAGTCTAGAATCTGATGTTTCCATATTGTCATGGATATTGTTGATTTTATTTTTACATTGTCATTTAGGCGTTTGCATTTAGGATGATTATAGGTTTAGTTCCTGATTTCTGAGTTTGATTTTTTTAGATAGGTATTTTGCTCTTTGGTCTTCTGGTCTTTGTGGTCCATGTTGACATCTGGCCTTCTGAAAGTTAGTGTGGCCTTTGGTGTAACAGTTTCTCTGTTCTTTTAATTGGTTTGGCATGCACCTGTGGCTCATAAATCTTCTAGGTTTGTGGCTGGGCACAGGGCATAGCAGCTGGGTGGGAGATACATGGGCAGTGAAATGAGTCTTGGAAACAAAAATTAGGGAGTGGGTCAGTTCATCTGACAAAAATGGGTCACTCTCCCATTCTTCTGAAAGATGTGGGATGGGCCTGAGCAGCTTGAGTCTGCTGGGATTTGAGCAGCATCACCTTTTCAATTACCATGATTTGAATGTGTTACTGTTGGATGTTTGAGATCAGAAGCACAAACCAAACCAAGAAAGAAGTAATATGTTTGGAAGGGTTGTGCCATGCTTTCTGTAACACTTGAGGTGAATGTTCAAAACAGAATCGTAATTAGGGTAAAATTATTCCTAAGACAACCTCAAGCCACCTCTAAGCAACCATGCTAATATTTAAAAAGACACTCAAATAGCAGCACGTGAACAGAATATATAAACAGCAAGAACAACCAAACATACTTAATATGATGGTGACAAACCAAAATTAATGTCTGTGGATGTAAATGCAATGTAAACGTGAAACAGGTAAAATAATTAGGAAGACAGTAAAGCACTGGAGGTTGGGAGATGTGAGCAGAGAAAGAAAGGCAATACCACAGAGAGGATAAAATTAGATAATTCCATAATTAAAAAATACAAACTTAGTTGAACAAATGCTTTTGTAGTATGATTGGCCATCTCTTGGGTATATTCCCAAGAGTGGAATTGCTGGATCTTGAAGTAGGTTGACTCCCAGTTTCCTGAGAAACCTCCACACTGATTTCCAAAGTGGTTGTACAAGTTTGCATTCCCACCAACAATGGATGAGTGTTCCCGTTACTCCACAACCTCTCCAGCATAGGCTATCGTTGGTGTTTTTGATTTTAGCCATTCTGACAGGTGTAAGATGGTATCTCAAAGTTGTTTTGATTTGCATTTCCCTGATCGCTAAGGAGGTTGAAAAAGGGTAAAATTTGTGACTAAATTTTGAATTTATCTATTTCATCTTTATCTTTAATGAAGTTTACATTTCATTTATCTGAATAAATTAACTATATTCAAATAAATTTGAAATAATATTATTTATATTTTAAGATAATAAATCACTTTACATCCCATAGGATATGTATTATTAAAGACCATGTTATTAACGTAGAGATAATTCTTGTTGCTGCTTTTATTGTGGTATTTTAAATTATATATTGAACTTATTTCTTGAAATCAGTACATACATCAGTCCCTTTTCAATATGACTCAGTGATCAAATGTCTATGTAGCTCTTGTGAAGGGAACCTAGGTAGTCCTGAATGCATGTGATTCACACTGTGTCATGGAGACTTGCTTACAATTTAAGGGGGTTAGTTAATTATCATTATGGAGGGAAGCCAGGCAGCAGGCAAGCCCAATATGGTGCATTAGCTAAAAGCTTACATCCTGGTCACGAATTCCAAGGTAAGTAATAGAGAGACTGGGGTATGTTTTGATGTGCACTTTTGAAACCACAACTCTGCCCCCAGGGATACTCCTCCTCCAGCAAAACCAGACCTCCTAACCCTTGGTAAATAGACACTAACTGGGAACAAAACTTCAAATATATGAGCTTAAAGGGTCATTCTAATTCATATCACCACAGTTGCTAACATCAAACGTATATTAATAGGATATCTTCCAGAGTAATATATTTCAAAGGTTTTGTGAGTTTGACTAGGTAAACTTGAGATAACTTTTGCTTCTCTTTATGTGACTTGAAATAATTACATTTAAGATCAAATAAAGGGTCTTGTTTGCAACTGTCTTGTAGTGGATGAACAGTTTTTCCAAAGAAAAACAGTGGCCATCTGTTTTCTTTTCCACTGAGAAAAAAATGAAGCCAAGAGAAACTTCTGTTTGAGAAAGGGAGAGTAGGGTTAAATGTTAGGAAAAAAAATACTTATTGACACTAAGGGTTGTTTAAACATAAAAATTCCAATATCTAGGGAATATATGTGATCTTTTCCACTGAATATCAGTAAAAGGAAGGCAGAAAACCATCTGTGTTAGCAGCTCAGTCTGTAGGCCTGTCTGAAAGCACAGTACTGCTTTAAAGACTCTCTAGAGAAATCTTTCATTTTATAAAGATATGCGCAACCTGGAAATGGAAAAGATTTTTTAAAAATGTGCAGAACAGGCTTTTTTTTTTTTTTAAAAAGAGCATCTGAGTAAAATGCATCATTTAAATTAAACGAAATATTATGGTCTTTTCAACACACCAAAATATTGCTTTCTAAGCTGAATATGCTGTTTTTGAAGACAGTCAACACTGCTTGACCCGGGAGTTCAAGGCATCCTGAGAATATAATGAGATATTGTTTTAAATCACTTAATGAATGTATTGTTTCTTAATCTCTTCAAGGCTTCATTTTTATTAAGATTTAGACTACATGTTACTTTGCTAATTGATAGTATCAGCATATTGCAGTTTTGTCTTATTTAAGTAAGCTATAATAAATTATAATTTGATTGTAATAAAAATCTAAAATATCTGACACTTTATCCTAAATCATAACTACAAATAATCTAGCATTGAGTACATGTCTTCACAATAGCAACCTCTTTCTAATGATTCACTTGCTTTTGAGACGTCAGTAGAGGAGTTCATACACCCACTCCAAACTTCCTATTTTATTTATTTATTTATTTTTGGTTATAGCCAGTTTACTCACTTTGTAGCACCAATTCACAATCAAGGGTGAAGATACAGGAACATGGAAAAAAGGAGAGTATTTAACACCATGCCCTGAAACTTCTCATTTCACTTCTCAAGTCTGCTGCCATGTCAAGGGGCAAGGGAACTTAACTAAGATCAAAACATTTGGACAATGTTGTCACAAGCACCAGTGAGCCTCTCCCATATGAACTGAGAGCTGGAGCCAACCCATATCATCTGCAAAGGGAATTTTGTCTTCACAAACAGGCTTAGTGTGCTTCAAAGTAAGCAGGGGTAGTTATGCCACTAATTGTAGTCTAACTGATGTAAGAAAGGAAGAAAGAAAGAAAGAAAGAAAGAAAGAAAGAAAGAGAGAGAGAGAGAGAGAGAGAGAGAGAGAGAGAGAGAGAGAGAGAGAAGGAGAGAAAGAAGAAGAAAAAGAAGAAGAAAGAAAGAAAAGTCAAGAAAGAAGCAAGAGAGACAGAAAACCGATGATTTGAAGTATGTAATGTGATAAACTCTGGTCTAACTGGTCACACATGATTGTTGGTTTATTTTTTTTCTTTTGAGACTATTCTCATATCAGTGTTAGGTCTGTATTTGTCCTACATGGACAGCCGCTCTTAGGATGGCCATCACTGAAAATTGGACTTTAGACAATGTATATCATTCTTGTTAGCTTCCCTGTTACTCATTAATCTCTTTTGCTAAATTTTCTAGTAGAAAGTTTCAATTAACCTGGTAAAATACACTAGTGCTCTACTGCAGTTTGACTGTAAGTAGCACAGGAGAGACATATTTCAGGGACATATTTCAAATTGCCCTTAATGTTTTCCTTCCACATAAAGTACTTTTTTTTTTTTTTTGGTTTTTCGAGACAGGGTTTCTCTGTAGCTATGGAGCCTGTCCTGGAGCTAGCTCTTGTAGACCAGGCTAGCCTCGAACTCACAAAGATCCACCTGTCTCTGTCTCCCGCACATAAAGTACTTTTATCTCTTTAGGTAGCATCATCTTTTTTAGTTTCTTTTTATTTTCTTTTTTGTTTGAATGTTTTCTACTCTTATTAGATTCTTTCTACAGATAATATAATCTGAATATGGCTTCCCTTCTTCTGCTCTTCTCAGTTCATCTCCACCTCTTCTACCTTTCTGTCTTTATTAAATAATAGGCTTCTAAGAGACAACAACTAAACATCAAAATAATGTATATATAAAACAAAAACCATCACCTCAAAGTCAGACAAGTCGAACAAAGTCACAGGAGAGGGTTCAAGAATCAGAGACCCATGTGTCTACACATTAAAGAATCCTATAAAGGTACTAAACTTACAACATATATATAATATATAGTATATAATATATAATATAATATATAATGTCACACACACACACACACATATATATATATTGTCAGTTCTTTGTAGGACTCATGCTTGTGGTTTCTGTTGAGGCTCTGCTGACTAGGTTGTTTCAATTTTCTGGCAATGAAAAATAAAGCTGCTATGAGCACAGTTGAGCAAGTGTCCTTGTTGTATGATTGAGAAGTCTTTATGTACAAGATTGGTATAACTGGGTCTTATAGTAGACTTATTCTCACTTTTCTGAATAATTGCCACACTAACTTCTAAAGTGGTTGTACAAGTTTTCATTCTCACAGCAATAGAGAAGTATTCCCCTTGCTTCACATCCTCTCCAACATTAGCTGTTGTTTGTATTTTTTTTTTCTTAGCCATCCTGAAAGGTGTAAGAAGGAATCTCAGCTCATTTTGATTTGAGTTTTCCTGATGGCTGAAGATGCTGGCCATCTCATTAGGAGTCATTTTATTGTTTCCTTTCAGCTTTTTTTTTTTTTTTGCTGGTGCTGTTGTTTTTGTTGTTGTTGTCTTTTTTCCAATAACACTTGGTTTTACCCTAGGTCTCTCAGCTACTCTGTCTCTGTTTCTTGGTTACCCAAGCAATGTCAGGTACAGGTTCCATCTCATCAAGTGGGATTTACGTAAAGTCACACCTTGATTGATTACTCCTACTAGGTTAATGCCAGCATTGTCTCAGCCTATTGTGCAGTCAACACAAACTGTCTTTGCAACAACCTGCATTGTTTGAGAATCTGCCCTGGCACTAAAACCCAGATCCAGCACTGGTAGCTATGTTTGGTGACAAGAGATGGCCAGCAGGTGCTCTCTCTCTCTCTCTCTCTCTCTCTCTCTTTGGTGACTTCCTTAGGATCACCTTCATATATTACGAGAAGTTTCCACTGTAGTAGGCATCTGTAACACCACTCAAATACTCTTTTACTCAAGCTATCTTTCCCCTCATTTCCTCTCTCAACGCTATCACCTACTGCCCTTCTGATCATCCTGTTTTTCTCCATCCCTCTTAGTCATCTTTTGTTTTTATTGCTTTTAGTATGGTACATGTTTTATCTTACATTTACTTGAAATTAACTTGTTTTCTATACTAGAGTTCTGGTAGAAAACTTGTGATTTTTGTATTTTTTTCATGTAACAGCCGTTCCAAATATCAGCTTTATTATTTGAGTCTTTAGGGCATGCTAATTAACTGTTAGTATATTTGTATTAACACCTTCAAATGTAGCCAATGTTTTCTGACTCAAAATTTGTTTTTTCTCCATTTTTTCTATTTTCTCTTGTTTGATTTGAATCTATTATATAATTCCATCTTCCAAATTTTTCTCTGAATATAACATGCTTTATTTAAGGTATTCAATCTTATAATTTATTAAATATAAATTTTTGTAAGCATAAAAACTCATCTTTAGTCCAATTTCTTTAAAAATAAGAAAGGACTGTGATTAAAACATTTTTACATTAATCCAATACTTCATGAGAAAAATTATCCTTAAGCGACAGTAGCATATAATAAATTATGGACTAAATAATACTTTCAAAGTATTTAGGATTGAGAAAATTCAGCTTTGCTTAATATTTTAACAATTATCATTTTAAGAGAGACAAACTAAGGAATAGCTTAGTTTTTTTTTGTTTTTTTTTTTTAATTAATTTTTTTTTTTTATTATTGAGAAAAAGAAAAGAAAAAAAGTTTCCGCCTCCTCCTGGCCTCCCATTTCCCTCCCCCTCGTCCCACCCTTCTCCCCCTCCCCCCGCTCCTCTCCCCCTCCCTCTCCAGTCCGAAGAGCAGTCAGGGTTCCCTGTCCTGTGGAAAGTCCAAGGTCCTCCCCCCTCTGTCCATGTCTAGGAAGGTGAACATCCAAGGTGGCTAGGCTCCCACAAAGCCCGAACTTGAAGTAGGATCAAAACCCCGGGCCATTGTCCCAGGCTTCTCATCAGCCCCCATTGTTCGCCATGTTCAGAGAGTCTGGTTTTATCCCATGCTTCTTCTGTCACAGTCCAGCTGGCCTTGGTGAGCTCCCAATAGATCAGTCACACTGTCTCAGTGGTAGGGTGCACCCCTCGTGGTCGTGACTTCCTTGCTCATGTTCTCCCTCCTTCCGCTCCTCATTGGGAACTTGGGAGCTCAGTCCGGTGCTCCAGTGTGGGTCTCTGTGACTATCTCCATCCATCACCAGCTGAAGGTTCTATGGTGATATGCAAGATATTCGTCAGCATTGCTGTAGGATAGGGTCATTTCAGGTTCCCTATCCTCAGCTGCCCAAGGAACTAACTGGGGACCTCGCCTTGGGCTCCTGGGAGCCACTCTAGGTTCAAGTCTCTTGCCAACCCTAAGGTGGCTCCCTTAACTAAGAATTGTGCTTCCGTGCTCCCCTATCCAACCTTCCTTTATCCCAATCATCCTGCCTCCCCAAGCCTCCCTCATCCTCCCCCTCTCACCCTCCTCTCCCCATCCCCCGACACTCCCATCCCACCCCACCCCCAAGGTCCCAAATTTTCTCCCCTCAATTTTGTCTACTTCCCGTATCCAAGAGGATAGTTATATGTTTTTCTTTGGGTTCACCTTCTTATTTAGCTTCTTTAGGTTCACCACTATATACTCCGTGACCGTTATTTATGGCTAGAAACCAATTATGAGTGAGTACATCCCATGTTCCTCTCTTTGGGTCTGGGATACCTCACTCAGGATAGTGTTTTCTATTTCCATCCATTTGCATGCAAAATTCGAGAAGTCATTGTTTTTTACCGCAGCGTAGTACTCTAATGTGTATATATTCCACACTTTCTTCATCCATTCTTCCATTGAAGGGCATCTAGGTTGTTTCCAGGTTCTGGCTATTACAAATAATACTGCTATGAACATAGTTGAACAAATGTTTTTGTCATGTGATAGGGCATCTCTTGGGTATATTCCCAAGAGTGGTATTGCTGGGTCCAGGGGTAGGTTGATCCCGAATTTCCTGAGAAACCGAAACACTGATTTCCAAAGTGGTTGCACGAGATTGCATTCCCACCAGCAATGGATGAGGGTACCCCTTCCACCACAGCCTCTCCAGCAAAGGCTATCATTTGTGTTTTTGATTTTAGCCAAGGAATAGCTTAGTTTTATTGATTTTTATTGAGCTCTACATTTTTCTCTGCTCCGCTCCCCCTTCAACCCTCCCCCAAGGTCCTTATGCTCCCAATTTACTCAGGAGATCTTGTCTTTTTCTACTTCCCATGTAGATTAGATCTAAGCATTTTAAATTGATTTAAATGTGTAGAAATTAACTTTTAAAATTAGTCTTCAATGCTTGTCTTCCTTTCAATGTACTGTTAGATTTAGCTTTTAAAGCCATTTGGAAATAATTAAGCCTGCAAAGGGTAAAATTATGCATTACCTTGAAGATAGACCAATGTTTTCATAGACAAGGTCAGAAGATCAACAAGATTTGAGACAAATGTTAATTTCAAGTGTGTAAATTCAACTTTATTGGAGCTTTTAAGTTAACTAGTACATTCATTTCTAATCAAAGCCTCAATTTAGTCATCAGATGATGTGGAATTCCCCCTGTATGTTGTGAATAACATTGCTGAATAAAGAAACTGTCTTGGGCATGCACAGGGAATAAAGGTAGGCGAGGAAAACTAACAGAATGCTGGGGGAAAGAAGGAGGACTTAGAAGCCATGTAGCACTACCAGAGACAGACATGTTGGAACCTTGCCAGTAGGCCACGAGCATCATGGTAAAATATAAAATAATGGAGATGGGTTAATTCTAGATGTAAGAGCTAGCAAGCAATATGCTTCAGTAATTGGCCAAGCAGTGATTTAATTAATACATTTTCTCTATGGTTATTTCATTTCTGGAGTGGCTGACACAAACAAGCAGCTTCCTTACAACAATCAGACACTCTAATACCGTTTTCACTTCTCTTCTTATATGTCAGTAGCATTTATTTTCACATGGTTTGTGAAAAATTCCACAAATAAATTTAAAGTAGAAATCTAAAGACACTATGGATTTTGATGCAAAATTTACCCCCTTGAAGAACACAGTCAATAGTTGAGATTAATATTAGGACTTAAGTGTGGACCTAGTTTGCTTTATTACTGTTTTTTGTATTTGTTTTTGTTTAAATTTTTGCCATGATATGGAGAAATTTTACATTGTTTTGACATACTCCCTGCAGGTGGAAAGTCATGTCAGGATAAACATTTGAATTGAGCAGTGCCCTCTACAGCTTTCTGTCAGAATAAGACAAACAGGAACCTGTCTCTCAAGAAGGGTCCTAACAATCACCTTTCATTAATAATATCACAAGATCTTATGGCCCGTGGAGTAGCGAAATGATGTTTTCACTTCGAGCTCATTTACTTAGTTTCATTTCTGGATGGAATTGCGAAGAGCTTTATGTGCACAGTTGTCACATGATTAGTTACATTTACAGCTGTATGCTCAGAAACCAAGTGTACTTTCAGCATTTATTAAGCTGACTATAACAAGTGGAGAGTAACATGCTGCTCAAAGATTGTCTTTTATTCATTATCCAATAAATTGTATAGTGATTCATGTGAAATATTCATGATAAAGATAAATCCTACTAAAAGGAAAAAAAATGTTGAAGAATGAGATAGCTTTTCACAGAGCGTAATTGATGCTCAGATGCTTCAAGTTCAGAATCAACTGCAAGTGAGAACCATGTGATCTTATGTTCTCTTGCAGATGTCATCACTTTCTGGCCTTACTGACATCTCACTTGCTAACCAATAGGGCCAGAATGAACAAAACGTTCAGAAACACCTTGGATCTTAAATATCATCAAGTGGCACAATGCTTTTATCATAGAAATTGTTTTTAGAGTTATTCACAAGGAACAAAGATTATCAGTGCAAAAAGCAAATGAGTTCCATGAGATGTAATATCTAAAGGGTTTGAACAGGGTTGATACGGCACAGAGATCTTACTGTATACCATTACAAAAGATACATCCAGAAGAATCATCCACGAGCAACCACTGCTTCAACTTATTTTCAGAGAATTCAGATTTATAAATCTTGCAGAAAGCAATAACCCTGGTCACATTTGCAATGAGCTCTTTTATCGATAAGTTGTATTTTGTGAACAATGTTTAATAGTTTCATCAGACAGTTCCATTTCCTGGAAAAATGAAAAATATTGCAAATGAGCAAACAGAAAAAGAAAATGCAAATAACACACAGGAAAGACATACATTTAAAAATAATCATGAAAAATAACCTGAAAACTAATCACCTCTTGAGAGTGTGCTTAGTGACCATGAACAGAAAACATAATATATACGTTTTCTAGTTCCATGTTTTTATGGGACTTTTGTGTGTGTGTCTCCAAACCTATAAGGTTTCTTTTGCTTTTTCTTTGACTCTTTTTTATATTCATTCGTTTTATCTTTTTTTCATTTGTTTCTATTTATTTTAACCTATTTCATACATTATTTTTGTTATTACTATTATTATTATTTTATTACCATTATGTATCTGTTTATCTTCTAATGAGAAAGAGAAACAGAAGTCCCTGATGTATTCCTTCACAATACTCCTCACATATTACCAGACCTCCCTGCTAGTTACAACTACCTGTAGTTATGACATAGAATAATTTCTTATCTGTTATACAAGGAAAATGTGAATTGCTTCAGGATTCTTGTAACAGCTAGATTTTGCAATTTCTATTGCAAAATAATAATAATGATGATAAAGGAGACATAATTATAACTCTATAATAAGATACTCATTTCAACCAATAGATTGCTTTAATCTATTTATGTTTTAGTGGTATTTATTTGATTTAAATCATACAAGGGAACAGAAAATAGTAACTATTGGTTACATATGTATATATATATATATATATATATTATGTGATAACAACAGAAAAAAGACCACAAATTTAAAGAAAGCAAGGAGAAATATATGGCATATGTTAAAGGTAGGAAATAGAAAAGAGAAATATAATTGTACTAAAATCAAAACTTTAATAATAAAAGACTTTGATTAAGAAATATCTAGTATTAATTCTTAAATTTTGAATTGCAAGAAACACCTCTGTATATAGAAATACACTTTTACTATCAGATCAATTTGGAAATTAAAAAGTACTTGAATAGCACATTGAAAAGCAATTTCAGTACGAAGATTTCATTGTAAAGTTTAAAGCACAGATGAAATATTCAACTGGGAAAAAAATCACTCACTGAGCTGTACTACTGGCAGAACTGGAGCAATGAGAGAACATGGGAAGTGTACTTAGTGAGCAAGCAGAAGACATGCTGGATGTGATGCTACTCACTCCTCTGTACACTCAACAAAAACATGCTGCATTGACTTTGCTGTGTTGCTATTGTGCTCTCAATTGTTGTCATCTGACCACCTTCCTTAGGTCTGTACAACACTGGATTTCCAACCAAAGCTACCACAACAGACTTAGAAAAATGGCTCTTCTTATGAGGATTACATTTTACAGTTCTCAATAGTCTGCAGAATCTTGGAAAATCTTGGATTCTTCATTGTGAGAATGGGGCAGATTCTTGTCTGTCCATAATTTCCATGGAGAGGAAATATTGGAGACATTTTCCTCTCCATGCCCATTAGAAAAATCTCTGGTTATAGCTTCTGGAAAAAAAATGCATGGAATCACACACACACACACACACACACACACGTTTGCACAAAGAAATGTGAAATATAAAATATATTGAGTTAAAAGTTTCTGCATTGTTTTAAACACAGGTGCCAAATGTCAGTGTTTTATATGTAGCATACTATTTTACTTTCTATCTTTCCTTGTGTCAGGATGTCTATCAGTATGCTTCTTATAATTCACCACATGACTAACTTGTCTTATCTAATACAAGGTCTACATATGGTGATGATATCTGTGGGAAACGAGCTGTAAGAATTTCTGCCTCGCCCTCCCACCCTTATGCTGAAAGCTCTTCAAATAACAGGATAGCCAGAGAGAAGAAACAATATAACAGATGCTCACCCTCCAAATTCAGCAATAGAAAAGATCCAAAAAACACTCTCGGCATTGTGATCTCAATAAAAGTTCAATGGGTTAGGAAGATATTTTAACTGTTTAAGTGCTTGCTATGCTCATAAGAAGACTTAAATTCAGAACCCCTGAAGCCAGGTAGTGCAGTGTTTTTAATTCTAGTGTTGGTATGTGTTTGAAAAAAAAAGGAAGAAAGGGAAAGAAGAAAAGAGAAGAGAGGAGAGAAGAGGAGAGGAGAGGAGAGGAGAGGAGAGGAGAGGAGAGGAGAAAAAGGATGTGATGGGTACAGAGAGATTGGTCAGTGGTGAAGGGTACTGACTGCTCTTCATAAGAGCCAGTTTCTAGTCCCAGTACCTACATGATGGGTCACAAAAGATGTCCATTGTTGGCAACTGTGTCCACTAGGCACACATATGTATGTGATGTATATGTATACATGAAGACAAAAATCGTATGCAAAAATTCATAGTGATAAATTGATCAATAAATAAAAAAATGGAGAAGACATGACACCATTTGGCTGAAGTCATTCACTCAGCTTTGATACTTGTCTTCTACATACACATGGACATTCACTTGCTTTTTCATTTCTACAAACATAAGAACACATGTATTCAAAACTGTTAACAGATTCATCAAGAAAATAATAAATCAATCATGGGATAACAGTATATACACAGAATCAGCAGCCATTCCTCATGATAGAGGGAAGAGTCAGTACATCAAGTCACGTAGTCCGGCTCACCACCGTGATAGGTTACGTACGCTACAGTCCAAAAGTAGGGATGATACAGCCAACTCTAATGAACTGTATCTCTGAATTGGCTAAAACCTAATGTGTATGACAGAAGAAAGTAGAAATGGAAATACTGTGATTCAAAGCACATATTTAATCATAAATATGCAATAGGTTATTAAAAGTAAGTAATACATGTGTTGGAATGGCACTTTGGCCTGTCATCAGTTCGTTCAACAAACTTTTGCTGATTATTATATTCTCAGCATTGTGCCATGTGTCAGCACGGTTCATGTAAAAGAGACGTTTCTTTGCCTCTGTGAAGCTCAGAGATTAATGTAAAATAGGAACTGAACAAAAAATTAAAAGGAACCTTGATGCAAAACAGAAATACTTAGTAGGTTTCTCAAAGATAATAGAGAACTAAAAGGAAGATGAAAATATATGAAATAAATTTTCAGGAATAACGAATATTGCTTCATAAATAAGAATAGGGAGTTTAGTATGAAATCTTCATGCAAGAGAAGACTACAGGTTTCTTGTTCTTACAAACATGTGGTGCTGATCTACCACGCCATCCCATACCTGGTTATTTAAGGTTCCAATTTTCTTAAAAAATTTCAGCGTCTACTTTTTCTCAGCTTTCTTCTACTTATCTTTCAATTAATCTTCAACACTGATCGTGACCAGAAATCTGTGTGATGTGTATTTCTGTATTTCAATTGTAAATAGTTCAATGAAATGAAAGGATCATTTACATGATGATGAGAAATTAAAGAAAAACCCAGAAGTCAGTGATCAATGGGTATTTTTCTAAATGAATGATGTTCTCATTTATAGATTACTACAGTACATGACTTCCTTAAAGCATTCTGGAAAAGAGAAAGGGCAAAGGGAAAACACAGAAGGTGGTGCTACTAGAATCTGAGGACAGCAGCAGATGAGCTAACAGGTAGTACACATCAGAAATGATTACAAAGGGCCAATGATCTGTGATGTACACAGCATCCCTGGGATTCTGTGTAGTTTTGCCACCTATAGCACTGGTAAAAAAAAAAAATAACTTCATTTGATAAATACAAAAAAGAAACCTTGAGAATGTGTACATCAAAGTAATAGATGCTGTGTACATTTTACTAAAACATTTTTAAACATGAAATGTATTTAAACTAATCTAATATATATTTTAGGGACACAGTATCAGAGAGGAAAGGAAAGAGTGAGAAATACACAGAAAAAAGGAACGGAAGGAAGGAACATGGGGAGAAACAGAAGATGAGACAAATAGAGAAGAAGAGAAAAGGAGGGGAAGGATAAAAGGAGCAAAGAGGGCCATTGGAATATTGTTCAGAAGGTATTAAGATATAAAATTCAGAACTTTATAATGCGACTCAGTCTTGTTTTAGAGCACTTCTTTTCAAACATTCCTATTTTCAGTAAATTTGTGAAAATCTTTCTTCAGCTCTTTTTGGAACTTCCCATCTTTGTGAAATTCTCATTTCTAAAATGACATATCTCCTAAATGCAACTCTCTCCAGTCTGAATAATCCGCTGATGGCCAGCTAGCAAGTCTAACCTCCTCATCCAGTGTGTGCCACTTCCTACATTCAGACACATCCGCTCAGCTCTTATTTGAACATGATCTTGCTGTGTCTTCTGCCCAATGTTGACTCTTTCCTCTCTGTTTTCTCTTCCTTCTGTGGTTAGTGAATAGTGAATATTCTTGAACAACTATACATAAATACTATTTGAGCTTTATCTAGTAATCCATGTGTTTGCTATCCCTGCCCACGGCAATTTCTCAAGACAAGAAAAATACAATGAGCTCCCTAAACATATGAGGTGACAACAAAAGATATTGAAAATCCAAAGGAAATAACAAGAAATCATCTTTTGTTGTAAACAACGAATTTTATGAGTATGTGAGGCAATTACACTTTCCAATTCACTTCTTGATTTTTTTTCTCAAAACCTAATTCGGTTATTCTTGTAGAGAAAAACACATGCTAATGACCTTTTACCATATTTTTTCTGAAAATAAATGTATAAAGACTTATTTATTATACCATGTGTGTGTGTATGTGTGGGAATGTGTGCAGGTACATGTGTAAATGTGTGTGTTTTCATATATGGGTTTATGTGTATCAAAGGAATGTAGGTACCTCAGAGAACAGAAAGCAATCCCTTGAAAATGGAGAATAGTTGATTACAAAGTCACCTGGTGTGAGTGCTGGGATCCTGCTCAAGAACAACAGTAAGTGCTCTGAATACCAAGCCATCTCTCCAGCTCTTGAAAAACTTATTTTTTAGAAATATCAGAATACCATGGCACCTTTATTAGAAGATGACAGCATTAAGCTACTTCCCAAGGATAGTCATATAAACATAATAGTGTGTGTGTGTATGTGTGTATGTGTATGTGTGTATATGAGTGTGTGTATTACAATATATGATCCTGGACAACTGGTTTAGCTTGCAATTTTAATTGCAACTATCAGTAGGTAAAAGTATTTAAGTTAAAAGGTGCATGAAAAATAATAGTTTCTCCTAACAAAAGTTTCAAATCTTGCTTACTTCACTTATAAAAAAATAAAATAAACTTTTTATTTATAGATAGAATTGAAGTTGTTGTAATATGAATATTTACGTGAACTATATTTTCTGACCTCCAAACGTACTGATAAAATATCTAAAATATTAAATTTCAAATAAAATCCCTCACTTTTTAAATATGGGTGATAAAGAATTAAAATAACAGAAGGATTTTATATGATAACTCAACTTTTGAGAATGTGATTTGGAGTAAGACAGGGATATGAAGAAAGGTACATAAATTAATTAGTTTTGTAGAGAGTGAACCAATACATAGAAAGAGGAAGTAACATATTGTCAGGAGATAGCTGAGAGTAAGTCAGGAAATCATCACACCAAAGAGAAGGAAAACATAAAATGTTGAATAAAATTGCCGAGTATCAACAGACAATATGCTTCATAGTCATTCTTTGTGTGACACATTGACGGTATGCCAAATGAATTAGGGGCTAATCAATCTGGAACTCACAGACTGTGGAGGCAGAGGCATAATCAGATAAATGGAGTCTATAAAGGAAGACAAAGGATCAAACTGTTTTTAACGGGAATATTATGTTCCTGCCAAAATCTTTAGTGTCACAAAAGGAAAGACTGACAATTCCTTTTAGTATGTGACACATGGGTCATCTTCTCCGTTTTGCTCACAGATAAGAATGACACTATTTCAAAGTCAATGCGTGG
Source organism: Neodon shergylaensis (assembly GCA_025134845.1). NCBI lineage: Eukaryota > Metazoa > Chordata > Mammalia > Rodentia > Cricetidae > Neodon > Neodon shergylaensis. Next base: position 9,500,378 of record JABTXL010012463.1, read on the forward strand.
AAGATCTGGTACACTCTTTATCCACCAAAGGAAAGACTGACCCTTTACTCAGGGAATGATCTCAAAAGTGCAAAGCTATAGAACATATTTGTATATATTTGCTAATATGCATGCATGCATACATACATACATACACACATATGTTAAACATTTTAATATGACAGTGTCCAAAGAGAATTGGAGACCATTATCCTAGAATTTGAAATGAAAAAATCTTCATGGCTTGCATTCTTGTTAGCCAACGTAACAAATCCAAACAAATATAGTTGTTAGTCTTTTGTGCTTAGAAGAATATTATTAATTAAATAGAGCATTTAGATTCTGGTAGCCCTCATGAGATGTTTAATCAGCCCAATAGCTGAAATTTTCCTAGTGTTTAGAGAACGAATTTAAATTAGACACACACACACACACACAGCACATTGTTCCTTAAAAACCAAACTACAATTCTTGAAGCCATTAAAATAAAAGATTTTCTTGAGTCTCTGTCTTGCTTTATACAAAATACCTTTAATGTAACTCCTGTTATAATACTCCTTCAAAAACTCTTGATATTTTAGCTTCTCATAAGAAGTATCATCAGGACTCAATGCCTCTGATGCTGTAAAAGCCTCTAAAATCACACACAGACACCTTCAGAGGTATGAAGTGGAAGTGAGATATACTCTTAACATTTTGAGTCATCGTGTTTCTAGGGCTTTTATAACTAATGTGATAAAAAGGATTAATGTCAGACTTAAGCTGTATTTTTCGGCATTACAACTATGGTTTTGGAAAAATATCTCAAATTTTGAAATTCTCAAAATAATAACATTTTTACATGTGTTAATCTCGCATTAATTGCATGCCAATAACCCTCTGTGACTTCTCTCTGCCCTATTCTGTTAGAAATTTATTCAAAAAGTGAAACCCTTATTTGACAAGTAAGCCAGTTCAACAATAATGACAATAGAATAAGTGTCTATTCCGGTGCAAGAGCTACTGGGTTAGTCTGTTCCAGGAATACAAGGAGGATATTGAGTTAGAAAGATGAAAGATGTAGAGAGAGAAAGAAAAGATACTATGCAAAATGATAGATTGATAGATAATGAATAAAAATCCTAGATTCATGATAGAGTATTATAGGTAAAATGTATGGGTAGATAATAGATGATAAATAACAAAATATATTTTGGTGATTATAGGTAGGCAAACAGATAGTAGATGATTGGGGAGGAGACTATAGTTAGACAGACAGAAAGACAATTTTCATCAACATTGCCAGTTTTCACAAGATTTATATGATATGATAAAAAACATTTTTTTCTCATCTCTTAGAAAGTAAACTTTTACTGCAAAAGTTCATTAAAATAATAGGAGGTTTAGAAAGATGTCTGTGCAGTTGAGTTCTTTCCCACCAACCTAAAAACTGATCTTCATGAGCTGGAACCCATTTGGTGGGAGGTGAAAACAAAATCACCCAAGTTTCCACTAGACCTCCTCACTCCTCATATACACATACTGAAAATATTGTGCATACACAGAAATATACAATAATAACAATGAAAGGAAAAATAGCAAAGCGTACACTGGTTTTTCATTTAACTATAATATACTCATTAAGTTTGTAAAATAATACTCGAATGTTTGGAAACCTGAAATTTTTTTTTATGTCAAACAAAATATTTTGTGATTAAATAATCAAGAAAAACAAAATTAGATTTACAGCACAAAAGATTTCAAAACAGTGAAAAATTTAGCTCACTGAGCGTTAAATTTTTGGAAGGAATTTACTTGGAAATTGTAACAATTGTCTTCAATTTAATCTTTTTTAAACAAATGAAAATAATGGAAATATATCATTTAAAATTATTTAGGATAACTGGTGGCTACATAGCTTTTAAACAGAGTGACCAATAAGTAAAATTTCCTTAGACAATATTTGACATATTTTTTTTCCAATGATGAGATGTTTGAGAAACATAAAAATTGGAGAAAGGTCATATCTTTACCTAAATATGTATGCCATTTATATTCATAAATAATATTATGAAGACATTGTTTAATATTTCATTGTTATTTATTTATATAGGATATGTTATGGTTCAAATATTTAATATACAACATCTGAATATTTTAGCACATAATATCATAGAACAGATAAATAGTATGGTTAAGCATTTTTGGAAATTTTTTTTGTCTTGTTTTTTTTATTCCTCTCCATTTTTTTAAATAAGTATTTTCCCTTGTCCACACCCAAGAGAGGCTGATATAAACCTATGCTAACTGATGGTATTCTGAAAAATGACCTTGCGAATCTGATCACCTTTGAGTTCTATGTCGGCTCTAAAACAGCAATTGCATGATGCAGAAAATGTTATTTGCTGATGTTAATGTTATTTTCCATATTTTAATTTGAATAATATTCTAGTCAGTTCAGTTAAATATTATATAAGTTTTGACGTAATACAAAACCAACTTAAAGAAACCATGTATTATTTTTTGAGAGAAGCAACGTCAAAGGACAGAAACCTGTTAAATAGGTGCGTATTCTTACCCTTGTTTAGTAAATAAGGTTTTGTAACCAATGTACCATTTCGCCATGAATAAGAGAGTTATGAGCCATGAACCAGAATTATAGGTATCATTGAAATTTACATAAACATTGTTTCTATATTCAGGAATGGTGTACAACTGTGAAAGGCCTAAGGGTTTTTAACAACTGTTATCATTTTTTAAAACTGTAGGGAAAAATGTTAGAAAAGTGAGAGATGTTAATCAGGCTTACATATTTGAAAAATTCGAGGTGTAATTTTTAAGGCACAATGCTACCTAAGTAAATAGAAGTGCAAAAATCAGTGGAGTCACTGGTCTCATTTGATCTATGGATAATTATTGGTTATACATTCAACACCCCGGTCAGTCCTTAGAGTAATGAGTAAAATGTCATACAAGAAGATTAACACAAAAATAAAAATATTGACCAGCATTTAAACAGCAATGGATGTGATGTGTGCAAGCAGAGGGATTTGAACCAAGTCTAGGGAAAGGAGTAAAAGAAACCTAATGGATGGTTTGACAAGTTTCTGATTAAAAGGTGAAGGATTATCAACGGATATGTGGGTTCATTTCCAATTTACTGACAATATAAGTAGAAGACAGGAAACTGCATGCCAGTATCTGGATTAAAGCGGCAACTGTGTTTCTCAATCCCCTGTCCCATATCCACGTGGAAAGCTCAATGTACAGCAGAATCAGAAAGTTTGCTGTGGCTCAAATTGAAATGTGAGAATGAAAAAGTTTTGAACATTAGTAGCATAGAAGGTTCTAAAGGCACAATTATACATCTAGAAACAAAATGTTAATCTGGCTGCCAAAACTGAAACAACTTTTAATTCTTGCAACAAATGTAATTTCAGAGGAAGTAGAGGTGTTGAAATTAGGATACCCTGTGCTGTGCACAAAAGCGACAATAGTCATAACTGAGACATTCAACAGTTGTGATTGTAAGCTTGATGTGATGCTGTTAGAGAAAATTCTGTGTGTGTGTGTGTGTGTGTGTGTAGAGAAAACCTGGCTTGTGATAGGATATCTTGTCACATTAGCACGTCAGTATGTGAGTATGCATGCATCCTGTCTCTACCTCTTTTCTTGAAGTCAGAGCACTAGTTTTTTTTTTTTTAAGATTTATTTATTTATTATGGATACAAATTTCTGCCTCCATGTATACCCACACACCAGAGGAGGGCGCCAGATCTCATTACAGATGATTTGAAGCCACCATGTGGTTGCTGGGAATTGAACTCAGGACCTTTGGAAGAGCAGACGGTGCTCTTAACCACTGAGCCATCTCTCCAGCCCCAGAGCACTAGCTTTACAGACACACTCTGACAATCCTACTTCACTTGAGTTCTGTCCTCTCATTTCTACTGAAGTTTTAGGTACATTGAGCCACCATTCCCAACTCATGACTTGTTTGTACTTCTGTCTAACATTGAGCTACATGTCTAAGTATCAGCACAGTGTCATTATAAGGAGATAGTATGTGTCAGAGGAAAAATATTCTAAAACACAAAATGAATAGGTTGAATGTGAAAACAGAAGCAATCTTATAAAGAAAGAAAGAGAGTACAAAAACTATACTCACTCACTTCATTATTCTACAAAAAGGAAATTGAAACACATCTCTGGTGTCTGACCCATTGAACAGGGAGAATACATGGTGGCCAGCAAATGGATTGGGAAGTTTTGTTTATGCATGGTAGCCTGCCGTTTCCTAATGCTCTCTTTAATTTTGGTTTCAGGTCTTTGCCATACCATATTTTCTAAAGACGTTACAAATATGTTATTCCCCTTTCTCTGTTACAGCTAGAGTAATGGGGAATTATGCGTACACTCAGTCCAGTTTTTTCCTGTAATAAAGAGGAGTTAGCAGTATTAGGGAAAACTACTTGACATTATTCATTTTTTAAAAGAAATATTTTTATTTTACTTTGCAGGTATTTTTCCAAATATATATCTCTATATGACATGCATTCAGTGCTTTCTGGGGCTAGAAGATACAATCAGATTCTCTGGAACTGAAATTAGAGATGGTTATAAGTCACTAAGAGGTTGCTAGTAACTAAACAATAGTTCCCCGAAAGATGAAGTGCTTTTAAACAATGAGTCATCTCTCCAGTCCAAAACAAGTTAAATTTAAATATTTCAATGTAATGGCCATGAAAATGAGTCATGGCTGACAATAGTTATCACAAACAATTGCTTAGGAAAAAAATGTGTTATCCTGTACCTAATGTGAACATTGTTTACTTCTACAAATAATCTTCAAATATGATAATTCTGTTTAAGCCACTAATAAAAATAATGATATATAAAGCCTAAAAGGTTACTTCATAAGTCAAAGGACCTGGAATCAAGGGTAATGGTGAATTTTCCAATCTTATCCCTAAAGGAAATATTGGGAGCTATAGGCCCATAATAAGATCATGAATATGCATCATGTCATAATTTATTATGTGAGAAAAATATTTTTCTCTTATTGAGCAATAAGTATTTCTATATTTTCTGTTAGATTAATTTGTATGCTTATTATGTGTGTGTGTATGCCTGTGTGAGCATATGTTGACCAATTGTGTATAGGTACTTGAAGGTAAAGGTCATGAATCTTCTAGGGCTTGACTAACAAAAGGGTTGTGAGCCACCACAAACTGAAAGTTGATCCTTAGTCCTCTACAAGAACAGGTGTTACTATTAGGATATCACTCTAGGCACCATTTTGAGAATAAAAAAGGTTCTTATATTACTTGAAGATCTTAAGATTTATATAAATGACACCTTGGTTTTCAATAAAAAATATGGCAATATTGATCAATTGAAATGTTCTGTAAGAACAATCAGGTAGGGGAAGGGAAATGGGAGGCGGTGGCAGGGAAGAGTCAGAAATCTTTAATAAATAAATAAATAAATAAATAAATAAATAAATAAATAAATAAGACATACCAAAAAAATGTTCTGTAAGGTGCTCAGAAAAATGGGAATAGAAGTTGGCAATAGTGTCAAAAGGCTTCTGCCTTACAGATTTGGAGTGACCCTCAGAAGTCCGAGAAGTGTGCAGGTAAATTGTGGCTTTTTTGCATTTCCTTCAGTGATGAATCAGTATACTTGTCTGTTTTTACTTGGAGAATAACAGAATGTGGGGTACTGTGTCATGAATTTCACCACCTACCTTTAAACTTGGTTTTATTGAAATTTAGTATTTGAGTACAGCACTAAAACTTTTCAACTATGTAGGACTATTGAAAGCACATTTCTTAGGAGCCATGCAAAAAAGAAGTAAATTTTAAAATACTAAACTAAAATAATAATAATAGATAATGAAAACAATATAAGTAAAATCTTACTTACTGGTGAGAGGCAAGACAATTATCACTAAGATTAGAAAAAAAGGCAAAGACATCTGCTCACTGCTATGACAGCATAATAGCGTGACTCCTAGATAATGCAATGTAATGAGAAAAATAGCAAAAAATGTTAAAACAGATTAGGAGGGAATAAATCAAATTTGTTCATAGGTAGACATCAGATTTCAACCTGAAAACAGAGAAAAATAAATGTAAGTATGTATATTAACATGTCTAATCTTATACGTGAATAGCAGATTATATCAAAGCACTTATTTTCTTTTTAAATTTCTCTTTTAATTTAATTTTACATTCTATTCTCAGTTCTCACTCCCACCTCCTCTGTCTACTCCAAAGCCCATCCCACATCCTCTCCACTGGGTTCTTTGTTTTTCCATATGAAGTTGAGTATTGTTCTTTCCAGGCTGTGAAGAACTAGGTTGTGATTTTGATGGGTATTGTATTATTTCTGTAGATTGCTTTTGGTAATATTGCCATTTTTATTTTGTTTATCCAACTTATCCTAGAGCATGGAAGATCTTCCCATTTTTTGATAGTTTCTTCAATTTCCTTCTTAAAATACTTGTCATACAGGTCTTTCATTTGTTGGCTAGAGTTATCCCAAATATTTTTACATTTGTGGCTAATATAAAGAGTGATATTTCTCTCATTTCTTTCTTGGCCTATTGATCATTTTTATATAGGAGGGCTACTAATCTTTTTTAGCTAATCCCAACACATTACTGAAGGTGTTTATAAGCTGTAGGAATTTCCTAGTAGACCTTTTGGAATCTCGTATGTACACAACCATATCATCTACAAATAATGATAGTTTGACTTCTTCCATTCTAATTTGAATCCCCTTGATCCCTTTGTTGTCTTATTGCTCTACCTAGAATTTCAAGTACTATATTGAATAGATATGGAAAGAGTGAACAGTTCTGACTTGTTCTTGACTTTAGTGGAATCACTTTGAGTGTCTCTCCATTGATTTTTATGTTGACTGTCAGCTTACTGAAAATTGCTTTTGTTATGTTTAGATATGATTCTTGTTTCCTTGATAACTCCAAGGCATTTATCATGAAGGGTTGTTGGATTTTGTTGAAGGCCTCTTCAGCATCTAATGAGATGATCATGTGTTCATTTTTCCTCTCTCAATTTGTTTATATGGTTAATTATACTGACAGATATTCATATGTTGAACCAAATCTGCATATCTGGCATGAAGCCAGCTTGGTCATAGTGGATGATTTTTTGATGTGTTCTTGGATTCGGTTTGCCAATATTTTATTGAGTAATTTTACATTAATTTTCATAAGGGAGACTGAACTGTAGTTCTCTTTCTTGTTGCATCTTTATGTGGTTTAGGTATCAGGGTAACTAGAGTCTCGTAAAAAGAATTTGGCAATGTTCTTTCTTTTTCTATTGAATACAACAATTTAAGGAGTATTGGAATTAGTTCTTCTTTGAAATTCTGTGCTGAAGCCATGTATCTGGTCCTGGACATTTTTTTTTTTTTTTGGTTGGGAGACTTTTAGTGACTGCTTCTATTTCCTTAGGAGTTATAGGTTTATTTAAATTGTTTTTTATTAAATTAATATTGTGATAGGATACTTATGAAGAAAGTTGTCCATTTCTTTTATTTTTTTTCAATTTTGTGGAGTACAGGTTTTTGAAGTATGATCTGATTATTCTCTGGATTTCTTCAGTGTCTATTGTTATGTCCTCCTTTTTATCTGATGTTGTTGGTTTGGATATTCTCTCTCTGCCTTTTGGTTAGTTTTTTATACATGTTTGTCCTTCTTGATTTTTTTTAAGAAAACAACTCTTAGTCTCATTGATTCTTTGTATTGCTTTCTTCATTTCTATTTTATTGTTTTTAGCCCTCAATTTATTTCCCGGCATTTACTCCTTCTGGGTGATTTTGCTTCTTTTTGTTCTAGAGTTTTCAGGTGTTCTGTTAATTCACTACTGTGGGTTTTCTTCAGCTTCTTTATATAGGCATTTAGTGTTATGAAATTTTCTCTTAGTACTGTTTTCATTGTGATCCATAAGTTTGGGTATGTTGTGCCTTCGTTTTCAATAATTATAAGAAGTCTTTAACTTCTTTATTTGTTTCATCCTTGACTCAAGGGTGATTCAATTCAGTATTACTCAGTTTCCATGAGTTTGTAAGCTTCCTGGAATTTGCATTGCTGTTGAATTCTAACATTAAGCCATGGTGATCAGATAGGATACAGGGGGGTTATTCTAATTTATTTGTATGTGTTGAGATTTATTTTGTTACCAAGTATGTGGTCACTTTTAGAGAAGGTTTCATGAGGTGTTGAGAGGGTATATTCTTTTGTATTTGGGTGGAATGTTCTATAGATGTCTATTAAGCCCATTTGAGTCATAACACCTGATAGTTCCCTGTCTGACAGACCTGTCCATTGGTGAGAGTGGAGTGTTGAAATCTCCCACTATTAGTGTGTGGCTTGTTGTGAGATTTAAGCTTTAGTAATGTTTCTATTACTAAAGTAGGTGTCCTTGTATTTGGGGTGTAAATGTACAGGATTGAAATTTCACCTTGATGTATTTTTTCTGTGATGAATATGAGATGTCCTTTTTCATTTCTTTTGATTACCTTTAGTCTGAATTCTATTTAGGGTAGCTACACCAACTTGTTTCTTAAGTCCATTTGATTATAAAGTCTTTTCTCAAACCTTTCCTCTGAAGAAATGTCTGTCTTTTAAATTGAGGTAAGTTTCTTGTATGCAGCAAAAGGATGGATCCTGTTTCTGTGTCCATTTTCTTAGTCTGTGTCTTTTTTTAAGGTGAGTTGAGTCCATTAATATTAAAAGATATTAATGACCAGTGATATTTAATTTCTTTTAGTTTTAGTGATAGTGTGTGTAGGTTTCCATTCTTTAAGATTTGCTGGTATGAGATTGTCAATTTCCTGTGCTTCCATGAGTACAATTAGCTTCCTTTTGTTGGCGTTTTCCTTCTAGTGCTTTCTGAAGGGATAGATTTGTGGATAGGTATTTTTTTAAAATCTGGTTTTGACTATCTTGAATACCACCATAGAACCTTTATCCCGCGACAGATAGAGATAGAGACAGAGACGCACATCGGAGAACTGGACTGAGCTCCCAAGGTCCAGTTGAAGAGCAGAAGGAGGGAGGACATGAACAAGGAAGTCAGTACCACTAGGGGTTGGTCCACCCACTGAGACAGTGTGCCAGAGTTAATGAGAGCTCACCGACTCCAGATGGACTGGGACTGAACAAGCATGGGATCAAACTGGACTCTCTCAATGTGGTTGACAGTGGGGGCAAACTGAGAAACCAATGATAAAGGCACTGGGACTCCTCTCTACTGCATATACTGGCTTCTTGGGATCCTAGTCTATTTGGATGCATACCTTCCTAAGCCTGGATGGAGGGGGGAGGGCCTTGTATTTCCCACAGGGCAGGGTACCCTGCCCTCTCTTAGGACTGGGGGGAGAGGGGGAGGAGGAGTGGGGGAGCAGGAAGGAAATGGGAGGAGGGGAGGAAGTGGATATTTTGAATGGTATTATTTATAAAGCAATAAAAAATAAAGAAAAAAGAAAAAAAAACAGAAAAAAGAAAGTATCTGAACCATCTTATCATTGGCTTGCCCATATTTACTCCAAAAATGTCACATTCTCCCCTTTTCTTCACTTCAAAATTTTCCATGTATGTCTCACGCCTTGACTCAATATTGGCATAATTTTGCAACTCAGAGTTTAAGATAATAAAGTACCTGCTTTACTAAGGCATTCATAAAAACAAATCTGGTTTTGTCATGGAATATCTTGTTTTCTCCATCTATGGTGATTGTGGATTACAGGATCTGATGGACAGGCACTGGAGCAGCCTGCCACAGGAGGCTTGCCCTTGCTGCTGAGCAGGGTGGGGGATGTGCCCAGGGTTTTGCCCCAGAACTTAGGGCATAGAAACTGGACTGTCTAGTGAGACGCTTGTCACTCACCTCTTGGGCATCTTTGGGAAGTTGCAGTCTGTGTCTCAGAGAGCCACAGAGGTCAAAGGGGATGGGTTGCTTTGGCGTAGAGTGGAACTTGCAAATAAGGGAGTCAGTGGATGGAGTTTTGCCCCTGGGCCCAGGACTTAGAGACTGTTGTTCAACTGAGAAGCTGGTCATTCACCTCTGATCCTGTAAAACAATATTTTCTACTACCACAAAACAAAACAAACAAACAAAAAACTTGGTATAGATTTTTAAACTAAGTAAAGAATTCTACATAAACCACATGAAAACAAAACATGAATATATAAAGACATAACCTTATTTCTAGTTTCAGTTATCAACTTTTCTCATTTTCATGTGTAGAGTTAATTAATTTCATTTTTTTGAGATGGATTTCTTCTATAGTTTTGGAGCCCATCCTGGAAATTGCTCTGTAGAACAGACTGGTCATGAACTCACAGAGATCCACCTGTCTCTGCCTCCCAAGGGCTGGGATTAAAGACATGTGCCATCAGTGACCAGCTAAGATTTAATTAATCTTAATGAAAATACCTAGCAATTTATTTGATGATACCAATAAACTGATTATAAAATTGACAGCACCATTAAAGAAGAAATAAATTAAAAGGAAAGCACTACTTGTTTTTCAGAATTACTATGACATTATTTATTGTCAAACAATATGGTTTGAGACAGGACACAGAGGAAGTGGGAAATTAGTTATAACAAAGGAGTCAGAGATCCAAACATACATTATTCCTTAAGCTTTGAAAAGGTCACAGAATAACTCAAATGAAAAAGGGTTATTTTTGTTATTAATATGTCTGTTACAAGTAAACAGGTAATACCAAGCAAAGAAAAAGTTAAATCAATCTATAACTTTCTCAAATCTTTAACTCAAAGTGGATCACTTTTCCAGAAGTAAAATGCTAAGCTGTAAAATTTCTATTACAAGATAATTTGGAGACACTGGCTGACTTCTTAATTACCTAATTATTTTGTGGATACAAGACTGAGACCACAGACCATGAAGTAAGAAATTGAAATGAAAAATCAGGGAATTCTCTGGAATTAAAAACGTCTACAAGTTGGAAATGCTGTTAAGATTGAAAAGCTGAGCAGCAGGTGGGGAAGTCTTTACAGAATGTCTGGCTGGCAAATGGTAGAGAATCCAAAACACACACAAAAATTCTCTTAGACCTAAACAATGCCTGGAAACACACAATTGAAACTGATCAAACATTCCAAGCAGGCTCTCTACAAAGGACAATGTACAGATGGTAAATAACCACAGGGGAAAAAGGGTTCTTTTTGTCAATCAGAAATTGCAAATCAAAGCAATTTGCTGAAATCATACTTGGTAAGTGTGCCTACAAATTCAAAATATTGGCATTATTGAATATTGTTAATGATATTTAGAAATAAGAACTCTCATTTGCTGAGAGCAGAAAAGCAAAGTAGCATGACAAACAGTTTATTAAGCTTTTACAGAGTTTATTAGAAGCTTATTATACTGTGATCCAAGTATTTAAATATTTTTTTTCAAAAAAATATTGATATATTTATGTCCCCATAGAAACAAACACTCAGAACACAATAGCATGTTTACTCACTTGCATCACTTGCAGAATTTGGAAGAGACTTAGGTATTCATCAATAGTTACTGCTTTCTTGTGAAGATATTTTAAGGCCTTTATATATATGATAAGGAAAGGCAAACCATCTTCTTAATGTGAATGGTGAAATGTTCTCTGCTACATCTGTGCCATAGTTAAGGTTTTCATTGCTGGACACTGTGATCATAAAAACTTTTATAAGGAAAGCATTTAATTGAGGGTGACTCACTTACAGTGTCAAAGGTTCTGTCCATTATTATATTCAGGTCGGGAACATGGCTGCCATGCAGGGTGACATGATGCGAAAGTTGAGAGTGCTGCATCTTGTAGGCAACAGGAAGTCGACTGACTGTCACGGTGAGAAATATTTGAGCAAAAGAGATCTCAAAGCCTGCCCCCACAGTGACACACTTCCTCCGACAAGGTCACACCTCCAAATAGTGCCATTTCTTTTGGGGCCCTTTTCTTTCAAACACCATACTGGAATGATTCTCCTGTGGATCTGACAGGAAATAGTTCTGCAGAAGTGTCTCATAATTATGGCAGGCCATATGCACATAGTGCCTGCCTAGGAATTTGGAATGAAATTATTATATGTAGGACAAAAAAATCATCATTGTTGTGTGTGTGTGTGTGTGTGTGTGTGTGTACTCAAAGTTTTATCCAGGAATACTCATCACTGAGGTACACTGATGTTTTATGCTGAATTTCCTGTCTAAGAATGTGATAGGGTTCATTGATCTTTTTTTTTCCTTCTTTGTTTTCCCGTTTTGTTTTGGTATGTTTTATTAATTCATTTGTATGAGACCGTCTTACTGAAAGCCTAAAGTGACCTTTATTTCCCTAAGTCGCCCAGAATATCATGGATCTTACTATGTAGATTTAATATATTCCTGCTACCTTCTTCCTTCCCACTCTGAGGGTTGTAGCAATAGCCCACAATGCCAGAGACAGGTCTCCTTTAATACTTGCTTATGAATTTTTTTTATTTTTTTATTGAAAAAAATTCTGCCTCCTCCCCACTTCCCATTTCCCTCCCTCTTCTCCCACTCCTCTCCCCCTCCCCCCATTCCATTCCCCCTCCCTCTTGAGTCTGAAGAACAGTCCTGATTCCCTGCCCTGTGGGAAGTTCAAGGTCCTCCCCCCTCCATCCAGGTCCAGGAAGGTGAGCATCCAAACAGGCTAGGCTCCCACAAAGCCAGTTCATGAAGTAGGATCGAAACCCAGTGCCATTGCCCTTGGTTTCTCATCAGTCCTCATTGTTTGCCATGTTCAGAGAGTCCGGTTTCACCCCATGCTTATTCAGTCCCAGTCCAGCTGGCCTTGGTGAGCTCCCAATAGATCAGTTCCACTGTCACAGTGGGTGGGTGCACCCCTCGCGGTCCTGACTTCCTTGCTCATGTTCTCCCTCCATTATGAAATTTATGTGGAAGAAAGCATGAGTTTTCTTTTCCATATGCATCAAACAAAATCTGATATTATTTCTTATTAAACCTTTAATGAATTATGAATGAAAGGCAATAGACTTTCAGGTTTCTTTTCAATAACAATTAGTGACATCCTCGGTCTAAATACTTACGATTGACATAGGTTGTGAATATGTAAAACTTTTGTGAGGTCAATATTATAAACAATATGTGAAATTTTTATGTAAATTTTTTCATGAGGGAACAGTATACATGTCTCATTCTTTTACTAAGAACTCAGAACAAACTTGGAGATCAAAGGGCCCCTTTGTGACTTGGAATGGCAAGGAGAACAGATATACCTTTTGTCAGAGTAATGAAGAAATTGCAAGCTAGAGAAATTAAAGAGACAGTCAGTAAATGAGGGCTGAATGCAGCTTCATTACTTGGAGAAAAAAAAAAAAGAAAGTACTTAAAAATTGATGTTCTGCACCAACACCCCATGATCAGTATAATAGATACCACATGTAAAGTAAAGTGTGTGCTGTTTGACTTCACTGAGAAGCTGGGTTTGGGAACATGATTGTGTCATACACTTTAAATCCAAGCACGCGTATAACAAGAACCCTCTGAAACTTTCCTCTGATAAGCCTGGCACCTACCTCTGTAGTGGATGAGGGCAAGCAAACATCAAAATGTATTAAAAAAAATATTGTACCTTGAAAATAGCCAGAACATAGATCCTTCCCAAGAGATAATAGTACTGTTCATTCCATGATAAAAAGCTGCATTAGTGGGAATAGAAAATCAGATCCTTATCCCTGCAGAGGACAGAGGATGATCTGCCTGGACTCTACTGGGCAAATCTAGTCATGGCTGCAAGATACTTTAAGTTCCGAATTTAATACTCTCTCTCTGTCTCTCTCTCTCTCCATCTCTATCTCTTTCTCTGTATATATATATATATTAAAAGAATAATATATGGTATCCACCATTTATTCTTTTAATTTTACTTGCTATAATTTTTTAAATCAATAGAAACTGAAAGCATGACTATAATAGATTATTTCTTTCACTGTATGTAACAATTATCCATAATTAATTCCAAAAGGAAAGGTGCTAGGTTACATTTTATGTAGTGATAACATAGTGAGAAGAATTCTCTTATACATATCAATTCTCGTGCAATCTATATTACATAAAAATAAGGGTGCTTTCTAGTGTATAAAATAAAACACTCTATCATGAGACATATTTTTATTCTAAGTAACAAATAAAATTAAATTTTCTTTTTCAACTGCCCTTTTATTTACTCTTTGTGTCTTTCACAACATGCGTCTAAAACCCATTCATTTCCCTTCCCTGCTTTTCTAACCTATGCCCTTGCAATCTTTTCCCCTGAAGACACTTAAGAGAAAAAAAGGAAAAGAAAAGAAAAAGGGGAGGGGGATTCTTACCATGGAAGTCACCAGCCTAGTATTAGTCCAATGAACCCAAAGCTTCTCTTTCACATACTTCTTTGAGAATCCACCACAGTCCATTAATAATTACAGAATAACATGATAAAACTTCACTTTCTTTTCTACAATCCTGTGCTAGAAACATTATAAAACAACAACACAGTTTCTAGAGTCATTTATGAGTATCTGCCCATCTACTTTCCTATTACTAGTCTGTTCCTTTAAATGTTTTATGATTTTCATGATGGTCAAGTTGTTCCATAGACTGCAAACCTCCTCTCTCAATCTCCTGAAGTTTGAATTCCACTTCAAAAAAAATGTACAATATTCACACTTTCACTTTATTCTCAGATGGACAATTTTTTTTTTCTCTTTCAAAGGCAGGCTGATTACTCATCTCATTCAAATGCTGGAAATCCTTAAACTTTCCAGATGTTTTCCAAAGAATTTGGAGAGGTCAGTCTCAGCCTCATGTACTATGTCTTTCCTCTTCAACTGAACTCTAAGACTCTCCAGAGCTCCACAGGGCTTTCATCAAGCATATGTTCCTCCTCAGAGGTGTTACATGGGTTTTCTTGTTTCTAGAAACTTTGTTTCTATGATACCTGCAGAACTAGATTGCTCATTTTTTATCCCTACTCCCGTTATTAAAGATCTTCATTGAGACTCTATATATAATTGCAATTCCAAAGCTGCACCTGTACATTTCCTGGATTCCATGTCTATCCGTAATACTTACAGACCTTTTAAAACCACTGCATACAACACCTTTGCCTGGGTGTTTCTTTACTGCCTTCATATCAACATTAGAATTAGAAATGCAAGTTGAGAAGCTTCTCTCGCTTTTGTCTGTCTCTTTCCTTCTTTTCTCCACTTTAAGATGTGTATCACTCGTGCCTAAAAGAGAACCCGACACATATCAAGTGCATAAGCACTGAGGATTTCTTAAAGATTTGTAATTTAGAGGAGGTAAAACATCTTCATTATATTGTAAATATTTCACATCTTCCTGAAACTGAATATAGATATTCTGCAGCAACCAATCAAAACTCAACGTGATTATTCATGTATGCCAACAGACTACTTTTAAAATTTATATAAAATTTTAATGTGTTGTTCTAGAAATGGAATAAAAAAGCATGAAAATTATCATACTAAATATCGAGATATATTAAAATATATAGTAATTTAAACAGTGTGACTTAGAAGAGCAAAAATGAGAGATCAGCCTCAAGAAAGAACCTTGTGGGCATGTGGCTATTTGGATTTGGCAGATGTGAAAATTTAAAAAAGGGACATCAAAGAAAGACTTGTTCTAAAATAATACTGAGAAAATAAAATTCCAGTCCCAAAACATCGTGGCAAAATCATTCCAGATGGTTGAATTATGCATACTTAAAGTAAACTTTAAACTTATTACAGAAAGTATTAAAAAGTATCATAAAATCTTCTACTCAAAAAAATATACTTTTGGAAAGTAAGCAGAATAGATCAAGAAAATTGCTACTGACTTTCACTTATTTGAAATTAAAAATTTCATCAAATATTGCTTAAAATAAAAGAATATAGTTAAAAAATGTAAAAGACAAATACCAAATAAAAGGGAAGTATTTGCAACATTTCTTAAAGTCTAGATTGATTATATATATGTGTGTGTATATATACATAACACATATATACATATATAAACTACAGTGACCATGTTCACATTCAGCAACAACAAATATACATGTTCAAGTTTTTAGAGTGGATTTCAACTTGAAAATACAAAGCTCAATAAAAATATGTTTAATTATCAGATCAAACTAACTTGTATGTTTCGAAAAAGTTAGATAAGCATGAAGGGAAATGTATTAATAGTAAATGCTAGCAATATCTAGATTTCCTCTTGGATATAGGGAAACAATTATTGAACCATTGACTTTGGACAGCATTTTGGTTGTTTGTGACTGTGGCAAGTCAGAAAAAAAGATAATTTTTAGTAGACCAGTAAAATGATACAATAAAATAAAGTGAACATTAAAATAAAGAGACCTGCATTTCCTTGGACATATCAGAATTATATCACCAGAAAATATGTATGAAATTCTCTGTTTTCATAGGTAACAAAGCATAGATTGTTGGTACAAGGGTAAGTGTTTAGATTGTTATTAAAAATATGCTAGTCTAGCAAATAAATAAGGGTTTGTATGTTATCCTATAAGATCTATGAAATCACTAGCACTTAAGAGTAATAACATAGAATTCATAATTTCATTAACTAAACTAATATTAACAGTTGTGAAGAACACCAAAAGTTGTTCATTTGTAGTGTTTTTTTGTTTATAACTTAAATTTAAGCTATTTGTCTTCTATATGTCAAATTAGATTAAAATGTGACCAAATGAAGTGAACGATTAGCCAAGAGAAATCACCTAAGTACTTAAGGACCAATAAGACATGATCTCCTTGGAAATGGAATAGGGACAAATCCAGCACCTGAATTCAGATGCAGAGTGATGATCACCAGATGCTGCCTAAATTGATGCTGAAAAAAGGAAGAGAGATGTTAGTCATAAAGGGACAAGCTTCATTTAAGTTCTTAGGAAGAATAAATTATAGAGATGCACAGAACAGCACTACAAAGTATAAGTCAAAATGTCATGCATATGTCACATTGCAGAAAAAGTTGATTTCAAAGTTTTCACTAAAATAAAATACCAGTAAGTAATATGATGACTGCTCAAAACCTATCACTCTTACATCATAATATCACATTGTATGCAGTATATATATATATATATATATATATATTAAAATTCAAGATATACAGATCAACTTAAAGAGAAGAATTATATCAAGAAATTGAATACTTAACAAGATTAATAAAACAATGACAGCGGATGCTGACAAGGATGTGGAGAAACTTGGATACTTATTAATTTTTTGTATGAGTGCCAAATGGTACAGCTAATATGAAAATTCATGTGGTAGTTCATTGGTAAATGAGGAATCAATGAACCTCAAGATTCACCTATACTACTGTTGGACATATACACAAAGAAGTCTACATCCTACCAGAGACACTCCTCCATGTTCATTGGAAAGACACCCGGAAACTGGAAACATCCTAGATGCCCATCAAATGATGAATGGGAGAAGGGGGAAGGAATGAGAACTGAGATTGGTACGGTATGCATAAAAAATGATAGTAGTTTTTTTTATAAAAAATATACAAATTTGTATAAAAATTAAAGCACAAAGAGAAAAATGAAAATAAAAAGAAAATAAACAATTCTGGGGAAAATTCAAGGGAATAAAATGTGATGAAGCATGATAAAAGAAGCAAAAAGCATTTAAAAAGTGAAGACTGAATCACAGAAAGTCAAGGCAAGCTGTTTACATGGTTTTGCTCTTCTTATAAACTCTATTAGAGACATCAGCTCGGTCTGGAACACATTAGGTAGTGTGTGTTATTAAGGGACTTAGGAATGCTAAATGAATGCATTGGTTAGACTTTATGTGTTGAAATCAAAATGAGATTTAAAGACCACTAAAACTGTAAAGTAATATCTAAATCTTATTAACAGTATTATGTATATAAGAGAATTAGAAATCAAAGGATGTTTTTGTTATTTAAAGCAAGGGTTTGAATTATCCAAGGGGCATGAAAAATGCAGTCATTTCTTCAACTTTTTCATATGGGGTGACATTAGGATAAAATAATATGTTATTCTCTGAGTTTACATTAACATGTTCTGCATTCCTTATAATATGTAGTTATTTTAAATTATAATATGAGTCGTATTTGTATCATGAATCACGAAAAATGAATAGGAAGTGTGTTCATGTGAGTATCTAGAAATTAATTAATATCTAATTTAGAATGGATGCATGTATAAGTATGCTAACAAAGCAGGGAAGTTAGCATTAGATATTATGAACACTTCTGTATAAAATGATCAAAGAAATTTAGGGTGAATGAAATAAGGATCAGGAATCTTGTAGATTGCAGCATGTCCAGTTTTGGCCCAATTTTAAATATAAATCTAATCTTGAAAGTCTTAAATGTAAAATGGGCTAAGTAGCGAGTTTAAATGGTCTCAATTACAGAAGGCAAATGCAGGTGTAGAGATAAATCTTAATTAAAGAATCATTCATTTCTAATGAAAGGAAAACACAATTTTCTTATAAGAGTAAATTTCCTCTTAAGTTTTGTCCACTTATAAACAAAAGATATTCAGATTAATTTAATGTAAATTAGTTCTCTTGAATACAGTGACTCAACCTTAAGTACTCAAGTCACAGATAACCATCCACGATGGAGCATATATAATTATGAGGTCATAAAGTTTAGAAGGAAAAATAGAAAAATATGTAGATCTGACCCTATTTTAATTTTTTTAGATGCAGGCAAGTGGGATTTTTTTATTAAGTTAATATGCTATTATCACAAGAGAGTCCTGTGAAGTCTGGATTGAATATAGAATTTTTGTGGTAATTGTGCTGTAATTTTGTTTTGTGTTTCATTTGTATGACCCAAAGCAAATGTTTTATATGTAACTTTATTAAACTAAAGTCATTGAAGCTAATCCTTTTAAAATAAGTTTTAGTTCACCAGATTGACTCTAAATATCTCCAAAGTTAATAATTTAAACTACTCAGGTGTAAGTAAAATGGCAACATATGTTAGTATTTTACTTTAAAAAGAAAGGTTATGAGTATTCGAAGAATGGGATATAAATGACATATGGGCATAAGACACAAAATAGATGCATTGAATAATTAATTAGAGTTGTTTTTACAAAAAAATAATAAGGGTTATTACCTTGCCGATGGTACATTCTGTAATTTTAATTTCCAGCCGCTTTGTTGTGAATATATCTCCTCTGACTTGTTTCTTCCTGCAAGGCAGCACAGTCATTCCACCACAGATAACATTCTCCTGGCCTCCCGAAAGTGCTTCAATTTCTCTTTGAGTTATACTCTTTTCCAGAGTGTATTTTAGATACTACATCTGGCACAGTGCCCTGGAGGCTGACCAGTTTGCCTCTGTGACATTAACCTGGTGCCTGAGAGTCTGAGTGTCAAGAAGGTTGACTCATTTACAGTTTTCCATTATGTAGCTCTAACATTTTATGTTGTTTCCTAAATAATAGATGCAGGACTGCCATCCCAGACATGTTGAAAACACTGTGTGGCTCCCGGTGGCTGTGTAACAGTGCTCTTCACCTGGGCTACCCTGAGGAAGGAACTTTTGCTTTTTTTCTCTATTTTCCCTTTAATCATGTTTTTAGAGCATTTCCATTTCAAACATTGAAAAGTCCCTCTTACGTTCCCACATCATCAGTGCATAAAAACTGAAACATATTCTACATTGACATATTATCAGACATGACATTTTTGAAAGTTAATTCTAGGAAAAGAGGCATTGTAATATTAAACACAAAACTGTAAAATATCACCTCTTTTTAAAGCATAGATAATGTTCATTTGCTAATATAGATTATCTATAGACAGATGGACTGAATTCAGAAATTTTAATTCAGCAGTACTGCAGGGACTTGGTAGAGAAAGTCTAATGCTTGTATGATTATATATACTGGAAAGCATTTAATTAATAAATGCCAAACACAAATCAATAAAAGAGCAAAAGAGAATGAAATGGAAAATGTATTAGGAGATAAATAGCTTCAATTTTAAAGTAGTACATAAAGACAACTGGCCACAATGTCTCTGTGTTCCTCAACTTGAATTTTGTTTTAAACTTTATGTGAGTCCTGAAAGTAGGACAGATTTGCACGATATGTACTATTATTACTGTGGTGAACTGAAAATATTATGAACTCAGAAATATATATATATATATATATATATATATATATATATATATATATATTGAGATGGGGAGCAGAGAAAAATGTAGAGCTCAATAAAAATCACTAAAAAATATTGAGATAGAGTTTTTCTATCATTTAATGAGAATGCCAAAATATGTGGGTACTCTTTCCAGTGCAATGCATAATATGTGTGTATAAAATAAACAAATCATTCTACATATTTTATCTCACCTCTACATTATTCACAGAATCTATGGCAAATCAATTTGAAAATGATTATACAAAATGGATCTAGAAATGACACTGTGTAGCTATTTAAGAAAATAAAACTCAAAATGAAATTAGTAAAAGAGACAAGAAAGATCACAACAAGTCAGAAAAAATAAAGGAATATTGGCATAAAGTCCTGTATTCTGACAACAGTAGAGTAAAGCCCAATATTTACAGCAATTAAAAATATAAAATGAATGCAAATTGGTGGAGAATAAAAACTGTGCTTTGAAGGATGGGTAAGTTCACTAAAACTTAAAGAAAGTAATAAAAAGATTTCTCAGAATTGAATGAAATGAAAATAAAACATAATCAAAACTACAGTGCATAGTGAACGTTGCATTTAATGTTTTGATGTGTAGGCATAATTAAGGAAATCTACAATAGGTCTGAATAAGGAAGGATAACTGTTTATTTGGGGAATACTCACAATAAGAATAGAGAGCCATGGTCCTCTGTAGGTAATGGAAGCTGCTAATAGAACTCTGATAACCACCCAAAAGAGTGAACATGCTTTTTGTTTGTGCTTTTCAGTTCACAGTATCTCTGACCATGAACTAATGGGCTGGTACTCAAAAGGTTATTGGCTGAATGAATTCACCTAGCACCTCCCTCTTTTGTCTGAATAAGATGGTTCTGCACCTATAACAAAACTATACACATTAAGGAAAAACATCAAGTATTATCCAAGGGAAAGAAAAGGCAAAATATATAGAAATATATAGAGAATCTGATTAACCTAACTATAAGTATGACAAACACGGGTGAATATTTATCTGTAATTCTCAATACCTATATATCTTAAAGACTCATGTTTGACAATATAAAATTAAACAATCTTTAAACAGATATGCAGGTAATGAGGACAATGACCTTGGAATATAAACAGTATATGTGTATGTAACTTGATCATAGTTAGAAATGTAAAATTTAATATGATAAATATACCCTAAAATTGAATTAATATACAAAATACCTTAAGGAGAGGCAGAAACATGCTTGCACACAATATGACAAAATACCTTTGAATATGTACACAAATAGTATAAATAGAAATAGGAGAATATTCAATATAAAAATATAATTTGAATTTGTATCAGTATACAAATTATCTAGACAGAAATAAAAAGACAATTTTGCATATGTATCAGTTACAAGAATCTATACTAATGTGAATTGTCTAAAATTAATAGTTCACAAGTAAATATGTCAATTTATTATTCCATGCTATCCATTTTCCCTTTTTTTCCTTTCCCCAAAAAGATTCCTACGTCTACTTCAATTCCACCACAAATCCTATACAACTTATAACCAACCCTTAACAAATGACAATTGTCCCTAACCCTGAGGACAATTCTGTTGAGAGGGGAGACATCATTTTCTAGAATTAATTTCAACTTCATGGGGGCAATAGTATATCATGGGATCCTGTAAAAACTAAAACAGTGGTTAAGTCTCAAGAGTACTCTCTGGTTAAATTGCAGAGTGTCTCTGAGTATGGAGAAGGGATTTTCTGAAGTTATTATTTGAAGTTCTTGCCAGAATTTTGTAAGAAGGTGCATAATCTCAGCTATCCATGTTGAAATCATCATGAGCAGTTTGTAGCCCAAAACCAATCTTTGAGTTTTGTTACCAGCTCAACAGCATCATATGAACTAGGTGGAATCATTGTTGTGGGTCCCCAACTTCTTTTTGAAGAATTCAGAGATTACTGTAGATAATTTTGTTATTCATCATAGAAAAATAATATTCATGTCAAAATGGAATGTTTGAACTTCAAAAGGTACCATGAGACAAAATAGGTATGGGTAGAAGAAGAATTTTTGAAAACAGAGTTTTAATAAACTTAGTTCCTAATTTTTCATTTTATTTCTGTCTCATACAATGTGGATCTCCTGATATGAGACAGAAAATCTGAATTTTTCTTTTAACAACATGCTAGATTTAGAAAAGGAAAGAGCCACAGTTCAACTCCAAAGCTAGATTTGATTGTTTTTATTGATTTTCTTTGAGCTCTACATTTTTGTGTGCTCCCCTCCCTGCCTTTCCTCTCCCCTTCAACCCTCTCCCAAGATCCCCATACTCCCAATTTACTCAGGAGATACTGTCTCTTCCTACTACCCATGTAGATTAGATCTATGTATATCTCTCTTAGGGTACTCATGTTGTCTAGGTTCTCTGGGATTGTGATTTGTGAGCTCATTTTCTTTGCTTTGTGTTAAAAAAAATCCCTTATGTGTGATTACTTGTTATAATTGTCTTTCTGGGTCTGGGTTACCTCAGTCAAAATGATGTTTTCTAGCTCCATCCATTTGCCTGAAAATTTCAAGATGTTGGTTTTTTTTCTGCTGTGCAATACTCCATTGTGTAAATGTGCCATATTTTCATTATTCATTTTCAGTGGAAGGGCATTTAGGTTGTTTCCAGATATTGTTTGTCATATCCAGAACCAGGTTTGAATTTTTAAGTGAGTAGAGACTACCAATAGCAACAATTAAATAAAAATAGAGGTCATAAATTTAAAAGTCTACAAGGAGGGGATAATAGTAGGGCTAGGAGGAAATAAATGGAAGGGAGAATGATGAAATTATATTATAATCTGAAAAAATAAAATAGACAATTAAAAATTGCAACACTATAGAAAAAACATTGAATAAGACTAGAAGATGGAAAGAAGTCCGATGCTCATCAATAGAAAGTCTTTGTAGTGTCAAAACAACTATCTTAGCCAGAATTATCTACAGATTAGATACAATTCCAATTAAAATTGTGAGGTAACACAAAGGAATGGTGTGTAAAAAGCTATATGGACACTTACTATCACACAATTCAACTTTTCTTTAAATAAAAAGATGAGGGATGGCAGAATGAAGAAGGACACTTAAAAGAAATCCCACACTAGCTCAGAATTGAGAATAATAGATGGTTATTTATTTACTTAGGGGTAGATTCACAAATCAACATCCTCTGCTGGAACAGAGAAGAGCAACTGAATCTCACAGCCAGAAATTAGACCTGACACACACTTTACATCAGTATAAATAATGTACGAGGCCACACCCTAGTGGGCAAATAACTTAAAGGCTACTGGCTGTGGGATTTCCTACAGCAGGAGAACACATGTGTAAGGAGAGAAGAGGAACAGATCCTAAATATATGAGGATGGGACTAGAAAACAGGGGTGCAGAGAAGATAGTAGGTGGTTTAGCTGAAACTATAGATGCTTGCTAAAAATATAGAAACCCAATCGTTCATAAGAAAATTTGAAAATGCATCTTTAAAATTAGGTTGCATAGAATTTTCATACATGTGTTTTTAATGTCACTCTTAGAAGTCATGGGTTATAATGTTAAAATTTCAGTACAAGGCATGGAGCAACTCCTTATTCATGCTATCTATTATTATGGCCTTTGTTTGTCCAACATGACAGCATGTTAAGAACCTACTCTGAAATTACCACATTTTTCTACAACAGGAAATAGAGAAATTACTCTCATATTGAACAGCAGATAGTTCTTCTTGCAGTGTAGTATTCATAGTTCCAGGAAGAACACAAGTCACTAGTGTCTAGATGGTAAGAACATCAATATTCTTACCCAGCATGAGATTGTGTTTGCTATAGTACTAACCTGACAAACACAATGTGCCTACTGGAGTCATAGTGGCACAGTTGGTAAGAGGTAACTAATGATTTTCTGCTTGTTTTGAGGTTTGTTCCACAGAGGAATTTCTATGTCGGGTACTCTAATCTTCAAAATTCCATTATGGTAGAGGTAGATCTGATATTTTTATTTGGGTAAATAGCTATGATATCCAAATGCCTTCTAATTATCTTCATTCATTCCTATTACCTAAGCTGCTGTCAGCCTCAACCAGAAGGTTTTCTTTTAGGGGGAACTTTTGATCTTCAGTTAAGAATGTGACATAAAGTGAGGACCTAAGTCTTGGAGGCTGGAGAAAGTTTGTGTATATGTGTTTACATGATAGGCACAAGAATTTCCAAGGTAAATTTGGATCAATAAATGAATATAAACCCTTATTAGTATTGATGATTAGTTTTAATCTTTTTCAAATACCATGATATAGATGAAAAAATGTTTATGTGTCCCCTGTTCTGTATTTGGTTACAAGTTGACATAGCTCACAGAATGCCTTTTGTCATTATTGAAAGTGTTCCTGAGTATATAAAGCTATTTTTCACAAAGACATTCGATTATCAACACATTTTCCATGGTAATTTAAATTCCTTTGTCTTTTAAGAAAATTACTATTGAATTATAGTCCCTGACCATCTCCCTAATAACACAGTTACTAAAACTGATTTTTCATACATATTCATAACTAAAACCATAAAGACTGTTTTGATTTCAAAATGATACATCAATCAATGCCATAACCTCCTGCTTAGTAACTCAGAAAAGAGAAAGCATAGTTCATTGTTTTCATGTAAAACACTTACTAGGCATTTTTATGCAGACCTTATCAACACAGTAATTTGTCATAAATATGTACGTATATGTATGCATCTGACATAAATTTTTAAAGTATGAAAGCAAGGTTGAAAAATAAGTAAAAATAACAAAGAAAAGAAGAATTTCTACAACTCTGGACTTAAGAGTAAATTTATTTTTTAGATAGGAAATAGAGTTCTAATGGGAAAGAAGTAACAAATCCCAAAGTTAGCGTATTATTGCTGAATTTTATCCTGTCCATAATCACAGTTAGCAGTGAAATTTGAGGTGTTTGTGTCTTCTTGTTATGCCAGTAACACATTTCTTATTTCTCATCCACACTAGAAGTTAAACCTAATATAAAAAATTGAACATTGAAGAGTTTTATATCTAAACATTGTGAAATCATGCTTTAAAGAAAATGGCTGGTTGGAGAGATGGCTCAGAGGTTAAGAGCATTGCCTGCTCTTCCAAAGGTCCTGAGTTCAATTCCCAGCAACCACATGGTGGCTCACAACCATCTGTAATGAGGTCTGGTGCCCTCTTCTGGCCTGCAGGCATACACACAGATGGAATATTTTATACATAATAAATAAATAAATAAATAAATAAATAAATAAATATTTTTTAAAAAAATGAAAAAGAAAATGGCTTATTTCTCTTTACATTTATGAGAAAATGGACTGAAAATATAACATAATAGTAACAGAAATAAAATATATAGCATTAAGAAAAGGAAAAAGGCTAATTTTAATACTACACTGCTTTTAAAACAAAAGTAAGAAAGTATATATTAATTCTACCTAATTATCTCATAAATAATGCTTTGGAAAGGTCTTGATCTTGATTTTTCTGTCATATTGCCAAAGAATGCAAAATAATACTAATTTAAATTATTTTAGTGAGAATTATTTTTGATAATATTCTCTCATAAACAATATGTGTTTTTAGTAATATGATCAGAAAATATATGTGCTTACTCAAATACTTCATTTTTAAGATTTTCTAGTTCCAGAAACCTTTGGAAATTTTTGCTAGCTTTAAACTATATGTATGTATGTAATTGGGCTGACAGTTTAATTTTTCTTATCTCAGTAAATATGAACAATGATGGTTATAAAGACTCAGTAAAAGAAATTTCTAGAGATAAATTCTCTAGTTGAGTTTATAGTGTTTTTGTCTCCACTCCAGCTTCACTATTAACCTACAATGAACTTCAATTTTCCCAGGATAAAGTCCATTCCTATGAATATTGCCATCCGACAAACAATAACACACATACTACTCCGGCATATTCAATCATTTCAATGAACTCTCCATAGTCCATTGTTTAGATATTCTTTCCAATAAAAAAAATGGTAGCATTTTTCCATCCCTGCTGGATTTAAATTTCACTTTATACCTCTGTTGTTCATTGATACTTTTTAAAAAAATATTTTATGAGTGATTTTTAACAAATTATAATATCACATAATTAATGTCTTCACTCATCTTTGATTTCCAACTTCTACTGTATATCCCTAATATCTTATACACAGATGAGCAACATTAGAGGTGGAAAACTTGGGAAAATTATATAAAAAATGAAAGATATATTATTACTTGCATTTCCTAAAGTATAAGTAGGTTGAGCTTTAATTAGGAATCAGTAAGTTTGTGACACGCTTAACAACAGAATGCTTCTTTCTTCTGTAAGCTGAGAAAAGTATCCTAGTTGATAGCACAGGTATTAAATTTCATCTGAATTGATATGTGCAATAAGGCCCTATTTAGAATGTTAAATAGATCAGGGACAGTATGAAGGAGGCAGGTTGCCCATCTAATATCTCCATGCATGTAATTCAGTTTTAAAAATGTCATGATCCTTCTTAACCATTTTTTTTTCTGAAATTGGCTTAGTATTTCAAAACTTTTCATTCTCTTATGGAAAATAGATTTTTTTTTGTACATAATAGTCTGATTATCCCCTCCCACAATTTTTCTTAATCCTTCCTGACTCCCATTCTTATCTAAATCCATAACCTTTCTATCTTTCCTTTGAAAATAAATAAGCGTCTAAAAACAGTAATATAACAAGCTGTATTAAATAAAAACAAGTGAGCTAGATAGGACAAATCAAACAACAAAGAACCAAAGCCAAAGTAAAAGCACAAGCAACACATAGAAACACAGACACACAGTT
The DNA here is from genome assembly GCA_025134845.1 of Neodon shergylaensis. NCBI lineage: Eukaryota > Metazoa > Chordata > Mammalia > Rodentia > Cricetidae > Neodon > Neodon shergylaensis. Next base: position 9,527,457 of record JABTXL010012463.1, read on the forward strand.
TTGCTGCAAAAGGAATCTTATAGCAACACATCACCAAAAGTCTCTCTCTCTATGTATATATATCTCCAAATAGCTGTGAGGTTAAAAAACACATTCCATGACAAACTATTAGAAAACAAAGATGCCACAGAGTTCAATTTTTGTTGGTCATCTTTTTGAGCACGGGGCATATAGCCTTGAGTGTGGTTTGAATACCTGATAAGGTTTTGTTGAAGAGAGATCATTTTCGTCTTTGATTGATTAAAAATTGCAGACAACATTCAAATGATAGTTGGGGGTTTGTACCCACTTTTTTATTTCAGCAATGGTATCTCTGTGGCACAGACCTCTGTTGGTATTGTGTATTCATTCTGCCAGTCTGTGAGAGTTCATATGTGCATCTCTCCAGCTGTGTTTCCAGAGCCCTCTTTCCTTCACATGTCCCCTCCACACTGGCCCATACTCTCTTTCCACCTCCTCTTCTGAAGAGTTACTGAGCCCTGTAAGGCTGAATTTGATGGAGACATTGCATTTAGGACTGAGCATTCCCAGGTCTTTCACTCTCTATGATATCCACCTGTGGGTCTCTTGGATCCACTTGGTCCTGAGTATTGTGGATGGTGATAAATATGATTCTATTTGCATTCTGCATACAGACATTCAGATTGATTAGAGTTATTTGCTGAAGATATTTTTCAAGTGTGCATTTCTGGCTTCTTTCTCATAAACCCCATGTCCAGAGGTTTGGTGACCTACGTATAGGTCTTCAATGTGATTTGTTCAACTGACATGTCTGATTTTATGCCAATACCATGCTGTTTTAATTATAGTTCAATATAGAAATTTAAGATGAGGTATGGTGATTAATCATTCTCTTATTATATAAAACAGTTTTAGCCATTTTTGGATTTTTTCTTTTTCCATATGAAGCTGAAAATTATCCTTTCAAATTTCGTGAGGAGTTACATTGGAAATTCTGTGAAAAATATCTTATCATTTCAAGCAAAAAAAAAAAAGATTTCCTATTATTCGGTGCTTAAATACTTTTAAAGATGCAAACTGAGTGGTAAAATGATTTCAACATTTTGTCTGTAATTATTTCAAAATGATTTTTTTATTTAGAAGTTCTTTGCACATTAAAAGGTATTGATATTGAAGAAAAATTTTCATGTATTTTTTTTCTAATAATCCAGGAACCAATTGTCTAAAAATATTTGAACAACTATAATGAAAGTAATAGCAAACAAGTGTTTTGATATTCGGTACAATCACACCTTAAATTAAAAGTGTGTGTGTGTGTGTGTTGAGTATACATACACATGTTACTGTGTTAATAGATGTATGTTCATGTTTAAACCAAAGGATTACCTCAAGTTTTTTCTTTTTTTTATGATTTTATCTTTTTTTAAAGATTTATTTATTTATTTATTTATTTATTTATTAAAGATTTCTGTCTCTTCCCCACCTCCGCCTCCCCTTTCCTTTCCCCTCCCCCAATCAAGTCCCCCGTCCCTCGTAAGCCCAAAGAGCAGTCAGGGTTGCCTGCCCTGTGGTAAGTCCAAGGACCACCCACCTCCATCCAGGTCTAGTAAGGTGATCATCCAAACTGCCTAGGTTCCCACAAAGCCAATAGGTGCAGTAGGATCAAAAACCCATTGCCATTGTTCTTGAGGTCTCAGTAGTCCTCATTGTCCGCTATGTTCAGCGAGACCGGTTTTATCCCAGGCTTTTTCAGACCCAGGCCAGCTGGCCTTGGTGAGTTCCCAATAGAACATCCCCATTGTCTCATTGTGTGGGTGTACCTCTCGCGGTCCTGGGTTCCTTGCTCGTGCTCTCTCTCCTTCTGCTCCTGATTTGGACCTTGAGATTTCAGTCCGGTGCTCCAATGAGGGTCTCTGTCTCTGACTCTGTCTCCTTTCATCGCCTGATGAAGGTTAATATTCAGGAGGATGCCTATATGTTTTTCTTTGGGTTCTCCTTCTTATTTAGCTTCTCTAAGAACCTGAGTTATAGGCTCAATGTCCTTTATTTATGGCTAGAAACCAAATATGAGTGAGTACATCCCATGTTCCTCTTTTTGGGTCTGGCTTACCTCACTCAGGATAGTGTTTTCTATTTCCATCCATTTGCCTGCAAACTTCAAGAAGTCCTTGTTTTTTACTGCGGAGTAATACTCTAATATGTATATATTCCATACTTTCTTCATCCATTCTTCAATTGAAGGGCATCTAGGTTGTTTCCAGGTTCTGGCTATTACAAACAATGCTGCTATGAACATAGTTGAGCATATACTTTTGTTGTATGATAAGGCCTCTCTTGGGTATATTCCCAAGAGTGGTATTGCTGCGTCCAGGGGTAGGTTGATCCCGAATTTCCTGAGAAACCTCCACACTGCTTTCCAGAGTGGTTGCACAAGTTTGCATTCCCACCAGCAATGGATGAGTGTACCCCTTTCTCCACAACCTCTCCAGCAAAGGCTATCATTGGTGTTTTTGATTTTAGCCATTCTGACAGGTGTAAGATGATATCTTAAAGTTGTCTTGATTTGCATTTCCCTGATCGCCAAGGAAGTTGAGCATGACCTTAGGTGTCTTTTGGCCATTTGAACTTCTTCTGTTGAGAGATCTCTGTTCAGCTCAGTGCCCCATTTTCTGATTGGGTTGATTAGCCTTTTACGGTCTAGTTTCTTGAGTTCTTTATATATTTTGGAGATCAGACCTTTGTCAGTTGCGGGGTTGGTGATGATTTTCTCCCAGTCAGTGGGTTGCCTTTCTGTCTTAGCGACAGTGTCCTTTGCTTTACAGAAGCTTCTCAGTCTCAGGAGGTCCCATTTATTCAATGAGGCACTTACTGTCTGTGCTGCTGGGGTTATACGTAGGAAGTGGTCTCCTGTGCCCACATGCTGTAGAGTACTTCCCACTTTCTCTTCTATCAGGTTCAGTGTGTTCGGACTGATATTGAGGTCTTTAATCCACTTGGACTTGAGTTTTGTGCGTGGTGATAGATATGGATCTATTTTCATTCTTCCACAGATTGACATCCAGTTTTGCCAGCACAATTTGTTGAAGATGCTCTCTTTTTTCCATTGTATACTTTTAGCTCCTTTATCGAAAATCAGGTGCTCATAGGTTTGTGGGTTAACGTCAGGGTCTTCTATTCGATTCCACTGGTCGACTTCTCTGTTTTTATGCCAATACCAAGCTGTTTTCAATACTGTAGCTCTGTAATACAGTTTGAAGTCAGGGATGGTAATGCCTCCAGACGTTCCTTTATTGTATAAGATTGTTTTGGCTATCCTGGGTTTTTTGTTTTTCCATATAAAGTTGATTATTGTCTTCTCCAGATCTGTGAAGAATTTTGATGGGATTTTGATGGGGATTGCATTGAATCTATAGATTGCTTTTGGTAGAATTGCCATTTTTACTATGTTGATCCTCCCAATCCAAGAGCAAGGGAGGTCCTTCCATTTTCTGGTGTCCTCTTCTATTTCTTTCTTCAAAGACTTAAAGTTCTTGTTAAATAGTTCTTTCACTTCCTTGGTCAGGTTTACCCCAAGATATTTTATGCTCTTTGTGGCTATCGTGAAAGGTGATGCTTCTCTGATTTCCCTCTCGGTTTCTTTATCCTTAGTGTATAGGAAGGCAACTGATTTTTTGGAGTTGATCTTGTATCCTGCCACATTACTAAAGGTGTTTATCAGCTGTAGGAGTTCTTTGGTAGAGTTTTTGGGGTCGCTTATGTATACTATCATATCATCTGCAAATAACTACAGCTTAACTTCTTCCTTTCCAATACGGATCCCCTTGATCCCCTTATGTTGTCTTATTGCTATTGCTAGAACTTCAAGCGCTATATTGAAGAGGTATGGAGAGAGTGGACATCCTTGTCGTGTTCCTGATTTTAGTGGGATGGCTTTGAGTTTTTCTCCGTTTAATTTAATGTTAGCTGTCGGCTTGCTGTAAATAGCTTTTATTATATTTAGGTATGACCCTTGTATCCCTAGTCTCTCCAATACCTTTATCATAAAGGGGTGTTGAATTTTGTCGAATGCTTTTTCAGCATCTAATGAAATGATCATATGGTTTTTTTCTTTCACTCAAGTTTTTTCTTACAGGTGACCCCCATTTTTTTATAGAGAAGGTTCGTCACTGACTTGAAACTTGCTAGGGAGGCTAATCTGCTTGACCAGTGAATCCTGAAGACAAGCCTGCCTCCAAGTCTCAGTGTTGAGATTACAAACACCACCTACCTCAATCCATGTTACATGGACTGTGGGGACTCAAGTGTCATTATGTTTGTAAATGAACTAAGCTATTTCTATAGCCCAAATGTACTGGTTCTGGGAGCTACAACCAAGTCCCTAGGTGTGTGTGAGTGTGTGTGTGTGTGTGTGTGTGTGTGTGTGTTAGTGTACATGACTAGTTATAAGCCTGTGGAGTTGAGAAGTCTATTTTGAAAGTGTTCCTCTATTACTTTTTACGTTATTTTTATTAATTTTTTTGGAAGAGTCTTTCACTAAACCTTGAACTCCCTTTTTGGAGAGATGGGCTATTTAGCAAGCCCTTGGAATCTCCTTGTCTTTAAACCTCCCGTGGGCTATTGTTCCTGGCTCTTGCTTATATTCTTGGATTTTACATCAGATAGGGATCTGAGCTCAGATCCTCATGCAGCAGGCAGTTTACCCATAGTTCCAACTGCCCAATCCAGCTATTTGCCTTAATAGTTCACAGTTTGAACCATTAAAAATACAGGCATGTATTTATATACATGTATGCTGGAATTTTTCTTAAAGCAATACTATTTTTAGTTCCCTACTGAAAATTTGACAATTTAATATTACCTTAAGGCAGCACCATTTTCTTATGCCATTTTCTACTTGGGCACTAAAGCCAAGAAAATTAAGTTTATTCAACACTTGTGTCTTTTAAAAGGATAATGATTACATCTAGTTAAAGCTGTCCTGGCCTACTTAGTTTATTTCAGGGAAAGAAATTGCCTGTTCACTCATGATAAGATAATTTGTCACCTTGGAAATTAAATTACCCATCCCTGTTTACCTTGAGGAGTTGTGCTATATAATACTGACTTGTTCTCTTAGCAAATTTATATTGCAATGTACTCAGTTCATTGAGAACATGTGTTGTACAATCAAGGACTGTAGGGGAATTTAAATAGCACCAGGCTTGGGTCCTAATCAAAACTGAACTTGAGAAATTTATTAAATCAAAAAGGAATTGACCATTTGATATTTGAATTCCCAAAGGATTTTCATACTTTTCTTCAACATAATTTATTCCACAGCATACTGACTGAATTCTAGGTTTAAATAGGTTGCAATGTGTAAATATTTGCTATTAGTTTATGTAACATTAAACAAAAATATAACCTTGAGATCTATCTTATTTAATGATATTACAAGCATAGCTATTAATAACTCCATTGAAACCAAAGCATATTATTTCTGAAGTTGTACAACATTTTTGAAAAATATAATTATCCCCAGTTCCGTATAATTTAGATATAACAACCTGCATATTGAAATTATATAATATGTAATATATATCTTACTTAGTTTTAGAATGTGTCATAAACATATTCAATATGGAGCTGATCTTTCACAATTTGTTGCAATAGAACATTCACAAAGAAACCTTTAGCTAACACTTTTAACTAAAATATTTGAAGATATTTAAGTAGCATAAATAAACAGTAAATTTAGCAAATAAGATATGTATTAGCAAATCTCTTTCTATTGGTTTTCTATTAGTTGCTATATCTCCAATGTTTTGTCTAGAATATGATTACGTAACTATCACAGAAACCTGAGAATAAGAACAGAGGTTCTGGTAATGATTAAATGATGAGTAGATAACTGCTTTTCAAAAGGTAATGATTTTGGCCACATTTTTACCCCACAAATTTATATGTTAATTTTTTTATTTTCAAGTAGATGAGAAAGTTATATTATTTGCTAACAAAGTCTCTGTAAATTTAATTATCTAAGTTGACATGAAGTCTTAATCTAGTATGTTCCATGTCTATTAAGAAAGAAAAAAATAATACACAGGCTCAAACAATGAGTATGGTATGAATGTGATAAAGATAGACTGAGAAGATTAACAAGAATACAAAGTGATGCTAATATAACCTCAGAAACTGGTTAACAGGTCTGGGTCAGACCTTTCACAGTTTCCCTAAGTATCCAGTCCAGCCAGCACCCTAGTTTGGGAACCTAGCTCCAACTTGGTGAGACTATCTGTTATTATTTGAGTCGATGGTCTACATTTCCCTTTGTTGAGAAGTAGATGAATGTTTATATATTATTTCAATATTGTATACTTTTGACATATGTTATTGCTCCTGATCCTTAGACTGATCTGCGGTGTTTATGTGGCTGTTTCATCCTAATTCTGCATGTGATTAAATTGTCACTCTTGTACCTGAGAAGCTTTATCAAAATATTAGAGACAGATTAGGAAGGACTTGAACTAGATTGTGAATAAAAATTCTATACTATCCCTTATATGTGATAGATAATATTACATATGTATGTATTACTTATAATATTACTTATATATGTATACAGATGTTAATGTAATGCTTAGTTTTTATATTAGAAATAAACCCCTTGCACTCTTGCCTTTCCCTGGATTTCTGATTGGTTAGGGTAAGGTAATTGGTGGATTTGTTTCTTTAAGCATCTTAGCAACTGTCTTTAATATTTTAATATTTAATTTCAATATATTAAAATATAGCATTAAAACATATAATTTAATCCCAATAGAGTTCATATTCTGGAAAAGGTTAAAATAGAAAACAAAAACAAACACACATATCTTTGTGGTCTGACTTGAGTTTTTCCTTAAAAGTGAAATGTCTTTTCCTAATGAATACAGCAGGGAAGTATTTAAACAATAGAACCATCTTGTGCTAAGTAGGGGAAATCAATGGCCAGAGGTCCAATCAAGGCAGAGAACTGAACCTCCCTACAAAAGTGTCTCTATTTTACTGAATTAACACCCAGTAACCTATGCAATTGCTTCCCAACAAGGAATTAAAATGTACCAGGTATAAGAATTCCAAGGACATTACTTGTATGGTCCTCTGGATGTTGACTTGGAGAAGAACGTGTACAGAGGGAAAGACCTGAGATGCTGAGAGAACAGGAAGTACTTTTGTGTTAACTCCTGAAGTGATCTGGGGATGCTGACAAGGTCACAATGAGAAGGAAGATGAAGTGTTCACTGTGTGACACTTGACTATGGTTAAGGATGACCAAATAAAACTCATGCTGGAATGATCATTCAGCAACTCATGGAATCCTGCCTTGAGTGTTGGAGATGAAGAGTGTCCTTGTTGTTTTAGTGGTAGTCACTGGAGCCTCTTTGAATTTGAGAAGTGTGTTAGAGAGACTAGGATTGTGAGTACGAGAAAGATTTAAAAAGTTTGAACCATTTGGACTTGAGTTTTGTGCATGGTGATAGATATGTATCTATTTGCATTCTTCTACATGAATCCAGTTTTGTTGAATATGCATTCTTTTTTCTATTTTAGTTCTTTTACATCTTTGTCAAAAAATCTTTGATCATAGGTGCATGGATTGATATTTGGGCCTTTGATTCAGTTTCATTGGTCCTCCTGTTTATTTTTATGCCAATACCAGGCTGTTTCAGTACTGTAGCTCTGTAGCAGAGTTTGCAGTCAGAGATTGTAATGCTTCCAGAAGTTCCTTTATTGTACAAGATGGTTTTGACTATACTGTTATTTTTTCATATGAAGTTGAGTACTGTTCTTTTGAAGTCGGTGAAGAATTTTGCTGGAATTTTGAAAGGCATTGATTGAATCTGTAGATTGCTTTTGGTAAAATTGCCATTTTTATTATGTTCTTGTCACACAGGTCTTTTACTTGTTTGGTTAGAGTTACCCCAAGATATTTTATGTTGTTTGTTACTATTGTGAAGAGTAATGTTTCTCTGATTTCTTTCTCAGGGTTTTTATTATCTGTATAAAAGATGCTACTGATTTTTTTTTAGTTAATCTTGTTTACTGAAGGGTTTATGAGTTGTAGGAATTCCCTTGTAGAATATTTAGGTTCACTTATGTATACTATCATACCATCAGCAAATACTGATAGTTTTACTTCTTCTTTTCTGATTTGCATCCACTTGATATCCTTTTGTTGTCTTATTGCTCTATCTAGAGTTTCAAGTACTATATTGAATAGTTATGGAGAAAGTAGACAACGTTGTCTTGTTCCTGATTTATTTGGGATTGCTTGGAGTTTTTCTCCATTTCGATTAATGTTGCCTGTTGGCTTTCTGTATATTGCTTTAATTATGTTTAGGTATATTTCTTGTTTCTCACCACAATGAACTTAATAAAAGAGAAATTGAGAAGTACACTGAACATACTGGCACAGGAGACCACTTCCTAAATATAATCCCATAGCACAGATACTGAGAGCAACAATTAATAAATGAGGCCTCTGAAATTGAGAAGCTTCTATAAAGCAAAGGATACAGTCAACAAGATAAAACAGCAGCCTACAAAATTGCAAAAGATTTCACAGCCCCAAGTGTAGATACTGTAAGTATTCTGAAAGTATTTATGGAAGACTATATTAAACTTCAGTAATCCACATCTTTATTATGTAAAAAGTAGTTTTCAAATCAGGGTAACTTCATTTTGTGATTGGTTCATTCAAGCATTAGCAGCATAATCCTAGGTAAATATACTTGATTAGCATACTTTTTCATGTTTCTCTGGATTCTGATTAGTTTTTTTTATTTGGATTGAATTTCTTCTGCTTTTTTTGTTATATTCTTTCTATTTCCTTACTAAAAATTTTCTTGGTTTATAATGTGTGTCAGGCATTAGGATAAAAAAATGTATGTATTTATCCTGTGCTATCAGTCCCTACTGAAGTAAGTTCAAATAAGTTACACAGTTTATTTCAGGTAATGTACAGCTACCCATTTATCTACTCCCCAATTTATCTTGTAGAGGAGATTTCTGAAATGTGTAATGACATGAGGCTTGTTTGATTAAAAATCTTATTCCTTTACAACTGTTACTAATCTATAAGACAAAACTTAACCATGCAATCTAATCAGCTACCAGAGATTCTAAACAGGGAAAGAGCAATCTGTGGGTTCTAATGAGGAACAATTAGCTTGGTGAATAAGTTGTAAACACAGGAGTTGCTGAAAAGTAAAACGTTTGTGTTCTCTCTGCTTCATATGGAATAGGGCACCTCATTTACTACATTTACACCATATTACTATATCACGTTCAAGAAGTTTAGGGACAGATGTTTCAAATAAGTTAAGATAATGAATGAATAAAATCCCTTTGTTTTTAGATTTAATCCTTCAATCCCTACTGAGTCCACTTTGCTGTATACTCTAGTCTGTGCCTTTTGTGTTACACTTTATGTTTAAAATGATTTCTCCTTTACTTTAACCACACAAAAGGAAATAACCTAAATTCCCTCAGTTGTCTCCCTAGAATACTTGATTCTTTTTTCTAACCAGTTCTTTCTTTGATGAGCTAATATTATACTGTATCATTAATAATAAAGTATCCCAAATCTTTCTCTACATTATTTTTTTTCCTTAACCAAACTCTAGTCAACCATTTAAGAAAATAATAAAATAAAAATAATGAAGACATAGACCCCCAGATAAATGATGTAGTCAGATTTTTTTTTACCATCTGATCTTCAGGCGAGCTTTATTTATTAAAATACAAATGAAATATCATTACAGATGTCTGCAATTCCTGCATTCGGAAAGAGGAGACAGTGGATCCAGTTGCAAGAAAGCTAATCGAACTAGCCACGTCTATAAGCTCTGCCTGGATGGATATGGTGAGCATCAGTTGGGGAAGATCTCTTTCATCCACCTCCAGCCTCCATATGTGCATATACTTGTGCATCCATCCATATATTAACAGGAATAAAGACACACCACACATACACACACATGAGAAAATACAGATAATGCGTTATTGTTTTCTCCCCTTGCATTCTTGCTTAATGTAAACCCTAACTTGTGTGAATTCTAAAACCTGTTTTCTTCACATATTATTTTAATATTGGATTCTGGAATATTTGACAGTTCTTATCTTAAATAGAAAGATTTCTTTTAAGAGCAATAAAGTCCTGTGGGAAGCACTCTAATCTTTTTTATAAGGATAAAATTCCTTCTCACTGCTTCATTCTATTCATTTGTTTTTTAAATTTTTATTTATTTATTTATTTTTTATTTTATTTTTTGAAAAATTACCGCCTCCTCCCCGTTTCCCATTTCCCTCCCCCTCCTCCCACACATCTCCCCCTCCCCCCACTCCCCTCCCCCTCCCCCCCCACTCCATTCCCCCTCCCTCTCCAGAATGAAGAGCAGTCCAAATTCCCTGCCCTGCGGGAAGTCCAAGGTCCTCCCACTTCTATCCAGGACCAGGAAGGTGAGCATCCAAACAGGCTAGGTTCCCACACAGCCAGTTCATGTATTAGGATCGGAACCTAGTGCCATTGTCCTTGGCTTCTCATCAGCCTTCATTATCCGCCACGTTCAGGGAATCCGGTTTCGTCGCATGCTTATTCAGTCCCAGTCCCGCTGGCCTTGATGAGCTCCCAATAGATCAGTCCCAGTGTCACAGCGGGTGGGTGCATTCCTCGTGGACCTGACTTCCTTGCCCATGTTCTCCCTCCTGCTCCTCGTTTGGGTCTTAAGAGCTTAGTCCAGTGCTCCAATTTGGGTCTCTGTCTCTATCTCGATCCTGAGTGAGGTATCCCAGACCCAAAAAGATGAACATGGGATGTACTCATAATTGGCTTCTAGCCATAAATAAAGGACATTGAGCATATAATTTGTAATCCTAGAGAAGCTAAATAAGAAGGTGAACCCAAAGGAAAACATATAGTCACCCGCCTGGATATGGGAAGTAGACAAGATTGCCGGGCAAAAACTGGGAACTTGGGGTGAGGTGGCATGGGGCTAAGGGGAAATGGGGTGAGAAACGTGAGAAGGGGAGAATAGGGGGAGCTTGGGGGAATGGAATGGTTGGGATAAAGGAAGGGTGGACACGGGAGCAGAGAAATATATATCCTAATTAAGGGAGCCATCTTAGGGTTGGCAGGAGACTTGACTCTAGAGGGGCTCGCAGGTGTCCAGGGAGATGTCCCCAGCTAGTACCTTGAGCAACTGAGGAGAGGGAATCTGAAATGACCCTATCCTATAGCCATACTGATGTATATCTTACATATCACCTTAGAACCTTCATCTGGCGATGACTGCTTTATTCTAAATAAACCACAAATCTCCTGAAGCACGCTCTTCATTCCAGCATCAGCTTCTGAGAATGAGGAAAATATACTCTCCCAAGAGTCATGCTGATGTGGTGGTTTTCATGGGAGTTAAATGCAAGTATGCAAATACTTGTTCACTGACAGTGTTGATACATTGGACAGGTGAGGGCTAGTGTATAAAACATTTGATTGCTGTAGAAATGCTCTTGAATGAGCTGCTAGAAGCTGCCATTACTCTGCTACTTTTCACAAAGCAATGATGTGAGAAGGTTCTTCCACAACAACAGCTTGCCATTGCGAATTTTACCATCGTGCTACCCATAACATCAAGAATAAGTGATCATTTCCTGTTATCATCTTAAGTCTGACCCTAAATGTATTATTCATCTTTAATTGACAATTATCTCAGGATATTTTTCTACAGAACAGAGAGCTATGAAATAAAAGGCAAATGTTTCCACTGAATCATTTGATGGAAAACCAATAATTTAAATAGTAGGCATATTTTAGAGATGAGAAATTGCTTTGCATGGAACACTTTGGATTTCTCTATAAATGTGGTTGAATGGTATAATATGTAACTGTCATATTAGGCTAGGATGAGATAGCAAGATGTTCCAACTTAGTGTGAGTGGTCTGTGAGGGGTTGGGGGTAAGCATTTCTTCATGGAATGACTGTAGTATGAAAAGTTGAATGTTTAGCATTTATAAGCCCTGAACAGAATTGGGCAAATCTATTGGCTATACTCATGAAGGTCTGAAGTGACAGAAGGCAGCCTAGTTCCTATGATCTTATATGAAGGAGTTAGGTGAGAGTCATTTTAGGTCTTGAGAAAACGTCTGTCTTAGTTACTGTTCCATTACAGTGAAGAAACAATGGGAAGAAGAGCTTTTAAAGGTAGGCTAGTCACCAATCTGATTATAAGAGAAGGTCGGTTCAGGTACCCTTTTCACTTTTTCTAGGAGGATTAGCTGGGGTCATCCTTGTGGATCCCTGGGAATTTCCCTATCACCTGGTTTCTCCCTTAACACCATGAGGCTCCCCCTATCAAATATTTCTTCCATTGCTCTCCCACTCTTTCTCTCCCCATCTCAACAATCCCATTCCCTCATGTTCTCATTCCCTATCCCCTCCCCTTTACCAAATTTACCCAGGAAATCTCTTCTATTTCTTCTGACCAGGGCAATTCATGGTTTTCTTTTAGGGTACTCTTTGTTACCTAGCTTCTCTGGAGCTAAGGATTTTGGAACTGGATTTTTGGAGCTCATTCCATATGGTGTGATGACCTGCTGAGCATTGATGCAGGGGTGAGAGGCTTGGTCCTACCTCACCTGAATGTGCCAGTTTCTGTACACTGCCCATGGGAGACCTTACATTTTCTGAGGAGTGCATGGGTAGTGGGATGGGAGAGGGGAAACGGCGGGGGGGGGGGGAGAAACTGTAGTTGGTACAAAAATGAATTTTAAAAAAAGAAAAAAAAACTTTGAAAACCTTTCGTGGGGAACTTGCTAAAGTTTCAGAGGGTTAGTTAATGAGCATCATGATTGGGAGTGTGCCTATGTGCAGGTGTGGCCCTTCTGCATTAGCTAAGAGCTAAAGCCTGATTTGCAAGCAGAACTTTGCAGAGCCTGTGCCTGGTATAATTTTTGAAACCTCATAGTCCAACCCTTCCAACAAGATCACTACTACTCTAATAGGGCGACTTCAAAGAATTATTCCTAAACAATTTCGCTAATCAGGAAACAACCATTTAAATATATGAGCCTATGGGAGCCCTTCCCGTTCAAACCTCCACAGTGTCTCAAATTTTTACAGGTATGAGAACACCTCTAAGTCTTGTTCTTTTGTGACCACTGCCTTTTATTACTACTGCCACAGCTAAAACCATAATGCCTTCCAGTCAACAGTGAGTTATGTCCTCTCAAGCATAGGCTCAAATAAATACATCTTTTCTTTCCTTTGTTAAGAATTTTGTCTCAACCATAAGGAAAGCAGTCAGTGTAGATGCTTACCCGGCTGTAGGAAGCTCAGAAAAGTGATTATTGCAACTTCAATTCAGAAAGCATTTCGACATTACAGTTTTTAACAATATTAAAATTTAGTGTTATAAAATTGAAGCATACCCATGTAAAGTTCTTATTGTTCATTACTTCTAATATATATATATATATATATATATATATAATTTGTATATTTTTCAGAATCCTTAGTTTTCAGTGCCAGCAATGAATGTCACAAAGTTAAAGGAATATACTTCTGTTGTTTACTTTTTCAGATGCAGTTTTCGCTTTAGCATATTAACAACGAAAAACTGTTGTTACTACCACCTTTCCCCTGCATGTTCACTTTTGAAATAACTACTATTCCCTAGAGTTTCGCTGTAGTTCCATCTTTCTGTCTCTTAGAAGCTGCTTATGTTATATTTATTTCTGCAACAGATTTGTGGCACAAAGCACTGAGACCTATGTGCAAACATTAAATCTTAATATTATTTAAGAATTCATAGGGGGAGTATAATTTTTTGAAAATTACATAATCTCTGTGAGGAATGAAGGTGTTAATTAACTAGAGCTGATAGTTTCTGGAACTTGCTAGGCATTTCTGCGGCAACAACAATCTATCAGAGTGTAGTTATTTTTCAGGGTGTATTCCTGTTTCTCCCCCTTTAGTGAGTCACACAATTAATAAAATATCCCAAATATGTGTTTCAGACACAGTGATTGCAAACACCTAAGGCATGTTTCCCTTTTGAATACTGTTCTGCTTATAGCTGTGTTCGTTTAACTTTTATCTCAATGATCAACTTTTTTCTTACAGTAAGGGAAAATTCATTTCCAGTTTCTGATGGTCAATTAAATTTTGCTTAGGTCATATTTGTATCTTGATTTTTTTCTGTATTGTGGGAACGTTTTGAAACTACCTATATCACAGAAAAAGGTAATGCATCAAAGATCACTCTAATCTTGCACATCAATTGACCTTATTCTTCATGGTAAAGCAACGCTACTTATGCTTTGAAACTCCTGATAATATGAAAAGTTGTTCTAAATTCATTCTAACTCCATCCTTTAGCTTTCTCAGGACTGTGTCTGTGGCCCTTTATTTTCAATGTGGTAAATATATTTTTGTCTTTCCATGGTATCCTGTCATTAGAAATTAAACATCTCTAAAGAGTATCCTCATGCAACCACTTTCTATTTCTGGAAAATAGGTTATTTCGTTTTCTGAGCTCCCAAGATGAGATTTCACTCTGGCATGCCATCTGGCAAGATAATAGGATAACATCTAAAATCAATACTTTAATATGAGCTAGCTAAAACCTAACCTCAATGAGAATTAATGGCATATGGCTGAAGCTTAAGAAGGAAATAGAATTAATGTTACCTTAAAAACATACAAGCATGAAAAAGTCCTCTGAAGTATATTATCATAAAGGGGTAATGGAACATAAAGAGTTAGTAGTATTTTTCTGTTTGTTTAAAAACCTCTGGGTGCATGTCTTACAAACACATGTTTCTCTTTGTTTTCATTTTGTCTCCTGTTGATGGCTCACTCAGTAGGTCAAGCTGGGTTGGAATTCACTGTATATTATAATATGTTTAATCCAGGCTTTGAGCGTCCTGTACTACCAAGTCTTTCAATGCTCATATTTCTCTTCACAAAATATCAAAATATTTAATTAGTAGTTCACAATGCTCCAACCTAAAGGGAAAAAAGTAATAATTTACTTAATGAATGTGGATTTAAATATGAAATGATACTGATGCTTAAAAATACATATTATGAACATGGTTATCTTAGTTAATTCATGTAATAAAAGCAAAGAAAATAAAAGTAAACAGCACAGGATTTATAATAAACATAAAGCCTTTGTGTATTCCTACTTCACTTACAGAAATTTAAGACAGATTTTTAATGCCCTAAGAACATGTCATCCTGCAAAAAATGAAATTGTGGGGTTAATTTTATTTAATTACTAGTTTCAGAATAAGATCTCAGGGTGTAGAAATGTTCAAAATTTAGAGTACGTACTGCTCATGCAAAGTTTCCATCTTTAGGTCCCCCAGCATCTATGTTGGGTTTTTCACAATTCCCATACCTCAGCTACAGAGAAACTGATATCCTCTCTGGACCTCCATGGACAGCTGCACCCATATACATATATTCCACACAGATGCACACATAGGCATATGATTAAAAATAAAATAATAAACTTTAATAATGTTAAAAAGATTTCTGTGAGTTCCCTCCATGTGCACTCTGGTCCTCAAGTTAGATGTAATCCGATTGTCTTTATAAAGGCTAACAATATCTTAAGCAGGTTTAAAATAATTTGCAAACATTTACATTATGATGATGATCATTTTGGACATTTAGATTGTTTATTTTCACAGTGATAGATGGTCTACTTAAACATTAATATCATAAGTTACAAAGATATTTTAATCAGAATTGTGGTTTATTCTAACCCTAATTATATTTTTGTTAATTTTTGCATTATGTCAAATTGACCAAAGGGGAAAAGAAAACTAACCTCACACTTGGCTTCTAGGCATTACCCACTTATCTGGCTTTTTAGCCTCTTGGTCATTAATCATAATTAATAAAATCTCCATTTTAATGAAAAAAATAACTTAGAATGTATGCTACTAATCTGTAAAATTTTTGACTTTTCTTTATTGTGTTTGTCTTTTCCTGAAATTTCATAATTATATTGTTTTTTTGGTAAATTGCTGTTTCATGCTAACCTCTCACCTTGTCTCTTGTAAATATTTGTGTGGTATTTATTTCTACATGAGTTTAACTTCACTTAATGAATCTTCTAGCTGTACATGTATTCTTTTTCCTCTTTTTTTCTCTGATTTCATGTCTTGATTTTTTAAAAAAAAATTAACTGCAACATCAAATTTATAATTATAATAATGTAAACTTGAATTTAACATGTTTTCTTTCCTTTTTGATACACTTGTTATGTTCAGATTATGAACTTTTTTAGAAGTTTGTGAGCCTGGAAATTTTTATATAAATTCTTTCTAACTGGTTTATGTGTTATACACAAAAATGTCAAATCAAGTTAACAATATTTATATATATATTTCCTTTTCCCTCCATCCTTTTCAAAATAATTTCGTGGTCATAATTCAAAGAAATGGATTTCTTTGAGCGATCAACTGCCCTTCCTCTGGTGCCTGTGGTGCCAGGTATTCAGACACTATTATGATTAGAGAGTGGTGGAAAAATGGGAGGGAGGGGGAGGATGGTGCAAGTGCTGGTGATATAGGCATACCTGAAGATTCAGATCCTTGGCTGCTGTTACCATGGAAGACAGAAAGTATAGGGCTGGACTGGCTACAGCACTAGGAGAACTGACCCCCCCACCCCACCAACTGCAGCACTCAGGAGAGTGAGACTTGCACTTTTCCTGGAAAGCACAGAGGTACTGACCCCATTGGGGGCGCATGTAACAGGCCCAGGAGTAAGAGTGAGAGAGCTGATTGGGATCGGGATGCAAAGTGTGAAACACATAAAAATTCAATAACAGAAAAAAAGTAAAAAGAACAAAGAAAGGGGTTTCTTTGAGCTGTTTCGTACACATTTGTCACTAGACTTTATCTTCCCCATCTTTATACGCTTAGCTAAATTTCTGATTTCCTTCCTTTTCCTGAATCCTCTTTCGCCTTTCGTAGCTTCCAGATTCCATTACCCCTGTTTTCCTCCTTCCACTCAGAACTCTTTGTGTTCTCTTATATTCTCTTTCTGAACATTAGTGCTATACACATACATTGTAGTTTATAAATAGGAAATGCAACTATTTTATTTTATCTATAGTATGTATATGAGAAGAAAACAAGTGTTTGTTTTTCTGAACTGGACTTCTTTTCCTTAGATCCCATTTTGTTGAATTATTTCCTAAAGAAAAGGATATTATTCATAACATTTAATTATCATTTGGATGAATTCTTCTTTGATGAATAAATATGCATATTCAGGATCTAGGTATGGCTCAACAGTTAAGATTCTTTGTTATTCCTGCAGAGGAACTTTGGCTCCTCTCATTCATATAGTGGCTTAAAACTGTTTTTTACTCCAATTCCAGGGCAAGAATACTTTCTTCTGACCTCTATAGGCACCAGGCACATGTGTGATAAAATGGACATATGTCAGCCAAGCACTCATACATATAAAATCATATGAATATATCTAAAATAATAGAAATATATGTGTATTTTACAGCAGTTTTAATGGGGTTTATGTTTGATACGAGTATACATTGAGAAATGATTACCCTGAAAACCATAGATCTACATATCTGACTTATTTCATTACAACGCATACAACATTATTTTCTAATAAAATTTTATCAAGTCAAGATTGGTGGAATTATCTCTGTGTTATGTCCTTCTTCAGTCATCACTTTTTTTGGCATCCTTACTTTTCAGCTAGTATCATGATTCCTCTGTGACATGCAGCCAGTAGCCATTATTTGCTTTCATTTCTCAAACTATTTAACATATAGTTTAACACATTTTTAAATAGTTATTTAGGCTAGTTTCTTTATCTCATCCCATTAAAGACACGACACTACTCTACTACTACATGTACTTGCCGGTGCTATGAAGGCAACTTACTCATTTGCACTCTTCACTGTCCACTTTCCTTAATGTTGTTATTTTCTAGTATTCTGTGTTATGAATATTGCTCTGTTTCTGCATTTTTATCCTTCTTGGGATTTTGCGAAAGCTCCTCAGTATGCAGAAAATCATCATGACTTTGAAGATTCACTCAACAATCAATATAATCTCACATTGCTCCTGTCACATCTCTTGTTTTTAGACATCTGATTCTCAGATTATGTATACGTTGGATGGATTTCATCTCTTTTCTGTGGAAGTTTAAGTTCATACTGCTTTTTTAGTTTCCCTCATTACTTTATATCTTTTTGAGTTCATTGTCAAATATTCTGTGTAGTTGTTATTGTCGACTTGAGACAAACTGGTCTCACTTGGAATGTGGGTGCCTCAGTTGAGAACCTGCCCCCATCAGATAACTTGTGGACACATCTGTGGGGCAGTTTTCTAACTGGTGATTGATGTAGGCAGACACAGCACTCTGTGAACTGTACATTCGCAGGGGAGTTGGCGTTCTGTAAGAAAGGGAGTTGATCAAGAGCCCATGAGAGCAAGAAAGCAAGGAGGGCTACTGCATGATCTCTGCCTTGGTTCATGCTTTCATGTTCTTGCCTTGATCCTACTCTGACTTCTTTTATTGATGAACTGTGACCTGGAAGTAAAAGCTGAATGAAGTCCATCAAATCACAAGTTACTTTTGGTCAGGGAATTAATCACAACTACAGAAAGCACATTAGAACGTCTAACTTACTCATCTTTTTCTAGTTTGTCTAAGTTGATAGTAAATGTTCTTTCTTTACTTGGAGGTTTAAGTTTTAGAAAATCTACTTAGCTTTTGGTGTGTACTGTTTTATATTGATTTGAACATATCTTTCTATTCCCTAAAATTTAATTGATGACATATTTTCTGTTTGATCTTTCAAAGACTGGCTGACTTTTAGGATTTGATGTTCAAACATGCTTTTCCACTCAGTTATTTTCATAACTTTAAAATAAAGTCCTCACCTAATTTCCTTAGTAACATCTTTATGAATAGGTTTTGTCTTTAGATTTATGTTCATATCAACTCACTGTAACATTTTTAAGAAATAAGCTGCTCTCATAAATGACTGTGTCAACTCTGTTCGTACTGTCTTAAGATGTACAAGATTTACATTTCACAGAAAATACTTGTGTCTTCTGCTAAAAGAATCACTGTGTTCATAGTCTTGGGATAGAAAGTTTTTTTTTTTTATCATATTTGAGGGTATGGTAAACCTTGTCTTGCTTTGTCTTTGGTTTACACGACTGCACAGGCTGAAAATCTACAATATTTGAGAGCTGGAGTTAAGCATTCTTGCTTCAAGTATATCCATGTTCATTTTAATAATATATTCAATCCATTTATAATATAGACATTTTTACAAGATGAATGCTTAGCAGTCAATGAGAAAAATAGTAACTTGCCTCTTTATTCCCAAACCATATTTCTCTTCCATGCATTATTGCTTACTGACAACAGAATTTGTCGAGCTAATTGTACACATTAACCTGGAACCCTCAGATTAGTTTTGTGATTATATTGTCAAGTAAGAAAAATCCTATCAACTGAAGTGTGACAATTACTGAAATTATTCTGTGGAAGGAGTAAAGGTTAAATACTGTTCACTGGACAGTTCTGGGAGGTGATAATTTTCCAAACTTAAGTTGTAGCAACTGGACCCTAATTAGTTTCTAAGACTGTGTCATAGAATTTTGGATCAGAAAATTTAGGTTAAAATGTACATTTTTTTAAATAATTGAAAAATCTGTACGTATATCTCAGCAACTAAAAGCACTTGCTATTCTTGCAGAGAAATATGTTGAATTTGCAGAATCTATGAGGTGACTCAAAACCATGTGTGGCTCTAATGTCAGAAGAATCAGCATTACCTTCTGGCCTCCATAGACAATGCATAAGCATGGTGCACATATGACAGAAGCCCACACTGGGGTAACATCTATTGGATCAACAGGGTTCACACTTTCCAGGATAGGGACGTGTGGATTAGAAATTTTAGGCAGAAGGAAGAAAGCTATGGAATAAAAAAACAGAGACACAGAATAGAATCGGGAGGGCAACCCAGTCAATACTGAATCTTCCCATCTTAATTTCCATATGCTTATATACCCCAATTCAAAAGAGAGGAAGAAATCAAAAGATTTTTTTGTGATACAAGGAGCAAAAAATAATTACCATTTTAATACCCCAAACACCAAGCAATCACACTTTAGATCAAGACAGCCTGTTAGTAGCCACACCTTAAGTCAAACCTCTTGTCAATAGCCTTAAAGGAGAAAGAATAGGCCTGAATTCTCTGATCTTCAGTCAAAGTGTAAGAGACCCACTTCTGTGGGCTCCCACACACATGTGTCCCTCTATCATAAACTAAAAACTAATTAATTTTTAAAAATATAATTACCAGTCACTATAATAGAATTTAGTAATTTGGGGAGGGTGTCATTACTAAACAGCTCTGAAGAAAATGACCACATATAAACACTGTCAGGTCAGTGCACTGAGAGAACACTACCACTGGGTAGTGATAAGGAGCCAAAAAAGACCATTGTATCTATTGATGCAGCTAGAAAAACTGCTGTTTCACAAAATATAACAATAGCTGTGCTTTCTAGCTGTGCTTTTAGGTAAATAATACTGAAAATTACCTCTACCTGCAATGTGTTATCACTTATTGTCAGATGGATGGGATCTGGACTTTCCTGGGAAACAAGCCTCTGAGAACACCTATGCGAGAGACTTCAGCCTGAGACAGTTGAGATAAGAATAACAATAACACCTTACATAGGGGGAAATTGTATCTGGGCAGAGGTCCCAGAGTACATAAGACAGAGAAACCAACCACACACCAGCATCCATCACCCTCTGCTTCCTCCCTGAAGATGCAACATGACTGTCTTTGACATGCCCCACATCACAACGATGCAACAGACTTACAAATTATGAATCAAAATAAACTCTGCTTTCCTTAAGCTGCTGTGCCAGGTACTTGGTTTCAGTAGAATTTACAAAGCGAATACAGTTACATAAGCACCTCAACATCACAGATAGTCTCTTGTACTGACTTAAAGTGCATGTGTTTTAGAAACTGGGATTAAGGTCCACAATGTGTTGGACATTGCAGAAGTAAATCAAGAGAAACCGCTGTGCTCTCCTCTGATGTGTCTCAGGAAAGTCTAGGTCCAGCCTTTAGTTTTCCATACATAGGTTACCTAGTTGCACAGATTTATGGAGCATTTGAAATTTGAAGAGGTGATGAGTACCACAAAGAGAGAAATTAACCTTTAGAAGTTGAATATGTAAAACTATACAGCTCAGAAGAACATCTTGTATAGACATCCACTACTAACTTCTATCCAACCCCGACTTCCAATGAGTTTTAGTTTAGTTTTCCATCTTCCACCCTGAATATCTATCATATTCAACCCTTTTGCAGATAAATTTGTTATTTACATTTTAGGTATATCTGAATCCTCTGTGAAAATGGTTGCTGTGAGTAGAGAGAAGAAAAGCAAAACCATTGTGGGTCAGATCCAGTAAATAAAGTGAAATTTAAACGCCAAAGTTTACTCCATCACACGTCTGTGCTAAAACATTAGAAGGCAAGCTAAGCCTCTCTCTGTAATGTTGGAAAATACAAATAAAATAGCAATATAAAATCCATTGTTTCTATTTTCTTTAGAATTAAATAAAATATCTCTTGCTTATGAAAATATGCACTTCCAATGTAGAAACATGTAGTATTATTATGGAAGTAATTGCAGACCTCTCCACATTGTTTCCAATGACACCTATTTTAAAAATTTTCTTGGAGATATTGTGTATAGTAGACTCAAGAAAAAAAATAAAGAATTTGAAAAGTTTTATATCATAAGTCCACCGACATCTGCGGGTATATGCAGAAAACACAGCAGTTTAAACAGAAAGCAAGATAATCTTAGCAATAAATGAAGAGATTATATTTGCCTTCCCTGCTGGTCCCAAATTAGAAAGGAGGTCAAATATGAGAAAAGTTCTCAGCTGGCAACCAAGTCCCAACCATCAAAGGACGATGTTAGAGTTTTGCTTCCTGAAGTTTTAGGAAAGGCAATATCTGAATCTTTGAAATAGTGACTATTGAGATTAATTCTTCCTTGCTGCTTCTGACAATCTAACATAATTCTTTACTGAATGAATAAAGATCACCTGTTTTGTGGAGCCACATGTATTAGAATGTAACAATTTGAGGCATCATGTCATCAGGCATATTTGGTGTTCACTGTATTTGTCAAATGTTGTAAATTTAGACATTTATTTTTAAGAAATTTTGTTAAGATATTTAGACACATTACTTTTATATATTTATAAAATCGTCACAGTTTTGTGTTATATTTCACAGATGTTCAACCCAAGTTAAAGGTCCCCGACATGAAGTTTAAGATTTATGTGTGCTCAGAGCTTTCTGTGCTTGTGAATGGTTCATTGAGGCTCTTTATCTTTTTACAAAGGACTTTGGGGAATGAGCTTTGAAATTAAAAGTCACTATTTTTGCCTGAATGTTTTAGTACTTAGATGTTGAATAAGCTCTGAAACATCCATCAACTTCTATTTTGAATGAAAGACTGTATTTATTGAGCATTATGCAAGGTTAGTTCATACTGAAAAACAGTGCAACTGGAGAAGCTTAGGCAGAGATTTGAAACCTGTCTACCTTTAGAAGAGATATTGAGGGAAAAGATTTCTTTCAGAAAGGAAAGAGAAGTTGGTGGAAAAGCAGATTCTTTTTTTACAGTACTTCGATTCACCTTTAGAGTATAGGATTCCTTGTTTGAATCAAATATTTCAATGGGTTCCTTTTGTTCAAAGTGAATATCAAGGTCCTATTCAGGAGAGTTCAATAGGATTCTAACTGCTCTACATCATAATACAAAAAGATTTCTTTATTGTGTGCTCGGCAATGGGTAACATCTTTGAAATGTGATTGCCTTCCATAGCTTTTCCACTTGATATGGATTTGTACTTTGCTCCTGTGTAAATTGTTATTAGAAGCAATTGTGTTCTCTCTGGTGGAGTAGGAGCAGATACACAGGAAATTGGGTTCATCGTGAAGTCATATTATTTTGGCACAGTGCAGTTGACCAGACTGGTAATGTCAAGTATTTTGGACTTTTTTGCTGTATTGCCCATGTGATGCAATCAAGACTAAATAATGTAGGCCTTGTAAAATGTGCAATTGTTAGCATCTTTTCTAGAAAAGGATTTCATTCAAGAAGTGACAATTATATATATACTATATATATATATTATATATATCATAAAATAAGAAACTAGAAATCAGGGTTATGCTGTCTTGAGAACAGATACATTAGATAGTGGGCGCAATGTGAGCAGGCAGAAAGCATTTGGGAAGGAAGGAGTTGACTGAAAACTGCAATAGCAATTTAGGAGGATTTTCTAGGAGCTCCAATTAAATTCAGGATTTAATAAAGAAAAACAGGTAGAATGATCATCTCATGGGCAATGGTCTTAGAGAAAACAGTAAATAGAATTCTCCAGCCAAATGTGATTATACAATTATCCAAATGATGAAATCAAGGAAACTAGAGTTCAAAAAGAATTAGAAAAGGCACTGCTGAAAAGTAACAATTACCATAGTGAATTGATGCTAACAAAAGTCTCTATGTGGCTATAACTTACCACAAAAATTTAATTCTCTTATAACGTTTCTCCTAATTCCTTTTATTTTTTAGGTATAGTATAATGATTGTGTTACTTTGGGATAAGATGAGGCAAGAAAAAAGCAAGCTGGGCACCATAATAATTCAGTTCAAATATATAATGGGTGTTGAATAAGAAATAATATCAAAATAATTAAATGTGAAAATGTGAACAGTTAAAACTCAAAAGGCTTACAATTAAATAGGACATGAACACATTTAGCAGGTGAAATAGAGTATTGGATGTTGTTGGGGAGAGGTCTTGCCCAGGATAACTGCATACACTGAAAGGGAGCAAAGGAGAACATTGTCTTTGATGTGAACTGGAAGAAGGGTAAGTTTTTGAAGAAAAAGAACAGATTAACTAGAATTTAATGTCAAGAGAGGGGAACTTTTATTCCAACTGGTCAAGAAATTGAACATTTTGTGTCATCATTTATAAGGCAAAGAATTGTAGTTAGAAAGTGTTTGATGGGCCTTCTCTTTGGTTCACAAAGACACTGTTTGAGCTTATCTCAGCAACATGCAGGAAATGGTCCCGTGCTATCTATCTATTTTTGGAAAGTATTCATTTTCATCTCTGTTACTACACTGTCATCATGGGAAATACCTAAAATTTAATGTTATCACATTTGGACAGTAGTATGACAAAAAAAAAAACGTTTAAACATATTTTGAGCAACGACAACATCAACATCCACATATTTTGAAGGACCTTAATTCCTATGTGTGGATAATAGACATCTAAACTGTCTATAAAACTGCGAATATCTGAAAGTCCATGTTAACAGACTGACTCTGGAGAACCCAGTGGAAAACGACTGACAACATGGCTCACTACCAAATTAGAAGAGAAGAAAAACTGAAGCAATGAAGATGAATTTTAATCATTTAGAAGTTAAGAAAGTCTTTTTTTTTATAAAATAGGACATATAGTTAATAGAAAGTATCTGTGAAGATAAGCACATTGAAATGAATATCTGACAAGATATCAGAATGTCTGCTAGAGCAGGTTAAAAACAAAGGAACCATTGGCCTCGATATCTTAAAATAGCTGAAAATTATTTACTGCTTATTACGTGCACATTATGGACAGAACTCTCTGCTCACATAGCCACTCAGGTGCACAGGCTAATGGAATAGTGGCCCTCAGCCAAATTGCTGGGTCCTGGCTAAGAAAGGAATGTTCCAGCACAGATGCGCCCCAAGTCACTTGAGTTCATAACTCCTGGATTTTCAGAGGAACCCAGCCCTCATAACATAGCAAAAGAATAACCTTACAAAGAAAGAATAATGTCACAAATATTGTAGGAAAGTCTTGAATGCCTACTACCCAGAACAAAATATCCCAATTTAATGGCCCACAGTCCACAGCTAATGGAATCCTTTCAAGTTAGAGAAGTCCATCTGATGCTCAAAGTCCAGGGTCAACTTACAAAATATTCATGTACTCTCTCCCATGGTTAGTTCTCAGAAGTCTCTTCAGTCACACTATGTCTCATAATGAGATTTGTATCAAAAGGATAAATAATTTTTTGTACTCATCAGATGTGTAGAGTTAGAAAAGAGAAAAGCAACCTACATATTTTTTAAAAAAACTGTCAGCAGATAAATAGCAAAAATCTTCACTAATCTCAGGGGCACACATGTCTTCCTGACCAGAGCTGAATGTCTTTCAGTGTTCTACAGCCTTTATTCCTTACCCTGAGGAGAGTCTTGTCTTCCCATTCTCTTGTCGGGAAAATAGGAAGCACTATGTTAGTGAATTCCTTAGTGAGTGTGTATTGTAATTAGACACATCTATCTAGTCAAGAGCACCAAAACTTATTGGGATTTGGGAAGTTAATAATGCTGTAACCCACACGGGCCAGACTCAAGAGAAAAAAAAAGATTCTCTTGAAAATTTGAGTGTGAGTATTCATGAATGATGATTTAGAACTTACAAATACTAGCAAATGCATGTTCTCTTCATTAATGTTTGTATCCCAAGACTGCTTGACTACAGAGATCTCCTATGTGGGCTAGTTAACTGATGGTCCCTGTAATATCTAATAAACACCCCCGGGTTCCAAATTGAAGTACTCACATTAGAGAACCCTGCCTGTTACTGGCTTTACTGTGCTACGACTGCATGTCTGTCCTATCTTTACTTGCCACTGTATGCTGACCATTAAGTCAGTATGAAAAACTTTTTACCTCACACAAGAAAGGCAAGGAAAAATTAGGTAAATATTCTAATTTTTAAACAGAAATATGCAAATACTATTTGTGTGTGTGTTTGTGTGTATCTCAGCAAGTTGTGTCTTTGTGTGCGTGCATGACTAGTCTGTGTGCGTACTCTCTGTACTTCTTGAGAATCTAATATAAATTTGTTTGTACATGCAGAAAGGCTGTATTTAACCATCTGTGTAATATTTATTTTTTTCATGTTAACTTGACACAGGTTAAAGTCATTTTGGAAGAGAGACTCTCATTGAGAAAATATCACCATTAAGACTGTCATTTGGGCTTGTAGAACCATTAATCTGAGTGCAACTTTCTTTTTCCCTTGAAGTTTAGCTTACTTACTCTAGTAGTCATTCGTCAACTGTGGCTAAGACATCCCAATAGCATAGTGTTTTCTGTCCTCTCATGTAGTATTATAAAACATAATCCCTTTCACACCATAAGGAGTCAAACTTCCTCCTCTGTGAACTTCATATTTCAGTGCTTCTAGATATGCACACATTTCTGCAAGTACACATCTTCAAATTCAACTGTGTCCATCATAAAAATTTCTAAATTTCTCTGAGACACAGTAAAGCTAACAATATCCTGTGATAATTAACCCTGAATGTTAACTTGACAGGACCTAGAGTTTTCTGGAATGGAAGCCTCTGTCCATGTCTGTGAATGGTTATTTATATTACAATATCTACTGGCCATTGCAGTGAGAAACTGTCTCAATGAGGGTAATTTCAATGAGAAGACACAACCAAAAAGTGTTGATACCATAACCTGACATCCTGAAATAAATAATTTAAAATAGGAAATTAGCTGAGTTCTATTAATAATTACTCTGCTTCTCTAGACAGCAGGCTATTCCAGACTGCTACCACTAGGACTCCCCTGCCATAATGTACAATATCTATGTACTCATTTATAGCATCAATTTACTAAACTACTGTATCTATGTTCTAATCTATTCCATCTATAGTAATAATGTACTGTTCTAGAGCAAAGGTAAACCCTTGGTTTCTTAAACTGCTTTTTCATTATGCTTTTTCATAGCAATGGGGCAATAATCAAGCCACATACCATATGAGAAACAAAACATATTTGAATTTAACTAATATTATGTTGTGCCCTTGCTGCTATTCTGTGACATGTTTGTTTATATGTTGTTATGCTTTTTTTCTCTCTCTTTTTTTTTATTTTTGTGCCACTTCAAGGGTCCAGGATAAAACAGCATTCCTCTCAACATTTCTTCTGGCTGCAAGAAAGTATATTTTGGTGGACCTGAATGCCACAATTAAATTCTTTCACTAGGAAAAAGTCATTTCAGTTCCCAATGATATTGCAACTACAGGGAATTCTCGAGTTTTCGTAATCATAACAAGGTTGAGGGCCAGAAATACTTGACGGTTATCAATTGTTAAAACAATTCTGGAAAATATAATAAGAAAATTCAGAAAGAAAAACAAACAACGGCTCTAGCAAACATTTATGGCCCAATGGCTTATTATAGTGAAATGATTAGTACTAGAGTCATTGGACCCCACAGTGATAGGTGTGGAAGTGTTTTACATAAGACAAGAGAAGTAAGGGTCTGAGCATGACAACAAAGCTGTCACCCAAAATAATGCTGGCTGGCATCATCTTACACACCTGTCCTGGCTCATTCTGTAGATGTGCTATTTTCTCAACAGATCTTAAGGTAAGCAGTCTTAGCTGCATCTATGAGGAAAGAATTCAAGGAAAAGTGGTTTTTGTTTGTTATCATTATAAACTTTCTCAAAAAGTGAGTGTCAAAAAGCACAAGTGCATTGGGATGTGAACTTAAATGTTCAGGAAGGACCTATTCACTGCTTTTGTTGGCTAAGGAGAAGCAGGGATGAAATCCATTTAAATTTCTAAAAGATGATCATGGAGAAAGAGTAATCCATTTCCAAAAGCCTTCATGTTAATAACTCTGACTTCAATGCAGCACACCTCAGAGCAGATAAAACCGCACATGTCTTAGGATCAGGTCCTTTTTTTTTAAACGTCAAAATTAAAACTGAACTGTCTTCTTTGTGCCGATCCACTAAATCTCCCAGTCTTTTTGACCCCATAAACTTTGGATCAATTCCATCAAGTAGATGTTCAAATGAAATGAATATTCTATGATTATTAAAAGTGATTTATGTTAAAAAAAAACCTTTTTTCTGGCACCCTTTAAAAATATGTATCTGTGTGCATATTTTTCAAGGTCTGTGCCTGTGAATACATGTGATTTTTGATGCAAGAGGCAACTGATCCCAGAGGACCTGGGGTTAGAGATCAATTACAGGTCATCAGGAGACAACTGACATAGGTACTTGGAGCTTTACTCTCTGAAAGATTGCTATGTACTGTAGAATGCTATTCAATCTTTCCAAAACCACCCCCGACATTCCATACCTGAGGGTATGGAATCATACCTGATCAACCTGATCAACCTGAATGTTCACTCACATTTTCCCAAATAGCATCATTAATATCTAATGCTCTTTGAGCTTCCAGTTTCATCATGAAACTAGTTTTAAATAAAATCTAGATTGACCCACATGGCTACTCAGACCCTGAGATGGCATCAATGTTGATGCTGGTGAAGACTGAGAGTTGATCATTGTCTACCTGTTTTCATCTGATTTCGATTTCTATGTCTCTTTTTATCTAGTCAGTGGTTAATTCAGTGCCCTATGCATGGTACTGGATTATTTTCCCTGTGCTATCTATGCAGATAATGTGAAATAAATACCAAATGCTTTAAAAATCTTTCTTGGAGTCATTTCTTCCTGATAAATATTATCTACAGATTAAATTGAGTATTTATGACTTGGTTTTAAGTCCTTAATTCTATTGTTTCTATTGTAAATGTAAATTTAAACTATTACTATAATTATTAACTTGATATTGTCTGCTTCCTACTCGAAAAGAAGTTTTAGGAAAGCTAATATTTTCAAAATTTGAAACTGCCTCTCTTCCTCTTCTCTCCTACTCCAAATATATACTGCTGAATTGCTGGACACTTAATAATTATCTGTCCAGTGAATGGTGGTAGTTTTGTTATTCATTTCTTTTTGTATCTTAATAACTAGAAACGTCTGAGAAAATGATTAAACAATTTTACAGTTCAGCTGGGGATAAGTGAAAAGGTAATATGAAGAATTCCAAGATGGCTTCAAATGAAATATGAGTGTAGCGTACACTCATCATTATGCATATTAAGAAAAAAAATTATTATACAGTGTTTGTAATATTCCTCTCATTGTGAATTTAAATAAAATGGAAACTTGAGACATGAATGCAAACCTGAGTCTAATTCATATTTTATTTAGGATACAGGTGTTCAGCAGTAAGCAGCACAAATGAACTAAGAGATTTACCCCGATTGCCTCTCTGGGCAAGCCAGGTTGTAATGGTCCTACGCTAATTTGCAATCCTACTTTAAATTATTTGTTTGTGCTCTTTTCTCTACCTGCTAGGGAATATAGAGTGACTTCCCTAGATTTGTTTAGAGATAATCCTAATGCAGATATTTAATTATATACTTTCTAACAGTAGTCATGGATTCCCATTTTAGTTTTTGCCATCATCCTCACTTCTTTGAACCTATCGTTCTTTCTTCCAATGTTCTCTGTAACTTCTAGACCTTTGATAATTGATTTTGAACATAAGAAGAAGATAATTCAATACAGAACATATAGGGTTTTCAACAAGCGTCCTCTAAGCATGTGGATTCTTCACATGCAATGAAAGACAATTTACTGGGTGGGGAGATAGTAGAGAGGGTTAGAGAACTTTCTGGGTACACCAAAGACTTTAGTTCAGATCCCCATTAGCCATGTATAGAGCCAAGTGTGGCATGTCTTGTAACTCTTATACCCTAAGGGATGGGCAGCTCTCTTGAGTTAGCCAATAGACAGCCATTTTCATGTTTGCTTCCACACCCTGACTTAAGGAAGAAAAGCTGAGTGGTAGAGTAGGATTCTGGGAGTCATCTAATGGCCTCCACATGCTTGCAAATGGACACAACAGCAACAACTTGCACACACATGTGTAACCATATCATACACATACACACAGACACACACAAGAAAATTCAGCTGTACCTCATATGTTAAAGATAATTAATTCACATGACCAATGTAGAATATGAAAAACTTAAAAGTTTTTAGCACACTACTTAAGACTGATTAGGGAAATGTTTATAAATAGAGCACCTAAACATACTGTGTGTTAATAGAAATCAAGCTAATGGCAGCATGAAAATATATTCCCCAAATACTTGGCTGAAAGAATTAAAATACAAAGATTTAGACAGAGAAATATACTTAAGTCATATGCGTCATCAAGAGCTTGCATCTAGAAATATATTTGTAAAAATTCTGAATATCTGAAAGAGTAATAACATGAAATGATCAGTAAGCAAATCAAATAAAAAAATCGCAGGACGATTTCATCTGGGCCTCTATTTAGAGGAAATTAATAAACAGAAATGTTCAGCGTAATGCCTCACTGGAGCCACAAGCAAGGCTACAAGGAAACATCACTGTAGAATCAGCAAATGAGAAGGAAGAGCTGACTGTATGCAGGCTATCTTCAGGAGATGATTCCAGAAACAGGAACTCTGACATAGGGTAGAAGAAGGGTAATCCCACACAGTTTTGTTTTTTCTGGGACCATTTCAACTTCAGATACTTCGAGTCAAGGATGTTTTTTAGATGGCCTGACAATCAGACAGCTTAATTATCTGCACCCTGAAAACATGGGGAGTAGGGATAAGCCAGGGTCATTGCCCAGATGCAGTCAGCATTCAGGGATTGGCCAGAATATAAGGATCTTCACCTAGAGACCATGCTTTGAAGCTTGGGAAATTCTTTCCTTTTGCTATTACAAACACGAAGTCAAAGCTAGCTACATACTACTGTGGCTTTTTTCTATTTGTGTGAAAGTGGAAGAGAAGTTCTTTAATATGAGGTTAAAGAGTTGTAAAAAGGTTAAGAAGTTCGTATCTCATGGAGATACTTTGGGTGGGTGGATGTAGACATCCCCAAACCTTTACATTACATCACATATACACAAAGCATATGGACTGCAAGATGCTACTGTTGGCTTCTTGTTGATGGTTAAATTTACAATGACAGTATTCCTCTGAGTATGGCAAGAAATGTTGTTACGTATCATTGCAATATGATTATTATAATAAACAAATAGGGGAGCCATTACAAAGAAGCCTTGTCATCTTTTATAAACATAAACATGTATTGGTCGTAAACACTGACCAAAAAAAAAAAAAAAAGAAAAGAAAAAAGAAAGAAAAACACCTTTGGAAGAGATTGAAACATCCCTAGAATAGTGGCAAGTCTACTCAGTGATTGAAAGAAAAAAAAAACTATTATCAAGATAAATTAATCATAGTAACGTATCATTGACATTTGTCTGAAAACATAAAATTCAATAAACAAAAATTTTGAAATCTTCAAAAATTCTCAAGAAACAGAATGAAAGTATCTCTTATACACATCCTAGTTGCTTAAAAAAGTATCATTTATGTTAATTTGGAGTATTAAGTTAGTATGTTAATAATTTGTCAAAAAAATTTAATTACTGGGTTATCATTTCTTTTTCAAAATAGTCTGTTAATCTGTCATGTAAAAATGGATGCCTAAACTGACCACTGAAGTGTCTAATTACACTGAAAACACTATAAACAACCATAATAGTAGTAATGCTAATCTTAAAATTCCTTGATATCTTCCTTTCTGCAGAAATAGTTTCCTACTTACATAACTATAAATTCATAGGACCCAGTGAAAGACACATGTCTACTGAAAACAAGCCATGTATGTATTTTATATTGAAATCAAATTCATACATGCTTGAATACCTTTATGTTCTAATTTGAAACCAAGGTTTCTATCCATTTCCTGTATTGTATTTCAATAAAATATAAATAATTATTAGTAATTCCTGTTGAAGTAAATTATCTGTAAATTACTGTTAAGTAAATTATCTTAATTTTAGATTATTTGCTGCCTTTCCTTTTTCTGTTTTCTTTTCTTTCTTATCATCTCATTTCACAACATATTGCTAATGTCTGTTGCTTTTTAGCAGTGACAGACTGAACTGGTTCCAAGACAAGGAATGGAGTTTACAGAAAGAAAAAAAAGGGGGGGGTTTATTCTCTAATAAACATCATTTATAGGCTTGGGTTTTAACACTAGAATTGAGTAATTTCTTATTGGGAATAGAAAGCAGTAATAAACTATGTCAAATGATAACTCTGAGCTGCTGTGTCTCCATTGAAGAATTTATATAATCTTGTTTAGCTACTTTAAGTTTTTTTATGTAACTATTCAAAATTGAAGGCAAAATCAGACTGGACACATATCTTAAAGTCAGGTTAGATGTAGTCTGAATTATCTCATGACTCTGTCTCCATAACTTAGTAAGATATTTGTTACTTACTTTGCTTATATGCAGTTCATTTTCCTAATTAGCATGAGCAAAAAAAAAAAACATGCCAACAGAAGCATAAATAATCCCTTTTCTACAAAAGCCACAGTTATTATAATAACAAATTTTAGTAAAAAAAATGGATGACACAAAACACATACAAAATATATGATCTTTTCCCATTTTTACTTCAGTATTTGTGCATATGCTACTTTAATTTCATTGAGATATAAATAGTTGGCATTGGTGGCACACACTTTTAATCCCAGCACTCAGGAGGTAGAGGCAGTCAGATCTTTGTGAGTTTGAGGCCAGCCTGGTCTACAAGAGCTAGTTAAAAAGTAAAAGAAATGAAGGTGTATAGATTAAATAATTAACATGTTAGAATTAAAATTTAAACCTACCATTTACCCCACTCAAGCTTCCATATTCCTTTATTCTTAGTTCCTCAATTACACATCTCCCTACAACTTTAAATATGACTTTTGGAAAGTTTCTTTAAATTTCCTTTTCTCTTTAGTGATGATTTCTAATGGTGGAGATTTGTGATTTCACAGAGACAGACTAGTTTGATAATTTACAAATATTTACCAGGTTTGTATTTGAATAAAGAACTATTTTCCTACCTACCATTTCAGTGTCAAGTAAACTTAATTCTATAAGACAATGAAATTAGATTCCACATTTAAGAAAAAAGTTCAGAGTCATAATTAAACTCATACCTCCTATTTTAACTGACTGAATAAGTTAACTTTATTAATGACTAAAATGGTATCCATAGTATAAGCAAAATTTTTTCAACAGCAAAACTGATCATATGTACCAAGTAAAGCTCAAGAAATGGCTGACATATTTCTTGTTCAACTTTACAAAACTGAATCATAGACTATTAGCTCAAGAGAGATAGATAATAACATTTCTATGGCTTAGTTAAGAGCCTGTCCCAGGCTTCTTGTGACTAGACTCAGGGTTCCAATGGAGTGAACACTCCTTATGAGGTAACTGATAATCAACATCCTACATATCCATGATGTACAAAGTGTTAGATTCTCTGCAAATCTCCAACCAAATTGACAAATATACAATTTTATTTTTGGACAGACACAGTGATTATTAATATATCATAGAAATTGTTTTTTTCTAGTTAATAGTTTGTTCTTTCTAAATACCATACTCTCACTTCTTGGCTCACTATTTCTCAAGGCAAAAATCTGGATTACCCATTACTCATCCACATGCCTATAACTCTTGGATGGCATTCGGCCTAGAAGTTATTTCCTTGTGAATGCCCTATTCTTAGCTCAAAAGTGGATTCTAAGAGGCTGGTTAGGAAGTGCAGTCTTTGCAAATTTTCTTTACTATTTCAACGTTACTGCTACTTTTGTTTTGTAGAATGTTTTTATCATAAAGCATTTTTTAATTCCTAGTGGTAATATATTTAACAAATTGAGAATGACCATTAAAATAAGGAATATTTTATGAACTGCTTTGTATTTCTTTAGGAGATACCTCGGGTCACTAAATGACAGAAACACACTCATTTCGAATGAGAGTTTAAAGCAAAAGAATGCACTCTCTTTTGAAAGGCATGATATTTTCATAACTGTGTTTAAAATATGTATTTGCCTGAGCAATCAGCATGCATAATTCACTGCATTCATTTTTCAGAAGTGGAGCTTTGCTGTGGCTCACTATCAACACCACCAATAGGAACCAGGCTGCTTAGAATCCGAGGTATGATACAGTTCAAACACAGTATAAACTTGAATCATGAAAAGAAGTTTTCATAATTGCCTCATGCATTCTTTCAACAAGCACACAACAGAACAATCAAAGCTATGTGGATGTTTATATATGAAAATCACATCGTCTCTCAGATAAAATGGTATTAATATATTAGAGGATACATTTTTACCTAATTTGTGGCTACAAGGTTTTGAACTTATGAACATATTTGTGCCTGTGTATTTTATTATCAATATGCAGGCAACAGTCTTAGGAAACTAACACTAATATGATAATTCCTAGTATTAAATATTTTAATAGATACTCATATGAGTTTATTAATCTGCACCATGTTAGAGTGTTAGATAACATTTCATATGATTGACTCCATATATCCTCCACATACGTAATAAGTATATATGTAAGCAAAATATTTGGAATTTAGTTTTTTTCTATTTTCACATTTTAATGGAAGTACTATTCAACAACAGTAAAAATAATGATGATTATGAATTGAATATTACTACATTTAGGTCCACTTCCATGATTAACAGTTTAATATCCCTCTCCTTCCTTTCTCCTTTTCTTGCTCCTTTTCTTTCTTTCTTCCTCCTTTCCCCCTTTTGATCTTCTTTTACATTTTTGACACTCTTCCAGAATTTACAACTACAATTCTTAGTATCTATAAATTACTGCTTGTCCAGCAGCTATTCAGAAATAGTTGAAATAAGTTGTACATAAAAGAAATTAGTCATAATATGACCATGTTGTTATTAACTCTAACTTATGTGAAATTTTTATTACACACTTTTCATTTTAGCTGATATTCTACAGTGCTATAGAAGACAACTCTCTGACAACTTAGTGTATGGAAGGAGTGTGTACAGCAGGAGGATGTGAGGGATGCAGAAGTGAAGAAAATACAGGACAAAAGAGGACTGCTCTAATACCAAAGTCTCTTGCAAAGCACCACAATAATTATAGGACTAAAGGAACATGTGATCCATGGTTGAAAGCAGGATAAAGTTTGTTATTGAGATGCCTCTTTAGGGATTAGCCATATCAAAGCTGGGAATAAGACAAGAGCAGCAAAATTGAAAAAAAAAACATGCTGGAAACTTTGGAGAGAAATTTTAAAACAGCAGAAAGCTGATATTAACAAGCTTGAGAAAAGGTGTTATGAGGAATCAGAACATTACTAGCCTTTGTTGGTGGCGCGTGTGCAAACGTTTTTCTTTCAATTGAAAGCCTATTATATTTCACAAATGGAGTTAGTATGCACAACATTTCTGAGTCTCCAGTTTTATTTCTACAATAATAAATAACAGTGGCATGATAAATTGTAAATCCAATATTGATTCAATAGTTCATCTTAAGTTTCTGTTTAACTTTGTCTTTTTCTGACATTATAAATCATTTAAACAGAAATACTAGGTGTCTAAATGTCCATTGCAGAGAAAGCAATTTTAACCATTAACATAAACAATAATAAAGCTTATTAATAAAAGAAATTTAATGTAGTAAACATTGCCTTGTTTTATATGTGTCAAAGTTTGAAATAGCTTTGGTTTAACTTTTGTTCCTTTTCTCTGTCTAAATGTTAGCAGTCAGCTCAGACGATCAATGAACATGTCCCAGTTTTAAATGATGTAGTAAAATTATCATCAGTACCCTTTATCCTTTGAAAATCATTTTTAACAACATTAAATTGAGCAGCCATTATCCATAATTATGGGAAAAGGAGTAGGGCTGGGGCTAGTTTTAGAAAAATACAATAAGTATCAGGTTGAATGGACTGTGGGAAATATGTAATTTCTTTACATTTATGAAAAACTTATTATGTTTAATTGGAAATCTAAAATATGGTTTATAGTGTACTGACCCCTAATTCAAACTTTAGCAAAAACATAGCATGAATAAAGAATAAATGTTTTGTTCCTTAGCAGAATGACTATCTGTGGGCTCACGGTGACTAGTGTTAGGTTTCCCTTCTCAGGTTTCATCTAATTCTCATTTTACTCAGAGATCTCCATAATATTGTCCAAAGAGTTTTTTAAATAAAACATTTAAGAGCATAGATATTTTTAAGCTTGTTACAGGTTATCAGTTAGAAATGTTTCCCAAATAAAAAAAAAATTAGGAAAGAGCTTTAAGGAGTTCAAAAGCAACCAATCATGTGGGCAAAATGAGGTTTATGTAATATAAAATTTAAAGAAACACTTAAACAAGTGTGTGTGTGTCTGTGTGTGTGTCTGTGTGTTTGTGTGTGTATCTTATGGTGGAGGCAATTGAACACAGGGCATTTGAATGCCAATCTAAGCCCTCTGTCATTCTATTATTTCCCAGGCATTAAAACTGATTATTGAAATAGACTGTTATATATATATATATATATATATATATAATATATATATATATATTTGAATATTTAACTCTTGGTTATCTAGACTCACTTTCCTGGTTTATATGAGAATGGATATATTCAATAGCAAGATTTGAAAATACTTTGATCTAACAGGGAGAGTGGGTATATCACTGACTCTTTTGCCTTTTCTTGAGACACTTTTCCTCATTGGGTTGCCTTTTAAAGATTCAATACTAGGGCTTTTGTGAAGAAAAACAATATAAAAATTCCCACACTAGTTCAGAATTGAGTATAATAAAAGTTTATTATTTAGGGGTAGACTCACAGATCACAATCATTTGCTGGACTGGGGAACAGCAACCGAATCCCACAGCCACAAAAAAAGAGGGCACAAAAAGAAGAGAAAATGTAATTATAATCTTTAAAGTAAAATAAAAATACATAGATTTTTAGTAAGAGGCTGCTTGTTTGTTCCTTGCTTTTCAGCACCCAAATAATCAGATAGAAACCCTATTATTTGCAATAATCCCTGGCCAATAGCTTATGAGTATCTCTGGCTAACTCATATCTTAAATTAACCCATCTCCATTAATCTGCATATTGCCAGGAGTCTGTGGCTTACAGTGTAAAGTTCCAGTGTCTACCTCCAGTGGGCCTCCATGGCTTCTCACTAACTCTGCCTTCTTTCTTCCTGCTTTCAGTTTAGATTCCCCCATCTAGCTAAGTTCTGCCGTGCTATAGGCCAAAACCATTTCCTTACTCATTAACCAACAAAAGCAACACATAGAATGACCACACACACCATAGATTAATAAACAGGTAACTGAAGTGCTTGAGGTTATACACTAGGAAATTGCAATGCACAAATTATTATAACTTCGTCTTAGAGCTTGAAGGATATTAGTGACTCCAAGAAGGGCAATCTAATAGGAAAATCTATGGCAAATTCTGATGCTTCCCATCACCCTCCAGTGAGAGTCTCAGGGGGCCATTGTCATCCCAGGAGCTTTCCTGTGACTTCTCACTAGAGTTGTGGTATCCAGTCCCCTCATAGAGCTAAGACGAAAGAAATCAGGAAATAGATCCATGCATAATATTTGTCGGAGTCCTCAAAATTCAATACAAATGATTTGCATCTTTCTTTCCTTCTTTCTTCTTCCACATCCTAGCCATTACTGTATAGCATTTTATAATATGCCATTAAATTGTATGTTGCCATATATGGAATACAAAGAAGATGAAAATGCATGAAAACCTCAGCATCCAGGACTCTTGTTTTTCTATACCAATCTGCTAGAAGCTACTGGTTGGTACAATGAACTGCTATCCTGGTCAAAGTGTCTGTGAGTTACAGTTTCTTAAAAGTTAATCTTCGTCTGGCGATGGATGGAGATAGAGACAGAGACCCTCATCAGAGCAACGGACTGAGCTCCTAAGGTCCAGTTGAAAGGCAGAAGGAGGGAGAAGACGAGCAAGGAAATCAAGACCACGAGGGGTTGTCCCACCAACTGAGGCAGTGTTTCTGTACTAATGCGAGCTCACCAAATCCAGCTGGACTGGGTCTGAAAGAGCAAGCATGTGAACAAACAGGAATCTCTGATTGTGTCTGACTATGGGGGCTGACTGAGAAACCATTGATAAAGGCACTGGGACTTTTTTTATGGGATGTTCTGGCTTTTTCGGACCCTAATCTATATGGATGCACAGCTCTCTAGGCCTGAATATAGAGGGGAGGGCCTTGGACTTCCCACAGAGCAGGATCCCCTGCCCTCTCTCAAGCAAGGAGGGAGAGGGAGGAGGTGGTGTGGGGGACTGGGAAAGGACTGGGAGGAGAGAAGGAAGTGTAAATATTTGAATGGATAAATATAAAAAAAAGGAATTGCAAAAAAACTAAGAAAGAAAAGAAAATCTGCAAAAGAGAATAGATGATGACCACTCAGCCAAATGGGCAATGTTTATGCAATGTCCTAAGCAGTGCCCAGGGTCTTCAATCATAGAATCTGTAGTCTACTATTTGCTCTCCTTTTTACAAATGTATGGCTCTGTTGTATGTTCATCTTGTTTGGACATGTGTATAAGTGTGCACATGCTCATTTCTCCATTTCTATAGGGCCCAAATGACTTGATACACAACACCTTACCCTCATTCAGTCTTTTTCTTGAATCCAGAGCTCCTCGACTCTATTATTGAATCTAGATGGCTTGTTCTGAGCCCAGACTTTATAGGCTGGCCACCATGTATCCTGAGGTTTCTGTCTATGTGATCCAACCTCTGCCTTCTGTTTTATATAATAAGATTTTTGAACTGCTAAGTACTAAATAACTTTACAGCCCCTGCTAATATGGATTTCCAACCTATGCTGGTATTTAGTCCCTTCACATATGAGAAGTGAGACTGACAAAATAAATTATATTTGATCTGTTCACTCCTCAAGGACACTTTGCAACAAACTCATCAAGGCAAAGCAAAGTAAATGGGCTTTAAGTGGTGCATCTGGTATCATGATACATAGACCTTGACAGAGAAAAGTATCCAGAAAATTACCTGTATCTTCAAGTTCTAATTTTTAATATTTTATGTTATCTGAGAGATATTGAAACAACTTTTTCATATCCAGGATAGTTATATAAGATTTGTGCAACTGTTTAATGATTCTTAACTTTCAATAACTTTTTAAACATTTTATTTGTTTGTCTATTGTTTGTATACATGCTTATGGTGTGAGTGTATATATGTCATGGCCTTGATTTGGAGGTCAGAGAACAACTTGTTTTTTGTGGGAGTTATTATTCTTTCTGGATGTTAATTAGAACAAAATTCTAACAATGAATATAAGAAAACAATGCAGAGAGAGAAAGGTTTGAACACCACTGACTTCTGCAAGCCAAGTCTTAAACTAGGATTGTCCACCCAAACTTGGAATAAAAATAAATTGCTTTGGAAATTAATGGACATCTCTTTAATATTTTTTTGTTATTGGTTTCTTTAAATTTTGAAGCAATGACATGTTAACATCCATAGAAGTAAGTAAAGTTTAGCAGATAAGATTTGCTTACCTCAAGGAATAACAGTACTTGTCATCAGGTCACTGGACTTATAATCATTCCTGGCCCCCACAATGTGGAAATAGAGAATTGATTCTTGCAGGTTGTCTCCTGAGTTACATGTATAAAACACAGCTAGTAGTCTACCTCTTGCCTCTTCAAGCCCGCAAACACACCACACATACATAAGCAAACAAACAAGTAAATTCATAAACGTAATAAAAATTAAAAGACAAAAACATTAAAAACTGAAACTTTAAAAACAAATCACCTAAACCTGAGTAGGAAGTCTGTACTGTAGTTCTGAAGTAGATTCACAAAGATAAAAAAAATGAAGCAGAAGAAAAAAACAGAAGAGGAGAAGGGACTAACATCAGAATTTGGACAACCCCACAGGGTACAAGGTTGAGGAAGAATGTAAAGTTCAGCTGCTTGCACTTCAGTCATATACTCACTCAAGTCAGACAACTGATTTGATTGCCTCCTACACCTTATTAACATGATGTTTGACCAAATCGATTTGACAACTCTGTAGGCACGACAGGGCCGAATCCTACCCTCTGCAAATACTGACTGACATCTTAATTCAATGAACATCTTAATGTGTATTAGGATGAATAAAAAGCATTAGCTATTGTAAACCTCACTTCCCACCTCAACTCTGCAAAACCTACTCTTTTTTATTCTATTAAATCCCCTTTTTCCTAAAGAGAAGAAAATGTAAAAAAAAAATAATAATAAATTTAAAAACTATTAACATTTAAGCTGGGTGGTGGTGGCACATACCTTCAATTTCAGCACTCGGGAGGTAAAGGCAGGTGGGTCTCTGTGAGTTTGAGATCAGCCGGGTCTACAAGAGTTCCAGGACAGGCTCCAAAGCTATAGAGAAACCCTGTCTTGAAAAAAAAAAAAAAAGAACAATAACTACAAAAACAAAACTATTTAACACTTACGAATCTCTTCAAGTTAGGTCTCCTTTGATAGATGCTCAGCAACCAGCAAATTTCAGACACCTCACTTTTTATTCAACTTTTATTACTGCTTCCCTGTGAATGTGGAGTTTCAATTTTAAGAATTAGGAAATCTTCTAGAAAAACAAAACATTTCAACTTGTCCATGCTCAAGTAGAAACATAGAAAACATAAACTGGACTTGTGTGCTTGCTTGTTTTGTTTTGTAGAGGTGAAGTCACAAGAGTGAGAGCAGGATTAAAAGGATCAGAAATGAGGATGATTGCGGATTAAGAGGTGAAATTCCCAAATAATTAATAAAAGTATTATGTTTAAAATAAATATCTGTGCTCCCTACACTAAAGTGATTTTACTCCTCTGAACCCTAGTTCTATATGGCATGTATTGTTTATGAAAATTAAATATCTTATAACATTATTTATTTTATTTTCTAACATTGATTTATTTATTTGGCAAATATACTTGTGATGTGGCCTACAAAGAGAGAGAGAGATCAGTGGCAACTCGAGGGAATATATTCTCTTCTTCAACTGTGTAGGTTCCAGAGATTGAACTCAGACCCTCATGCTAGCTATCAAATGTAATACCCCTCTGAAACATCCCCTTTCACTGGAATAAGATTTAAACATATACAGTACAGATTCTTTGACTAAGGGATGTGAACAAAAGCTTCTTATTCACATTACTAATTATTATATAGAAATGTCATAGAAAAAGAAATAGGGGTATATATATATGTATCTATATCTATTGATCTATCTACATGTATCTTTATCTATTTTCACATATATGTTCTATTTATATAGAAAAAGATCTTTTGATATCTTAGCATATAATTTAGTGTAAGTAATAAACAAGGTTAAATATATAATAATCATTTTCACGTATAAGTTGCCAATAGGAGCCTGAAGATTCTTGTTTTAAAGAATTTTAAAGGAAACTGAAATCTCTAGTTGCTTCATACTAATTCCAAATTTGTGTGATCTCAGCATAATTTGGGATCACTTGGAGAAATACTTTTTTATATTTATGATAGCAGGCACTCTGCAAGGAAGAATATATGAATATAATATGTTGGACAGTGTAGTGGGCGGGTGATAATCTGTAATCTTAAAATAAAATTGTCTCTGCATTCATAGTTTCATTGTTCAGAGGAATGTCAGCCAGTTCCTGAAGAAAGTGAACAATGTCGCTCATCAAATCCTTCTAAGAACACAAAATGACACAGGCTGCGCTGCAGAATTCTCTCTATAGAATTCACCTGGCCAATCAAAGACGTATTTGTTTAGCATTTGGAACATTCGTACTTTGTGAGAGATGATTCATGACTGGCATGAAAAATAAGTCCTCATGTAGATGTTCGCTGCTCACATTTTTGAATAAATCATACTATTCAATTAGTGGGAAAAAATAGATATGTCAGTTTTGATTTAATCTCCTACCTGTGTGTTTCTCAGAGGGAAAATGAAAAAAAAATAGTAGGTTTAGTCACTAAATACCTAATTTAAAGAACTCTTCATCTATAACTGAAAAGATATACAAAACCGCAATCAAGGGAGTAAAAATGCATTAGACAGTAATTAATATTGTGTGATTTTGCATATTAACATTTTAGAGAGGGGTATTTATTAATGTCAACAAAGATTTTGTTTGCGTTTGTGCCTCTCTTCCTCCAACTCTGCTAATTCTGTGCATCTTTTGCTGTGTAATATTTTGTTTGTATTCGGACACATAAAGCTTACCTGGAGATCAGAGAAACAGAGCATCCAGCCTCCAGAGTTCTTACTTCTATGAAATCTCAGACCAATTGGAGCAGGGAGTGGGATTTTATCTATATGAAACATATTATACTCCTGTCTCCTCCTCCCTAGTGCTGGGATTAAAGGTAAGAGACTTCCATGTGCTTGAATCAAAGGCATGCTCTCCTCAGGTGCTGGAATCAAAAGAATGATCTTCTCAAGTGCTGGATTAAAGATGTGAGCCACCACCACTTGGCTTTGTATCTTTTAGAATGATTCAGGCTTGTGTAGCCCAGAGTAACCTAGAATGTCTGGTCTTCCTGCTTCCTCCCAAGTGCTGGGATTAAAGGTGTGTGATACTACTTCTTGGCCTCTATGATTAACTAGTGGCTAGTTCTGCCCTCTCATTTCCAGGCAAGCTTTCTTTGTTAGAACACAAACAAAACAAGAATCCCTGGCCATGGACAGATGGTGTTATTCCAGACATGAATCCATGAAAAAATAGTTCAGGCAAAGAAACAAATGAATCTGTTGCAGTGAGACGGCACTTCCTTTCTTCTTTCTACTATATAACCAGTTCAGTTCATAGAAAGGGGATTGCTGGTCTCTCTAACGATGGTCGGTGTCTTCCTAGTGTTTTTATTGCTGTGAGGAGAAATCATGACCATGGTAACTCTTACAAAGAATGCATCTATTAGGGGTGGCTCACACGTTGTTTCAAAGGTTCAGTCTATTATCATCATGACAGGGAGCATGGTGGGATGCAGGTAGACTAGGTGCTAGAGTACTAGCTGAGAGTCCCACATCTTAAAAGCAGGAAAGGGTCTGAAAGTCACACTGAGGGAAATTTGAACAAAAGCAACTCCAAATCCCACTCCTACAATGAGTGACATATGCCCCCAACAAGGCTACACCTGCTTTAACTAGGCCACACCTCCTAATAGTGACACTGCCATTGAGGGCCATTTGTTTTTTTTTTTTTTTTTCCAACCTCCACAGTCAATTTCTGGATTACCAAAGCCAAAGAGCAATGAAACTGAAGGAAGTTTCAATATTGAGCCATATTTTCTCTGGAATGAACTCTCAATATAAAAGTTTATTCTTTAATATGTATTTGTTTTTCGCCGTTATGACTTTCTCCAGAAACAGCAATCACCCATGAGATGTTTTTTTCCCTTTTATTATGTTTTGTATGCATTTGTTATTCCCTCCCTGTCTTCCCTCACTATACTCTGCTGATTTCTTTCCCTGCCATGTTTGCATGAGCTATTTAGGCCTTCAATCTAAATACACCAACCAGAAACAAACTAATTTGATAAGAGGAGCAATGGTGTTTCAGAATTTAAATACAATCCAGAGTTGCTATATCAGTGATAGTATAAGATATTCAATGGATTATTATAACTCATAACATTGTATTGACATATAACTAATCATATATTTTTAAGTTGTCCCATTGGACTTTATGTTAAGAATAAATAAGAAGAAAGTGTTTTGTTTCCTAACTTCCATAGTATTACTATGTATGTTCACATGCATAAATCCACACAATAGCTAAAATGGCTGGGTACTCTGCTCATCCCTAGGTATATAATGACAAATTTAGGAAATTTAAGTAAATACTTGTACTATTTCATAGGTTCATAGAAACAGTTCTCTCTATATATCTTGGGTTTTACTTTACATTTCTTTATCAAATGCTTTGAATCTCATGAAACTTTTGATAGTTTCCTACTTGCATATAATGAATTTTAGTAATTTTCACATCTAATATCCCCTACTTTTCTAGAGCCTTCTTCCCATCTCTCCTTCCTAAGTCCTTGTTCTATTCTCCATGCTAATCTTACAGATATTCAGTCGGTCTGCCAAAGCATGTGTCTCCTTCCACAGATATACCTTTCTAAACAATATCTACTTGAGTGTAGTTTCTGAGCTTCCTTAAAAGTAGGTTAGAGTTCAAAAGTTGAAGATGAATGTTTTTCCTTTTATCACTCACTCTCTTCAGGATACTAGTAGGTTGAAAACTCGGGTATATGTAATAATATTTCCTGAGTACTCATAAACATTACTAATTTGCTACAGGAGTTTACAAAGAGTCTGGATTTATATTTGTTGTCTAAAGGAATGTAGCATAAGGAAAAAAAGCACTCAAATTTTTTTCAGAAGACAGTAATAGAGACAGAAATGAAAGCTAGGGATAGGGGAGGAGAGAGAATAGAGATAGAGAGATAGAAACAGAAAGAGAGACAGAGAAAGATAGTGGGATAGAATCTAGCACCTGGGACCAAAAGAAGTAAAATATATCTAGGCTTATAGGAAGAGGCATGAATTTTCTCCTATTCTGCAGGCTTTACA
Source organism: Neodon shergylaensis (assembly GCA_025134845.1). Lineage (NCBI taxonomy): Eukaryota > Metazoa > Chordata > Mammalia > Rodentia > Cricetidae > Neodon > Neodon shergylaensis. Next base: position 9,571,989 of record JABTXL010012463.1, read on the forward strand.
TTTAATTCTATTGCAGGAAAGAAAACCAATACTATACATCTTCTTAAAGTGGAATAATTTCTTACTGCATTCTAAATATATATCCCTATATCAACAGAAAATTGTATCTTTCATTCCTCATTTAAACGTCTTGTTTTTCTCAGGAGATCTTTTCTATTTATCCTTTCCTGAACTTTGATGACTCCCCATTGAAAGTCTTATCCCCTCTGAGGTGTGAAGGGGAAAACATAGATGGAGTTGGAGGAGGGGAGAGAATGGGAACAGGATTTGACTTGTAAAATGAGAAAAGATAGTTTTTTTAAAAAAAAAAATAAATTAAAAAGAAAAAAATCTTCTTTTTGAAACAGATGGAGGTCATTACAGAAATCCACAACTGGCCAAATGCATATGACAACTGATCTTTGTATGCACATCCTTAACTGACACAAACACTGTATCTAATATTCAAGAAACAACAAAAATAAGAAACAAAAATTGTAAGAGTCAGAGAATCAGGCAGTCTGATGTGAAATGGTGCCTTCCATATATGACAGAGAAGTTACACGTCTGAGATCCTAACAGTATGGTTATCTAAAAAGAAGCAGTACAATGTTAACAGAAGTTTCTATGCCAACCTTGATAGGAGCATTTTACCAAGGTCCTACAACTAAGAAGATCTGTAGACAAGGATTTTATGAGATCTTCTCCAGGAACTCATCCCCTTGGTGTGTGTGTGTGTGTGTGTGTGTGTGTGTGTGTGTGTGTGTGTGTG